>CM060065.1:50971963-51571963 GCA_030533445.1 Cyprinodon diabolis
TGAGTTTTTTCAGATTGAACTGTTGTATGACAAAAAATCCAACTAGCGAGAATATTACAATAATTTCTTTTGATGTATTTTCCATACAAGCTAAACATTGAAGCAGTTCTGAACCACCTTTAAAAAAATTCCATTTTGTCTATCCTGAATATAACCTGAATTAGTGCTATATAAAGAAACTAAATTGAATTGAATATTAATATTTGCATTTATTGTATCCAAGGTTAATGCAGAAGAATATTTAATATCATCACTCAGAAACATTCTGGATACAATTACCAATCTTTTTTGAAGGTATGCAGTTCTTTCTGATAAATATCTTCTATACATTGTCTTTATTTGTCTTTTCCACAAAGAGGTAGTCTTTGGTGTCTATCTGCGGTTGGTATGCCCCGGTCAGGTCACCAGTCCATCATAGGAGTCAAAGAGAAACAGGGACATTGAACAAACTTATAAAAGCATCACCAGTTCCTACAAGTACCAACACAGAGACAATATATTGTTATTTTTCATCATCGTATTTTCTTGGGTTTCTGCCAAAGCTGTTGCTTGGTGAGGAAACAGATCTTATTTGAGGAACTCACCCTGATGAAGCTAGCTAAATTTCTAATATTAAAACATCTAAAATTAGTTTGTTTACTACTTCACTACAGTAGAATGTGTATTAGTTCTCTGATGCAGATAAAGGGGAATGCAGACAACACCAGTGTCAGTTTTCTGAGGTTTACAAACAGAATGTTTGCTTTGTCGCTCCCGCTCTGTAGTGAAAACTTGCTTATAATCATCCTTCGGTTTCTCCTGTTTACCTATCTCTCAGGACAAACACTACTGTTCAAGGCTCTTCCCTTTGCCTATTGAACTAAAGGTGCTTCAGAGGCTTCTATCAGTGCGTGCTTACCATTCTGCTGGAGTTAAACTTCAAGCAGCAGCTCACACTGTTTTAACTCTCAGCAGTGATTGCTTAGGAAAGCCTCTGTAGAGAGGGAAATTGGCTTACAGTTTGTGAATAAATGTTTTCTTCTTAGTTTAAGGCCCCGTCCACACGAAGTCAAAACGAACACGAAACGCTAATATTTTCCAGAACGTTTGTCGTAAAGACGGAGACGTAAAATAAATGTGATCGTCCACACGAATGCATGAAAACGCTGCAAAATGTATGCCAGGCCTGTAAGGGGCGCTGTGGTGCCAAAGCAAAAATAGGCGACGAAATGTTGGGCATGCAGACTAATATTTATACATGGTTGCCCTGCGGGTCCATTTTCGTGGTTCAGTCAAATTCAGGTGCTGAACTATGTCGTCGATATTGCTCTGTTCTTCCTGGAGATATTCCAGAAGAAGAAGATTCTGTTATAAGCCCGACAGCAGGGTGAGTAGCATTAGCAGCAATCATTCAACACAGTACGGCGCCATTGTTGTTGTGATACTGTGTCGCGCATGCGTGTTTAGAGGCGGCGCTATGACGCATGCGTGTAAAAAAAAAAAATGCGGTTAGAGCTTAAAGATGGAAACGCGAAAACGGCGTTTCAAAATCTTCCCACTCTGAAGGCTGAATAAAAAAAAGATCGTTTACAGACCCCCGAAACGCCGGCTTCTTGTGGATGAGAGGCTGGTTTGGTGAAAAATTTGTGCGTTTAGGCCAGGGTTCGGCTTCGTGTGGACGGGGCCTAAAATATCATTGCCAATCAAAGCTCAAATACTTTATCTACTTCAAATAAGTGGTAATGAAGGTTTAGAAAATGTGTGAGGTTTTATTTTTTTCTGAGCTGATGATCTTGTATGTGCTGTTTAGGTTGTATCCTGCCTCTGGTTCCGTGAAAGCTGAATATATTTTAGACCCATTTGCCTTTGTAACAATGAGCCATTGTTACCTGTATATTGGGCAAAGTAGCAGCTAAACACAGGATCTGGTTTTCTACATTGGTTTATTTTTCTTGTTTTGGGTGAAGTGGGTTTGTTTGGGTTGAGGTTCTTTGGTTAGCCACATCTTGTTTTCATTTTTGTAAAAAGGTAAATTGATTTCACTTTACAATATTTTGTTTTTGTTTAACTATTCATAAAAGGGAAATTCATGGATTAAGGACTTAAAATATTGTGTGCTGGTTCATTCTCCAAGCAGGTGTGTACAGGACTGTACCATTGGATAATTTAAGAGGGGGGAGTTTGATCTTCTTCTTCTTGTCGAGTTTTATGGCGGTTGGCAACAAACTGTTAGTAGCATTACCGCCACTTACTGGTATGGAGTGTGGTTCGTGATGGTTTAAATATTTATCCTGATATACTCTACCCTAACTTCTTCTAAACATACATTCACACATTCACACTGAAAAATATATACATATTTGTGCACAGCTTTGTATATCATTCCTTCACTCACAAACACACTTACTATAATTAAATTCTATGAAATAATTTTGTTTTCTTTAGAAATCGAATAATTATTTGTATGTGTTTACTCCCTAAATTTTTGCTCAGTATATCTAATAAATTAACCTTCTCCTTAATGTCTTCAAACTCTCTCCTCATATATCTTCTCTTTATCATATTTATGACATTCTAATATAACGTGATTTCTGTGATAAATATGAAACCATAGAACATATTTGCCCGTTTTATGTTTTTGTATTTTAAAAAGTGTATAATTAAGTCCTGTATGACCAAATCTTAACCTTGTTATCACTCATTCCTCCTTTCTATTTCTTCTTTCTCCTACCATCTTCTGAATTTTATAAAACCATCTTCCTGTTTTATCTTCATCCCACCTTTTTTGCCAAACTTCCATAAGTTTCTCTTTAATAATACTCTTTCCTTCTGATTTACTGTTTAAACTAATATAATGTTTAATTGCCCTTTTTGCCATTTTATCTGCCCTCTCGTTTCCTTCTACCCCAATATGTGCTGGAACCCACACAAATGTAACTATCAGCCCCATGTTTCGTATTCTGAACAGTGTATGATATATTTCTAATAAAATGTCCATCCTACTATCTGTTTGGTTATTTTTTAAACTTAATGCAGAGCTTGAATCTGAACATATTATTGTTTTTAATGGTTTTATGTCTTCTACCCATTGTAACGCTAATAATATTGCCAACATTTCTCCTGTGTATACTGATAATCCATCTGTAATTCGTTTTCCTATTTTTATATTGAATTCTGGTACTACAAATGATATTCCTAGTTTCTCAGTTCTTTTTGATGCATCAGTATAGATTTGAACATATTGATAATATTTATCTAAATATAATTGCACTGAACATCTATCTACAGCACTTGATTTATCTTGTTTCTTTTCCATTAGTGACATATCTACTGTTGCTTCTGGTAGAATCCAGGGAGGTATAATTGATATTGGTGTTGTTTGACTCATTTCTAAACTATTCATTTTAAATTTTTTTATTTTATTTTCAATTGTCCATCCAAAACTCCTCATTTCTTTCTTTTCTTTTTCCCAGCATGGATTTAAAATGTCCAAAGTTGGGTGATCCACATTAATTCCTTGTAAATTTAACCAGTAATTAATTTCTAATTTTGTTCTTCTTAAATTTAATGGCATTTCTCCCATTTCTATTTCTAATGCTGCTGTTGATGTGGTTTTAAATGCTCCAGTACATAATCTTAGTGCCTGATGTTGGATAGTGTCTAATTTAACCAAATGTGTTTTAGCTGCTGAACCATAAACTAAACAACCAAAGTCTATGTTGGATCTTATCATTCCTGAGTAAATCTGTTTTAGTGATTTCCTATCTGCTCCCCAGTCACTGCCAGCCAAACATCTTAAAATATTCAAAATTTTCTTACATTTATCAACAACTTTTTGTATATGTATATGCCATTTTAATTTTTCATCAAACCATAATCCTAAAAATTTTATACATTTTACCTGCTCTAACTCTTGTTTATATAATTTTAATTTTATTTCCTTGTTTATTTTTTTCTGAGTAAATAACATTACTTTCGTTTTATCAACTGAGAACTTAAATCCCCATTGCAACGTCCTTTTCTCTATTTCAATAATAACCTTTTGTAATTTTTTAACAATAAAATCAACATTTTCCCCTCGTTTCCAAACAGCTCCATCATCTGCAAATAGTGAACACCCCATGTCTTTTTCAATATCTTTAAATACGTCATTTATCATAATTGAGAACAATAGGGGACTTATAATACTACCCTGCGGAGTTCCATTTTCTACTATATATTTTCCTGAGGTAGATTCTCCTATTCTAACTTGTATTTTCCTACCTGTTAAAAAGTCTTTAATCCATTTAAATATTCTCCCTTTAATACCAAACTTGTGTAATTTAATTAATAATCCATCCACCCACATCATCTCATATGCCTTTTCTATATCAAAGAATACAGCCACTACACTTTCTTTATTTACTTGTGCTCTTCTAATTTCGTGCTCTAAACAGAGCGTTGGATCGTTAGTGCTCCTCCCTTTTCGAAAACCACTTTGACATTTTGATATATATCCTTTACTATTTAGATAATATACTAGTCTATTATTAATTATTTTTTCCATTATTTTACATAAATTAGATGTTAAGGCTATTGGTCTGTAGTTATCTGGGTTTGAATGATTTTTTCCTGGTTTGGCTATTGGTATTATAATTGATTCCTTCCAGTTCAACGGTAATTTTCCCTCCTCCCAAATTTTACTATATAGTTGTAATATTATAGCTTTAGATTTCTCACTAAGTTGCCCTATCATTCTATACCAGATTTGGTCTTTACCTGGTGCTGTGTTTTTTGTCTTTTTAAGTGCATTGTTCAATTCCGTTTTTGTAAACTCAACATTTAACAAATTATTTGTTTCTTCAACGCTCTGTATAAAATCTTTATATTTAATTTTTGTATTTTCTCTACCTTTTCTTCCATTTTCACTAATATTATTTGAACTATGAATTTTACTAAACGTTCTTGCCAATATTTCAACTTTATCTTCATCTCTTATTATATTTGTATCATCTATTTTTAGTACAGGATAGTCAAACTCTCTTTTTATACCATTTATTATTTTGATTACCTTCCAAATTTTCTCTATTTTTGTTTCTTTCCCTATCGTATTACAACATTTTTTCCAATATTCTCTTTTTGCATTCTTTATTGGCCTTACTATTGCTTGTTTTCTTTTATAATCAATTACATTTTTATAAATTGGATTATGTTTGAGTGTCTTAAATGCTTTATTTCTTAACTTTATTGCTTCTTTACACTCATTTGTCCACCATGGAACCATTTTCTTATCATTCTTACTCCCTGATTTCTTTATAGAATTATCTGCTGCTTTCATTATTATTTTACCAATTATTAAATTTAAATCATTTATATCCATACTCATGTCTACTTTTTCTAAGTTTATTTGACTCAAATATCTAAATTTAGTCCAGTCAGCCTTATTAAAATTATACTTTTTCCCAATTTTTATATTCCTATTATTTAAATTTAGCCCTACTCTTACTATCATGGGGTAATGATCGCTACCTATTGTAGATTTTTTATCAATGAACCAATCACAAATACCAGCTAAAACATTTGAGACAATTGTTAAATCAATAACTGATTCCATCCCCGTTCTTATATTGATTCTTGTTCCCTTTCCATCATTAATACATACTAGATTTTTCATTTCCATTATTTCTTCTATAACTTGTCCGTTTTTGTCATTACATTTACCCCACACTGTACTATTTGCATTAAAATCTCCACACCAAATTACCTTCCCTTCCAAATATTCAGTTAACTCCTCCATTATTTCAATCGATAATGTTTTACATGGATTATAAAAATTTGTTATTTTTAATTTACCTTCTTTTTCCCATATCTCAATTACCACATATTCTAGTTCTTTCCCTTTCCCCAATATCTGATATTGTATTCCTTTTTTGATAAATATTCCACATCCTCCTCCACTTCCCTCTGGTCGATCTCTTCTTACACTGTCATATCCTTTGATCACAAAATCTAATGTTGTTTTTAACCATGTTTCCTGAACACAAACAATTTCCGGTTGTTCTTCCAGCTCATCAATATAACCTTTAAGTTCCTGTCCATTAGCGATTAAACTCTAGCGTTCCATTGTAGTATTAACATGAACCGTTTTCACCCGAAGGTCCTGGTCTCCCATCTTCCTCCAACTTTTTATTTATGTTCTCCCATGACCCCTCTTTAAATTCCAAAACCTTTTCAGCTCCTCTCACTATTATTGTAATCTTCTCAGTTTTGTGTTTGGCTTGGTCAGTGCAGTTGATAACATAAGCTATGAATAATATTAGTTTTTCCACTGGAATTGTGGCTTTTTCTTCTGTCTGTACTTTACTTTGTTGTGTAGTTTGTCTCACTGTTTGTTTAATCTGTCTTGTTTCCTGTTCCTTCACATTCTTAACTGCTTCTGCATAGCTTATGTTTTTAGTTGTTTTAATCTGTACGATTTCTGTTGCCCTTTTCCTTACTTCACATCCTCCAAACGTGACTCTATGGTTCCGTCCTCAGTTACAACATTTTTCTTGTTCTTCTTTACACTCTTTTAATTTGTGATCTTCTCCACATTTTGGGCATCTCTGCCTCCCTTTGCAGACTGCTGCTATGTGTCCATATCTTTGCCATTTGAAACACCAAAGTGGTGGAGGTACATATGGTCTGACCTGAAAATTGAGGTATCCTATTTTGATGTTTTTTGGCAGCTCTTCATCTTCAAATTCAATAAGGATTGACAAGCTTCCTACTCTTTCTCCATTCACTGTTTTTGACAATCTTTTCAAGTTGTTGACTTTTGCACCTGCAACACTTCTCTTGATTTTATCAAGATCTTCATCAAGAGGGATCCCATAAATCACTCCTCTAATTTTTTTTATTTTCTCCCATGATTTTTTTCTCCAGAACAGCTCTTTTGCAAATACTCTCCACATTTAAAGCCTTATTCTTTTGTTCTATATCTTTACATACTACCAATAGGTTTCCGTCTCTCAAAATCTTTTTCAACCATTTCAACATCTCCGATTTTCTTTTTTATTGCTCTTGATACCACAATGGGACTGATTTTATCCTTTTCTTCCTCATTTTTAAGTTTTAATATTACTTTAAATTCCTCCCTCACAACTTTCCTCCTAACCACCCTTTCTTCTTCTGAGCTACTTCCTTCCAATTCCCGTTTACTACCTTGACTGTCACCTTTTCCCCTTCCTTCATCAGTTTTATTTCTTCCACGACCTCTCTTCCCGCAGGCGTCCACCCTTCAAAATCCGCGTCTTCCTCATTTCCTATCTCCATTTTCATCCGAACCATTCACATACCAGTTTATACCAAATCCGCCTTTTCAAAAGTAATGTTTCTGCTTTTGATTTTTCTGCGTCCAGCACAAACGTTCACCACACGTACTAATCCAAATCTTCTTCCGATATGTCCAGTCACGTGATCACCGCGATTACTTCCGGGAGTTTGTTCTGATGTATGGTGTTTTCTTTATTGAGTTTGAGTATTTTTTTGGATTGAATTAAAATATTTGTTTTCTGTATTTATAGGTAAAACTATTCCTTAAGTAGTTGTTTGTTTAAACCAAATTTTCCTTTTCTTCTTATTGTGAAGCTGAACAGCCTTTTAAAAATGGTTTCTTCCAATTTAGTTCCTCCTCTATTTAAGAAACATGTCTGCCATTGTTCTCGGTTGGTGTTGTTTGGTTGATGTCCTGCACAAGAAGAAAATTAAAGTTTTGTCTGCTGAAAACTCTTCAAAGCATGTTCTTCTTTCAACCAGTTTGGGTCTCACCTCCAAGACTGCTTGGCCTCCTGACAAGCATGTGACAGCCTTCAACATATTAGCAGGACTATTTTTGTTGAGTTTGACATAGCTCTCTTTTTGCAAATGGTACAAATGTAGAGGAAAAGTGTTTTTTTTTTCCTGCAAAGCACCATTGGTGCATTGTTGATTGCCTAAATTCCTGCAAGCTGTCTTTAGCATCTTATTTCTTTCTCTCTGTTGTTTTTCGTCTTTCGTTCTAAGTTGGTTGTCATAAAAGCTTCCACAAAGCGGAGGCCTTTTTGAGCGATTTTCCTTTGATTTGTCTAAACTCTCACAAACTCAGGCAGTAACGCCCAGAGCAAACTGCACCCATCTGTCACATGCGTAAGTTTAACTGGAAGCAAAAGGCAGTTTGAAATACTTCTCTGCTAAAGATCCATAAGCAAATAGACACTACAAACATGATACTTCACACTTTGAAATGACAGTATGGTTAGAAGTCTCTTTATCCAGATTTGAGTTTCTCCAAAAAAGGCAGCTTTTCTCTTTAAAAATTATCATGCTGTGCTGTGGCAATACATTGCTCTATGTATAGGGAGACGGGTAAATGTGGTGCCCTGCAAACATAGCAACAACCCTTAAACTTTTTGATATTTCATAATTTTGTAACCAAAAAGTTTAGCTAGTTTTTATTTGATATATTAAAATGAAGCAATGAATAACTGTAAAAAAGAAAACTATATTGATAGTAAAGTCTTGGATGTCTCGCCATTGTTTCTAAAAAAGGCTCAGACTTTATTTAGATCTGGAATTTATCTGAACAGCAGAGAAAATTTAATAAAGAGGCAATATGATGAAATTTGTGGCGGCTTTATTTTTGAACTTTAGGTCATGTACATGGAAAAACCTTCACAAACTGAAAGAAATTAGCTGTCTTTTATAACCTGTCTACCAGTGCTTTAAAGGAACAGTCGATGGGGAAATTCAGATTTATTTTTTTTTTTTTTACGCAAAACCAAATAAAGAAAACCGTTTTTGGCATCTACTTAATCATATTGAATTACTTAAAAACAATTGTTTTATGTCCTACCGTGATGATATATTTTTAAAAAAGTTTTAAACTAAATAAATATGATTCAGGAGATGCCAAAAAAGTTGCATTATTATTTTAAGTCTATGTCTGTTACCGTAACAACATTGTCCCTATAACTGACCCGGTCAGCAACAGGTTTTTCTCAAAGAATTCTCGACCCTCCTTAAATCCAATCACGGTGTTTAATTTCTGTGAACACTTAAAAAAAATTAAACAAACACATCTGCCTTTGACAGCAATCAATGAGGGATCAGCATTAATTTCGTTCTCAGAATGCGTGATCTCTTCTTTCATATTCAAAAAATTTCCTTTTTGGACATGTGAATCGGACGTCCTTGCAAAACAGATTCCAATAGCTTTTCTGTAAAAATAAAGGTTAAATAATAGTAAAATAAAATCTTTATGAGTGCTATAGTGCGACAGTGCTTGCATCATCTCTTTTCTGATACCATAACAATCAAGTTTGCAGTTGCAAAGGAACAACGTTTTAATGACGGCAAGTATTGTGTCATTAAAATTTCAACAACTGGCTACAGTAAGAGTTTTTCTATAAAAAAAGAAAGATGTTGTCGCATTGCATTTGTAAATAATTGATTGGCTCTAAACTGCCACTGCCTGTGTTAGTCCTGTCTTTAAGATTGGGCTCTATGGCTCCTTTCCAGACTAATATCTTATGTTTATGTAATTTGTGCTTATTAATTCCCCCCAAACTGGAACAAAAGCTCATTTTTTTATGCTAGTCTATCACATTATATCCCTGTAAATACACACTGTTTATTAAAGCTGTGACTTAAACTGTAAAAATATTCAGTCGGTATAAACACATTTGTAAAGCCCTGCCTGATTTCTAATTATATCTTAGAACATTCATAGACTAAATACTTTACTCCTAAACAGATCTGTCATCTTTTCACCTTAAGGGTTGACTATAGATGGCAACTAATGGATTGTTTATAACAACATCTAAATTAGCAACTAAATGGGCTTTAACAAGCTGCAAATCGCTTAGGTTTCTTTGTGGTTTCCCTCAAGTTCATATCATTACGTCTTGATTATATTTCCATCCCTCACTGAGTGTTTAACCTTCTAATTAAGCCGTAAGGCAGAATTGCTTTTCATGGTTTCCTTCTAAATCTTAGCAAGTGAATGCATATAATATATTCTGAAAAGGTAAGTAGTTCTTTGTTCTATTGTAACTTAAGGAACTAGACGAGATGAAAAGCATCTTGTCCTCTGCTGGAATAAAAGACTCATACTAAAGTCCATCTTTATGTGATCAATAGTGTCTGTTTGGGTTCCTGACCTGACTGTTCGGCATCGTTGGGTTAGAAATGCATTTCAAACTTTGTGAGATATGTATCATTGATACATATGCAGTTTAAGGTCAAAATAAAAAGTAACATTACTCACCCCCACGCTTGACCTTCAACCTCTAGGGTTATTCTTAAGTACACTGGAAAAAATGGAAACCTAGACAAGTCATTTTTATCTTAAAATAAGTGCATTCCATTTTGCCAATGGAACAAGACAATTTACATTTAGAATAAGAAAATACTATTGCATTCTCTCATTTCAAGTGCTTTTTATCTAATCGTCTTATTTTAAGTGTAAAAATACTCATTCCATTGGCAATTTATCTCATTTACCTACTCAGATTAAGGGTAAATACACTTAATTTAAGAAAACTTTTTGTTATTTTTAGATCATTTTTCCAGTGTACTTTCTTAGCCTGACCACACAAATAGAAACATAAAGTGAGCTCACCAATGCAAATATCATCTGCTCTTAACTGCTGAAATCAGTACATTAATATACTAATGTTCACTATTATTGGAGAGTTTCCACTGCACAGGGTACACACAAAGATGACATCAGTCGGTTCAGTAAAGTACACACATTCATCACAATTAGTAAATAAAGACTTGGATAAAACTTTTTGTGGAAAAAGCTAATTGCAACATCTCTCATTGATCACAGTTTAAAGTAGCTACATTTATAGTGGTCATTATTTATATATTTCCATGGTTTAAATATCTGGTGTGAAAACATTGACAAGCCTGTAAATCTATGGGCTTCTGAATGGCAGCAGCCTAAAAGATGCAGGCATATTTAAAACAGGGCTGCATGTTGGTGCAGTCTGTAGCACTGCTGCCCTGCAGCAAAGGCTAACTGGGTTTAAATCCTGGAATAGGGTCTTTCTGAGTGGAGTTTTGCATGTTTTAAATTTAAAGGCTGTTGCATATTCCACGAAAACTAAGATATCTTTTTTCTTGTTCTCTAGGTGGCTAAAAACCCACAACAAGTTTGTTTTACCTCCAATTATTAATAATGTACAATAAACTCAGCTGCCAAAGTCCATCCCTCTATAACACATGACCAAGAATGGAGTCAGTGAGGATGGAGGGCACTGAGAGTGAGTGGAGAGGAGATGAATGGAGAGTTGAAAGTAGTGGAGCAAACAGAAATAATAATTTCTGGAGTGCTCTAGCGCTTTTTGGAAAGACTGCAAACCAGAGCCATGGATATAGGAGAGCCGTGTCACTGGAAAACCAGGCAAGATGGGATGCTGGGAGTCCAGTGGTTTGGGTTGAATCTAAATGCATGCTAAGGTTACTCAAATTTGTTAGATTTCAAGCGAAAACACATTAAATGACATTGGAAGGGGAGTTACTGTGGAGAGGTTGTAATCCATAATTTTTGTTAATGGTTTACCCATCAAAAATGCAACACTATAGACGTATCCATTCACAACTGCCATGATTTACTAATGTCTATTACAATACTAGGATTTGCAGATAACTTACCTCAAACTACTGAATTTCTGTGCGTTGCCAATGCTCTTTGAAATGTTGCCCATTGTTGCAGATGTAGTTGTCAGAACTCTCCTCTCTCCAGAGCTCTGCCACAAGCACCAGTGGAGAGGGTGTGACGGGTGTGTGACTGCCCCACTAGGATAATTTATAAAGGAAACCTTGTAAGTGAGCAGAAGTGGCATCTTCAACCCCCCGAACCACCAGTGTTGAACTGCACAACTATCATAATTAGTTCAAGAGGTAGGTGGAATCTCTATTTTCCAACTTATAAATCTAAATCCTGTCTAATCACAGTGTGGTAGTCAGAAACCCTCTTTCTATACGTGAAAAGGTGAAAATCTTCCCTCTCACATATAAATTCCTAAATAACCTGAATCCATCTTATATCAGAGGTCAGATTGTTCATTCTCTCTCAACCTTAGGTTCATCTAAGAGTGGAATAGGAGGCAGATCCTCTAGTTATCAGGCTCCTCTCCTGTGGAACCAGTTTTACACCGTGTGTCATGATCTGGCCTGTTTGCTCCTCCCTAATTAGTAATTCCTCTCACCTGCTGTTTTCCCTCCCTGCCTTAATTACAATTTATTCCTCTCACCTGTTTCCTCTGGTTTAAATTCAGTTCAGCCTGAGCATTCAGTGCCAGAAATTGTGAATTTTGTTTTGAAGAAGAGACAGTAGAACATGTTTTGTTGTTATTTCCAAAGTACTCTGAGGAGAGAAAGAAATTAGGATATCGACTTCTAAAGAATAAGTTACAGTTAAAAATATCAGATATGTTGGGATATTGCTCCTCTTCTGAATATTTACGTTATTTAATAAGCTTTCTTAAGAAAACTAAACTGATAGAAAGGATTTAGTTTTTTTTTTTTTTTTAAGTTGCGTCCTGATCCACACTCCTTACCAGTAGGTGGCGGTAATGCACACCAATAAGTTGCTTGTCAACCGCCATTAAAACAAGAAACAACAACAATAACAACAACATTCAGTGCCAGATCATTTCTTGTCTTTCTGTTAGCCTGTCTGTTAGTTTTGTTCCTTGGTTCGTGTCCTGGATCCTGGCAGCCAGTGGAAAGAGGGTTCTTGTGTTTGTCTCGTCTCCTGATCGTCCACTGTTCCTCCCCTGCTGAGTCCTCTGGGTTTTTGGCTCAATATGTGGGGAGGTTCAGTTTTTATCCAGTAAGCCTAGCTCCAGGGAGGAGACCAGTTTAAAGTCCTGCTTCAAGTTCTGGTTCCACGTCCTGTCTCGGCTACCCTCTGCCACTGAGCCTGCCTGTCTGCACCTGATCCTGTCTGCTCCTGTGCGTGACCAACTGGTCCTGCTTCTGGTCCCAGTCAGACTCTGAACCCTCCTGGGAGCCTGTGGATGCCTGGAAGTCTGGATCCTGCCACCTGTTCTGTTCCTGTCTGTTCTGGATCCCTGAGGAGGATCGGCTTCCAGCATGACCTCTGGAACTGCAGCACTTGGGGACATTCTTGGTCTGGACTGTTTTACCAGTCAGATGATCGTGGTCACTTACCTGTGTTTCTCCCACTACAGAGTGTCTGAGATTGGGCGGTGCCCTGCCCCCCAGCCTGCAGTGTCCGCGAGCCACAGCTCCGCTTTTGTTTTGTTTTATTTAATAAACGTTTGAACTTTCCTACTGACTGTCTCTCCTTGAATACTGGGTCCATCTGTCCTCGGTTCATGACACCGTGAGTCAGAAACCCTTAAATGGCCAAGCTCCATCTGATATCAGAGATATGATTGTTCCTTATGTACCTAACAGAGCACTTGTCTAAGAGAGAAGCAGTGCGAAACACTAAAAAGACACTAAAAACACAGGCCAAATTTTATTATCTGGAATTGAAGGTGTTGATGGCAGCAACCCAGCTGTTATTTCCCTTCAGGTTGTGTAACAGCCAAATAGAGCCAAGCCAGATAAAGCTTCTATTCAAGAAAAAAACAAATATTACATACAGTTAGGGGTAGAACTAATGATGATAAGTGGTCTCTAAGTCCTCCAGCAGTCTAAGCCTATAGCAGCATAACTATAGAGATAGATCAGGATAACCTGAGCCTCTCTAACTATAAGCTTTATCAAAAAGGAAAGTTTTAAGCCTAGCCTTAAAAGTAGACAGGGTGTCTGCCTCACGGACTAAAACTGGTAGTTGTTTCCACAGGAGAGGAGCCTGATAACTAAAAGATCTGCCTCCCATTCTACTTTTAGAAATTCTAGGAACCACTAGTAAACCTGCAGATTGAGAGTGAAGTGCTCTGTTAGGAACATAAGGAACAATCAGATCTCTGATATCAGATGGAGCTTGGCCATTTAAGGCTTTATATGTGAGAAGGAGGATTTATAATTATATTTTTAATTTAACAGTATTATTAATCTCTACTAATCAAGCTTACATGAACTTACTAGTATTGATTAAAATCTTTGTTAATAAAAGCAAACTAAATACAATCTAATATGATTTTCTTTCATATTACACTTAATTTTATTATTTTATAATGTCTGTAAACAAAAATTAAGCCTAAAAGCAGACTGAATCATATTATGACACAATCAGCTACATGTTTTAAATTCGAGTGTGTCACATGCTAAATCTGCCTTAAATCAAAGGACGATTTGGTCCATAAGCTGTATTCAGTTTGATAAATAGAAAAAAAAGGCAAACCTAGAATGGTGTGTTGTTGTCATAGAGTACCGGACTTTAATAACTTCCAATAGAGCATTGTCAAACAATGATAATCCAAACACAGCAATGTGCATCTGTTCACATGACTGGCTCTGTACCCAGCAGGACCAACTTGGTTTATAAGACAAAGCAGCTGCAAGGGGGCAGGAGAGGGGAGCAGCTCACAAACAGATTTAGTTCCAAGCAGCTTTTTGGCTGAATCTGACACAGTGCTGCAACGCAGAAACAAGAAGACAATTTGTGGTGCAGGTCTGCTGGCTGCACTATCTACCAACAGAGGTGCTAATTAATGGTAATTGCAAAAGGGGGTCAATTAATCTCTTCATGGTGCCTGATTAGAGCCAGTGGGTTAGCAACCAGTGAATCAAAACAGCAGCTATCAACCCGACAACACAGATTCATTGTAGTGGGTTCAGATTTATAGTTAACCTGAGAGATTTTCCTCCTGTTTCTTAATCGAATGACCGCTAGATTTATTTAAGGCAAGGTAAGGAAACGCTAGTTTATTTGTTTAATTCTTTTCAGTAAACACAGAGTTTAAATTACGTTTAGAAATTGAACAAAGGATAAGAAAACACATGGAGAAAATGAAGAGTGCAGCGGCAAGCTACAACAGTTAGACTGCAGCTTAAAATTAATGATGTCAATAGAACAGTCAAAGGCATCTCTGAACAAATGGGGTTCCTACATTGATTTAGAAGAACTCTGGGTTTCAGCATTTTTTTCCAGTCCTGCAGGACTTTATTTCAGATTAGTTAAAGAACTGCATGCAGCTTCTTCATGTCTGGTTCTGGGGATGCAGAGCATAATGTTTAACCTTTTCATTCAATGAAAAAGCAGCAACCAAAAAGTAATAATTTACTGCACAAGTATTCTTACATGTTTCAACTATTTTACTTGGTAGACCGGCTCGATTTAGTCCATAACTGTATATACTGTATTTACAAACAAAAATCAGCAGCGTTGCCATGTGGTTCAATAACAAATGCCAAAAAGCCTGTGTGCTGTGGGTCCATCTGTGTGTAATTTTATATAAATCTAAATCCAGCTATTCTCTAGAAAGGGTTATCAAATTTTACAATAAAGCCAGAGATGATAAAGACAATATAACTTAAATCAAATTATCTAAATCTAACCTAAATCTGATTTAGAATACTTTGCTACTATTACAGTAAAAATGATCCTGGAGAACCTCCAACTCATCCTTTTGAGTTTATTTTCCACTCTTTTGGCAAGAAGAAATATTAATCTCTTAAAGTGCAAAGTTGGTATGGACATGACCAGACGTGGAAAAAGTACTAAAATATCATACTCAAGTAAAAGTACCAATACTTGGATGAAATATTACTCAAGTACAAGTAGAATTACCCATCAGAAAAATTACTCAAGTAAAAGTAATAAGTAGCTAATTTCAAATGTATTTTAAGTAAAAGTTTCTTAGTTACATTTAAAAAAACAAAAACTGTTGGAACGGGACAGGGGATCTCTTCCATGTAGTGAAAATAGGACAAGGAGTCATAAATCCAAAACTATTTAGTTTTTTGATTAAAGAAAAATCTTAGCAATGCCACGAAACAGGTTGTTTTGCTAATTGGCTATTAGTCATGAACTCTTTGTTTGAAGTACCAATGCACTAAATACTTACCAAAACATGCTTCCGCAGATTAGATGTGGAGTTATTGAATGCTGCCAGTTCAGTCACCTTTGGCAGGCACATCTGGCATTGCATGATGATACTGTCTGCCCTCTTGAATTTAAATGAAAAGCAGTCTTTCAAATGTGGCCGAGGATTTTCGTCGTTTTTGGGCAGCAGAATTCGATGTTTCAGCTAGCATTTCTAGTGAAACGTTCTTTGAACCGTCGTTGCTCTCCTGATCCACCTCCATCTTGTTCCCAATCTCCTACAGAAAGACTTGGCGCCTGGTAGCCTAGATCTACATACTGATCACGTCACTCGCTGCAGTGCTTCCGGGCCCCATTTTTTGTCTTCCTTTTGGTTTTCCAAAGTTTTTTTTTTACTCAGTAACGGATGGGATTTGTAATGTAACGAAATACAATACTTCACTCAAAACGTAATCAAGTAAAATTTAAATTACCGATTTTAAAAACTACTTGAAAAATACAAAATACACAAAAAATCTACTCAATACAGTAACTTGAGTAAATGTATTTTGTTACTTTCCACCTCTGGACATGACCTAAAAGACCCTCCACATTACAATTATACTTGACTTTTTTAACCAATAAGCATCACTAAAGTGTGCAGCAACAATTTAAACAAAATATGAAGAAATCCAAGCAGCCTTGATGCTTTTGCAACGTTCTGTATATTTTACATAAGAAAATATAACATCTAATATTTAATTGGCCCCTTCTTGCTCATATCCACTTATCCTGAAATTACAGATGCTTGAAAATAAAGAAATATAGCATTCAGTTGGACTTTTTGGTATTGTTAACATTTAAAGAAATACTTGCTTTTCTGTAGCTGTGTTTCCAGGCTGCCATGGGTCAAACAAATGCAGAAGAAAAAGAAAGTTCATATGTTAGCCTCACTGGATGTCAGCTTGCTAAATTAGCTTCAGATCTGCAGTTCTTCATGTCATCCCAAATAAATAAATAACACAACTAACAGAAAGAATTAGAGCTGCAGTGGAGACCACATGGTGTTTATGTGGTTTGATGGTTCAGCAACCAATGGTGAAAACACAGATTGGTTAGACCATTAGTTTGATTTCTTTCCCTGCATTGAACTCTTAATGGTCCACCCAAAATGTGTTGTCCTTACTTGAAAATAAACTTTAACCCACTTTGAAATTAATCTTGTAGGTTATCTATTTATTTTAAATCCACATATTTCTTTATATGTACCTGGATTCAACTTGCTTTGATTTTCTTTTGTAATGATGTGGAGATGTTTGTGCAACAACTTCATGAGATCAAAGTCGACAAAATTAAACATGTAAACACTGTTTGATGGAACGTAATTAAAAAAGTTAAGGTTATCCTACCTGAATAACTTCAATCATAATGAGGTAATAAATTCATTTAATAAAGACATTGCTTTATTTGTTAATTCCGCTGGGACGTTGTTAATGCAGGAAAGGTGAGGAATTCATTTGTCAAAGAGAAACTGCAAACATCTTCTTTTCCTTACATGTATGGGTGCTTTGGGCAAACGAAAAAGTACAAAGCCTTTCAGAGCTGGGCTATGAATCCATTATAAATAAATAGTTCATCAAACTCATTACAACATTCTAAAATAGCAACATATATGCATTCATTCAGCCTAAAAATACCTTGAGCTGTCCAATAAGATTTTGCACATAATCATTGCTCACATTTGTGAGTTATACCTTTAAGCCGTCTTCTTCAGGTTGCACATCAAAGTTTTTTTTCTTCCTGTTCTTTTGAAAATACCGTAAACTTTGTCCTCTTAAATGAAATATTCTTTATAAGCATGAATCCCTAGACCTCATTTGGGTAAGGGCTCTAACTGGAGCATTCAAACACAAATATCATTTGATCATATTCATTGCAATTTAGCTTTAATACTCTGTTTAGGGTGGTGTTTTTGCTGAAAAGTGTTATAATCTTGGCACTGATGACTGGTCTGATTGGTAATACATTCACTTGCCTATCTCTGCCCAGTTCTCATTACCCTTCTTCTGACCCACCTGCTCCAGTCTCTATTTAAGCAGCCTTCAAACAAGTCATCAGTGCCAGATTATTCAAGACTTTGGTGAGAGTTCTCTAGTGTACCTGAGGGTTTTTGATTGCCTGACCCTGACCTGGTCTGCCTCTGGACCTCTGAGCCTGCCTGTCCCCATTCTGATATGTTTGCCTGATCTGTCCTCGGACTTCTGCCTGTGTACCGAACCTGCTACTGACTCCTGACACCGTCTTGGATTTCCCTTCAGTATCTCTTCGGCTCTCTGATCTCCTAGCTATGACTCCTCCACACCGGCTTTGGTTTCAAGCTCTGGATTGTCCTGCTTTCCCTTGTCTGCTGGGTTCTGATTTTCTGTCTGTCCTCTCACCTCCAGGACTTCAGTGTGTGGGACTCTGTGGGCGATGCCCGCCATGTCTTGTTGGCAACCAACTGGCTGGAACCAACCTCGTCCTCTGGGCACGAACTGAACTTTAAGACCAGGTTAGTGACTCACTTGTTCATTATCATCCTCTGCCAGATAGACTTGGACACTAACCTGTGTTCTCTTCCTGCAGAAGTTCCTGCCTTAGACACCCTGGCTGTGCTCTACTTACATTTAAGTAGAGAGATATTCAAATAAAAGGAGTTTATTTGAATATTTATATCTCCAAGGACAATAATATTGGCAGACATTGTACAGAATGTTGAGAGAAGATTGGACATCTCTTGGATGAAAGATGGGTTTGGTTTAGGTGGCTGATAGATAAGGAGTATTGTTGTAGAGAGAGGAGGATTACATTTAAATCCAAGGCATTCAAAAGACGTGAGCTCTGGCATGGTTATAGGGGACAAACAAAGATCACTTCGGTGGATGACAGCCAGACCACCACCGCACCCTGTGCTGCGTGGTTTCAGTAGGTAGCAGTAGCCAGGAGGGCAGGTCAAAACATTTGGTTTGTGCCAGGTTTCTGCAAGGCACATCAGATTCACACACTTTCGGCCCCAACTTCTGTGAATGTGACGCACCCGGCGAAGGCGTCCAAGTCGTTTAATGACTGACATGCACGATGGAGTGGTGCAGTTGTTGAGTTTCTTCAGTTGGGTGACGAACTACTTCAACATCATGCCAGTGATGGAAGGTGGTTTGTTAGCCATTAGCAATGGCCGTGATGCACAGCACAGGGCCATCGGACACAGTAAGCGAACTTCAGTGACTTTGTGGGAAGATCTCACCAACTTCAGTAGCGACTTTGGGTGAAAATTTCCTGATGGCAGGCAGTGATGGATGGACGCGAGAAACTCAGAGTATTGGGGAACTGGTATGTAGACATTCGCTGGGTCAGCAAAATCCATACAGAGCATATAAAATCCTTGGTATATTTTTTTGGGACATACTACTGGTTGATAAACGTACACAAGATTTTGGTCTGAGAAGCGGCGAGAAGCGTCCTCTCAATTCCATCTCCACCTCCATAATACTAATAATACTAATAATTCTAACTCAGATAGGTATACGCTAAAAAGATCTCCATGACAAACAAACGGTATCCTTTTCTAAAGAAACTAACAAACCAATATTTGAAAGGCCAATAAGATAAAACTTATCAAAAGGATTCCAAATGCATTTTGAAAGCATTTTTGTGAGTCATTATTGACCAGTGGAGAAGCCAAGAGACCTTTCCAAGTAAAGCATGTCTACAAAGTGATTGAGAAAAGCACATCAATGGCACTGTTTTACAAAATGAACATCATATCAACAGTCTGATATGATAATAGTTGTGTGATCACAGCCTCCCTGCTTCCTCAGGACTTAGACGACTTATTTTAATCAAAGTGATACAAAGTTCTAAATTCTATAATATTAATATAGGTAAATATTCAGTTATTAGTTTAGGTCATTCAGTTAAAATAACTTAGGATTATAGCGGCACAATGATTTCAAAGCACAATAAATATCTATATCTGATGTAAAAGAGGCTGTTTTTTATAGAAAATCTTCCCATATGTCTGAAGAATCTAAACTTGAGAGAAGTGGCTCAAAATAGTGAAATTGATATCTTTAACTCTTTAGATAATAAAACAATAATTGGAGAACTAATTTCTGTAGCTCAATAATCAGATAGTGTTGGGGGGGGGGGGGGGGGAGGGTCATATCCCTGCATACCCCCAGTTAACACGGCTTCCTGGACTGTAGGTCTCAACACATTTCAATGTGCAAATTCTAGCAACTAAGATTGAACGTTCAAGAAAAAGAATTAGCACCTTTTACCATTAATCTTTTCTTTTACCCCTGAGAGGGTTAACCTGTCCCTAATATGGTCCAGTGGTGCTATGAAACATATAGAAGAGTAGAGAAAGAGTATAGGTAGAGACAGAGGAACTTGTGATAGTCATATCTTAAAATTCACAACACAAAACTGCTTTCTCAATTTGCATTCACCAAAGTTTGTTTGTAATTGAGGGCATCTCTGGGAGGCAACAGTAATTATAGCTGCTACTCTGCACGAGCAGAAGCCACAGGCCTGCAATAAAAAGTCTGGCACATATCAGCTGGGAACCACGAGCACAAGGTTGTCACCCAAGGGACATTTCCATTACATGACAAAAGTGTGTAGGTAATTTGATTTACTGTTTAGTTTTGCAACCCCTGTCAGACCCGCAGCCATACACAGCAGTGGGAGTGCATGAAGATTGACTACAAATGAGAGAACTGACCTGCCAGGGTTGCACATTTCCAAAAACAATTTGTGCTATCATTTAGCTAGAGAGATTAGTTGGTAAAATTGTGTTCCTTGGCTGATTTCTGTCTAATGTATCATGTGTATGAAGATAATAGCCTCTGGGTTTAATGTCACTGCCAGTCCAAGAGCGCTAAGGCAGTTTGACTGCCACTTTGGCTCATCATTTGGTAACTCTGGACAAAGATGAACACATGCTGCAATGTGGAATCAGACGATAAACTTAATTTTTAAAGTCAATAGATTCAATATCTTAATCTCTTACCTTTCTTTAACGCAAAAGATATATATATATATATATATATATATATATATATATATATATATATATATAGAGAGAGAGAGAGAGAGAGAGAGAGAGAGAGAGAGAGAGAGAGAGAAAGAGAGAGAGAGAGAGAGACAGAGAGAGAGAGATATTTTCTTATCCAGATATCAGACTGATATCTGGATAAGAAAATCAATGCCTGCATCTAAAATCTCAGGTAGAGGCAAGCTAATAGAAACAATACTCTTCTGGTCACTTCTGTCACAAACTTTATATATATAATCAGAATAAAAATTCTTTATTTGTCACCCTGCCTGGAGAGGCACTCCAGTATGGGAAAATTTCATTTTGGGTACAGAGCCATTAAAGGCGCTGGCTGCCCTTACAGTTAGGGAAAATATAGAGAAATGGTTCACAATGGGTAAGAGCAATAAAAAATAAGAAAAAAACACGCCTCAGTTTATTCTTAGCAGGATACAGTCTGAGATTTCAAAAAACCTCTGCACAAGAAGAAACACAGGTACAAAACGGATCTTGCAGGAGAGAACCATAAAGTCCATGTTAGGGGTGCATATATTTATATTGGTGTGCATGCATGTGTGTGTACTTTGAGTGTGTGCACAGTAGCAGCACTGGTTCGGTTGTTCTTATATCTATTGATGTTTCCTCTTGTTTTCTGCTTAGGTACGATCACTTAATCAGGCCTTTTGAAACATCCTACACTACAGATAGGATCATTGTTGCTATTGGTTAATATCGTAAATGAAAAGTTGTTTCAGGACATTCTATATTCCCAATCTCATTTAATGAATCATTTCTCTTACTATTGTACACTCAATAAAGACATGAGGATATCAGACCCCAGATCCAGGCTGTGAAAAGAAGGGACAGAGAAAATCTTTAGTCTGAATCAACTTGTAATATGGTGACATAAAGAAATAACAATATGACCCAATGGCTGAGAAGGCTTGAACTCCTGCAGTTATGGTGGGATGCAATACATGTGTGATGATCGGACGCATGAATGTAGAACTTTCAGAATGAGACTTAAACACAGTTGATGACCACCATTTCAGTGGATAAAGGAAGGCTCCCCATGAAGTGATAAAGTAAGAATAAAAAGATACAGATATGTTAAGGGCTGAAAGAATAAATAGAGAATATGCAGAGCATTAAAGTCTTAGTGGTGAAGGTAAGTATTAGAGCCTCAGGGCCTGGAAGAACTTGAGTTTTCTCTATGCATAGGGGCTGCATAGAAAGCAAATCATGCTGAAATACTATTGTTTATGGCAACAAAATGTCCCAGGGATATTTATATTGTTTGTTTTTCTTGGCTGTCAGTGTGCGTCTCAACTAATTACAATAACAATAAATAATTGCATTTCCAAGCAGTTTTTTAATATAATAGAGATCTGCAACCCATGTCCCATCTCCTGGCACTTTATAAAGTCAATGACTTGCAGGATGTAGTCCTGGCAGAGCAGGTAGTACAGTCAGTCATTTCAACATGGAGAGACTCATGGAGAATTAGCAGCAATCAGAAAGTTATATTGACATTAAGAAATGGGAAAGTCTTTAGTGCTAAGACCCTGACAGAAGATTCTGAATGCTGTTCTGCGTAGGTAAGTCTAGGTTAGAGATGTCTATCCCCAGGAGTCTGACATTGGTGGGGGATAAAAGTTGGAGAATAAGGGGAGGTGGTAGGGAGTCCAGTTAGATGAAGGTGGGGAAGAGGTGGAGGAAGGATACTGTCGACAAGGAAGGGACGGTGTCCTGGATGGTGAGTGGCTTCTGTGAAGCCAAGGAGCTGTGCTGATAGGCTGGAGCAGAGGCCCAGGATGACGAGACTTGTTGCAGATGAGCCTTCCAGACTTAATTTGAGCTTCATTTGCAAGAGAAATTTGAATCCTTAAAGTGCTTGTGGCATTCTTTTCTCGTCATAAATTCACATACATAAGAAAAATAACATTGATCAAATAATTTTGAAGTAGATATCAGTCTGCTAAAACGAACAATCATTAACAAATATGTTACTCCCCCTCCAAAAAAAGTAAAAAAAAAAAACCAACACTTTGAGGCTATTGCGATTTTGTTTTACTCTGTTATGATCTGAAAAGTAATTACCAGTATGCAAACTGGCTGCTTCTAGAAAGGATGACAATGCAGGCAGTGTTAAAGAACCAGACACTTCCAATGACATATTTCAGTCAATATCGGAGAGAGACAAAGTGGTCAGAAGAGCGCCACAGTCAACAAATAGCAGAGTACACATTTAAAGGAAAATTTCGGTCAGCGAGAAATGATCAATGGATAATTATTTATACCTAAAGCTAATACGTTTGCCATCAATGAGCCTGGGAGCCGCCATTTTTGCCCAAATAAATCTCACTCTTGACATCTTCCAGCAGTGACGTCACGGTGCGGTAAGCCTAGCTCCATTCCCCGTGCTTTACAAGCAAAATCAATGGGAACTACTAGACACATCTGCAATCAATAACAATTATTGAAGATTTTCAGAGGACTTCACCATTGAAATTCACCAGAGCTATAGTGAAACTGACAATGCCCATGTGCATGGCAGTTGGATGTTGGGATATATTGGGTAAAATTTAAAACATAATTAGTTATTTCACCTTTCCAATTCATGATCCAAGACTGCGGTCCTGGTTGTTTGATTGCCAACATTTAGATGATTAACGTTTTCAACATGACTTGGATAATAGCGCGTTGTGACAAACATCAGATACTTGATCATCAGCCGATACCGCACTGTGACGTCACAGTCTGGTAGGTGGCAGTAGTGTTCTTTGACAAACATTGATGCCTCCAGTAAAGCACATTTAAATAAAAATTACTCTTAATTAAAAACACTTATCATTCAGTGAACAATATGTAATAATTTTGTATTTAAAGTACTTTTAGAAGTTTGAATTCAGAATATCACCGTAGTTTTCCTTTAAGGTGCATCTCCGTGTGTTGGTGCTGCTAGCAGAGCCAAACGGCAGTGAAAAAAACAACAACCCAGGTAAAATTCTAGAGTAGCAGAGCAGCAACAGACACAAGCTTGCATCAAATCGGTGTAATACAGACAACGAACAAAGCCTGTTTCTGGTGAATTTTCTACTGTTCTCTAAACTTTAAATTGTCATAAGCCCTTCTAACTTAATTCTTATTTTGGTCATACTTATTTCAGATTTTTCATTAGTGACAAGTACCAATATCTAAGGTTACTTTTGTGAAAAAGTAGTTTAAATTGGATGTCTGTTGTCACAGAATTCCTGCAACAAAGCAGCAATGCCCAGATTAACCATATTAATGCTGTTTTTGTGCAACCTACAGTTCAGTTCAGCATACCTGAACTGTTTGACATTCGTTCAAAAGTTATTGCATTGTTCTCTTTAGTTGCCAACTTGGGTCAACTTTGGACTGTTAAATTATAATGAAGAAATGGCCAGTTTGGGTCACAATAGACTTTTATTACATATTAAACACAATGGAACGCACAATACTGCTGAATTTTTCAATGATTACATGCTTTTATCTTCTTTCTTTAATTGATAGAAAAATATGTTACAGGCACTTTGAATTGTAAAGATCAGATGTAAGATGTCAATTCGTTTAATTTAATATTAACTCTTCATCTAACAGACATGGTTTTTGATGTATCTACAGAAAGCCCATGAATGCATGGGGAAAATAACCGAGGTGCAATTTGAACCCAAGGTCTTGTTGCTATAAACTTACAGCAGAAGAAACTATAAGATGCAGCCTAATGTTTAGGGCAAGGGTGCTCAAGTCCGGTCCACAAGAGCTACAATCTTCTAACACACCTGAATCTAAAGGTTCAATCTCCTCATTTAGCTCAGCAGAGGTGAGACAAAGAGCCACTCATTTGATTCAGCTGTGTTAAAAATAGGCTAATAAGTAGAGTAAATCCTCGATACGGCAGGATTTCATAGCAAGTAAAAAATTGAGAGTAAAATAAAAAATTGACTTAAAAACAACATTTTAAAGGGAGAAGGTATCACAGAAAGGAAAATTCCCATGCACTTGACATTAGTTTATACTCTAGAACTACCTTAAAAAATGCTAATTCTAAGATGCAGATTAGCTTTAGAGTAAAAGCTTATTTCAAAACCAAAGTTTGTTAGAAATGGAGAGGTGAGATGGTGAGAGAAGGTGAGATGGTTTGAAATATTAATTTCACTTTGCCTGAACTTAACAACCCCCTACTGTTAAAAAAAATCAACTGAAAGAATTTGCTGCTAAATAAATATCTACACCTAGTCAAGAGGTGGTAGTATTGCATGGCAGCATGATGTAGCTCATATATGATGAGTAATAAGACGTTGGTTGACCATTTTTTAAATGGCCTGGCCAGTGATGCAACACCATCAGTAAAGTTGCTGTTGCAAAATAAAATACGTGTCCTTTTCAATGTCTGTATTAGATAGTTAGGGGCTCTACTGAGAACACTGAGGTCTTGATACGTAACCTAATATAGTCAATAAATAAATTTGTTTAATAGTTCAATATTGGGTTTAACAACTTGATGTTTAAAGTCTTTGGAATAAAGATAATAGATAAAATAAAGCTATTATTTTTTATATAATGTAAATTTACAGTAAATTATATACTTTTAATTATTTTAAATGAAAATAATACATTTTAATTAAATGAAAATTAGAAAATTAGTAAAACTGATAGATTTTGTTTTTTAAAGTTCGTTCAAAACAGCATATAGCAGACAAAAAAAAAAACGCAGATTAAACTAATCCTATCGCAGAATGCCTAAAGCTCATCAAGTTCATCACCTTCATTTTTTTTGTTTTATTTAAAACAACACTGTAAAAGAAAATGCACAGTAAAACTATTTTTCTTAGACAAACGTCACCACTGTGAGATGAGAGTTGGAATTGTGAGCCTTGATTGATAGCATTGAAATGTATGTAGTTCAATTACTTAGTCCCTCTAGCCGAGATCTACGGAGGGACCTGGGTGGTTCACAACTCAGTGTAAAGAAGCGGCGATGAAGATCAGCATCTTCAAGTCCAAGTCTGTGGTTCTCAATGAGAAAATGGTGGCTTGTCCTAACCCTCTCTGTGTAAAGTAATGGAATCCAAATATCTGAGGGTCCTTTTTATAAGTCAGGACACAATGGAGTTGAAGCTTGGCTGACGGATTGGTGAATCAGCCTCTTTAACGCAGGCAATGCACCGATCTGTTGGGGTGAAAATAGTGCGAAGCAAAATAGAACAACCTCATCGCAGTTAAGATGTTGGGATTTATGACGCCAAACACTTTCCAGAGGCTCATTTACTTTACCCTTGATTCTAACCCTGCAGACTGGAAGTATCCCACAAACGTGTAGCTTTAGGGATATATCTGTACAGACAAAACTTGGCTAAAATTATAAATATGTGCACCTCACATTATCTCAGAGAAAAAAAAAATCACTGTCAACCTATTTTATGTCCTACCTTCTAACATGTCCCATGATGTAGTCATAATTGCCGCACCTGTCATGTTATGCCCGATCAGTAAATGGTTAGTGTACTTCTCATGTCATATGAGTTAAACTGTTGTAAATGTTTAATCATAAGCTTTCAGGAATCAACATACCGCTTGTTTCGTTGTAGGTGACCTTTAACTGAAACTTAAGAGCAAAAGATGAATCCAACACATTCAGCAATATTTATAAAAATATATTTCACAAAGTAGGAAACAATACAGGGTATCTTAGATTACAGTACAGGGAGTAAATAATTGAACATACACATTTATAAGCATTTAAGCACATTAGAAAATATGATCTGCATGTAGAACTATCCCATATATATTGTTTTGTCTACTAAGAACTGCCAGAATAATGTATCAGTACAAACTGAGAATGCACGCAGCTGTAGTGCCATTGAATTGTCATTATGTGCAAGAGCTAACGTGCAGAGACAAAACCTACCACCTCATTGAAAGCTAATGACGTTAGCGGTAACTCTATGTACAGTACAAGACTTTTTTTTATTGGTATCATACAGTGTAAGCACAATGTGGACATGATTTTAATCAGTTTCTTAAGTTTCTCGAGATCTGTGTTTGCTAAATGAGATTTGATGATGGAATGGAAGTTATTCTCCTTGGTCCTGATTGGATAGTTGTGCTCAGAGGTTCAGTTGCTATAACCTTAAATATGGTAGGATCACATTATATTTTCAATCTGTATGTGTCAGAAATTTTCTGGTACAATATTACTATAAATAAAGTCCATCAGTTTGAACAACTTTAGAGCTCTAGTGTACCTGCTTACATTTAGGCTATCATTAGGCATGGGTGTATGAGACTTTGGTGATACAAAAAGTGTGAGTAGAATACCATAGTTTCATGGTGTTATGCCGTCCATGTTGAGAAATGGAATTATTACTCTTGAATCTTAGGTTGTCTATTTTATATTGGGGGAAATTAAAGCAATATTTCATCTCTCTTAATATATTTCTAAAGAGGTTACTGGCATTAAAGACGTATAATTAGTTGGTAACAACCCAAGTAATATACACAGACAAAGAAACCAATACCATTGAATCAATAAAGTGTGGGCAAACATTTTAATTGCAAAATAAAATGATTATCATTACTGGTGTCATATCACAGCTGTGATTTTGGTTTGGGTTGAGTACTCCATTTACAGGTTGGCAGTCCATCACACACACAACAGGGCACAGCAGACATTTCACCAAATATTTTGTAACATTTATACTTGAACTCAATTTTGGAGTAAGCAGCCAACTTCCTAACCTGACTCCGCCAGATGGATTTGCTCCGCATATCCATCTGGAAACCTTCCGTTGAAGTAATTTTGGGAAGGGGCGTAAGTACTGGTTAGTGGTTGGCCTATGTTGGTGATAGATGGGCCAAATAAACCAATCAGATGAACGAAGCATATGATGTACTAACAGAGCGACGGCGAAAACACAACCATAAGCCAGGCTACTCTTGCCGAAACCAGTCGGGAGAAGAGCAAAAACATCTTTTCCTCTGAGAAAAGCCTCCAGAGCAGTGTTTTGCTCTTCTTTCAGTGAAGAAATACTCTGTAATTCCGATAAAACTTGCTCGATAGTCACGCTAACGCTAGGTTCATCGGCTGAAGCCGCCATGTTCTTTAGACTGAACTGTCGCGCTTCTCATTGCGTCACACCTCAACCCGCCTCAAAGCCAACGCTGATTGGACGTTCGTTTGGTGAACGGCTCCAAATTTTCTTTAACGGAGAGTCTCCAGTCTGATCTGCGAGTGAAACCTTGAAAGTTCGCGAGATCAGGATGGTCTCATGAGGCTACCAACTTCCATTGCTGCAGCAATTTTCCATCAAACCAGATCTTACAAAAAATTTGTGTTGATCTTGCAATGCAATTAATATACTAAGCAAGAGTAGTAAGAGTTCTTGTTTTGAGAATTTATTGCATGAATTTTTAAGTGGAACTGTCTTACCGCATTGCACTTAATTTGACTAGAATCTTCTCAGAAAAAGAGTAATAATCTTACAGAATGTGCTCTGGTTTATTTAATTAATACATCAAGACATTTTGGTAACATATAAGACTGTATGACTTGGTTAAATAGACACTTTTTATTCATTGTGTGTTTGGATTGTTGAAGGATGTAATAGTACCTTGAGCCCTGCAGACCATTATACATGAAATAATGCAAACTAATACTAACGCATAAAAGAAGCATATTTTTTTAAAGACAATCTTACAATCTCTCCTGAATGGAGAAACTAATTAAACACATTGTTTAGATTAACTTTTTATTTAGTGTCATTTTATTTTCAAATCGTAATGGTTCTTAGAGCCTTTTAAATATACCTGTATGTTTCTTTTTCAGTTTCAAAGTAATTAAAAAAACATTCTTGCTGTTTTTTTTCAGTTTCTCTATCACCTATGTTATCAGTTTATCCCTTTTTCTGATATTTGGTTAGTTTGTATGTTCTCCCTGTGCATGCGTGGGTTCTTTTCGGGTACCCCAGCTTCCTCCCACAGTCCAAAACCATGACTGTAAGGATAATTATCTTTTCTAAATTGTCTTTAGATGTGAGTGTGTGTGCATGGTTGTGTGTCTGTGTGTCACTTTGTTGCCCTGTGAAAAACTGGCAACCTGTTCAGGGTGTACCCCGCCTCTCGCCCATAGACTGCTGGAGATATGCACCGGCCTCACATCGACCCTGACAGAATAAACAGGAGAAGGTGGATGGATGGATTGATGTTATTTGGGATTTGTCTGTACCATATGCTTAATAAATAGCTTATGATCCTATCTCTAAACCTCCCTGTTGGTATGGTATCGTTTAGGATATGGAAAAGACAAAGTTCTTCTCCAAAAATAGACTGTAAAAAGACATCCAAAGAGTACAATTTTTGGCATTAGAATATTGATTCAACTAATTTTTCTGAGTGCTTAATTGAACTCCCCAAATTTTCTGCAGCATAAATGATCTTCATTCTAGATTTTCCTTCACCTGTGTAGCCTCATAGTTAGTAAGGTCATTCTCTTTTTATGATATTTCTTTGGTTGTTTTGCCACATGTACTACAGTAATTACCAGATTGTGACTGATTTACACTGAGTTAATGTTCTTTGCACTTTAAGACTATTATTTGTTTTTAGAATGCTTTGCAGTAATACCGTTGCAAAAGTCTTGAGCTTTGTTTTGATCCTTGATGGCCTCGGTAAAGAGACATGCAAAGAAAGGCCATAAGTTAGGACTAGAACCATCCTCTATTTATGTCTCGAGGGAAAAGGATAGTTTTATATATATTATCAGACATTTAAATTTTTTTTTCTTTCATTTTGCCTTAAGCATAGTGTCATGTACAACCTACGGAACAATACTTATTAATAATTGTTTGTGTTGGATTACTCGGGTTGTTACTGACATCTGGTTTCAATCTTAAGTCACTTGCCCTATTAGAAAAAAATGTAAGAAAAATATTTTCTTTACTTGCTATATGAGTTATATAAGGGTGCAGGAGCCCTATTTTACCCAGCTAACCGGCAGTGCACAGCAATATGTGGGAGGGAGCAGTGTTGCATTACTCAATGCTCCATAGATCCAGTCAAAACTTGGGTACGGATACTCCATAACCTTCTCTGGTTTCATATTAAGAGGAATTGAAACTGTAGAAGATGTGTTGCGGAAAATTACAAACCGTGTTCACTTTTGTTTGAAAGTCCATGCCTAATCATCACCCGCAGGAACTCATGCCACGATTCGGTTGTTATAAAACAGTGATCGAATGTTTGAAAAAACAAAGAATGTCAAATAATCTAAACACACTCATTTCAAATAGCACAAGGGGAAAAATTAAGACTTAAGAACAGATATACAAAAACAGAACGAAAATGAGGAATCAACACATCTGTTGTCAAAAAACAGTAGATTACAATTGTATTTAATGTTGCTTCTGTAAAAAGAAGGCCTCAAAGTTTCTACATTTCTGTTTTTTGTCTTTATGTCAGTCTTTTATAGGCTAGTAACACTTGCGACCCACACCTGTAGCATGTAAATACAAAGAGTTGTATAAAGCAAGCCTCTCAAGGCTATCAGTCTATAAATGTGGCCACCGGAGAACATATCAAATTATGACAATTTAACCTTAAAGCCAATACTGGTTAGTCTTTTTACTTCATTTTAAAACCATACATACATTCATCATTTTAATGTAGACCAAGTATTGCTTTATCATTCCCTTCCCCTCTCAGTCAGGTGGCTTTGGGAGACACTGATAGTCCAACTGCAGCTTCTGTAGTCCAGCTCGGTGTCCAGGGAGTACTGGGTAATGGTGACCATTCGATCGTCAAGAAACCAACAGTTTTTATTCATGTGGTAACTACCAGAAATGCCAGGGTTTTGCCGGCTACTTGCAGCCACGGCAAATCACAAACACCCGAAGTACTGCTAGACACTCCACACTGAATCTAAGTTACACTCCACAAGAATCTCCTAATAAAGACATTGTTTGGCTCAACAAGTACATTGCGCTTGACGTAGTGGATGACGACTGCTAAACCTCACTCTAAAAAGAATACAAAAAGGTGGCCGCTCTTCTTATTAATGTTTTTTTTTTTTTTTTTTTTACATGTTTCAATGAGCCAGCAAATCCTAGTGTTTAATACACAAATATGTTGAAAGAAAAAAAGAAATTGAAAGGTCTTTTTTTTCTCTAACAAACCCAAGGTCAGGTCTCACGGTCACTTTCACCCACAGAGTAGAGCTCCCCAAGTCTCCTGAACCGTGGGCCCCATTCTCTCAGATAGTCATAGTTCTGGTCTGAGTCTGATGATGCCGTCTCCAGTGAACTGAGGGAACCAGCGATGGATCCCCTGCCCTCATACCCATAGATCTGGATGGAGTCGTAAGGTGGAGCTGTTGGATCGTTATCCGCCTCGTGAAGCCGCACGTTGATGAACTCGTCCACGTCCACACCGTTCGGACCAGAGTGCTGCCCTGCTCGGGGCATAAACTGGAGGTCTGGCTTGATGTCCTTGCGCGGCAGATAGCCGTTGATGCCGTCTGGGTTCTGCAGTGTGGCGATGTCAAACGCCTCGGTGTCCTCCTCACCACCTCCTTCATCGTCGTATCGGATAATGTTCTCTCTCACATCTTCATCGTCCTTGATAATTAGGGGCTCATTCTTGTGTCTCCTCAGGGTCACAAACAATACTACTATTACTGTCCAAAAAAATGGGGAAAAGAACAAGAAAGAAGAAAAAGAAAACCTGGTTAAGCTTAAAAACCGGGCTTTGACAATTTCAGTTTTTCAGTTTCTATTGAAAAAAAAAATTGACTCAATGTGAGTTGTTCGTAGTATTACGAATCCATAAAAGAAGAATCCATAAAATCTGGCCGTGGTGGGGCCTAATAAACATCTGTCAAACTGCTTTGCCTACTGTCGAAAGTTTATTGGCTACTTGTATGTCAATCAAACATTCTGTATAAGTGCCACCATGACATTATTTACGTAGTCTCCAAGCGTTACTCATATGCTGTTTGGCTAGCGGTCCGCCATCAAGCTGAAGAAGGTACTCCTACGCTTGTTTGCTGCTGCGGCTTCTTGTTGAGCTATTTGTTCACTCTTTTGTGTAAACTGGAGCACCAATGACTGAAAATAATCCTGACAAACATAACCCATTAAAGATAACCTTTTTTCATGTAGTTGAAAAGAGGAAAGAAAGTCGGAGAGAATGGAGCAGGCTAAATGTGTGTTTAGGAGATTCTTTTCAGAGATGGCGTGCCCTGAAGGAGCAAAAGGGTTTGAAAACTTTAGCTGGACCGGTAAATTATGTTTAATTCTGTATTAAGTGCTGTATTTTTTTAAATTTTCAAACATGCACAGTTGAAAACGTGTCAAGTGATACGTTGACAACATAGGATGTGCAGCCTGCATTTCCTGTTGGTAGCCTAGGTGTAGACTAGGTGCATCCTGGCACTTTGCTAACCTGACTCCGCCAGATGGATTTGCTCCGCATATCCATCTGAAAACCTTCCTTTGCAGTAATTTTGGGAAGGGGCGAAAATACTGGTTAGCTGATTGGCCTATGTTGGTGATAGACGGGCCAAATAGACCAATCAGATCAACGAAGCATATGACGTCACAGAGCAATGATGAAGAGGAGCCAATTGATAGATCAAACTCTTGCCGAGAAGAGCAAAAACATATTTTCCTCTGAGAAAAGCCTCCAGAGCAGTGTTTTGCTCTTCTTTCAGTGAAGAAATACAGTGTAATTCCGATAAAACTTGCTCGATAGCCACGCTAACGCTAGTTTCATCGGCTGAAGCCGCCATGTTCTTTAGACTGAACTGTCACGCTTCTCGTTGCGTCACACCTCAACCCGCCTCAAAGCCAAGGCTGATTGGACGTTCGTTTGGTGAACGGCTCCAAATTTTCTTTAACGGAGAGTCTCCAGACTGATCTGCGAGTGAAATCTTGAAAGCTCGCAAGATCAGGATGGTCTCACGAGGCTAGCACTTTGCTGCTTCTCTAGGCGTGGAGACCTTCTGCGAAGGAGGGGGCACTGATGCATGCGCACAATTCAAAAATACACAAACAGCTGGTGCATATATTTTCCATCACTGAATCTTCTTTCCTGCATTTAATGGTTTTATTGTGTTTGGCATTTTGTTAACTCTGCTTTTTTAAAGTGATAAATAAATAACTTTTACTTCACTTCAGAATTACTTTTCTATCGTTCTGCACATAAAATCTAAACCTATGCCTCAAGATACAGTGAAGTGTGAGGGTGTAACATGACAAAATATATGTTGTCATAAAGTGTATGTAAATAAAAGAAAGAATAAATAATTCACCTAACAAAAGTATGATGCAAGCCAAGATGGCGATGAGAGCCCCCATGCTAAGACCGATGGGAAGGACATAGGCTTCCACGTTACAGGACTGGACAATTCCATCTCTGCTGCACCCACAGACCCGGATGGTTAAGGTGTTGGTACTGCTCATGGGTGGGTTACCGTTGTCTGTCACAATGATTGGCAGGAAGTACATCTCTTGCTTCTGTCGCCGAAAGGTATCATGCTTGGCGAGAACACTGATTGAATTGTCTGTCAAAGAAAGAGAGAGAGTGTGAATTTAGAAATTAATTTTCAGAAGGGTGTGTGAAAAGCCCATTATTATTTATGGTGACAGACTAAAATCCTGTTATCAAATTGTGTGAAAATCAGGCGTAAATTAATCAGTCATTGCCAGGCTTTTAAGCGTTCTCACATCTCAATGCTACAGACGACTTACTTTCTTTCTTCTTGATTCTCATTTGGGGAATTACCTGGAATTTAGACAAACCAAAGGAAGGTGGCTCCAAGTTTGCTTTTACTTCTCTTTAAAAACTCTAGAAATGAAGGGACCACGGCAGGCGACACTGGCACATGTCGACCCAGAAAGGTGCCAGCTGCTCTTTGATGACACTTCTGTGAAGCTGTCTGCTCATTAGCTGGCACTTCTTACCCGGCTTACATTATCAAACACTTTCCTTCCCACAAGAATCTACTTCTGGTGATCTTATTGAAAACCTACAAGATGTCTGATAGTCTAACCTTTGCCTCATTGCTTTAGGGTGTGTTAGGGAAGGAGGATGGAAATCAGAGGGTCTTATTATAGAGAGGAAAAAGAGCCACGTTGGGGCTTCTTCATTGACAAAAAGAACTTAATCAAAAGATGGAACGCTTCATGATAGAATCACTTGCTTCGCACAATCTGTAATTGATGTGAACATATGCTCAGATTTATTTTCTTACAAGTGCTGCCACTAAGTGGTGCGCTCTGCTTTGTGAGCACCAGCATGTCCTACTTCATTTGAATTTTTTAGCAATCCACACAGAGCAGGCAAGTACAAACTCTATTCTAGTAAACTATTAGGGTACGTGCTGGTATGCCGGTCACTCCAGCTTTCTTTTTTAAACACCGTTTGTAAAAATAGAATAAAAAAAAAAACTCTTGTCTGTCAGCCCAACCAGAGAGAGTCAGCAGCTCAAAGAACAAGGCAGCTGTGTAGGTTACCTTCAAAGACACTGAACTCACCGCACTTACAAGAATGCAGCTTTACTCCTCTTTCACATAAAAGGCCGTAATAACGGTGTTTATTCCACCAAAATATTAGGTTCAAAGGCACACAGAGTACATTGTAATGCTGTCACAAAGTTAAGAGCAAAGGTTTGTTTAAATTAGGATTTTAGATATAAAAAGCTCATCATGTTTGAGGCTACAGATGACAACACTGACAGAAAAGTGTCACTAAGTAAAAATATCTACATATTACATCATGCAAAGATGCTAAAAGGCCATAGCTTTAATGCAATAAAATATATAAAAAAGGAGAGTGAGAACAGATTTCTTTGTACGTTTAACTTTAAATCTGAATCAAGTCTTTACCTGCTAAAATATTTTTTTTTACATCATACCTTTTTATTCTCTTAAAAGTTGATAAGTTGTGCTTTTGTCCCAGTTAATGTACATGTGGCTAATTCATACAAAGAAAATAAAACATTAATTGAAAATTTAGATGCTACTTAGATTAAAACAATACTTCTTCTATCTATCTAGACATGAAACCTTATTTTAAATAAAAGCATAGCAAATAATTAACATGAATGTATCGTCCCGTAGATTACTGAAGCAAACCCCCTAAATAACCAGCCAAGATGGCCCATGTAAACATCTTCTGTTTGCATTCACATTTTTAACACTCTTTTATTAATTTACACTTGGCCTACTGAAGTAAATGTATATTTTTGAGGATCATTACTTAACTGGCCATTTTGTAACGAAGACTTTAAGTTTTATTTCAATTAAAGTGGAGATCTAAAGATTTTACTTCTATTGCTTTGCTAAAAACTCTGAGACATTCTGAGACAGAAATTAAAATATGACCAGATTTTATCATGAAGAAATTAATTCATGTAAAAAATAGCATTTGAACAAGAGAAGAAAAAGAATTGCACCCTGTCCGTCCAGGTCCCCACTCCTTAATGATCAGTGGTTATTATTCATCACATTGTTTACTACATTATTTTTTTTAAAATGATGACTCATTAAGAGCAATCTGTCCAGGGTGGACCCCGCCTCTCACCTATAGACAGCATTAGATTGGCACAAGCACCCCTCTCGACCCCTTTTGGGATAAGCGTGACAGAAAATGGATGGATGACTCTTTCAGAACAGAAATTTTAATTTTTCTGTGTAAGGGAAATTTGGAGAACCCAATCAACCTAACAGTCATGTTTTTGGACACATGCAAACTCCATGCAGAAAGACCAGGAATCAAACCCAGAAACTTCTTGCTGCAAGGCAGCAGTGCTACCCACTGCGCCACTGATACATGTTATTTTAAATATTCTTGTACAATATCGGATAAACCCAAGTTACAGCTAAACCATACTGCATGATTGGTGGAAAAGTTTAATTTAATTTGATTTGCTTCTAAGTTATTTCGACAGATTGCACTTTTGTCTTTTTTTCCTCTTGTGCTTTCTATATTTTAACATATTCTACCTTCATTGTTGTTATCCAATTGAAATAAGGGGAACAACAGAAAATAGTTTCTTGGTTTCTTAATGTAGAAAAATACTCAGTATTTTTACTTTCCCAGTTACAGTGTACAACTGGTACAGATTTTCACTTTTACCACAATAGCATTTTAGTTTTACTATATCATGTTTTTGACTATGTTATGTATCTCTGTCAGAGATTAATACAGTATACTGTGAGACCTTTTAGGTCATCTCTTGGTTAGCTCATATGTTTTGATCAAACATTCTTAGATAAAAGGTCATGGTGTTACTATTAGCTGTCATAATGCCAGCACAATGAAAGGGCAACTGTTTTATATGTGGTAGTTATATGTTAGAAATCACATCAATGCCTTTCAGGAAAGCAGAAATGTTCCATAGGGGGGCCAGATGGGGCCACTAAAAATCTTGGGGTGGCCACTAAAACTAAAAGCCATAATTTGAGGGTTTAAATCTACTATTGTGCTAAACCTGCCTGTAGAAATGATAAAGACTTCAGTAAACACCTACTCATATCTTATAAGGCGATTCTTGGTGCGCTTCCATCTTATTTATCTTCACTTCTTATGAAAAAAGTACTGGTCATTACTCTCTCCGTTCTCAGGCTGTTGTCTTGTTTTCTGTCCCACGTGTCAGTACTGAGCTGGGTAAAAAGGCCTTTGCTTACTCTGCTCCCTTTACATGGAATTTGCTGCAAAATAACTTGAAACTTAGTAAATTGGTTCCTTCGAATACTTTTAAGCTGAGAATTAGATGTTTTGAGTTGGACTCCCTGACATGTCAATGTTTTAATTGAAATTTTATTGTAAGTGCATATTTGGCTTTTATGTCTGTGTCTTTGTATGTATGTAATGATGTGATGTAATTTTGATGCCTATCTTGGCCAGGTCTCCCTTGCAAAATAGATTTTTTTATTTCAATGGGTATTACCTGGTTAAATAAAGGATAAATAAAAAAAAATAAAAAAAATTGGTTTATTGTGTGATTTTTAATGTTACGTCGCTGGCTGTGCATAATAGGATGAAATGCTAAACTGATGCAACTACAATTTACATCAGTGGCTGGGGTGGCCAGGGCTTTGTGGCACCACTGCAGGAAAGCACTAGAATTGTCTAATTTTTGTGTCGCTGTACAAAACTCAATTCGCAACACAGGATAATAAGTATGATGTATAAGTGGAAAGTATGTTTCCCCATTTTGCATTAAAAAACCAAAAGATTGTGCTCTCATTGGGTTTTTAGTTCTATATGTGGTAAAGTGCTAACAAGAAATAAACGTTTTCCTACTCCTATTGGCAAAACTGCTCTTAACACATGGCCGTGTTAGTCTGTGAATACATAATCACTGTGTATTGAAATTTCCAGGAATCAATCTGGAACCTCCAGTAACCGGTTATTTTTTCCTATGAATTAGTATCTTTTCCATCCTTGGCTGTTTCAGGACCTTAGCCATTTTCCCGATGGCTGGCAACCCTTAACCTCTTCACTGTGTAAACCCTACAATTAGATTCATCATTGCAAACAAAAGCCACGTACAGAGGCTGACAGAGACCCTGATGCTCTTCACTCAAGTGTCTCCCACAGCTGCCTTTTCAGATAGAAATAGCCACTGAAGTGCAGGGGGATATGGTGCAACGGGCTGCTTTTCTCTGTTTTGAATTAACAAAATTATATAGAAGTGGCAGGTGTAGTGCTGTGTGTTGGGGCATTTTATATAGCCAAAGAAGAACACAACACATTTTACTTTGGTTTTGGAAAAGTCAGACAAAACGAAGGCGCTTTGTTGTTGGGATTAATCCAGGGCTGTTCTTTCGGTGTCGAGAAATTGTTTTCAGAATGAAATAGCTTCTTATCTCAGTAAATTAGATTTAATAGATCAACACAAAGAAGTGTCTAATAAAGAAATAAAAGGAAATGACACATGGTTTACATTTCATTCTTTTCTAAAGAAAATCACAAAAATGTATAGTGTGTTTTCTTTGTAATTTGGGATGTGATTCTACGCATGAAGTAGACTCCAACTCCTACCCAAGATCTCAGGATGGAAATTGTTACTTATTGATCATTGCAAGCTATTGCAAGCTCTGTGAGATCAGAACCAGTCAGATCTGGGCTTTGACTGGTCCATATATGCTCATTGACCTAGTTTTTATTCCTGTTTTGCCCAGTGTTTAGCTTCCATTCAACTTGAGATCAACTGACCAGCTTTAAATGTTCTTGTCCTTTCTGTGTTTTTTTTTTTTAGTTTAACTCTTGAACGTTGTGACTAGATTAGGGTTCCAAAAAACAATCAATGGTATTTGATTGACACCAAATACTGTTATTAGTCAAAAATACACATTTGTTTCAATCAATATATTCAGGCAAAAATACCAAATTTGTTGCAGTGTTAGCTGCAATCATATAAAGCCAGACATGATTGCAAAAAAATAAAAATAAAATAAAAAAGCCCTAATCTACGGAAGAGGATTAGGGCCACTGAAAAAAAAAAAAAGTTAACAGATTTTTTTTATTTTATTTCAGTATAGTATGGGAAATAAGTCAGAATTCTGACTTTAATCTCAGAATTCTGACTTTTTTCTCAGAATTCTGACTTTTTTTACTGTCAGAATTCAGTCAGAATTCTGAGATTAAAGTCAGAAGTCTGAGAAAAAAGTCAGAATTCTGAGATTAAAGTCAGAATTCTGAGAAAAAAGTCAGAATTCTGACTTTAATCTCAGAATTCTGAGATTAAAGTCAGAAGTCTGAGAAAAAAGTCAGAATTCTGAGAAAAAAGTCAGAATTCTGAGATTGAAGTCAGAATTCTGAGAAAAAAGTCAGAATTCTGACTTTAATCTCAGAATTCTGAGAAAAAAGTCAGAATTCTGACTTTTTTCTCAGAATTCTGAGAAAAAAAGTCAGAATTCTGACTTTAATCTCAGAATTCTGAGAAAAAAGTCAGAATTCTGACTTCTCCCATGTTCAACTGAAATAAAATTTAAAAATCAGTTAACTTTTTTTTTTCCAGTGGCCCTAATCCTCTTCCATACTAATCCTCTTTATCAGCAAAAAAATAAATAAAAGTGTAGACCTGAGGAACTTTCCCTAATGCAGACATACAAGAAAATAATAATGACACTGTTTTTTTGGAGTTATGTAAAAAAAGTTCATTAGGACCATAAGCGAACGCTAGCTGTTATTAGCTTGATGGACATGGACAGAACAATGATGAGGATCTCTCCATCAGCTCTCCTTAACAGATGCACGTCCCTGAACCATGCAACACTTTTTTTCTGCTGTGTTAAAAATCAATGAAGGAATATTTATTTCAGCTGATGCTTAACTCTGATGATAAAGAGGGAAAAAGAAATAAACAAACACTGGTGCATCTCTTTCCTTTACTCCCCTTTTTAGTTGTTAAGCTTTGGAGGCAAATGGAAGAATATAGTGAAACATGTAACATAGTATAATATAAAAAATAAAGGTATTTCTAAATCAAAGGTACTTATTTCCATTCAATATATTGATGATTATACTGTTAGTTATTTGGTGAACTGTTTAATTAAACAGGGAATTAACAAATTTATAATAAGTTAACTAACTATAACTAATAAGTTATATATTTCTGCTTAGCAATTCTATGGAGGACCAAAGCTGACAGAATTGGGAAATTAAACTATAAAACTATATAAATGCACCAATTTACTTATATGCACAAATTCATTGAAATAAATGGTAAAACATTTTTTGCAATGTTAGGTCTTTGTTTAAATATCACATGTATTTCATTTTTCACACTTCATAACATAGCTGATCTTCATATTCTTTAGATATTTGTGCATTTTAATCCCCTAAAATCAACCTTTTACTGATTCAAGTATTAAGCAATTTCTACTTAAAATTTTATTTCTGTCAGTTTTCATCCTCCATTGTTGCGCTGGCATGCTAATCATTGATAGCCAAGGGTGTGGCTATTGGTGTGTGTGCACAACAGAAGTGCTTTGCCTGGCAGACATTGGTGAGGGCGTAAATGACACAGGATGGCAGCTGCCGTAATCTGGAAAACTGTATGAGAGACTCAGACCCAATCCCAAACCGGTCCCTAACCACTTACCCTTCTCTATCAAGTCTCACTCCTAGTGGAGTCACGCTCACAGCTGTAGAACCTTGATTGAAGGTGGGGGGGGGGTTTAAAAGAGAAAGTGACACTCTCTTCCATCCAGCGGAAAAGGAAAGCAGTCCTTGCTAAGGAAACAAAGTGACGCCGCATGTGCTTGGCTGTAGCTCTTTGACTCGGGTTGATATGCAATCAAACATTTGCCCCTTTTTTCAAACAAATGTATACGGTCAAATAAAACTATTTGAAAGGGGAGCTTCCCTTTTGAAATTAATTACATGTTTTTGTCAGTGTGACAAAGATGCATCAAACCAACTAAACTCATATGTGTTTCCTCCACCATTCATTTTCCCTTACACCCTCTGCCAAATTCGTGCAAGCCTGCACTGATGCAGACTCACTATTTAAGGGCTGGACGGGCCACTCCCCCTACTCACTACTTGGATTGGGATGGCCCTTATATGGCGGACCCTCCGCGGGAACGTGCAAATGAACGGTTAGTGTTTAGGGTTAGTGTCTGATATTGGGCCTCATGCTGCAAACTAGTTGCAGAGAACTGAGGACAAACACCAAAGAGGCCGCCTATAGGAAATGTGACGTTATTTAGGAATCTTGCTGCCGTCGCTGTGATTAATGTGGGATGTTATTTGCAACCTTTTGGAGCCCTATTTTTTTTTTTTTTTATTGAAAATGGCTGCATTGATGTAAATAATATTCTTGGGATAATATTCTCTGTGCATTTATGTGATTTACAGGGGAACATTGTTTGCACAAGCTGGGAAAGGTCTATGAAATTTATGTTTAAATATTTGGGTTATATCTTGCCTGTACTTGTCCTAAATAAGAGAATAGAAATTATATTTGTGATATTATAAATAATTATTTTTTTGCTACTAACCCAAATGAACTGTGCCTTGTAATAAGGCCACAACAGTAGTGAATATGTTGTACAATTGTGAGTTTTTTTCCTGGTATTGGAATAAAGTTGTTTTTTTTTTTTTTTGTTTTTGTGTTGTCATAAATAAAAAACATGGGTATCAATACTTTACAAAGGAACTTTATAAAACAAGAAGATATTAGCTTTCAAAAACAACCAGTTCACCTTCATGTTTTGTCCACATATGGCTGAACGACAGAAACCAATCTCAGATGTGTTCTATATAACTGCACGTGACAAGAAAATATAAATTTATTTCAATTTAACTATTCTATTTATGTTAGAAAAAGATCATGCTTTCTCCAGGCTATCTTTTTTTTTTTTTTTCAGTGATTACCCTGATGCCATGTTCCTGCCTACTTAAGTACCTGTTTCAAAGTAAAAGGTTTTTGTTTCAGCAGAAAGCCACTGAGTCCACTCTATGACCTGATTTCTATGTACTTGCCTCCATCTGAGAGAGGTTGCTGTAAGTTAGCCTGCAGCTCCTGCAACCAAACAGAAGGCTAGTACCATATGAAGAGTTTTTTTTTTTGCCCCAAGCTGAAACATTACACAACGTCATTTGGAACACAGCCTGTTCTGAGCCAGGAGTGGGAAAGGAGGCCTAAATCTAGGATTGGCATAAAGACAAAAGAAATGGGGAGAAAAAAAAAAAAAAAACAATCAGAGAATTTAGCAAATAAGTGTTGTACCATCTGTTGTGAAACAGCTCCTAGGATGTCACCCTACATTGAGCCGCAAGACCATTTGGATCCCACTCATTTAGTTTGCCTCAAAATGCACTGGGGAGTGAAAAAGAAGCTGGTGTCCAAACAATTTCACATCTGCTAATTGTGAGCTACACTGATCCACCAGATTTCCACTCCAGTATGGTTAATGCGCTACAGGGTAGAGACAAGACTCAGAGATGCATTAGAACAATTCAAAGATACTTCACTCATTCTGCCACAAAAACAGCTTATTTAAAGAGTTTTATTTGGCTTCTCACCTTGGTTGTTTTTAATGGTGAAATTCGGGTTGTTGAGCATCTCCGGCACCAGACGATAGTCAAAGTAGTGGCCCTGGATTGGGTCGTCTTTGTCTACAGCGCTGACAGTCTGAATCACCTGTGTTGAATACAGACAAGAGGAAACACAGCAGATAGAGCAAAGCCATTAGAGAGCACAGCCTACTCAGTCTGTATTTTTCATTTCAGAACACTTCTTTATTATGGTGGTTAAGGCAAACCTGATGAAATATGCACAGAAAGTTAGATATTTACTTTTACTGTAAAATTAAAGCCAAAAAAAAGACAACTCTCACTAAACCTCCCCAGAATGCATCAGTTTGGTCTGTTATGATCTTTTTTTTTTTTTATAAAAAAATATTGATAGCAGAGGAGTCAAAAGTACTCGCATACTTTATATAAGTGGAAGTAGTTAAAGTAATGATTAAACTTCTTTGCTTCAGTTAAAAAAAAAAAATTCAGGTTCTAAATTGTACTTAAATATACAAAGGTAAAATATATTTTTATGGTTATAGATAATGATGTATAATATATAATTATATCATATATATAATTATAGAAAATAACAAATCTTGTATTATAAAAACAGTTCTATATACAAAAATAAAGTTTTCCTCTTTTGCTCTCTATATTGGTAGAGAAAACATAAATAATAAAGAATAAATTCCAATTTCAGACAGAATAGTATAGAATGAACTGAACAGTTGAGTAATTTTAAAGCTCTGGTATTTGCAGCATTAAAGTTACCAACACCATTAAAATTGAAATAGAACTTAAAAAATGATCAATATGCATATTTAAAATCTAATCTTGTGTGAGTCTCCTCTTGATTTTCTATCTATAGAATATGTATAGAAGTAATGGCAAGTTTGGAAAAAGTGAGGGGTAAAAAGTAGTGTTGCGCCGATGCCATTTTTGGCCCCGATACCGATACCTGGCTGTGCAGTATCGGCCGATACCGATACCATAATAATGTAAAATAATTGCCATCATGACTTTGTCAAGCTGCTGCCTACCTTTGTGAAGCAGGAAAATATCTAATACAAAGTGAATACAAAGTGATTTTTATTTTTATTATCCAGTAGAACTTTTTGATAAAAAGTTCTACTGGATAATAAAAATAAAAATAAAAAGTTTTTATTGCCTACCAGGAGTGGGTGACAATAGTTGAATAAACTTATGGCTCTCAAAATGGTATCGGTGCCCTATTTGTTTGTACTCGCCGATACCACCATTTTAGGGCAGTATCGGCACCCTGTCCGATACTGGTCTCGGTATCGGTGCAACACTAGTAAAAAGTTTAGATATTCTGTCCAAGTAAAGGAAGTGAAAGTCAAAAAGCTTGTGGAACAATAAATACTCAAGTAAAGAACAGATACTGTAAAAAAAAAACGACTTAAAAAAGTAACTAAGTCTTTATACTTGGTTACTTGACACCTCTGATTGAGGAAGCGAGTTTGCAAACGCACGCAGGGGCAGAGACGTACATATTTGAAGACGAGTCAGGTGTCTGATGCAGGAGAACCCAATCCCCCCTGAGAATGATTGGTCATGTTGGGGAAACATGCCCTAAATGTTTGATCTAGATCAGTGTTTAAAAGAGGATTTTACCAAAAATTTTGTTAATGTATGTCAACTTCTGAATATAAAGAGCAAAAAAAAAGTTTCTCTAAAAAATGTTTTATCGTGTTTTTTTCAAAAAAATATAAATCTTTTAATAATATAAAGTCTTGCCTGTAAGATTTTAGTCTGATTTAATAACACATTGAGGAAAACAGGTAAGTTGTACAATGGTGTACAACATATCAAAATAATGGTTTCAGCTGTAGACTTGAAACTCAAGATTTGATGATGTCACCTTATCAAACATCACAATATTGGTTACCACACAAAAATCTATCTCGCTCAGTCCCATTTAGTTTGATTCAGCATAAGCTCCATCGTTTGATTGGACTAATAAACGCTGACTTAAAAACTGGAACTAAGCATTCAAGAACTGAAAAACAACTAATATAAAAAAATTTAGGGAGATATGCCTTCAAAAGAAAATTACAGTTCTGCCATCACCCTCTAAACATTCGATAATGTTGTAAATGAGCCAAAATACATGCACCCAAGTACCATAGAACAGCGGTCCCCAACCACCGGGCCGCGGACCGTTACCGGTCTGTCGGTCATTTGGTACCGGGCCGCACAGAAAAAGGTATATATATATATATATATATATATATATATATATATATATATATATATATATATATATATAATTTATCGACGATCAGAGTCTGAGTGATGTTTTATTTTGAAAAATATAAAAAATTGCGGTATTCTCTCCCAATTCCATCAGTCGGTGCATCTGTGCCTCTTGACACAGGTTAATTCAGTTCAAGACGCATCCTATCTATAACATCCCATCTTTGTGAAGCGCGAGTTTCTGCGGTTACAGCGACCAAAACAAAGCTACGGAGCAGACTGGACATCAGGAGCACAATTCATTGTCTCCGATTACGCCTAGATGGGACCGGCTTGTTGTTTTATTTTTATGCTGTTTGTATTTGATGTTATGCAAGTCGTATCATTTTACTTGATCTGTGAAAATATTGTCTGACATATAGCGGTCCGTGGTGCAAAAAAGGTTGGGGACCGCTGCCATAGAATATATCCATTGACTTAAATGTTGTTCCGATGAGCTAATAACTGATTAAAATTAAGATTTCCTCACCTCGACATGTTAATTAAACCCACAATACAAAACCCACAATACAAAAACACTATTCAGATCAAACGTGACTCACATACTTTACACGACAGGGCTTGATGCTCCATAAAATCACCATTTTTATCCCTAAAAATACACATTTTTTAAAACACTGGCCAACATAAAAAGGGAGAAACCGGGATCAGCTTTTTGTTTTCCCCCAAAACAATTGACTCCTTGCTAATCCAGTGTTGTCTACGTTTTCTCATGACCTGTATGTATCCTCACACCTCTGCTATTTATTCCTGAAGTTTCTTATCTGAGAGGTCCTTTCTAGCTACCAAGGAACCCACTTTCAGGCTCCTGCATCTATTAATCTGTCATCATGGGTCCTACCAGGTTGTACGTCCTGATGATTGATTGGAAATTTAAATTCAGGACCTGCAGGACAGTTTTTCTTTTTCTCTGCTTCCTTTTTTCTCCCCCTTTGAATAAAGCTCCCTATTGTACGTACACAGTTCCACTGAATGAGGGCGATTGATGAGAAGGAGAATACTAAGTACTTGTCCAGGATTTTTGGCTAGAGAAAGCATTGTGCCATCTGGAGGTAGACATGAAAGACAGTTTTGAATTATGATCCCCTCCGATCAATCCTGACTGCGCTCATTTTCCCTTCGCTTCGTGTGCACTGTGTCGAGGGAGGCCTGTTTTAGAGAAAAAGGTCTGTACTCCCACCTCTGTGGTTTCCCAGCGAAATAAATAGGCTATAATTCATTGTGGCCAATCATTACAGGGGAGGAGAGGGAGAAACAGAAGAAGGACAGAGAGTAAGAAAGTGATAGATTGCTGCTTTGATGAATGAGTCATTTCGTTCCTTACCTGTCCAGGTTTTCCATTTTCGCACAGAAAGGCCTCGTATTCGGTGGCAAACTCAGGGGCATTGTCGTTAATGTCCATTACTCTGATGGCCACAATTGCTCTTGATATCTGACTGTGGTTTCCTATTATAGTTCAACAGACAGATGAATGGATAGAGAGAGATAGTATAGAAGAGAAGTAAAAGAAAAGTAGTAATGAATAAGCAGGAAACGGCAAAGAGGCTAAAAACAATGTTCTACATTAAATCAGGTAGATTTTTGCTTTATTTGCCATCTTTGTTTCTACTTTTTCCAGTTTATAAAACGACAAATGACAAGACATTCATCTCTATTTTAGCAAATACTAACAACGCCCAGAGCATGAATGCAACAGAACTGAGTGAAAGTGATTTGAAAATGGTTTCGAGAATCCCCTGTACACTGTAATGTTTAAAACATGAGGGTTAAAATCATGCATATTAATGAACCATTTGTAACTGAAGTTGAAGAAGAAAAAAAAAAAAACAAGAAAAGGCCATTTAATCAGATGAGACTTCTAGAGGAAATATTCATCACTGATAACTGACAGTCGCTTTCAAGAGGCCCTGTGAATTTATTTATTCATCACTGGTGCAATTGGCAACTTTTCAAGCCGTTAATTATTCGTTTAACCCCAAGAAAGCTTCTCCACTGTAGCCAATAAAACTTTTCTCCCTTGTCATTGTTTCATTGTTTTTTTGGGGTTATTTTTTTTTTCCTTTTAACCTCTCTGTGTGTTTATCAATGATAGATTTAGAAAAGGTGGCATTTTTTGGGGAAATCTCTGAGTTTATGCAAGACTTTAGTGGAGAATAAAGTTCATACTAAAGTCAGGGCTAATCGGCAGTTGAAAAAGGGCCAACACTGCAAAAACCATCGAGAAATAAGTACTAAATTTCTTAAAATAAGTGTATTTATCCTTAATTTTAATATATAAATAAGACGATTTGCCAATGGAATCAGTATTTCTACTCCTAAAATAAGACAATTAGATAATATGCACTTGAAATAAGACAAAGCAATTTTTTTTCTTATTTTAAATGTAAATTGTCTTGTTCCATTGGCAAGGTGTCTTACTTATCTCCTCAATTCAAGACAAAATTTACTCAATTTAAGCAAAAATAACTCATACAGATTTTCATTTTTTGCAGTGAAATCGGTTTCAAATGTAATCTCTGACTGTGTGCTTTACACAGTGAGACATTGCCCCGGCCTCTAAAATTAAAAAAATAATAATAATTACTCAAAAAGTCTTTAAAAAAATATAATGAATGCTGTTCTTTGTAGTCCTTAAACACAAATTGAATCAGTCCAAAACTTTATGAAAACCTGTAACCAGAAATTGGGTACAAATCTTCAATCTATTTCCAATCCATCTTTTATTTAGAGATTATATCACATGTGTGATGTTCACTAACCTGAAATAACAACCCTGATTTGTAGTTAATGTGATACAAAATTAAACTTGCAATGAGCCTATAAATGTTTTAAATTTGACACCTATCTGCAGACATAAAATACTCCTTTGCAGTATATTCTACCACCATGCAACAACACCGACTCTAGTGTCATCTTGCTGTGGCTATTGCATCATTTCATACTAACAGACAACTTCTCATAATCACAACAGAAAGCATTACCAACACTAGACAGAGTTTGATAGCTGCACAGCATTGGGAGAGTACAAATGTCACAGCAGGCATATAAGAGCATCTATATGGAAGATTATTGTCACGCAAGACAGATCACACCGAGGAGGGACTATCGCATCAGCGAGTGTTACAGAACCTCATGACATCTCTGCCTGATATCCAGACATAGGTATAGGTACTCCAAGGGAATTCATCAAATGGAAACAGTTTGGTAGGCATGCAGACCACCTAGGGGTATGTAAATGAATTAGTTTGCAAGGACTCAGCAGATCTACAGCATAACTGGCAACACATACAGTAACTGATGACATCTTTTATTTTCTGTCCAAGAAGACAAATTGGGTTTCTTTTTTAATCAAGTCTATAAATTGGAACAGCAGTAATGCTCAACATAAAACAATAAGTGTCATAATATGGATATATAAGAGTATATATACCTATATTTTAAGAACTGACACAGGCAGAAAATAAACAGTAAAGTTGACATCACCCAGAAATCTAACTTTTCAAGTTCAAAACGTGTGTTGGCATTGCCCTGCAGTTAAAGCCAGCCAGTGTCGAGTGATATAGTGTCTTTTTTTTTGTTTTTTTGGCCTGAGCTTTTTGTTAAAACCAGAAAATGGCCCATAAAGCTGCATTCTCATTACCTTCTAATAAATATTAATTGGTGCAATATTTGTGAGTTAAAGGTACCACTTGAGCTGATTGGGAGAATGTCCCTCCCTTTGCAAAATAATTCCACATGGGGCTTTCCAGATGGATAACTGGATTTTAATTGTAATTCTACATAGTATCCATCTGACTTTTTTGAGGTTAGCATCTCCATAGAGCACAATTTTGGTTCTCCTTCTTCATTATAGTCATTTGTGGAAGGGTGCTAAGATTAGCCTGCCTTGTTTTCCCCGCACCTGCATCTCATCACCTGATATCATTATCATCTCAACCACCTGAAATCTATGAGTCTTCATGTTGCGTCACCAGTAAATGTTGCTGTTTGTGTAACATTTTACCTACAGTGCAAGAGATCAGGAAACATTGGTAAATGAACATTGTCAAACTATGCTAATGTTGCTAACACTATAACCAAACGAATGTGCATTTTTACAGTACGTTAAATTCTCATGCATAACCTCACAAGATAAAAAGGGTTATAAAAAGAGATCTGCATAAGCTATAATTTTTTTTTTCTCTTAAAATGATGAAAATTAAAAACAGTTTCTCGAAGGTTGGAAATGTGAAATACCAGGTTACAGCTATGGTGTGTTTGAAACACATTCTAAAAACATCTTTTCCACATCCATGTTTAATTTAGCTCTTATTGGTTACAAGAAGGCTAATTAAAAAAGTACAAATCAATCAAGGGATGAAAATAGGCAGGTTGGTTAGTATCAAGGTTCACCAGGAGGTAAAGGTTAAAAAGTGTTTTTTTATTTTTTCATTTTCTAGTGTAGTGTTTTTTTATAGTTTATTCCTTATAACTAAATGGCAGAAGAAGAGCTGCCACAATCAGCTTCCTTAGAAATATATTTGCAAAAAAAACACAATTTATCTCAATAAATGGCACCAACTGATCTTGGACACAATTTCAGCATTCAGTTAGCAAACTTTCAGCAGCCTGCCATTAATTCTAATGGCTGTTTTTCTATAATAAAAAAAATTATTATCATTTTGGTCCATAAAACATCAATTGATTATAAATAAAGAAAGTTACATTCACTGCATGGAAAGTGGGATTTTCATCAATATGCGGCACTGTAGATTGTCGTGGAACTTCAGGTTAGCGGCAGTTTACGGCAATTTGCAGGCTTCGCCGAAAACTCCCGTAAATTGTCAGAAATTGACGTGGACTTTCTTAGGCAGTATTCCCCCCAAGCCTCCCCCCCCATTGAATTCTAGGGGAGGCTTTAACATGTAAATAAAAATGCTGTGAGCTATACAAATGCAAATTAGGGTTGCAGGGGGAGTTTTACCCAAGTGACATTTTTCTAAAAGGTAAGAAAATCTCTGATACTAAGAGATCAGGCTCAGTATAGACTCTTACATTTTAGCTTGAATTGATTTATTTAATTAAAGTATAGAGACCAAAACAGATCTTTAGCTGACAGAGCAATACATTTAGAGCAGTAATTATTTAAAAACAAAATTTGCATTTAAGAGAAAAAATAAAATGTTGTCTGTCAATATGCTCAATTCACAATTACTTAAGTGGAAAAGTTTCAAGAAATGAGTCTGAGATGATTCACTTTATAACATGGCACATTATCCCGTTGGAAGTAGCCATCAGAAGATTGGTACACTGTGGTCATAAGGTCCGGCCAGGTCAAGATCCGCAATTGCAATCGCACCAAACAGGAAAAAGAACATCGACAAATTCCGGTTCGTCAAATTAAAATATAGCAGCAACAGATCGGTGACTAGAAATTATAGCACAATTCTTATATATATAAAAAAAAAAAACTAACACCGTTTATTTAAATGATTGGATCCAAACTATTGGTTATTCACCAACGAGGAAGCAGATTTCTCATCTCCATCAAAATATTTATTTTATACCGAGGGACTTAAACTTTAATCAAATCCATTCAAAAGAAACTTCTTATTACAGGAATGAAAAGAGATGCTGAGTTTGGGAGTAGAGAACAAGTTCATTAAAAAAAGCAGTTTTGAATTATCCTTATCCCCGTTACAAAAATCTACAAAAATATATATATATATTTGGGCAGAAACTGAACATCTGCTGGATGATGGTGGGATTTTTTTAATATGTCATATTAAATTAAGCGCTCGCAGGGTTCATACAGGAATGAGTGACTCTAATTTAATGCTATTTTAATGCTATTAGAAATGATTTTAATGCCATCAACAAGAACCATGAACACAAGTTATTAGTGTACATGAAATATGAAGGAGCTGTAAGCACAGTTCCATGACCCCTGTATGTATGTAAACACACACACACACACATATATACGTATATATATATCCTCTAGCTTTTTCTCCGCCTGGAGCTTCCTTTCCGAACATACGGCTGTATGATCAGTTCCACGCAAATTAATAGCGATATAATATATCTGACGAAATTGTTTTTATAAGCATTTTTTATTAAAGAATTATAAATACTTCGATAAACATATTTAAATTATTTTAGTGCCAATTAAGTCCTTGATTAAAAAAAAAAAAATGAATGAATTGTAATTATTTTTAATGATCCGCGGAAACCCTGGTTCATCTCGCGCATGCTCTCTACGATCTCCAAGAAACTCAGAGCGGAGCGGTCTGGAGCCACAGTGGAGGATGTATGCTTTGCTTTGTGCAGGCGGTCTGGAGAGGAGTATGTGGGATTTCGGGGTAAAACTCCTCTTGGACGCGATGGCGACACTGCAGTCGAACAAGACGAACTCAAAGAAGAGATGCTAGCAGTAAATATATGTTCGATTACTGCCTGCTAAGCTAAAAGCAGCCTAGCCTAAGATACGGCTAATAGCAGCCTAGCCTAAAGCTACGACTAATAGCAGCCTAGCCTAAAGCTACGGCTAATAACAGCCTAGTCTAAAGCTACGGCTAATAGTAGCCTTGCAAGAACAAGCTTTATTAAAGTGTATTTTTTGTGATTCACAGGAAGCAGTACGCCGTCTTCACAACTCGGAGACTAAATGCAGGCGCTATGAACCGGAGCAAGGGTAAGATTTAAAGAATATGCTTTCATTCTGCGGTAAAAGGAAATAGATACGGACAGATACCGATCATAGCTGTACATTTTGTTTTCAAAGACCTCCTATTTGCTCGGAGCCATATCAGCAAGTCCAGATTTGCACAATGTTGATAAAGACGACATTGTGTGTAAGTGACTTGTTTTAATGTTTTCTCCTTCCTTGTTACTGTGACTTGCGTTTGATTTTTTTATTCATACCACTCTCATTTAATTGTTTTCCAGCTGCCTGTAAGACGTATTTTGAGACAGTGCGCAGGAGCTTCAGATATACGCAGCCTGAGAACACGTTGCGTGCGGAGGCTGCCAAGCAATCTGCTCGGAGTCGGGCTAAAAGAAAGAGGGTAAGACTTTATTTGGTGACTATTTTTCAGGGGCATTGATAGATGTGTTGTGTCCATACGCAGTGCGATGATTCTTTTTTTTTTTCAGCTGCTGAAAGCGAGGCAGAGTGTGCTAGCAGATGAGGAAGTGGAACTCTGGAAGTCCGCCACCATCGACCTCATGTCCGACGAAGAAGATGGCGTTGTTGGCGGTGTCTCTGGATGGATTGTACGGTCGCCGCCATTTCGTAGGCCGGATCTCACTGAACTCTGTGTTAAGCTGCGGTCCCGGTTAGAAGCGATGCCGAAGTACAGGGCCACGCACAGTAGGCGTCTGCACATCGGACCTGCCTCGGAGGGAATGCTGCCAGTTACCTCCAACCCCGAGGAAGCAAACGGACCGTTCACGGACTTGTAATGTTTAGATACGCATGTGTTTGGATACGCGTTGTATACAGTTGTGTGTGTTTTAATAAAGCTCTTTCTTTGCATAAACAGCTTCCTGGCAAATGTTCATTTCCTGTATAAATTCATTCATGTCCTTGATGGTAGCCTAATAATGGTGTAGTAGTGTAGGATAACATAAATACACAGGATATGAATGAATGAATAAATATATGAATGAATAAATATAAGAATGAATAAATATATATATATATATGTAAATTTATATGTAAATATATATATATTCCAACCAATCACGAGCGACTTTACTTGTTTAAAAAGAAGTGGTTCCGTCCAATATTCAGTAAGAAAATTAAAGCCTGGCGTGGCCACATGAGGTTTTGCTGCCAATCACGAGCGATTTCACTTGTTTGAGAATAGTGGTTTCAGCCAATACTGAGTAGGTTATTCAAGCCAGACCTGGCCAGCCGCGCGGGTTTGCTGCATTCATATGCTAAATAGGGCCATTAGTACAGCTGATCGCTCTCCACATACGTCAGAGTCCGTTTCCGACAATTTGTGGCACGACAAACGTGGACAAGCGCGGGTTGCAAATTGTCGGAAACTGACGAAAATCAGGGAGATCTGCGGGAGTTTACGGGGACGAAAATCTCATTTTTCATGCAGTGATTCTAACTTTATTAACGTAATAATAAATCTTTTCTGTTACTTTAGCAGAAGCACTAATATTGCAGGTTTTGCTATTTTAAGTAAAAAAAATAAAATGTGTTAAACCTGTTTTAAGGGAATTTTTAATGTTAAAATATCTGTGAAATTGTGCAGGAGAGTGATTAGGTCCTTCGGGGGAAAAGTCAGGTTCTTTTGTTGTAACCTGAACATTTTACCACAATGGGGCACAAATCAATAAACTGTTGGTAGAAGGAATTCTGAGATTAGTCTGTTTTATCTTGTTGCTCTGTCTTTTAACAAACAAATTCAAGCAACGCAGTGAGCAGGGGCTATTGCCTGTCTGGTAGGGAAGTTGAAAAAGAGGTAAACAGTGAGGTGAGAGGGAATTGACAGCCAGAAAGACAGTGATAGATGGATTAGAGCAAAGAGAGGGGAGGGGGGCAATCCCTCCTTGCACAAGTGATTCCCCCCCCCCCAAAAAAAGCAGACAGGGAATAGAATCTGATTAGTAAGATGTCAACTGGTGCGAGGCAGCAGAACGAGCCTCGGTTTGGGTGGCAAATGGCACCGGGATAGAACCGGGAAACACATCTATTCCTTTTCACGCCAGAGAAGACACCGCCTTCTACTCTCTGAGCGTGAAGAATAGCAGAACCACAGGATTCATTTTGGCAAATTCCTATTAGGTGCTTTTAGAGATGCCACTATCTCAAGCCACAGTTACTTTGCCAGGAGGCATAAAGACATGCCTGCAGTGCACGGGTTTATAGCATGACAAGGAAACAGGCTTATCGAATGAAACACATTCAGCTCCTCGGAAAGCCTACGTCGATTGCGGGATTTGTCTTTACTCCATGACCAAAACATTGTGACAGTGTTTGGGCTTTGATTTATTCCAACAATTAACGAGTGTTTCCTTTGATTAAAGAAAGAACGACACAGACAGAGAACAGGACCAGAACAGAAAGCAGGGAGAGATACAGCAGAAGCACACAGAAAAGTTACAAGCTGAGTCAATTTCTATTCCAATAGCTTAAAAGGGTACATTAAGCTTTATCACATCATACAGCCCCCCTGAAACAATCTGTATGCAAATAAAGCCTTGCATATGGTTGAAGCTGTTTGTAGCTCTGCCGGCAAGATTTTCTACGTAGTCAGTGACTTTTGTGCTTCGCAGATGTTCTTTAATCTGTAATGGATGCTGGCGTTTGGAGCAATCCACTCTGGAGCATGTCTTTAAAACAGTCTATTTGATATGTCTTAATGTTATTGCACTTCCACAAATTGAGCACTGGGCCGTTTAATTCAATCAAAACTCAGCAAATTAACGCATTTAATGCCTCTGAGGAGTAAAGGCTAATTGTTTGTGCTCTCAGAGTGTTTAAACTGTTTAACAGAAGATTTCCAGCAGTAGGTCAGTGATTCCTTTAACTGAGACGCCTCGCAAAGTTACTCTGCTGAAAAAAGAGACACAGAAGTCATGTTGACGAGTATCTAATCGCTGAGAACGACGTTTGTCATTGGGGACAAAATTACCATAAGATGAACAAGAAGCTAATGTAGCTTTCTTTCTTTTTCTTTTTACCAAATAATTAATGAAATATAAAGTTGTGTAATTATTTAAACTATGCACACATCTGGTTTCTAAGTGACATGCGAACGACCAAAACTTGTTGGTCACTTATTGGTTACAGTACTGGTACTATAAGCTCTTCTTTTCTTCCTCCAAATAAAAAAACTTTTTTACACAAAGCCATCTTATTGTTACTGATTATCAGGCTCTATATGAACCCTAGGAATTTTATAGACACATCAGTCTGTTTAGGAATGTTCTTCAACGTTTTCCAGGCCAAGGGCCCCCAAACTGATGGCGAGATGGAGCGGGGACCCCCAATTATATATATATATATATATATATATATATATATATATATATATATAGTATGAAATAGTGTTCTATCAAACTGGTCCTATAGTCACTCCTTTCCTATAGATTACTTTCCTCAGAGTAATCTAAGGAAAGTAATCCCTCCCTGGGATTATTAAAGTATTTCTGCTTCCTGGTTGATGGGACAGGTGTTGTGAATGAAACGGTGCCCAGCTCCTGTGTGTCGCTGAATGTGTGCATTGATGACTAAAAGACATCTTCTGCCTCCATTTATCTGTTTACTAGTGTGTTGAATTCATGTTAATGTGGGTTTAAAGATATTTCAATTAGTGGGAAAAAAAGGAGAAATCTAAAAAAAAAACAAAGATTCTTATCAATCAAAACTTTCGCGACCCCCATGCAGTACCTCTGTGGATCCCCTAGGGGCCACAGACCCCCTGTTGAAGACCTCCACTCTGAATCAAACTGCCTGAAAACTGGAAATCCAGCTTCTATAAAGAGTTAATTGTGTCTAAACATAATACTTTTATAAAAGTCACAAAGAGCCAACATAATGTACATATTTTTTTACATATCCAGTCCAAGTTGCTTTGAGCTAAAAAAAAAAGAATGACACTGCTCTATGTTAATAGCCTGATTAATGTCATATTACACTGGTCACAGATCCTATTAATGTGCCACCTTTAAACAGCAACTGATTTAGATAGTTCCAGGTTTAAACCAAAAACTAAGACTTATTAATGTTTTATCGTAATTGATTTTTTTTTAAATATATCAATTAAACTGTTGATTTATTTTAGTCTTTTTTTATATCTAGCTATCTCTAAATTAATTTTTGAGTTTTTGAGTCTATGCTAATGTTAAGATAGTAAAATGGTTATTAATATAAAAATGGCTGGATCAACTAGGCTGCTTTAGAATGCTCTGTGAAGGTATTATTATTATTATCAGCAAAAGTTTGCTACCCCAGTAAAAGCTGTCTTATATCACAGCAAGTTAGTAAAAAAAAAGTAAATGCACCCTCAGAGTGGAAAAAGCTAAGCATATCAGACATCAGTTAATATGGAGGAAACATTAGCCAATGAGGATCTAGGAAGCACAGATGTGTAACATAAAACCCTCACCAAAGTTACACAGTCTTTTTGATGTTCAATTGAGATTTTATTATTATTTTTTTTTGGTGTAGCCGTTCATACCAATCATTGAATACAACCACTATCACACTTAATTATCGCAGTATTGTTTGTCAAACCAAACATCCAATAAAGTTCCAATAAGCCACTATAGGCACTGGGGTCACGTTTTCTTGACGCAGGCAAAAGAAGTTGAAGTCCAAACTTGTGGATGTTCAGTTGATTTATTTCCTATATTTTAGCAGCATTACAGAGTTCAAACTTTCCCTCGCTCTGTCTCCTCCCTGGCACTGGTAAAAACCCATAGGCCCCCAACCCAAATGCCTGCTGGTCCTTACCAGGCTCCTACAATTATAGAAAGTGGACTGCCCACATTTCTTCCTGTTTTACATAAAATAAATAAAGAAAAAATGATAAAACAACAAAAAATAAATACACAAAATTCAACAGTTCACCTATAAATAAAGTCTATAAATAATACAAAAAAATATATAAGTTCAGGAACTAACACAATTCAAATGGATAAAGAAATAAAGAATAAATAACTCCAACTCAGTATATCAAAGCAGCCTGCAAGCAGGAGAGGAATGTAGACGTCACACAGCAGCAAACTGTTTACAGAACCAAGGATAAATGCGATGACTGTACCATTAGAAAAGTTTAATAAAGCTTTGCTAAAAAAAAATAAATTTTACAGTAGAAGTTTCTGTGTTGCTAAACTCTTCTAAGAAAGAAAGAAGGCGAGAAAAAATAGCACAACTATTAACAACAGCGGTTTGCAAAGCAATCAGAGAAGCTCTGGCAATGACTTAAACGTCGGATAAAATGCAGCTTGACCGTTCAGACTGCAGACGCTTTAAACACTATTGGATATGTAACCAATCTAGTACTGCATATGGAAGTTGGTCAATTCTGATTTTTTTTGGGGGGTAAAAGGTCGGAATTGGACTGTTCAAACTGCTGTGAAGAAGTCAGATATGAGTCGAATGTGTGAAGAAGATTGGATTTGGGTTGAATTCGCCTGCAGTAATAATGTATCAAAATGTTCTACTTCATTCGTTGTAGAGCAAGATGAGATAGGTGGGGGGCAGCAGGGAGGCGTAGTTAACCTTGAATACAGGAATAGACGTCGATCAGTACAACAGGGTTCCTACAGCATAAGGCAAGTTAAATTCAAGACTTTTTAAGACTTTTTAATGCCACTTGAAATAAAAATTTAAGACCAAATCCACAAGAAACAAAAGAAAAACCTGCTTGCGACAACTTAACCCAAAGGTTTATTTTAACATAAACCACTGCACTAATGTTTCAAATGTTGAAAAGCTTCCCATACAGGAAGAAAGCTAAAAACACACAAATGACAGATATATTTGAACAATTATTTAACTGAATTCACAAACTTTGTTTTAGCAGGGAACAAAACTAATCAGTTTTAAAGCCCCAACATAACCAGTGCTAAGTCTTTTTTGCAGCTATTTTTCTTTGTACTGTTTTCTTAGTATGTTTGATTTGGTGATAAGTGGAGGCGTTGCAGAGACAAGGGTGGAACTGAACTGAGAAATACCGGCTGTTTCTCCGTAACTCGATTTTGACTCTTTGTGTTTCGTGCTTCGCATGTGCGACTCCACTGCCTTAATTCCCATCTGGAGCCAATTTTGGTTACATTTACACTTGCTCATATTTTCCAGACAAAAAGTTAATGGTGCATCTCCCAAATGTCCCGGCCGCAACAACGCTTTTATTGGTTCCGCTATCGGGACGGAACCAATAATGGAGAGCCGTTTTTTTTTTATAAAAAAAAAAAAAATGTCAATTTTAACATTTTATTTAGATTACAAAAATAAATCGTAATAAAAATGATCCTATTTATGATGTTTTAAAAATTAAGACTTACAAAAGACTGATTTAAGACATTTTAATACCAATTAAGGCCTTAGTTTTATTTTGAAGAATTCAATGCCTTTTAAGACTTTTCAAGGACCCGCAGGAACCCTGTACAACAAAACATTACAAAACATCATGGCAACCTCTTGTGAAATTCACAAGAGGTCGCCTCTTGTAACATTGCCTTAAATGGGGTTCTATCCTAGCCTCGTGAGACCATCCTGATCTCGCGAGCTTTCAAGGTTTCACTCGCAGATCAGTCAGGAGACTCCCCGTTAAAGAAAATTTGGAGCCGTTCACCAAATGAACGTCCAATCAGCGTTGGCTTTGAGGCGGGTTGAGGTGTGACGCAACGAGAAGCGCAACAGTTCAGTCTAAAGAACATGGCGGCTTCAGCCGATGAAACCAGTGTTAGCGTGGCAATCGAGCAAGTTTTATCGGAATAACAGAGTATTTCTTCACTGAAAGAAGAGCAAAACACTGCTCTGGAGGCTTTTCTCAGAGGAAAAGATGTTTTTGCTCTTCTCCCGACTGGTTTCGGCAAGAGTAGCCTGGCTTGTGGTTGTGTTTTCGTCGTCGCTCTGTTAGTACGTCATATGCTTCGTTGATCTGATTGGTTTATTTGGCCCGTCTATCACCAACATAGGCCAATCAGCTAACCAGTATTTTCGCACCTTCCCAAAATTACTTCAACAGAAGGTTTACAGATGGATATGCAGAGCAAATCCATCTGGCTGAGTCAGGTTAGTTCTATCCCACTTTTACACACCTTTTCTGTTTGAGGTACTTCAAATACGAGTCTGTTCAAACAGCTGACTTAAATCTGACCTACATATTAACTGACATCTCTTTACAACAGAAAAGGAAACTATTGCTCATTAGAATTAAACATGCCTTCAAAAAACACTTTCATTGAGACTGTTTTCATCTATTCAGTAGATTTTCCAAAACAATTAGAAGTACACAGCACTCCTTCGACAGCTACATAGAAGCTGAAATAGAAATAGAATCAACCCTGCCTGACTTTCCCCCTCCCATACTTACTGACTTCTGTTGCGGTTACTGTGATGTTGTGCCACATGTCTGTCTCCCGGTCCAGTGGTTTGGCCAGCGTGATCTTCCCATCGTCCACGTTGATGTTGAACTGCCTCTCCAGATCTGTGTGCCGATCAATGAAGTACCTGGCAAGACAAACAAACATCAGAAATTCGAGCTGAATTGCTAGAGCAAGCAGCTCCACTGAAGCGTCTTCTGAGGTCCTCTGGGTGCCGTGGCAAACAGAGCCCCTATTCATCAAACGAAACCTGTAGATCAATGCGCATTTAAACGCTTACAAATCAATAATTATCATCAGAGGAATAATTACAGCCTTCACATGAGCAGCACACCAGCCTAATAACGTCTCTGAGCCCTCCATTTCAAATCTCTCATACAGACACACAGAGCTAAGCCACCATTAGCACATGTGAGTTTATGTCAAGGTGAGAGATGTGCTGCTGTTAACCCTGTTTGGCATTTCCCAACACTCAATGGCTCCCACAGGCTTAGCATTAATAAGTTAGGATCGCTAAGTGTCACATACAACACAACAGGGTGCATGTGCATGGATGCATGGGGTTGGCAGGGATGAGTAATCAGGGATATATTGGGGGTTAACCATGTCTTTGGTGGTAACGATTTTTTGCAGAAATACGTTTGTTTTTCGAAGGGCTGATATGGAATGCTCAAATTTTGATAAGCTTGACTGAAAATTCCATGGTTTCAAATTATATAGAGGAAAAATTTGGAATAAAGTGTAAAACAAGATGCAAATTATTTATTAAAGGAGTAACAAGCATCCCTTTTATCAGGGGCGCCGCCAGGAATTTGGGGCCCAATGAATGACGCTGATATTGGGCCCCACCCCAAAAAAATAGTATGTAAGCTTTTAAATTGCTATAAGGATGCATTGATTTGTTTCATTCATGTAAAATGACGAGTGCGTGGCTCTTAAGCCCCGGAATGAGCAAACTGATGGTGACAGACGAGGAGATCTGATGCGATGCAGGACGGAGGTTTGATATTCATGCTTTGCTTCACTGTTTACTCCTTAAAAATGAATGAAAACACAAAAATAATTGATTTCACTGCTGGATTTTCTTTTTATATTTAAAAAATATAGCGGGACAAATTTTTTCTTCTTCTTTTGGGGCCCCCCTCAGTCAAGGGCCCTAAGAATCTTCCTAACTCCCCTCCTTCAGTACGGCACCTCTGCTTTTTATGCAAACTGCAGCTTGAACAACACAGAGGTTCTGTCTTTTATGGTAAACAAACAATACCAATTTTTAGATGTGACTTTTGTACACAAATAAAGCCAAAAATAAAGTAGCTCAATGCTTCCCATCAGCCCTTCAGCACATCTCCTGTCAGAATACTGCATTTGAAAAGTTTTTAATTGTTTTTATTTTCTTTTTGGATTTTCTTTTTTTTTTACTGGTATGCAGAATATTTCTGTTGAACATTGACATTTATAAACAGCCACAGCTTATTATGCTGACCCTCCTTCACAAAAACATTTCCCCATCAATAATCAATAAAATGTCATAAGTTAAACTTTATTCTTTTACTTCATAAAGATCGATATCGTGTTTTTTTTTAATTATAAATTGAATTCCTTTTAAGATCTTCACTGAGATCATTCTATAATCTTACTCCTTTTGAAATAAATAATATTCATTATGACATTTGATCAGCTCAATTGTTTCTTCAACATGTTTTCTCTTCTTAGACCATAGACTTTCTTCCTGTTTTGAAACAGATATAATACGTTACCTTTCAATATTTTATTATTCACTTTGTATATAAAGAAAGCTGCCTTGAAAATTACTAAATCATGAAACATTATTGCTTTGAATTGACTACATATTGCATTTGTTGTTTATACTGAGCCTGATTCACTATTCAAATTGCTTTTATTTCTGTAGAATACAATTAGGGTTAGTGTTAGATTCATATGCATGCCACTCTACAGGTCATAGCGTATATGGTACAATGAGAGATGAATATAGAGTGTAGAATGTGGTTATATTTAAAATTCATGCCTGCTAGCAGAAAGAGAAAATATTTGGACATATTTTCAGAAATATCACGTTAAGTTAGAGCTGTGCTGTTTGGAAATTAAAGCAAAATACCTCACATTGTAGCTCCTTCTCTTCATCTTTAGCGAGTTCAACATTAAGAAAACTATCTAGGGTAGAAAAGAAGCTGTAGCCTGCTGGGCTGAATCACTTCAAGCTTTCGGCCTTACAGACATCATTATGCAGCGGTCAAGCACATGATTGATGCTGGTCAAAATGAGACTACAGCCTTCCGGGAAAGAATTACAAAAAACATAAATTACTTCAATGTAGCAAGCGGCTAACGCTCTCCATTGTCACACCCAAAACATATGAAGGTGAGGACATTTGCATGTGTCACACACAGTGATGCATTCAATCTGTCACACAAAATCATGTGTTTGTGTTAAACTCTGTGACGTGGGTTGTGCCCATACGTCCTGTCAACCATGGAATTGTGGGCAACCATGTAGCTCCCAACTAGCCTCGTGAGACCATCCTGATCTCGCGAGCTTTCAAGGTTTCACTCGCAGATCAGTCTGGAGACTCTCCGTTAAAGAAAAAATGGAGCCGTTCACCAAACGAACGTCCAATCAGCGTTGGCTTTGAGGCGGGTTGAGGTGTGACGCAACGAGAAGCGCAACAGTTCAGTCTAAAGAACATGGCGGCTTCAGCCGATGAAACTAGCGTTAGCGTGGCTATCGAGCAAGTTTTATCGGAATTACAGAGTATTTCTTCACTGAAAGAAGAGCAAAACACTGCTCTGGAGGCTTTTGGTGATCAGAGCTAACCAGTATTTTCGCCCCTTCCCAAAATTACTTCAACGGAAGGTTTCCAGATGGATATGAGGAGCAAATCCATCTGGCGGAGTCAGGTTAATCCCATGCAGGGTCAGGTTAGCTCCAAACAGCGGCTACAGACGTGAGGAGGTCCCGATGCTAACTGCATTAGCACAAGGAAGCATAATACTTAATGCTCCAAATTCCTTCCTAACTGCCAACCCTATTCAGATAGAGCTACTCGGCTACTAACACGCTTCCGCCATGGCTTAGGGGTCCTTACCCATTTGAGGTATATCGGACTGAGCCAGCCACTTTTCCAAAAAAGCCACAGTTGCCCAAGTGGGCAAACTAGAAAAAGTGTGTCTGGTGCACAGCTGAGCTCAATGCAGTTTGGCTAATCTAGCAGATAGCCCTATTTTATCAACTGTGTGATAAAAGACAGGGCCATTTTCTCAATTAAGGTTTTATAAATGATTTTGATCTATGACCATTTCCTTTTTAAGTCTGAAACAAAAACAAGAAGGCAGCACATAAACTCTCAGCAGGAGACATTGGAGCAAAGGACATGTAATTGTAATGCCCCCCCCCCCCCCCCCCCAAAAAAAAAAAAAGGAGGATGCTTCCAGAGCGACTTGAAGGTGTGAAATCGTTCTTTCATGTAGCGGCATGCATGGCACCAATTCACAGGACAAGCCCACACAAAACCAGCCAGAAAAGAATCTGTCAATATGGGTCATCTTTGGTTTCCACACATTGTGCTCATCATTGTGTGCGACTGTCACAAAACAGCCTACTCACCACTCAAAAAAAACGCCCAAAACCACAGGGCTGCAGTGATTCACGTGTGCTAATTACAGCGTGTTCTGCACACCAGTTTCCATACCTCGGGGATAGACTGTCTCGGATCATCTCGCCTTTCTCACTTTCATGTCCTCCTTCTCAATCGTCACCCTTTTTCTGTTCTATCCAGCTGGATCTTTAAGCTCTTTCCAATGAAATCCCACCACCGCCACTACTCACACACCTCTAACACTTTCACCATGCTCATCTGGTTTCCACTTTTTGTCCTTCACCCTGGCTCTCATACCATCTCACGCAGGAACTGCTCATCCCTATCCGTGCAGACTTGTTGGCAGGGGATTCTGCTGTATTTTAAATTAAAAAAGGTTTAAGGTGGCTGGAACAGAGAAGAAAAATGGAGAAATAACAGCAGACACACTCCCAACAACCGTTTATGTGAAGGAGGGAGCTGCTTATGAAAAAACGATAGGGAATGAAATAAATAAACCACTGGCCCAGATTCCAATTGTTGGGTAGATGTACCGAGGTGTGACATTTCCATTTTTGAGATGAAATGGTGTAAAATCCTCTTGACGGCAAGGCTGGCAGAGGTCCACAAGGGCCCCCTTTCCCTCTGTCTGCGTCCCCCACCCCCACTTCTCTGCAGACCCAGAGCACTTTCAAGACAGGCAGACAGCAGCAAACCACCTGGGAACAGCTGCTCTCCTGCAGACTGAGTGTATCCCAGTCAAAGTCTGACAGCCTCACGTGGAGGCAAGGAGACAGACCCTGAAATGTTCTGCCACCTGTCACTCAAACTGACAACGTGACGTGACAAGAATGAGATGCACATTCAAAAAAAAAAAAAAAAGATTTTCGATGTGGGACGCGACTTTCCTGACTCTGCTGGTGTGCCTTGTTGCCTCTTTGCCTTATCTCTGGAGCCAATAAAAGCCCATCGGTGAGAGTGTTAAGCGTCACGCTGACGCAGCTGAGGCCGATTCTGTTCCCTCGAATGATTGGGCATAGATTAGAATGTTCATTCCCATTATAAGGCAGCTAAATCAGAGGGGATCACTGTTACAGAGGCTGTTCTTTGCATTAAAAGCTGTAACCACTGAGACGATTAATATTTTTTTTTATTTACATTTCATTGCACATTTTTTCTCTTAGACTGCTTGTCAGTTAAACAACATTTCCAAGATGTTTTCTCTGTTGGAGCTTCTGTAGGTTGCAATCTTTAAGCCTCATTAAGTATACTGTCTGTCAGCTTCACACTTAAGTTATTTGGATATAGTTTCCGCAAGATGTTAAATTTAAAATGTATAAATAAGTGATCACACAAAATCAGCCCCACTCCCCCACAACCATTTTGTTGCACTGACTTACCTAATGTAAAATTTTGTTATATTACAACCACAATGTTCAATAATTACTGGGATTTTATATGGTTCATTTACAATATGATACAGTTGTGAAGTCAATTGAAAATCCTTGATGGTTTAAGAAAAAAAAAAATTCTGAGTCGATACGTTGTAGCAACCCTTTTCCCCTCATTTAAATCTGCAGTTCTTTTGGTGTTTGTCTTTAACAAGTTTTCAAATCTAGTAGGGCATGATTTTCACCTACAGGAAGTTAATTCTAGGAACTTTGTTGATTTCTTTTCTCTCTCATCTGTACCCTAAAAACATTTAGAAATGTTTGCTTCTTTTTTCCTTTTCTCTCCCTGTCTTTTGTACTCGCTCGCATCGATATGGTGTTAATTATCATCCAAGAAATGGAAAAGGAATGACCTTTAATAAGTTTGAATTCTACAGAAACCCTTTTGGTCGATGTCTATAATTAAAAAGGACATGCATTGTACTGGATCGAGACATATTTTAAAAATCTTTCTGATGACTAAATTAAAACAGAACTAAACTGAACCAGGCTAGGTATTCAAGATGATTATTGCTCCCTTATATTTCCACTAAATTTACTAGGATAAAAACAAGCAATTAAGGTAGGAATGTTAGCTATTCAGAAAAAGGTCCTTTATGTAAGAAATAACTTCCTAACATTAAATATCATTCATTAGGACCTTTGATATAGTTTTTCCCAATAATATCGGTTTAAAGAAGTAAATAGCTTCTACTATGCTGATGAAGGTTCTCAGTCATCCAGGTCATAGTCATTCCGTAAAAATTCAAAAAAATATCCACTGAACTTGGTTTCCATGATTTGAAAACGTTTCGCCACCTCTCCAGGAAGCTTTCTCAATTCAAATGTCTGGATCCGCAGAGTCTCATTTAAGACATCAGAAAGGGCATTATTAAAAATTGCCTCGCTTCGATCTCATTTGTGCTGTTATGCTAGAAGAAAAGCAGGGAGTTGCTAAGAGTGACGCATCATAAAGTCACGCCTCCTGCACTGTGATTCGTTCAGCCAGATCTATCTATAATCAATGGCAGTTTATCAGACTGAATTACTCTGTGTAATTCAGTCTGGCTGTGCCAGGTTACCCCACTGCTCCAACTCTGTCACTAGAAACTGCTAGAAGATGTCTGACCATAACCACATTTCTTAGCAGGTGAGTATAATATCTAATGTAATCTAGTGTAAACCAGCTTTTTTCAGTGTTAAATGTTTTTTTCAAATTTATAGATTATACATTTTCGAATTATATTTTTTATTTTTATTTTTTTTTCGGATTGAGTTTCTATGATTGCATACATTTTAAGTTACTTTTTAAAGACCACATTCTCTTTACTCCGAGTCCATCATATAATATACGCGCATCACTCCGGAGGAAAGATCACCTCCAGAACTGAAGGTAATATTATTTGTAAAATACAATTTTAAAAATAATGCAATTTATAAAACTCAGTCCAAAAAAATTTAATAAAAATTTAAATATAACATTTGCAAAGGCAATAAAAGGCAATAAAAAGCAGCAGTCACTCTCAGAACCTTTTTATTAAGAAATCTTTTAAAGTTTAATTTCTTAATTGCTATTTTTGTGCTTTCCATTTACAAAGATGTTTTTTTTTTTTCATTTCACTCCGTACGGTGCTTGTGATCTATGCTCCTTTGGTAAAATATCTTAGGACTTAATTTATAAAGATCAGCAAATTTTATTAACCTAATCTGACCTTGAAGAGACTTTAAACCAGTTTTGCAACACTTTGAACCGAAATGCATATATGGTTGGTCATATAATTTGCTCACTGCACAGCACTAAGACGTAATAAAAGCATTGAAACTGGCATCTTAAATATAACATGCAAATATAATGAAGATGGTGAAATAACTGTAAGGGTGACATGCCCTGTCCTGACACAGTATTAATGTGTGTTTCCTTTATCCTGATAACACACATTATATAAAACGAGAAAAAATCATAAGCTAAACACATAGTGTGAGCAACAACCCTGCATGTTTCACCAGTTAAATTTTATTTACACATTGTTGTTGTTTTTTATTCTGCAAGATGCTCAAAAGCTTTAGAGAAAATTATGGGGAGAAATTTCAGACGTTTTATGTGTGCCTTTGAGTTTCTGATGTTTTGAGTGGGAATACTGTTTGCATGGGAGTGGCCATATGATCTGGAGAAAGGAGAGAGGAAATATTAAGTGCATTCTTTGTTTTCCTTTTGTTCTTTTTTTGTCTGCAGAGAACAAAAGGCTGTGACACTCCTGTTTGTTATTAGGCCAGCAATTCCTCCAGAAGGGTCACGGGTGGAAGACTAATTTAGGCATATATCCAGAATGCTGACCACTTATGTTTGTACACCACCTTTTTATTTAGGTTACCTTGCAAAGCCAAAAGGAGGGTTTCAACTAATCTATATAAAACATCCACAAAAAAAAAGAAAAGAAGATTAACTATAACAGTATCTCAGTGAAAAATGCTGCTCTGGTCTTAGCAACATTGAATATCCTTTTATTTCCAGCCTAGCTCATGTTTTTGAGTGCTTGTATTAGCATATGCTGCATGTCAGCTGTCCTCCAGGATAGCCTAGAAGCAAGCAATTACAGTATGTGGCAGTAAATCCCCACAAAACTTCAAGAAAAAAGGGGAATTTATAAAAGTTACGATTTTTTTTTTTCGTTACGATCAATACGTTGGGAGAAATTAAACCCACAGTTGTTTGAACCCTAAAAGTTTCTTTCAGAATGTCCTAGAGACTGCCAGATGTCACATTGCTTTTTATCTGTTATCAGTCAGGTAGAAAACGAAAGAGCACAGGCTCTGGGGAGAAGCAGCTCTGGGGGAGTATTTCATGAGAGCACCTGAAAGGTTATTGGTTGGATGCATTAAGTACAGCTGAGGGGTTGTTTGTCTCCTGAGTGGAATGAGGACATGGCAGCCCACCAAAGCAGCACTCGCCCGCGAGTGCTTTAGATTCATTCTGGCTCGGCCTGGTCCAGGAGGAGGGGGCTGCACTGGGTGGGGGTGGGGGGGTTGATTCTTATCAAAGGGGTCGAGTTGAGACCTTCTGCCAGTGATAGCAGCAGCAATGCTGGTATTCCTCCTGCTACTCTACATGAACAGATCCATTTTTACAAACTCAGACCGTCCATGAAACGTTTGTAACAGTCATTTTATTAAAACAGAAGGGTGAGATAAAGCTAAACTTGTAGTAAAAAGTATTTCTACCCAATGAATTTTTCAGCATTTTATCACTTTGCAGCCAAACACTTCCAGGTATTTGACATACACTGGAAAAAGATTGAAATCAAGATAAGTTGTTTTTTCCTAAAATAAGTGTATTTGTTCTTGGAGTTAGTAGGTAAAAGAGAAATTTTTACGGTGGCCCTGAAGTGCAAACTGCAACTACAAATCTAAAAGTGCAACTACATAAAGCAAAGCGCAACTACATTAAGGAAAAAACAATTACATTAACCTACCGGAAAAGGTAGGTACCAGTGGGAAACATGAGACATCGCTGATTGGACGACGGCGCCGTTTGACCCTTGAACCGGAAGTTGCGTCGTCTGAACAGTCCAGCTTCTTTTAAGTGTGTCTTCAGTGTACGCAAACTAACTGAAATTTCGTGATTAGTCTTGAGCATATCCAGTATCACCTCGTACGTATGTCCTGATTCAAAATATTCCTGGATAACGGCAGCTATGTTTGAGGCGCCGACAATATGCATGTTTTCAAAAGCCGCAGCAGGCAGAATGACTTCCGGTTCAAGGGTCAAACGGCGCCGTCGTCCAATCAGCGATGTCTCATGTTTCCCACTGGTACCTACCTTTTCCGGTAGGTTAATGTAATCGTGTTTTCCTTAATGTAGTTGCGCTTTGCTTTATGTAGTTTTGTTTTTCTTAATGTAGTTGTGCTTTTAGATGTGTAGTTGCAGTTTGCACTTCAGGGCCACCGTAGCTTTTTGCCAATGGAACAACACAATTTACACTTACAATAAGAAAACATAATTGCATTGTCTTATTTCAGGTGCATTTTATCTCATTTTCTTATTTTAAGAGCAAAAATACTCATTCCATTGGCAAACTATCTCATTTACCTACTCAAATTAAGCGTAAATACACTTAATTTAAGACATTTCTACTTATTTTTAGATCCTTTTTCCAGTGTAGACTTTTATAACAGAAGAATACAGAACTGTTGCTAAATGTGAAGTGACAGAAGAATGTTTCTTGAAGGCATAAAGATTTTACATAAAAAAATAATTATTCAGTCCCTCCAATGTTGATACTTTTAAAAGCCTCCATGCTGCTTAAAAAAATCAGCGCTCCGGCTACAGATTGCTCTTGTAAGAGGCAACAGAAATGACAGACTTCTGGATGGGTGTCGAAACATCCTCAGAAAACCTCTGGAAGTCTGGTTTCCTCTGATTTCAGCCTGCTTTGTGATAATTAAGATGCTTAATAGACAGCTAAATTAAAGGAAGTAACTTTGACCTTCACCATTTTTTTCTGTTTTAAGGTTCTCTTATTTTAATGGTTCAGCAGAGCAGGTATTTCATAGCACATGGACACAGGACTGAAACTATTAATTAGATTAATCGATTACTGAAATAATCGTCAACATATTTAGTGATCGATTAATCGTTAACTGGAGTGGTGGCCTGGTGGTTAGGGCTAGGAATCCTGAGGTTCTGAGTTTGAGATCCACTCCCACTCCACTCTGGCTCTCTGAGCAAAGACCCTTAACCCCACACTGCTCCCTGGGCGCCCCACAATGGCAGACCACTGCTCTCCAAAGGGATTGGTTAAATTCAGAGGTAAATTTCTCCAATATGAGATCAATAAAGCTCAATTATTATTAAAGGGACTGTAAAATATGCATTATGCTGACAGAGCAACCCACTTAGTGCAGTAATTACACCAAAATTGTAAATTGTAAAATATATATTTGAACATTTTGTATTTAAGAAAAAAAATCTTTCATCTGTCAATATTCTATATCCAGAACTCCTCAAGTGGAAAAAAAACTTTCACCTGGTTTAATTTTGTAAGAGGTCCTCTTTAAGGAACCTTTGGCTAGTCGATTATTAATAGATTCATCGGAAAAATTATTGACAGATTAATCGATTTGCAAAAATAATCTTTAGTTACAGAATTACATCATTTGGGTACATATTCTTATTTGCATTTGCTGCAGTTAACAAACAACCAGCAGAGGCGTAGCTAGAACATTTTAATAAGGGTGGCCAGGCATTAACCAATGTACACTGAGGGGCGGCCGAAAGCAGATAGGCACCAAAAGCTCACCGTCAATCTCTACTGTTCCAACAGGAAAATTAACAAGCAAAACATCCATATTTTCTAAATAAAGACAAACTATACTTTCCCACAGGCTTTGCTAACAAATAGAGGAATATATTCAAATATCTGTGCTTTCTACATAAAAGGTATAGTGGATTAAATTCTTTCAGGTTTGAGTTTTGGGCAAACATCTTTTCCATTGTCAATCAGTAATTATTCTGCATAAAATTTATATTTACAAATACTAATATCTACATAAATTGATAATTTATTAAGTTTTTATCAAAATTGTTATTTATGATTCACTGAAGACTCCCAGATGACTTGCAGAGACGCATAATTTTCTCTTTACTCCATAAGACACAAAATCTAGTTCTGAAAAGAGCATGTATTCTGTTAGCCTCGTGAGACCATCCTGATCTTGCGAGCTTTCAAGATTTCACTCGCTAATCAGTCTGGAGACTCTCCGTTGAAGAAAATTTGGAGCCGTTCACCAAACGAACGTCCAATCAGCGTTGGCTTTGAGGCGGGTTGAGGTGTGACGCAACGAGAAGCGCAACAGTTCAGTCTAAAGAACATGGCGGCTTCAGCCGATGAAACTAGCGTTAGCATGGCTATCGAGCAAGAATTACAGAGTATTTCTTCACTGAAAGAAGAGCAAAACACTGCTCTGGAGGCTTTTCTCAGAGGAAAAGATGTTTTTGCTCTTCTCCCGACTGGTTTTGGCAAGAGTAGCCTGGCTTGTGGTTGTGTTTTCGTCGTCGCTTTGTTAGTACGTCATATGCTTCGTTGATCTGATTGGTTTATTTGGCCCGTCTATCACCAACATAGGCCAATCAGCTAACCAGTATTTTCACCCCTTCCCAAAATTACTTCAACGGAAGGTTTCCAGATCAACATATTCTCATTATCAGTGCGTATCAAATCGTACCAAATGTTATGCACACTATTTCGTACGTTTTGGACGTTTTTCCTCAAAAAACCACATCAGTGTGCATGCGCTGGCAGACAGAAAAAAAAAGCAGATCCGCGGACGGACGTAAAACTCAGTGCAATCAGCACTTATTCATGTCTCTAACTACGTTGCTTGCTGTTTTATATCTTAGGGTAGGCGTTAGGGTCAGGGTTAGGGCTAATTGTAATTTATATTCTATATTCGTGAATGGTGCGTCAGATGCGCATGCGCATACGACGAAAAAAAACGTCCAAAACGTACAAAATTACGGTGCATAACTTTTCGTACGATTTCATACGCACTCATAATGAGAATAGGTTGTCCAGATGGATATGCGTAGCAAATCCATCTGGTGGAGTCAGGTTAGTATTCTGTATTTATCATCTTTAGTGTTAGTTTATTGATGTGCAGAAATAACCACAGTGTTTTTGTTGTCAAGTAATTGTTAATATATGAAAAATTAAATTTTTTTACCACTATCTGTATTAGAGAGAAATAAATGGTAGGGGTGGCCACAGGGGTTGCCAATGATTGGCTAAGGGTGGCCATGGCCACCTCTGGCCCGCCATCTAGCTACGCCCCTGACAACCAGAATTACTGGTTACATTACTCATCATACTGTAATGTACACTGCAATAAATGGAAATCTGTATGAGATATTTTTGCTTAAATTGAGTGAATTTTGTCTTGAATTGAGGAGACAAGTAAGACACCTTGCCAATGGAACAAGACAATTTACATTTAAAATAAGAAAAAAAAATTGCTTTGTCTTATTTCAAGTGAATATTATCTAATTGTCTTGTTTTAGGAGTAGAAATACTGATTCCATTGACAAATCATCTTATTTACCTACTAAAATTAAGGGTAAATACACTTATTTTAAGAAATTTTGAACTTTTTTCTAGATGGTTTTTGCAGTGTAATTCATTTTCTACCGAATATTTTCAATGATTTTCATGGTTGTATTCACCAAAATCATTCCCTGGAGTAAACAACGCTCTATTGGATACATGAAGTTTTGTTTGAAAACCTAATCCTGCTGTTAACATCCCCAACTTTGTTTTCTTTGATATCTTTCTTTGATTGTTGTGTTCCTCAGCCTTCATGATGCTGTTTCTTTGTGGTTTGGTCTCCATCCTGCAGCTGAAATTATACTAAGTGGAGTCTCAAGAAGAAATAGTTGACCTGAAAAGGTAAACACCTACTGGATCTTATTCATGGGTGTCATAGTAAAGTGGGATGAGTCTAAATGAAAGAACACGCTTTTCAGATATATTTGAGAAAATCTGTTATCTGATGTGTGATTTTCCATTTTCTTCACATCATCCACTACTTTTCTGTTTATCTACTCACATAAAATCCCATTAAAACACCACACTTGGTGGTTTTAACCAGAAAAAAGGGAAAACGTACTACAACTGCAATGCTCTGTAGATCAATCTTTTCCGACTTCAGAATTGTCAAAAGAACCTGGTTGATGGTGAGTTATGAAATTTATTTGCATAAAATGGAAAAAAGGGGAAAAAAAATTGTAGCAGTTATTGTTTACTGTGAACATCATTTAATTCAATTGTAAGAGCGAGCGTAGCAATAGAGCTGACACTAAGGTATTCACGATTGTTTCTCACTTTTTTTTTTAAGTTTTATGGAAAAATATTGGACCTGAATATATAAAAGTATGATGACAAAAACATAATAACCGAACAAGTATATTACACCTTCCTACAATGTTTCAGACAGAATATTATCTAATAATGGTAGAGCCAAAGTTTGGAATTTGGCTTGTTATCTGGCAAGGGTTTTCCCCCCTCAGGCTGTTCATTATTTAGAAACACCTGTGATGTTATATAAAAGCCTTTGCTGTGGGTACAGCTCTCTTTCAGCTAGTATATTTTGTAGGATTAAAATCTCCCAGCCTGTAATCATTTTATCAGCACAGTGCTCAGACATACAGGCTAATACAAAGCGTGACTGGAAGTACAATCAAACTGTCTTTGAGGTTTAGGCTGATGCATCATCTTAAGGCCTCCACACGACAATACTTTGTTTCATCTCACCCCCCACCGACAGCCCAAAGAAAGCACTCAACATCTGTGATGGATGCTCTTAGAATTATGCACCCGAGGATGGAGGTACAGTTGCAAAAAAGAAAAGCCAAAAGAATATGCTAGCTCTGAATTGTAAGAAAGGATGCAAAAACATATTTATATGCCGTAAATATGTCCAAAGCAAAGTAGGAGCCAAAATGGAAAATATAGTTATGAAAAACTAATCACATCCTCGTTCTTTCAATTTGAACTATAAACAAAGAGCCAGATCTTGCTAAATTAAGCACAGAATTATCTAATCATCATGTAGACTGACTGCAGTGCAACCTAGAAAACCACATCCAAATGACATCAGAGAACAAACTCTGTCTATCTGTTCATGCACTTTATCAGACTACTTTCCAGCAATCTCTATATCAGTCTATAACGAGAAAAACCATCTACAAGGTGGAGCGTTGGTGTCCGATATTTGCAGGTGTAAAAACCCACACTTGGACTTGTGTACTTGGCATCACGGCCCTGTTGCAGAGCCCAAGTGGACCAACACTTGAGGTCAGAAAATATTTCCTCCAAAGATCTTGTCCCCTAAGACCACAGCGGATTTTTCCACCGCTCTTGTCGAACATCAGCATTGAATCTAATTGGAGCAACTTGACAGTGAGGTCTGGAATTATTAAGTTGTCCTGAATTATTTGGTAACCGATTGGATGAAACACTCTTGGAGCAATTTTGGTATCCTTCTTGAGTGCATCTGGGCATGTTCACCACAGTTCTACGTTGTTATTTTTTTTGGTAATAGCAGCTTTTATGTTGGTTTGCTGGAAGTCTTAGAAATGGCTACGTAACACTGTGAGATTTTTTGGGCCCAATTTCCAGTCAGGTATGAATTTTTCGACTTTTGTAGTATACAGGGGGTAACAGCCTCTCACTACCAACTCCCAATCAGGAATCTTGAGTTTGGGAGAAAATCAAACATGTTTGATTTTAGGTCAGCCATTGTGGGCAAATCGCTCAGGGTGCAAACAAGGAGTCCTCTTCTTCTTCTTCTTCTTCCTCTCAGATGAAAACACAGAAGCATTGGGGGGGTGCAATGAGTGAAATGGAGTTCTTTCTGTAAAATTGACAGACCGTAGTAGCCACGTTAGCTCAGCCATGTATTTGTCCAAATATGTCGTCACCTTTTCTTTTTAGGGCTTTCAGCACAAAATTGCACAAATTGCGAAGGCAGCGCGTTTCACTCTAGTGAGATTTATATTCCTCTTCTGCTCGTTTGGCTTCTGGATAGAAGAGTCAGAGTAGCGCCATCTCAATGCGGAGCTGAGTCCCACCTGTTTTTTTGACATACAGTGTTAGCAGGTAGATTGCATCAGAGTGTTGGGCCTCAAAATGTGAGAACAAACATCGTGAACTGCAGCTGCGTGCAACGATTGAACAAATCATACAGTGTATGCTACGCTTTAACCTTTAATGGAGTGAACAGTAAAAACTAGGTTATGGGAAGGATAGGAACTGCTGTGCTTAATCTGGAGAGCCTTTAGCCTTACAGACATCATTACACAGCTAAAACACACTCTGACGATGCTAGTCATTTTGCGATGACAGCCTTTCAAAAAAGAACCTAAAAAAAACACAATTTACACAAATTTGGCAAAACACAAAACCAAAACATATAAAGGTGTGTACCTTTCTAAATGTCCATGAGTCTGTGACTATACAGTATATCATGTCACTCAAAAGATTATGTGATTCCTTATTGCACCAATGAGGAACTGCGATTGGAACCATATACGCTCCTTTTCTCATCTTTTTCCTTACTGCCAGCACTATCCAGACATAACTGTTTTGATGAATTTGATGCAGCCTGATGCATTTTAATGCCACTTAAACATATTTATGGAGCATTCAATAAAACAAGTTTTGGACAAACTTTCATCTGCAATATCTTAAATTTGGCAAAGAGCCACAACAACATGGATGTAAAAAACAAAATAAATGACTAAAAGTCAACTGTTTTAGTGAAAACGTTCTTGGGCTAACCCAAAACCTATCCAAGCAACCTTGTCCATAAGGAGGAAGGCATATGACCCAGTTTAAAGCTGTTAAAGATAAGACTGAATATTTATATGTGGGCAGATATATAGCTGGAAATGCACAAAAAGTCCTCGGCAGGAGGGTGATGCCATCTGCAGTCACACTCATTCATTATTTAATCACTTCCTCCTTCAATAAGAAACTGAACAAAAATACACAGAGTAACCATTTCAAACGTAACCATTACTGTAACTTTCTAGTTAATATAAAGAACATTTCAAGATGAGTTCACAAACATTTCTTTTATCATTCTTAATACTAAAACACAGACATCTTCTCGTAAACATAAGAACTGGCCAACATAAAAGGCCAAAAAGGTCAAATATGCCATAAAACATGAGAGTAAAGGCATCCTGCTACCTCAGGGCTGAATTCATAAGTTTCCAATTTTCATCTATATACATGAAAATGCTGCTGGAAATGCAGAAAAAAAAAGGAAAGTAGAATAGACCAGTCCTGCTCTATAGAATCAACCAATCTCTGCAACCCAGCCTGCTCTCTGCTAGCCAGGCAATTACACACAACCTGTTGAGTGTTGTCCCGGGAATGCGGTCAGCAAGTCACTGGAGAATTAATGAAATGCCAAAGTGGAGGGAGAGAAATTGCCTGTATAACCTGTCCTCAAGGTGCCCTTGTGGTATTTCCAACAATAAGTCACACAAGCGAAGAACCTATTCTGTTTCTGATAGGCTGCTCCCACACTGCAAAAGGAAGTTACGCCTTTTTTTAAATAAATCTCATGATCTACTTTATAATTTTTTTGTCATCTCTAGAATGGAGTGCAATCATAAGGTTTCTTCCTTTGTGCTTGAAGCACCTCCTCATGTTCCAAAGGTCAACCCCTTTATTAAAACAAGTCATTACAGCCTGAAAAGAATTTCATCCAATTTCTACTAAAGATCTATTACTGAGCTTTTTTTCCAACTTTATGTGTTGAGTTAGCAGCGGTAATATTTCAGCTGTAAAAGCTAAAGGCTGTGTCAGCGGATCACTGTTCACTAGGGCTTACCTGACGACGCTCCCGTAGGAGTCGGGATCCCTGGCGGTGACCGCCCCTATTACCGTGTTAATGGGAGCATTCTCTTTCACCTCCAGTAGATACATGGGTTTGGAGAAAACTGGAGGTTCGTCAGCATCTTCCACCACTATCTTGACTGTGGCTGTATCCTTGAAGGGCACACCGCTGCTGGGCTCCGAGCGAACGTTGGTCGCCTCAACCCTCAACGTGAACGCTTTCTTGCTCTCATAATCTAAGGGCTGGAAGGAGACACAGATTGACAAGGTCAACAGGACACTCCTTATCCTCAACTTACATAAGACCCATTATAAAAAGTACAAATAGGCATCCCCATATGATAATACAAAGAAATGTACCCATTAGGGCGAAACAATAAACTGATTAATTATTTAATTAATTAATCGGTTACTAAACTAATTTAGTAACCGATTAATCGTTAACTGGAGTGTGGGAACTCTAAAATATGCCTTTAGCTTACAGAGCGACCCACCTATAGCAGTAACTATACCAAGATTGTGAAAAAAAACATGTAAAAATGTATTATTAAAGATAAGAATACTTTTTCGTCCCTCAATAAGCTCTATCCAAAACCCCTTAAATGGAAAAAATTAAGTTTCACCTGGCTCAATTTCATAAAAAGTCTTCTTTTGCTATTCCATTATTAACACACATCGTTGCCACAAACTTTGATACATGATCCATCCATCCATTCTCCATCACGCTTATCCCATGCTAGCCACGTGAGACCATCCTGATCTCGCGAGCTTTCAAGGTTTTTACCACAAACGCGATCTGTCCAGCGTGTACCCCACCTCTCACACGTAGACAGCTGGAGATATCGGGGGGTTGGTCTAGCCTCGTGAGACCATCCTGATCTCGCGAGCTTTCAAGGTTTCACTCGCAGATCAGTCTGGAGACTCTCCGTTACAGAAAATTTGGAGCCGTTCACCAAACGAACGTCCAATCAGCGTTGGCTTTGAGGCGGGTTGAGGTGTGACGCAACGAGAAGCGCGACAGTTCAGTCTAAAGAACATGGTGGCTTCAGCCGATGAAACTAAGGTTAGCGTGGCTATCGAGCAAGTTTTATCGGAATTACAGAGTATTTCTTCACTGAAAGAAGAGCAAAACACTGCTTTTCTCAGAGGAAAAGATGTTTTTGCTCTTCTCCCGACTCGTTTCGGCAAGAGTAGCCTAGTATCACCAACATAAGCCAATCAGCTAACCAGTATTTTCGCCCCTTCCCAAAATTACTGCAACGGAAGGTTTCCAGATGGATATGAGGAGCAAATCCATCTGGCGGAGTCAGGTTAATCCCATGCAGGGTCAGGGGTAAAACCCCACCTCTCACCCTGGACAGGACTGCAGTCCATCACAGGGCAACACAGAGACAAACAGTACAAACAACCACCTAAGGAGAATTTAGAGAAGCCAATTAACCTAACAGTCATGTTTTTGGACTGATGGAAGAAGCCAGAGTACCCGGAGAGAAACCATGCATGCTCAGGGAGAACATGCAAACTCCATGCAGAAAGACGTAAGGCCGGGAATCTAATCCGGAACCTTCAAGCTGCAATGCAGCAGTGCTACCCTGTGGTCCACTGAGCAGCCCTTGATCCATCTTGCACATAGTCTTGAAACGTTTAAAGAAAAATAAAGATAGTAAAAGTTTGAAATGCATTCGCATTCTCTTTCTTATTTTGATACCCTAACATTAATCCCGATGCAGCCACCTGCCTTTCCCTGACCAAATTAGTTAGAAAGATTCTACTTGTGTGTGATGTCATTGCTGTACGAGTACAGCTGTTCCTTAAAGGCTTTAAAAGTACAAACAGAATCTCAGAGAGCAGGACGGTAGAAAGGTCAGGGAGAGAGTTGTTCAAAGCATGGTTAGGCTGTAAAATAAAATATTAAAAGTTTATTATTTAAGAGAACTCACCAACAGAACAACTTGCTTTTATAGAAGAGTAAAAAGAGCTGAACAATTTTGAAAGTCCCCCACTGCTAGCCATGTAGGGGATAGAGAACATATGCTGGTCAGGTGAGAAACATTTTTACCTTTAATATTCAAAATGTTTACTCCTCATTTCAGGGGTTTCAATCTCAACACAACTTCTTCAATGTGCTGATGAAGGTTCTCAGTCATCCAGGTCATAGTCATTCCGTAAAAATTCAAAAAATATCCACTGGACTTGGTTTTCAAGATTTGAAGACGTTTCTCCACCTCTCCAGGAAGCTTTCTCAATTCAAATGTCTGGATCCGCAGTGAGTTTGAGTCTTATATGGACAAGGCCTTGTATTGCTTGGAAACATGCAAATGGTAACCGATGAATGGGTCGTTTAGTTCCATCGTTAGCCTGTAATATCTGAACCTGTCTATGATTCTAGGGGTCGGTCGTTAAAGGGGGGATTGCCATGTAAGGGGGGGATTGCCAACAAAGCCAAACATTTAAGGAGAAACCCTGGTATCGTTCGATGTTACTTCACTTTTCACATGCATACCTATAACAGAGGCAGTGGAAACAGTCAGGAACAGTCTTGAACAAGATAGTTATTTAAACAACAGGACTAATTTCACTCCTGACCAGATCTGCACACTACTGGGCCTTTGTCTTTCCACAACCTATTTCAAATTCAGAGGTAATTTTTACAGACAGAAGCATGGCTGCGCAATGGGATCTCCAGTATCACCAATTGTAGCCAATCTTTACATGGAAGAAATGGAAAAGAGAGCTTTAGACACTTTCAATGGGACACCACCAAGCCACTGGTTTAGATACGTGGATGACACTTTCGTCAAAATCCTGCTAGAGGAAGTGGAAGCTTTCACCAAACACATCAACTCTGTTTACCGTAACAACAAATTCACCAGAGAGGATGCCAAGGACAACAAACTACACTTTCTGGACTGCCTGGTGAGCATGGAAGGAGATGGAAGCCTAAACATTGAAGTGTATAGGAAACCTACTTACACAGACCAGTATCTTCTTTTTGACTCACACCACCCACTGGAACACAAACTCTCAGTCATCAGAACCTTAAAACACCGGGCAGAACATGTCCCTACTAAAACAGATGGGAAGCAAAAAGAACAGAAACACATCAAAGATGCTCTCCGAAACTGTGGATATCCAAACTGGGCTTTTATCAAATCAGCAAGGAAATCCAAAAGACTCGCAACAGAAGACAGCGATGGAAAAATTAAACACAAAAACATCACAATCCCTTATGTTGCTGGAGTGTCTGAAAAGCTCAAGAGGATTTTCTCCAAACACAAGATCCCAGTACATTTCAAGCCAAACCAAAACCTTAAACAGAGGCTAGTGCATCCTAAAGATAAAACCCCCAGACCGAATATGAGCGGAGTGGTATATGCTGTTCAGTGCAGCGAGGAATGCTCTGATCTTTATATTGGAGAAACCAAACAACCGCTCCACAGACGCATGGCCCAACACAGAAGAGCGGCCGCCTCTGGACAAGACTCCGCAGTACACCTACACCTTGTGGACAAAGGACATTCTTTTGAGGACCAGAATGTCCATATTCTGGATAAAGAAAATAGGTGGTTTGAGAGGGGCGTGAAGGAAGCCATCTATGTTAAGAGAGAAAAAACAACTTTAAACAGAGGTGGTGGACTCAGGCCCCGTCCACAAGAAGTCAAAACGAACACAAAACGCTAATATTTTCCAGAACGTTTGTCGTAAAGACGGAGACGTAAAATAAATGTGATCGTCCACACGAATGCATGAAAACGCTGCAAAATGTATGCCAGGCCTGTAAGTGGCGCTGTGGTGCCAAAGCAAAAATCGGCGATGACATGTTGGGCATGCGCACTAATATTTATACATGGTTGCCCTGCGGGTCAATTTTCGTGGTTCAGTCAAATTCAGGTGCTGAACTATGTCGTCGATATTGCTCTGTTCTTCCTGGAGATATTCCAGAAGAAGAAGATTCTGTTGTAAGCCCGACAGCAGGGTGAGTAGCATGAGCAGCAACCATTCAACACAGTACGGCGCCATTGTTGTTGTGCTACTGTGTCGCGCATGCGTGTTTAGAGGCGACGCTATGACGCATGCGTGTAAAAAAAAATGCGGTTAGAGCTTAAAGATGGAAACGCGAAAACGGCGTTTCAAAATCTTCCCACTCTGAAGGCTGAATAAAAAAAAGATCGTTTACAGACCCCCGAAACGCCGGCTTCGTGTGGATGAGAGGCTGGTTTGGTGAAAAATTTGTGCGTTTAGGCCAGGGTTTGACTTTGTGTGGACGGGGCCTCAGATTCCAGCTTCCAAAAACATACAATTCAATCATAGACATGATCCCTTCCAGATATCACCAAACCCCCCCACCCCATCACAGAGGAACGAGGGACCTACCCGCTCCAGCCGGTGAACAATACCTCCTTAACGACCGACCCTTAACAATCATAGACAGGTTTCAGGTATTACAGGAGACAATCCCCCCCTTAAATGGCAATCCCCCCTTTAACGACCGACCCCTAGAATCATAGACAGGTTCAGATATTACAGGCTAAAGATGGAACTAAACGACCCATTCATCGGTTACCATTTGCATGTTTCCAAGCAATACAAGGCCTTGTCCATATAAGACTCAAACTCACTGCGGATCCAGACATTTGAATTGAGAAAGCTTCCTGGAGAGGTGGCGAAACGTCTTCAAATCTTGAAAACCAAGTCCAGTGGATATTTTTTGAATTTTTACGGAACTTCTTCAATGCTTTTCGCATCCTACAACTTTCAAATATATTCATGGTCTTATACCAACACACTTGTATCGAATGGCTTAATTACCTCCTCGGTGTGCAGGCTAGTTCTCAAGAGTCCTAGTAATGACCTGATTATTTGATTAAGTGCATTAAAGCACATCTAAAAGCTGCAGAACAATGGCCTTTGAGACTCCCTTATGTGCTAAAAACATGTACATCATTTAAAACAAACCCAGAGTGAAAAGAATCAGGGCAGCATCAGGTGTTCAATTTTGGTTCAATTTGGTTTTATTCATTGATTTAATGATTGGAAGGTACTGTAGATAGAGCTGAAATAAAGCACAACCACCTTAGAACCTGCTTTTGCTTTGTTCACATGTGAAAAGGCATAAACCTTAATAACAGACGACTTAGCATAAATTGGCTTTTATGACAGCATATTGATCATTTGGTCATGATTTTTTGATTTAAAGTCCAGACCTATCAATTTCACAAAGGTTGGTAAAACCTAGAAGGTAACTGACATTTGATCTTTACAGATGTTTTCCAATCAGTCTGACTGAGTCTAAGTTACTTAAATGAGTGGACAAGGTCGGGCTTTAAGACAAGTTAAACCAGGAGAGACATACGGTACCCAAACAACTTCTTCTTTCTTTATAGAGTAAAGTTACATTTCTCAAGGACCTCTTAAAAACAGAACTTTTGTTTTTCTTCTTTATGGGACTTTGCCTGGTTGATTAACGGTCAAAGAAAACGAGAGAGAAAAATTCCTGATTAATTAATGAAGAAAATCGATAATTTATTAATTTTCTGAAGAATAAATGTGAGGAGGGTGGAGTCCTGCCTGTCAGACCTATAGTAAATGGTAAATGGCATGTACTTATATAGCGCCTTTATTAAAGTCAGGACACTTGACCAAAGCGCTTTACACTACATTCATTCACCCATTCACAAACACACTCACACACTGATGGTGGCAAGCTACATTGTAGCCACAGCTGCCCTGGGGCTCACTGACAGAAGCGGGGCTGCTGTACACTGTCGCCACCAGGCCCTCTGACCACCATCAGCAGACGATGCAGGTGAAGTGTCTTGCCCAAGGACACAACGACACTGAAAGTCGGAGTCGGGGCTTAAACCGTCAATCCTTCGATTTCAGGGCTAATTCCCACATCCAAAGCCACTGTCGCCCCGTACTTTAGGGAAAGGTAGTTTTACAAATAACTAGGGGTGTAAATAATAATCGACTTGTATCAATGCATTATCCATTTGCTCCTGGGTGTAATTCTCCCTCCCGTGCTGCGGTGGCGCTAAACCTATTTTGCCCTCCTACCTCGCTTCCTGGTTATACTCTTACAGCAGTGTGTTGCAGTGAGCTTGATGCAGACATTTTTAAATTATGCTCAATATTGAAGCGTGGTCTGTGCTACACGCTGTGGGTCTAGATACGGCCGAGGCGGCGAGGAAGTGGGGGCGAGTTTAGTCCGACGACGGAGGGACATGAGGGCCAAAAGGAGCGGAGATCCAGGTGGAAAAATGGTCCCAGCGTTCTCGTGCACCTCGCTCTTCTAGCGGGTCAAACTTCACGAGTTGTTTTCTGCAATTTCGGTCATAAAAACAAAACAAGCCAGCCTCCTGTCTGCGGCACTGTTTGCGGTCAGCTACAATTTGGGAGAGGTGCAGCGGAGTGACAGTGGAGGGGGCGGGACGTCTGGAGCCAAGGTATTGCATTGCACTCATTGCACTGATTTAATGCAGTATTTTTGCAGTATTTTTTGATGCAACTTTTCTACTTCTGTTATTTGCTGTTGTTTGTAAAAAAAGAAAATGCATAACGATATTACAGCTTTCATTGATTTATTTCAAACTTGAAACTTTGTTTAGCCTGTAAGGTGTAAAAAAAAAAAAAAAATTAATCGATTAATCGAATCGAATCGAATTGTGGTGTATTCTTGAGTATCGAAAATAATCGAATCGTTGGGTCAGGAAATCGATACTGAATCGAATCGCCATGATGGGTGTGATTTACACCCCTACAAATAACTGACTTGGGTCAAAAAAACACACAAGACTCATTAGAGATTTGGATACCACTTTACAATAAGTCTTCCCTTATTGATGGCTGAATTATCAATCATTTATGTAGATTTTAATGCATGTAAAAATCAGGGCAACTATTTCCATTTTTTTTTTACATACTTAAGTCCCAAATGGAATCCTTTGTATTCTGTTTCTTGTACTACTGTATATCTGACGCACAAGCAACATCTCAAACGTTGGTCCACTGTGAGTACTTAGGCTAAAAAAACATCTTATTGTGTCTCATGTTGCGTTAGCACAGATGTTAGACTTATTGTGAGAGTCAAAAGTTGCTGAACAAATTCTCATACCAGCCCACATTGGACCAGATGAAGAGCTTTAGAGCAAACATACAGTAAGTAAGTCCACATCTGAAAACATAAACCATTTAACATAAACCACCAGATTGTTTGTCTTAGTAAGTTGCTTAATTAGGAAAAGTGGCCTCTGTATGTCATAATTGCAATAATCGTTGCATATTTAAAAGCAAAAGTTAAGTTATGAAAATCAATACTTTATGCATAATTCTGCTGTCTTAACTATTTTGCCAGTATGGGAAATGAAACAGTAATTTTCGGTTTACAGCAAAGGTTAAAGTCTTAAAGTCAATATTTTATGCTGCCATAAATCTTTTACTATATTGAATTGAAGAAATTGTTCTATAAGAAATGTTTATATACTGTTAACTCCTCTAAAGAATTAGTTTTGTAAAGAAGCTGCAATAAAACATCAGTGTTTTTCAAAATAAAAATGCTAAATGATTTTAAGTATTTAACAATCTGATGGTTGAATAACCTAAATAATGGAATAAAAACAATACATATTAGTGTTCCTGTGCTAATAAGTTTATTTATTAATAATTGAGGAGTAAGAGACGTTTTTAAACTGAAAAGGTTGTTTGTTTTGTCACCATATTTTTTGTGTGAAATAAAATAATTGTGATTAATTAATTAGAGGCCCTGTATTTAACTCGATGAACATTTTTAATTGTGCCCAACCAATAAAAACAATTTAGTCTATAAACACGTTATAACCGACTCATGAATGTCTGTTATGCATTAAACATAATAGCTAAAAACTCTTTGAAAATGCTCTCTCAGATTGAGTAAATTTAGTTTATTAATTTTTTTCACCACCTGACTAAAACTGAAATGTTGAATATAAGCAATTGTAGTATCTTGTCCTTAGATGGGAAATCCATTGAGAGAGTGTGTTCATACAAGTACTTGGGAATATGGATAGATGATAAGCTTTCTTTTAAAGTACATATCAATACATTAGTGAAGAAGCTTAAAGTAAAGCTTGGTTTTTACTAAATAAATCTTGTTTTACCTTCAGTGCTAAGAAGAAACTTGTAGAAGCTACTTTTTTGTCTGTGATTGATTATGGAGGTACACTATATTGCCAAAAGTATTTGCTCACCCATCCAAATTATTGGAATCAGGTGTTCCAATCACTTCCATGGCCACAGGTGTATAAATTCAAGCACCTAGGCATGCAGACTGTTTTTACAAACATTTGTGAAAGAATGGGTCGCTCTCAGGAGCTCAGTGAATTCCAGCGTGGAACTGTGATAGGATGCCACCTGTGCAACAAATCCAGTCGTGAAATTTCCTCGCTCCTAAATATTCCACAGTCAACTGTCAGCTGTATTATAAGAAAATGGAAGTGTTTGGGAACGACAGCAACTCAGCCACGAAGTGGTAGGCCACGTAAACTGACGGAGCGGGGTCAGCGGATGCTGAAGCGCATAGTGCGAAGAGGTCGCCAACTTTCTGCAGAGTCAATCACTACAGACCTCCAAACTTCATGTGGCCTTCAGATTAGCTCAAGAACAGTGCGCAGAGAGCTTCATGGAATGGGTTTCCATGGTCGAGCAGCTGCATCCAAGCCATACATAACCAAGTGCAATGCAAAGCGTCGGATGCGGTGGTGTAAAGCACGCCGCCACTGGACTCTAGAGCAGTGGAGACGCGTTCTCTGGAGTGACGAATCGCGCTTCTCCATCTGGCAATCTGATGGACGGGTCTGGGTTTGGCGGTTGCCAGGAGAACGGTACTTGTCTGACTGCATTGTGCCAAGTGTAAAGTTTGGTGGAGGGGGGATTCTGGTGTGGGGTTGTTTTTCAGGAGCTGGGCTTGGCCCCTTAGTTCCAGTGAAAGGAACTCTGAATGCTTCAGCATACCAAGACATTTTGGACAATTCCATGCTCCCAACTTTGTGGGAACAGTTTGGAGCTGGCCCCTTCCTCTTCCAACATGACTGTGCACCAGTGCACAAAGCAAGGTCCATAAAGACATGGATGACAGAGTCTGGTGTGGATGAACTTGACTGGCCTGCACAGAGTCCTGACCTCAACCCGATAGAACACCTTTGGGATGAATTAGAGCGGAGACTGAGAGCCAGGCCTTCTCGTCCAACATCAGTGTGCGACCTCACAAATGCGCTTCTGGAAGAATGGTCAAAAATTCCCATAAACACACTCCTAAACCTTGTGGACAGCCTTCCCAGAAGAGTTGAAGCTGTTCTAGCTGCAAAGGGTGGACCGACGTCATATTGAACCCTATGGATTAGGAACGGGATGTCACTTAAGCTCATATGTGAGTCAAGGCAGGTGAGCAAATACTTTTGGCAATATAGTGTATATTGTACATGCATGCTGCATCCTCCATCTTGCGTCATATTGACTCAGTGTACCATGCATCATTACGATTCATTACAAATTCTAAGTCCCTTACTCATCACAGCATTCTTTATGATCTAGTTGGTTGGACATCACAAACAATTCATAGAAAACAGCTCTGGTATATCTTCTTCTATAAAGCAATACTTGGTAAACTCCCACTGTACCTCTGTAACCTCTGTGAGTTCTGGTAGTTATCAGTTGCGCTCCTCTCTATTATTATTTTTTTTATTCTTAATTTTTTATTTTGCAAAATGTAATATGTTGTAAATATGTATGACCTTCCTGTGGTTTGGCTGCTACCTTGGCCAGGTCCCATTGAGATTCTGAATCTCAATGGGACTTCCTGGTTAAATAAAGGTTAAATAAAAAAAAAATAAATAAAAAAAAGCAAACATGGATTAAATATATGCTAAAACAAATTAGTCTCACCATTTGACTTGAAACTTGCACACAATTTCTGGCATAATAAACACCTGTGGATGAGTTATAACATATTGAGAGATTAACTAATCACATCTATAAATTATTTATTAGCCATTTATAAGGGTCGCTTTGTTGTACTGGGGTATTGATTCTGGTTTATAGAGCACTTTCAAAATGACATGTTTAATGTATTCCACTTGACAATTATGAATGACTTGTTGTGTAGATTTATTTAGTAGATATTTCAAACTCCTCAGATCGCCAATAACTCCAGCATAAATAACAGACAGAAAACAAATAAATACTTTAGGGAATTTATTGGATAAGCAATCAGCAGGAAAATAAAAGCACCACCAAATGAAATAGATGAGCTTGGAGAGCTGATAAGAAAATGAAAGCAATGTAGAAAAAAACAGTATTAGGTTGAGTTTAAAGATTCTTTACTAGCATGTTTAGACCTATTGCTTTCCCTGCTTTATTGCTGCTAGCCTTGATACAGGAGGTAACTCCTGCAAACATTTCCACTCTCATTCTTCAAAGACATTTCTTTTTCTTCTTTTGCTAAGTATAATAAAGTAACATGATTTCAAGAAAGGTTATATTAGGTTATTTTATTTACTTTTTTTTTTATTTCTTATTTTTATTTAGTTTTTCATTGTGTGTGATACATGTACACTTGCACCTTAATCCTTATTTATCTTGATATACTGTATATATATATTGTTTATTCTTAATGCACCTTTTTCCTCTTTGCTTGCACCTTCTTTAATTACTATACCAATATGTGACCAGTGAATTTCTCCGCTGTGAGATCAATAAAGCTCATCTAATCTAATCTAATTTTATCTAATATCCTTTGAATGATAACAGCTGTATTTTAAGTTCAAAATGATATTGAAATCTAAAGGAAAACTCTATGAAAAACACAATTCTAAAATTATTGCATATGTCCACACTAAGATGCTACACTGCTTCTTCTAATATAGCACAGTTTTTTTTTATTTGTTTGTCTGTTGTCTTTGATCAGGACTATGGCTTTGTGGGAAATACTTAATATTTTATGGGTTTATGGTTTATCTTACATTAGATATCCAGAATGATGTAAGAAAAATCTATTACTGTACAAACCAGACTGAAAAAAAACTGCGGAGAAGTTGGGAGGGATTCAGTTTTGAAAGAATCCTGTCTCATGTGATTTAACATCTCATTTTTTGTGTGTTATTGTGATGTAAACATGGATCTCAGGTAATGTCCAGAACATGTTCATTCTTTTTCCTACATGTTAATTATTTGGAAAATTAAATTTAACCCTTAATTATTTAAAATATGCTGAGCAGTTTTTCCCTCAGCGGTCTAGCAGTTGATCGTGTGAAACATTTCCATTAGCTAATAGCTCAGCATGAGAACTAAAATATGTCAAAAGTCATTTCTTTGGATTCTTAAATTTAATGAGGAATGAATTCATATTATCTGTGTCTGTTTATATAAACCTTTCACTATGCTAGCTAAACACAAGGTCTAATTTTCTTTGATTTTATTATTTATTTTCTATAATTAACTTATAATTATTAACTTTTTATTTTTATTATCTTTAATGACTTATACTAAATAATTAATACATTACCACTACCCCAATGGAATATAATTTTCTCTGTTTTTTCCTATTATGTTTTTTTTCATGTACAACATTTTGAATTTTCTTGCCACTGGAATATTTCACATAAACAAACTTTAACCACATTCTTGCTGGTTTACAACAGTGCATGCTACCATTCATCAACATATAAAGCTTGTGATTGTTAGATTAGGAGGAACAATGTATGTACAAATTAAAACTACAGCTTTAAAAGTCTGTTTATTTATGACAGTTAACAGTTTATCCTGCTGTCGACCTACCTGCACTAAAAATGAAAAATCAAGAAATAGTGAAAATATTCCATCGCACTCGTGAGGTAACTCCGTGTCTGACACATCTGTTTCATTCCCTTTTCCAACTTCTGTGCAGTATTTTCTTTACTGATGGTTGTTATTAATATTTAAAAGAGAGAGGAGAGATTTTTACCCTCTTGGCATATCTGAGGACTATTACAATTTCATTCCAAACCACCTCTGGTCAGTTTTATACTAGTGGAATAATGGGATCAAGTCACTTCCACACTCTATAACCAGGATTTATAGGGAAATCAAAACGTGCCTTGCCGCTTGAGGGGACTGGGCCTGGCTTGGGGGAGAGAGGAGGAGTAAAACGAGAAAAATGAACAAAACGAGAAATGCATTCCGCTCTAGAAACAGAGCTAAAAAAAAAAAAGGGATCATTCCCACAGGTTGCTTCTGAGAAACAGCGGGGGCAGGTGGCGTGAGGGGTATCTGCGGGTGACGCTGTGCGGCAGTAGAGGAAAAGCTGAAAGTGACCGACGCCTTTGACTTCCTCACTCCTTCAGCTCTGGTATCGGGGCAATCGTAAAGAGACCAAAGCCCCTGAAGCCTCTCAAGCCCCACTCCTTCATGGTCGGAGAAGCTCTCTGGAACTCTCTCATTATTAACCTCCCCTTGCACCATACCTCATCATCCTTTTTTCTCCTCCCTTCCCATCCTCCCTTTCTCTCCCTCAAATCTTACTGTGTGTGCAGAGAAAAAGAAGTAGAATCCTCTGCTAAAACTTTAATATTCAGGGATGGTATTATGCTTTACACCTGATTAAATACTAGCTTTTTATAGTTTAGCTGTCTATACACACATTTTGCTAGAATTTATGGTTGTATTTTTATCACAGACTATAACTGAAAGAAATATATTGCTGAGACAATCATAAAGGAGTTAAAAAGGGACAATAACCCCTGCATCTTTTTTTATTGTGAAGCTTTTCTGCAGCAGAGGCTGTTGTGCCAAAACAGGCAAGTACTAAAGTTGGAATCTCAAAGAACTGTTCCACTACAACCAACATATGAACAAATATTTATGTAAACATCTTAAACCAACTATGACCTAGCTTTGATAGCTAAAAGTGGAGCTGGGCTAGTTTAATAACCTAAAACACCTCAAGGAACACTGGTTCTGATATGTCGCCACAAAAGAGGATATGAGGACTTTGACTTCTTGGAAAGTATATCGCATTTTTTGTTGCTTATTCTGTTCCAGGTTTTGCTAATTAAAGCAGCGTATAAAACTTTAGTTGAATGCGTGGACAATAGATTTATTTGGTTACCTTTTTTCATTTGTTTCTTTGATGGTTGTTAAACAGTCTGCATTGTTCAAGGAAAACTAGGTTGTTAAAGGTTGTCAACAGGTTAAATGCTCTCCATTCAATTTACCTGAGCCTAAGCTACTAAGCAATATGGGAAAAATGTGTTTAAGTATTTAGGTAAAAGAGTGTAAAAATACTTTGTAATATATATCAAGATGTGCAAAATCCAAAATATGCACCTTCTACAAAGCACAATACCTTTACTTCTATTAGATTGATCTAAATTATTTTCCATTGTCAGTTTGTTGGTCAAAAGAAAGAAAAGCATTTGGAGCAATGCATTAGAAGAGATATGTACTAGGGCTGGGCGATAATTCAATAACGATATATATCGATCGATAGACGTGTGGCGCAATAGCAAAAAATAGGCTCGATAAAAGTTCAATAAATAAACGCAGTTTTCCTTCCTTCTCATTGTAGCCTAGCATGTAGGTTTATGCTAGTCACTACTTCCTCCCAACCAATCGCAATCGCGGACCCAGGCACGCCGTCACAAAGCGCCGCCCTCTCAAACCACAACACAGAGCACATGAAGATGTCGCAGCAAGGAGAGGCGGAGGAAATTGTTCCAAAGAAGGGTTTTTGTAGTTCGCCAGTTTGACAGTATTTCGGTCATGGCAGGAAACTAAGCTAATTAAAAAAGTTGGTTAAATAAATATTTAATTGGAAGTCTGTGTTTGTGTTCTTTATCAAAATTAAATCATTTAGCAATATCATAAAATGTCCAGGCAGAGCTGCACATAAAATATGGTTTCAAATCTTTTTAATAATTATCGATATCGATCAATATGCATTTTTTTTTATCGATGAGCTTTTTTTCTATATCGCCCAGCCCTAATATGTACTATTGTTATACTGTAGAGTTACTCCTTTTTAAGTCCAAAAATTACTTTTTGCAACTGGCAAAAAACAGGAAATATGAACATTGTTTTACCAACTTGGCATCTTATATTTCCTGCAATTTTTTACAGAAGATCTCAGAATTTTTCCTCTTTCGTTTATCACCTCCATTAGGGTTTCTTTTTTTTCTTGCTTCATCGCTTTCCTGTTTACTCATTGTTAGCCATTGTCAGTGTATAATGTACCCAAGTCACATGACCTTTTTAAATTAAACATGCAAAACGCTCAAGTTTACTATAAGTTACGGAAGAGGATTAGGGCAACTAAAAAAAAAAAGTTAACTAATTTTTTAATTTTATTTCAGTTTAACATGGGAAAAAGTCAGAATTCTGACTTTTTTTCTCAGAATTCTGACTTTTTTTTGTCAGAATTCAGTCAGAATTCTGAGATTAAAGTCAGATTTCTGAGAAAAAAGTCAGAATTTTGAGAAAAAAGTCAGAATTCTGACTTTAATCTCAGAATTCTGACTTTTTTTCTCAGAATTCTGAGATTAAAGTCAGAATTCTGACTTTTTCCCATACTAAATTGAAATAAAATTTAAAAATCTGTTAATTTTTTTTTTCCCACTGGCCCTAATCCTCTTCCGTAATAAGTAGAGCAAAACAAAGAAATGAAATAAAATAAGCCAACAGAGCCCATCATTAAATGAGAAAGCCTTTCTATGCAACCAGAGTAAGCTACTGGGGTAGAAATGTTTTTAAGTCCTTGGACGTGACTGGGCTCCAGTTAAATTCTCCACACTTAAGCTTTACTAATTCAAGCAGACCCCATCCCTGCCATCTCAAATCTCTGTGCTTTAATACGTTGCCAAACTGGAACTTCTCAGGTTCTTTTGCACAGCTTTTTAATGTTCTGCTGTAGAGTTATTGAGAGATCATTTATATTCCTTGACATGGTATGTAACTGAACTGAAATAAATTTAGTTTAAATTAGACCCTACCACAGGAGCAGGATTTTCTGTCTTTTAACATCATCTTTATACTCTTACACAAATTAGATGTTCGCTGCTGTGTTCTCATATATTATATATTTACTGTTTAAGAATTCTATAGATCAGTAATAAAGTTTATTTGAAGGCTGGTTGTCATTGAATCAAAGTGCTTCAAATGGATTTAGCTAAATTGGCTCACCGTGCTTAGCTTCCCCGGTATGAAAACACAACATTAATGTTCTCAGCGTGTGGAAAGGGACTCATTCTGTTTGTTTCCATCGGCCTAAGAAAGATCTAAAAGCGGGAATGAAGGGGCGGTGGCAAATTTAATTATATGATATTAATTTTAAAGAAAAACACTGTGGTAAACAGCTTCTTTAATTACCTCGGCTTAGTTTAATTAAAATAATTTTCACTATCAATTATCAAATCACATAAAGCATGTATACAAGCTGTGTTTTGTGTGGTGCTGCATAATATCCTGTTTGCCAAATCAGAATAGGAGTCCTATTTTGACCTTGAAAAATTTTAATTCATTAAACAAACACTGGCAGGGCTGAATAATCCAGGGGTGTTATATTGTTATTAGCATGCAGTGGGGTTTCTGTCACACTGCTACTGCTAATTATCATCAGATTCACAACTGCAAAATGAGCGTAGTACAGTAATCAAACATGCTGTTGTTAAAAGTATTGTGTTCCTGCAGACCCTCATACTGGGCGAGGTAAACAGACATTTAAAAATGTAAATAAGCTGGTACAAGAAGAGCAAAGATTCAATAATTTTCTGAATTTTCAGCTCCCTGAATAACAATTTTGAAGACAAACTATTACCAAAGCATACAGTGTCAAAGAATGGGACAACCATGCTCTAAGTTAGATCTTTTGTTTGCTTGTTAGTGCTCTACTTTTTGTCTCTTTGAACAAAAAAAATGTTATTTCCGGAACAATTGGAGCCTATAAGTGTCTTTTTTTATTATTTACATCTTGACCTACTGAAAAGAGCACAGTAAACAACAAAGGGTTAACATAAAAATGCAGAGGGGTCAGTGTAAAAAGAGGAAGTAACATTTTTATAATGGCCCAAAAATGAGATGAAATTAGATGAATAGAGCAAAGATTATGCCAAAATAAAAAATCAAATAAACATAAATTCTTTAAGATATGTGGTATTATGGGTGAAAAAGGAACAAAGTACAGGTATAAGACTGCTGACAAAACTACTCTGCTACTGCAGAATATCATGCTGTCCAAGGAAAACAGACGATTAAAAATGAATTAACAAGACAGGTTCTAATTTCTGAGAAGGAAGTGAGTCATGCAGTGACAAGAGACACATTCTTGTCGTTACTAAGCTAACATCCCCCATGAATCTAACTCGACTACTCCACTGCGTCTTTCTTTGGCCTCAGTCATGCGTTAGCATCAAATCAGCATGTACACACAGGCCATTTAGAGACTTGAAAGTTCACCGCTGGCTGCAGGGGTGAAAGCTCAGCATCCCTCTAACATCCCTCGACATGCCTGGGGGCTAACAGATAAAAAGCTTAAAGCTCAAACGGAAAAGGAGTTCTGCCCCGCGTTCTCCCATCTTCAGCCTTAGATCAATAAGATTTAATCTTGCCAAAAAGATCTTAAATAATTCAAATTTCCCTTTCGATGAAGTTACAGTTACAGGAGAATTTTTTCTCTTGTCCAGATTGCTGGGATAACACTGAACAGGGGGAAAAAACACAAAATGTATAAAATTTCTGTTCCCTGCATACTATTTAACATGCTTTAGATAGGAACCATACTGTAACAAAGGCTTTAGTGCTGATTAAATAAACGACTCTTTAGTTTTTCTTTTTTTTTATGGATCCAGCTAATTTGCCAGAATGGAGAGAGTTTAAAGATCTTGACAGAAATTCTGTAATTAAATGATTCTAAGAGGAATAATGCTTTTTTTTATAGTCTAAATACAAAATGTCATAGTTTTGGTTCTGTTTAAGTTTTCTTTTTAGTTTTCAGTTTCACTTTGATCCATGATTCTCTTTGTTTTCTAGTTTTATTGGTTTAATTCCTATTTTGTGGATATATTTGAGTTGTTAGGTTTTTCTTGGTTGCCCTTTGTGTTGGTCTCGTTTTCCCTAGCTCCTTTCTAGAATCCTCTGTTCACACCTGCTCCCAATCAGCTCATTAGTCCTGTCTCTGTTCAGTCTCCCTTATAAACTCTCCCTGTGCAGTTCCTCAGGGCTAGCTTCTCTTCTTTTCCTGGCTCCTAATGCATGTTTTCCCAGGAAGTTGTCTGGTTTTTGGTTCCATGTATTTTGTTCTTTGGCTTTGGATTTTTTTCTGCAGTTATTCAATTAAATCTTCAAGAACTCACCTCTGCATTTTGGTCCTCAAAACCTTAACCCAACCCTGACACAAAAAACATAATAAATGTAAATATAGATTGATTGGTTTATACTTTGACGCTGTGTCCTGTTTACTTTTGCAAGAAAAGGATTTACTTTTTCCTTTATGTTGTGATAGGAGGCTCTAGGGCTCTAGTGACTGACCAGAACTAAGAAATGCTAAAAATCAGTTTATATGGCGTTTTATTGACAACGCCAAGCTGTTGTTTCACCACAAAGCATTGTAGGATGGTTGGGCTGTATTTGGTAATCACCATCTGGATTTCATTCTTTCTGCAGCATTTCTCATCAGTTTTAGTCTGATCATCATGACCTGGGATAGAATTCTATTTAGGCTAAAAAAAAAAAAAAAAAAAGACCATCTAGACAATATCAGGACGTGGACTTGGTCTATATAATCTCTTTCTATTCTAATTAAATGGTTTTTGGTATATTTGGTATAGGCATATAACGTGACTATGAACCTGTAAGTCTCTGGAAAGATGCTTCCCCCACAGCATCAGGCTGCCGCCATCGTTTGCCACTTTGGGGACGGTCTGATCAGGTCGATGTGCTGCTTTTTGTGCCAGACACATTAAATCGAGGTCAAAATGTTTCGCTTTTACTCTCATCTGGCAAGAACACCAAATAAAACTTTCAAATATTTGCTGCAACCCCTTGATGGCTCCTGGAAAACTGGAAATGGGAGTCCATATGGCCTATTGGATTATAAATCTCATCACATGTAGGTAGAAAACTTTAAAGGCAACAGAGAAAAAGCAGAGCAGACCTGGAAAAATTATAATTTCTGAAGAACATTATATGGAATGTTTCTAGGATTAGTAGCATATCGAACATTTGCTATTTTAACAGTTGGACATCTTATCATTTTAGTGTCCCATTCTTTTCGGAGTGCTGATGTTTGTCTGTGGCATTGTGTGCTCCTGGTGGATTGCCTTAACTCTTATTCTCTCCACCTCCTACACAGTTCATTGTTCACACTTCCACAAAGTCGCACAACATGTCCTTGGGGTAATGTTCTTTTATATGACAACACAATGCCATTCCAGACTTGAGTGATGTTAAGCTACTCTTAGCAGACAGTCAACCAGCTCTGACTCACGACCTGACCCCTCACGTCCATCCGTCATGCACACCACACACAAGCATGTAAAGAAAAAGGCAACACTTTTGTTTTGTTTATGAGAAATATCAGTCAATAGCAGTCAAAATCTTACTACTGTCATATCATGTTACAAAATCTAATGGATTTCAACTTTAGCGCTATCTATAATGTTAAATTGAGTGATTTAAACTGTCCTCTGACAAGCAATGATATCTAGGCAGTGACTTCTTAAACTTCTGATCTGAAAGAAAAAGTGAAGTAGGAGTGATTTGATTATTGGGGTATGATGTCATCACCTTTGAGGGATTATATCAAACGATGTAATATATTAACTCACTAACTGCTCTTCAGGGGCGGATTTAGGAAACTCTACAGATAGAGAAATGTTAATAGAATAGACATCCATTATCTGTTCTAGGTTGTGTCCCTCTCTTCTTGTCCCTTTTCTTCTTGTTTTCCTCTCTATGTTTTGTACTCAGCTGACTTTTCATGCTGTCTCTAAAGGAATGAAAGATTTTTTCCAAGCACTAAGCTCACTTAGCTGATTGCTCCTTCCTGTATTTCCAAAAAGGCCAAAGTAAATAACCCAGTCCTTCTTTTCACTGTAGACAAGTGAACATGACAGCAGACAAGATAGAGGAGAGCAGGAGGCGGGGTTACCAATCTACTCGCTCTGGAGAGCAGAGTTCGCTGCTTTCAGGTGTTGTTGCTAAAGTCTCCACAAGCAGAAAAAAGTCACTAGATTTTTTTAAATAAAAGTGCTAGAGGGGTCTGAAAAGTCGTTAAATGTAGCGACTAAAGCGCTAAGTTGGCAACACTGCTCTTTGCATCGTTTGTTTTCAAATGGTTTGCTGCTGTCTGTTTGGACCTATCTGAAAATGTGCAGCAAATGGAGTATTGGGCGGGGCTGAGACACACTTAATATTATAAGAATTCTGATGGCATGTTAGGGAAAGGATGTTTATGAAAAACATAAATGTAAACCAAGTTTTATGGGGCCCCCAGGCAACTGCCTAGTATTACCGAATGGTAAATCCCCCCTGCTGCTCTTAAAAGCTGTATACTTTAGGTTTGACACTCTTTGTACTTTTGTGTGAGACAAAGGGAAAATAAATATATTTATTTTGTTTAACGGCACAAAACAGAATGAGAGAGGAGATCTACACAACTTGTAAAATCTATTAGAATAAGCCTAGTTAACTAGTAACCACTAGTAATTCTAATAACAGGGTGTGTTTTGGGATTTTATATTAATGCTTAACTAAATGGGTCATTTTACTTTTTTTTAATGATTCTGGACTGCATTTGATCCAATCAAGTTTAAAATATAAATAACTGACATTAATCAAACCAGAATTAGATAATACTGCACTTAGTAGATAATTTAAGTGATTGGTTGATATTTGCAAACCCTTAGCCATAACTGAGACAGACACTGATTTTTCTTTTAGCCCCTAGAACACTGTAGGGAAAAGGACGATTCTAAAACAATGTTAGAGTCTCTTTTTTTCTCATGAAAGCTTTTGAATAAACATTGAAGTAGACGTGCAAAATATCTACAGCAAAACCATCTTAAAATGTATTAAAATGAAACATCATTTGTTAAGGTCTTTTATACCGTCTTTTATCGTCTGTTTTGGTTCCTGCCCATTAAACCAAAAAAAAGGGTTAGAAAATGAGGATGTGGTTGTAGTCTAACAAATAAATTGTTTAAATCCTTATGTTCACACTCAATGCGTTCACTTATGAAATCAATATTTCTGTTCTGTAGAAGCAAAGTAATAAGATCGATTTGCAAATTATTTAGTTTCTGTTTTATTTAAGCAAACATGCTATAAAAAACAACAAAGCTATGTTTCTGCCAGTGATCTGTTCAAAATTAAAGGGTTGCAGAAACAAAACAGAACAATAACACTAAATGTTATTGTTTACTTGCAGATTTTACAATTTACAAGAAAATGCTACTATATAAGATACTCATAATTCCTTGATTTTGTATACCCAGGTTAACCCTTTAAAGCCCGATCCAAGAATAAAACAAAACAGAAAATTACTTTGTTTTTGGTTTGAAGTCCTTATTTGCCCTTTTAACAAAAGATGTAAAAAGAAAAAACAGAAATACATTTTTGATATTGATAATTTATTACTATGCGATAAGTCAAGATTATTTTTGTGTAGTCTTCTGCCCTCTGTTATCAGGTATATCTGATTGTGCACAATAGGATTTTGAGCAAAGTTTTTACCATTAAATTATGCAAAAGGTGTCAGTCGCAAAACATTTTAGAAACCGTTTGTATCAAATACGATACATTTGGCATTACAGGGTTAACAACAAAAAGAAATAACCATTAATACATACATTAATGATGGCTTAGAGAGGCTAACTAACCTTTAACAGGTGGATAGTGGTCATTATTTCACAATCTAACCAAAATCTGCCACTCAGGAAGTTGAAAAGCTGCACAGGCCCTTTCAATATTTATTAGTTTATTTAGTCAACCAATTAACTTAATTTGCAAAACAATGCTAATCCACTTCATTCCTTGCATAGATACAGGATGTCAAGCTCAAAACACACACCTTCATATGCAGAGCCCATAAAATAAAGAGCTATAAATGCTGCCAGCAAACTCATAACACTTTGTAATACAGGCTTCATTGACAAGAAATGTTGTGGCGTTTTAATATCTTAAGATATCTTTGCTGGAGATCTTGTTGCACGTCTACTTTAATTTTTAGTGAAATGTTAGTATTTTAACGACCAAGAAGGAAAGCAGACTCCAATGTTTTATGTCACTCAGCAGAGATAAAAGCTAGCAACCACAAGGCAATGCATTTAACTTGTCCCTTAAGTAACATAGATGAAATGTCTGTAGCAAAAACAAAGGGATTATTAGTAGTTATTACCATTAATATTATGCTAGTTAGTTAGAGAAGAAGACGGTGATTCACACTCAGTTTGGAAACAGGATTAATTTAGTTTTTAGTTTTTAGATGTGCAGTGTGAGCAAGTAGATCACAAAAGAGCGTAGTGCCGCACAGTGTGAGAACAAACATTGTGAGCTGCGACCCTACAAAGAACCGTTCCATACCCTGCTGGTCCCATGGCCACACCCTAACTCCACAAAGAGACAAGATTATGTTCTGCAAGCAGGACCTCCATCGTTCCAGAGTCTCACGCTTTGCACCAAAACATTGACCTTGATGATGCAAAGCTTGGATGGAAGTGTTTAATGAAAACCTATTTTATGAAGCTCTCTATGACTTTTATTTTAGCAGTCTAAAGGCTATATGAAGCTTGGAGGTCCACAGGTAATGTTTCTGAGGAAATTTGGTGGCCTTGGTGCCTTATGTGTTGCTGAAGAGCTGCATTTTATGCAGCCGTTGCAATGAAAATATTTGGAATACGGCAAAACAGAAAAATATTGATTAATATTTAACATAACCAAGAAGAGGACTTTCTTCTCTCTGCAGTTTAAAAAGATAAAGTTGAAGCTTTTTGGTCTCACTTTTCTTAGCCTGAGAATGCCCTCTTGCGTCTGTGCATCTGTGACGATCTCGAATGCGCCCAAGTCATCTCCCTCAATGATGCTGTAAGTCGACCTTGCGTTATCCCCAATGTCTCGATCGTCCGCCTTCACCTTACCACCTGTTTTCCCTATCGGCAAATCTTCAGGGATCCCAAACTCATACAAACCTAAAAAATAAAGAATAAATAAAGAAAAATAGACATTTTAGATTTCCAGAAACCAACTGAAAAGAAACTCCAGTTAAATTACAAAATCCATGGGTCTTAATGCTATATTACAGTAGCTGGTACAATAACTTAGCAAGGCGCTGCTTTCCAAGCAAATGTAAAAATATTTATCTTGCCTAGTTGTAAAAAAAATAGGTACATGGAGCATGTGTTTCTTGATGGATTTATGAAGTTGTAAAGTTACTTACTTTTGTTGAACTTGGGTGGATTGTCATTAATGTCCGTGAGAGTGACAGTCACTGTGGTCGTTCCTGACAAGCCGCCCATATGACCTCCCATATCTTTAGCCTGAATGACCACCTGGTACTCCTCTCTCATCTCCCGATCCATCCCATGGAGAGCAATTTTTATGGTAGCTGCAGATGGAAACAGTTCATAGAACACAGTTAATAACAGGACAGATATATTTTGCACATCAAAATATATAATGAAGCTCATGTAAAAAGCACAGAGCAAAGGCAAAAGGTAACCTTCACAACCACCGTCCTCTTACTTTACAGGACCATTCTAAAATGCAAGAAAGCCTCATCCTCATCAAGCATAGACAATGAATTTTCTACAGGTCGTTCTATTTTTGTATTGCGTAGCGTCTGTGTGACCATAGCAAGGTGATCGTGACTGATCCAACCCCCCAGCCCTGCGAATCAGCTGTTTGTATTCCAATGATGTCTCTGCCGTATGCAGGCATTTGTATTCTGATTGAGTGTGAATTATGCTGTCTGTCTTGTATAATCTTGAATATTGTATGCAGAATGGACCTTATTGACTCTGCCGCAGTGCTGAATATAAAAAGGGCTCAGCACTGGCATATATGGATAATCCACTCAGGAAACAGAGGCCCCCAAGATCATCAAATGAATATAAAACCCCTCATAAAAGCCAGGCTTTGGCATGACACCCTGTCTTGGTTTTGAGCTCCCTCAGACAATGATAATATGCTTGGCTATGATGAGAACCATGGGAGGGGTTAGGCTGCTTTCTGCGGCTGCATGCTTTCCCCAAGATAGCTAGCCTTTTTTTTTTCTATAAAGACAGCACAATTCAAGGGCATTTTTATTTTGGAGGTCACACATAAAAGAGGCCATCTAAACAAATGCAAAGGTGAGGGATAGCAAAGGGAATATGACTGCATTAGAGGAATAGGTAATACATGGTAAACACCTTTAAATCTGGGTGGATTGAATATTAAATAAAACTGTTTTGAACATGTGGAATCATGACTATGGCAGCAAACAGTGTTTTTGCCCATACATGCTTGAATACCGTGTTATATTGATCAGGAAGTATTGGGAAAAAATAGGGACCTTTGATGTGACGGTAAATGGCCTGTACTCATAGCATTTTTTCAAGTCAGGAGAATGACCAAAACACTACATTCAGTCATTCACCCATTCACGTACTAACCTGACTCCGCCAGATGGATTTGCTCCGCATATCCATCTGGAAACCTTCCGTTGAAGTAATTTTGGGAAGGGGTGAAAATACTGGTTAGCTGATTGGCCTATGTTGGTGATAGACGGGCCAAATAAACCAATCAGATCAACGAAGCATATGACGTACTAACAGAGCGACGACGAAAACACAACCACAAGCCAGGCTACTCTTGCCGAAACCAGTCGGGAGAAGAGCAAAAACATCTTTTCCTCTGAGAAAAGCCTCCAGAGCAGTGTTTTGCTCGTCTTTCAGTGAAGAAATACTTGCTTGATAGCCACGGTAACGCTAGTTTTATCGGCTGAAGCCGCCATGTTCTTTAGACTGAACGGTCGCGCTTCTCGTTGCGTCACACCTCAACCCGCCTCAAAGCCAACGCTGATTGGACGTTCGTTTGGTGAACGGCTCCAAATTTTCTTCAACAGAGTCTCCAGACTGATTACTAAGTGAAATCTTGAAAGCTCGCGAGATCAGGATGGTCTCACGAGGCTCCAGCTGCCCTGGGGCTCACTGGGAGAAGTGAAGCTGCCACACACTGGCCACCATCAGTAGGTAATGAAGGAAAAGTGTCTTGCTCAAGAACATTTTTACCAACAACAGTTGGGTTGCAGGGTAAATTCTTTCATAGACCTCCACATAGTGCCTTGCACAGGTTTTATACCTATTAAACCTTTCTTAAATTCCATCCAGCGACCCATTTTGCTGGTGTCTATCCCCAGCTGTCTACGGGCAAGGGCAGGGTACACCCTGGACAAGTCGCCATTCCATCGCAGGGTAACACAGAGACCAACAGGACAAACAAGCATTCACACACACACCTAAGGAGAATTTAAAGAAGCCAATTAACCTAACAGTCATGTTTTTGGACTGTAAACTCCATGCAGAAAGACCCTGGGCCAGGATTCGAGCCCAGAACCTTCTTGCTCCAAGGCAGCAGTGCTACGCCCTGAGCCACTGAGCAGCACCCTTTGTTGAATTTTCATTGATTTAATACATTTGGATTGTATCTTATTCATTTACACATCATAGTGCAGAAGTGTTAGATAAATTTAAGCGTATACATATATTTTTGCTTTTTTTCTACGAGTTTCAGCCTGATTTTCTTTGTAAGAAACTCCAGAAGATTCAGGTGAAAGCCTCGACAATCCCCTGGATCAAAGACTTCCTGACAAACAGACTTCAGTTCGTGACACTGAAGGATCATCTGTCTAATCAGGTAGTCAGCAGCACAGGAGCACTGCAGGAGAATTACAGGGGACAGTACGCTCACCATTCCTGTCTACTTTGAGTCCTCAAAACTGTAGAAATACTCAGATGACTCAGCATTTGTTGGGGACATCAGATATGGACATGAAGCTGGGCACAGGGAGCTGTTGCACTGATTTTTGGAATGACATGGAAACAATAACATGATCCAGATTGTGCAACAAAATGAAGGAGATGATTGTAGATTTCGACACTACAACGGCAATAACTTGTGCAATGTATAATGTGCAATTACTTTTTAATATCCTCTGCATTACCCTGCTTCTTTATATTTTACACCCAGTGCAATGTCTATATATAAATATCTATTTATATATATATACCCATGTAAACACCCTGAGCAATAACCCTGTATAATGATCCTGCTATTAAGAAAAAGCTGTCATATGTGGATGCACTGTATATAGTGAATATATACTATGCTTCTTTTTCTGACTTTCATGCTTTTTTTTTACTATTTGAGCTTATATAACGAATACATTTCTCCACTGTGAGATTAATAAAGTAATCAATGAATGAATGAATGAATCAATCAATCAATCAATCAATCAATTGATCAATCAATTCCAGAAGAAACAGAAACAAGTCAAATCCCACAAACATCAACAAAGAAGAAGAATAGGCAGTGGTGGAGGAATGTAAATACCTTTGCATTGATCTGGACAACACACCTGATGCGAGAATCAAGTATGAAGTCATTAACAGCAAGGGACTGAGTAGACTAAACTTCATAAGACAGCTTACAGCAGACATGTTCATAAGTCATTTTTTGCAAGTCCAAGTCAAGTCTCAAGTCTTGAGAGCGCTAGTCCAAGTCAGATCTCAAGTCTTGAGAGCTCAAGTCCAAGTCAGGTCTCAAGTCTTGAGAGCTTAAGTCCAAGTCTATTTGCGTGCTTGCTTGTTTCTCCTTGTGTTTTTATCTCCTTCACTGAGACGGTATAGCTTAAAGGTTCCTATTATATCTATGGAATGATCATTATCTTGAACTGGTCAGTGACGTCAGTGCTACATGACTGTTTGACAGCCCCTCTGCCGGTTTTTTAAATTTTTTTTTACCTCTGCTGTGTGCGGGTAAGGCGAGCGGCGATCAGTCAAGTTAGTAAAACAAAAAACGGTTAAAAAAATATATTGTTCAAATCCCGAGTCTGGTCGAGTCGGAAGTCCTTCAAATGCAAGTCTAAGTCGAGTCTGAAGTCATTAAATATGCGACTTAAGTGCGACTCGAGTACGAGTCACAAACTCGAGTCCCCACCTCTGGCTTACAGTAGTTCTTCAGTGTTTCGGCTGCTAGTCTGATGTGGAGAGTGTAAGATCTTCTGCAATAACCTCCTGGGGTGACAGCATCAGGGCAAATGACTAAAAGAAGCTAAATAAGCACATAAAGAAGGTCGACTCTGTTCTGTTCTAGGAACTCATAAAGAGTTGGTTTCACAAAGAAGAATTCCTTATAAAATGAAGAACATTGCAACAGAGCATTGTCTTCAGAAAACTGATAAACAACAACAGAGAGTCATTACTTAAAATTAGTTTAAGGCTTCTCTAATTCTTTTTTTTCTTTACAAAACATGCATCAGGACTGCAGCTATCAACTTCTACAACAACGCATTGAAATAAAATTCTATAAGTTATGACATTTGATTTCCCTTTGGGATCAATAAAGTGTCCTTGAATCGATTTGAATTAAAAGGAGAAAATGTTAACAGTACGATGTCTCCATTGCAAGCTTTCTTGTAGTTAACATTCCAGAATCCTTTCTGGCCAACATGAAAAAAAGAGGAGTTATACGAAAACCAATACTGCACAACAACCTGATCACACCGTAACCATAGCAGTGGCAATATTTTGCTGTTGGAATCGCTTTTATTCCCCAAGGACAGGAAAGCTGGTAAAAGTGGAAATTGAATATAACTTTAAGAGGTTTATTTCACATATTCTTCCTTTCAGCAAAGTGATTGCAGTTGTAACTTGGTCAAATCCAAGGTCCATCCATTTTTTTTTTACCTACTATAGTTCTGTTAAGGGTTAAGGGGCTGTATCTTATCTCTAGTGTCCGGATGACAGGAGGGAGTATACACGCTTGACAGATCGTCTGTTCATCAGTGAGAGGCACGGAGAATGATGCGCACACCCTCTCTTACAAGACGGGTTAATTAAACTAACATGCATGTCTTTGTACTGTGGGAGGAAAACTGAGCACAAGGACAAAACTCATAAAAGCATGGGAGGGACATCTAAACCTCAGAGAATTCTACTTTATTCTCCTTTTCTTATCTAAAGAGTCGTCTCTTTCTAAAATTGCCTCTAAAAATAATCTTTTTTAGTGATTAAAATCTTCTTTTCACTTATTGTTCATGTGGCAAAGATTACCAAAAAAATATGTTTTGAGCATATCTTTAAAAAGTATATTTTTGAATTAAAAAAAAGGACATTTTCTTTCCTTTCTTTTTATTTTATTGCAAAAGTCTAGACCTTTTGATTTTTGGAAAGAACTCTTCTCTTTGACTAATGTCTAGTTTTTCAACTCTAATGATTAGAAATGTTCTTTTTATCCTTCTTTTTATAAATCACCTGTTATGACCTAAATGACCTTCTGAGAAAAACAAGCAGATACATATTAATCTCAAGAGCCGCCATCATTATTTTTACAAATACATATTCTGTCAGGATCCGGGACTTTGCCCACCAGAGGGCGCCGTGGATCCAAGCCTGGGGAGCTTGGACTCAGCTTGATCAGCTGTTTGATATTCTGCTGATTAAGGAAGCTCCCTATATAAGCTGTATGTGAATTTCTCTCTGTGCTGGATCGTGTCTTACCTGTGCCACCATGCCTGTCTGAGCCTTGAACCTGCAGCTTCTTCTGGTTTCCAATAAATATTGGACTTTTAATCCTCCCTCTGTGTCTGTGAGTCTGCATATGGGCTAGTGAAACCAACGCATCATGACAGAACGATCCAGCCAACAGACTAGCCCCGCAGACTCCTTCTTCGCACTCCTGGAGAGCCCGCTCTGTGCCGTCTAGGAGACCCCTGAGCCCGCTCTGTGCCGTCTGAGAGACCCCTGAGCCTGCTCTGCGCCTTCCAGAGACTCTGGAGATGGAGCCACAGTCGGTGGATCCACAGTCGGTGGATCCTTCTGTTCCTGAGGTGGAGCCACATCGGTGGATCCCTCTGTTCCTGAGGTGGAGCCGCAGTCGGTGGCTTCCTCTGTTCCTGAGGTGGAGCCACAATCGGTGGTTCCCTCTGTTCCTGAGGTGGAGCCACAGTCGGTGGCTTCCTCTGTTCCTGAGGTGGAGCCGCAGTTGACGGCTTCCTCTGCTCTGGATGTGGAGCCGCAGTGGGCGGACCTGTTGCAGAGCTGCGGGAGCGGAGACGGCGTCCTTCCCGGGGCTTCGTGCTGAAGCGGAGACAGAGTTTCTCCCGGTGCTTCCTGCTGAAGCGGAGGTGACGCCCTCCTCCAAGGCCCCTGCAGCTTTTGAGTCTCTGCTCTGCTGCCGGTTTCATGGCCGGCCACCTGAGACTTTTTCTGGCATCCCTGGTTCGCCCTTCGCCCTCCATGGGCGAGTTGTTTTTTTGTTTTCTTTGGGGCGTCTGGAATCCGCCCTTGAGGGGGGGTACTGTCAGGATCCGGGACTTTGCCCACCAGAGGGCGCTGTGGATCCAAGCCTGGGGAGCTTGGACTCAGCTTGATCAGCTGTTTGATATTCTGCTGATTAAGGAAGCTCCCTATATAAGCTGTATATGAATTTCTCTCTGTGCTGGATCGTGTGTCTTACCTGTGCCACCATGCCTGTCTGAGCCTTGAACGTGCAGCTTCTTCTGGTTTCCAATAAATATTGGACTTTTAATCCTCCCTCTGTGTCTGTGAGTCTGCATATGGGCTAGTGAAACCAACGCATCATGACATATTCAAGTTTTTCTTTTTTTCCCCCCAATTGGCTTTTGTGCAAATGAATATTTTCAATAAATCAAACTAACACTTTGTTGCTGATCATATTATTTTAGTTTTAGTTTTGATCTGCAGTCTTCTTGGGTTTTATACCTGAAATAATTTATAGACCATCTGATAAAAATAAATTAAAAGTGTAGCTCTTCTAAAACTTAAAACTGCCATAAAATGTGAACAGTGGCATCTTTATCTTTAACAATGTAAAGCTAAGATCTACAGAGATTATATAAACGATTATAAGGATTTAATTGCATAATAGGAGTCAGCAGAGTGGTGCAACAAACTCTAAATTTGTTATTGAAATAATTTGGGGAAAAAATGTAATAGAGGTCAAAATAATACCTGACCTTTTCTCAAAAATTGACAAAAAGAAATAAACAAAATCTGCTTGGTAAGGCTATATATGAACCTGAGACTAACAATAATCTAGCAGTAGAGGGAAGTACTGTCTATGTTCAACAATTCATGTGAAAACAACCTCCTGTGTTCCTCATTGGTGTGGATAAAAGTAAGGTTGAGAGACAGAACTGTTTTCCTCCAGAAATCCTTCAGGCTTTGTTACAGGTTCCCAGATCCTTGAGGGGAAATGTGAAACCAGACTCAGACCTATGGCCCACAGGTCTGAATGCTATATTTTTCCCCCAAAAAGTAACACTGCATATCAGTCAAAAACAATGCACCCATCGTGAAAGGTTACAGGACTAATGTTTTATTCATTGAGATATGAATACTTCCAAATATCAATAAGTACTCCGTTAGTAAAACAAGCACCTTAAAGATGAAGAACTATTTAAGGTGTCTGCATCACAAAAAGCATCAATTGTACACAAAACTCAATAAGAGAAAGTTTTCGGTAAACAAACATAACAGTTAGTGGAATGACTGAGCCAGAGTTAAGAGTTAAATTCAAACAAAAAACCTGTAATAACCTAAAGAGGAATGTTGCCAAGATATGCTACCACAATATAACAGATTTGGAGAATGTTTTCATCTAAAGATGATAAATATTGTTTAGAGTCTCCAAAGATGGCCCAAAGCAGATGTTGAAAGAAAATTTACTACAAAATTTATATTAAACAAGTTATTCCACTCTTCACTTCCATCACCTATTTGTTATTCTATTGCACTGTAAAAAAAAATGTCAGCATTTTAGGTAATAAAAAAAGTTTTGAATCTCATTAAGATCTGATTTTTTTAACTTTCAAAAACCTGTCTTCATCATCTTTGTGACAAGCACATCTTCAGTAACCTCGTGAGACCATCCTGATCTCCCGAGCTTTCAAGATTTCACTCGCTAATCAGTCTGGAGACTCTCCGTTGAAGAAAATTTGGAGCCGTTCACCAAACGAACGTCCAATCAGCGTTGGCTTTGAGGCGGGTTGAGGTGTGACGCAACGAGAAGCGCAACAGTTCAGTCTAAAGAACATGGCGGCTTCAGCCGATGAAACTAGCGTTAGCGGGGCTATTGAGCAAGTTTTATCGCAATTACAGAGTATTTCTTCACTGAAAGAAGAGCAAAACACTGCTCTGGAGGCTTTTCTCAGAAGAAAAGATGTTTTTGCTCTTCTCCCGACTGGTTTCGGCAAGAGTAGCCTGGCTTGTAGTTGTGTTTTCGTCGTTGCTCTGTTAGTACCAGTATTTTTGCCACTTCCCAAAATTACTTCTACGGAAGGTTTCCAGATGGATATGCGGAGCAAATCCATCTGGCGGAGTCAGGTAACATCTTCAGAAGATGAACAGCCAAACTCTGGGTCATGGAGACAGCAGTCTCAGACACCTCCTCCAGCTCTACTAAGGTAAATCCAAGGCACTCCCAGGCAAGCCAAGAAACTTAGTCTCTCTATCGTTTCCTGGGTCATCATTTGGGCTTCGTTCAGGTGGGAGCTGACTGGAAAACCTCCTGAGGGAGGCCTGTAAGGGGCATCTGAAAAAGGTTCCCCTCAGCTAATTCCTCTTGATGTGGAGGAGAGGCAGCTCCACTGTCCTCACCCTATTTTTAAAGAAGTGCCCAGGCATCCTGCTGAGAAGGTTAATTTCAGCCGCTCGTATCCAGGATGTCGTTCTTTCTGTTATTTCCTGACCATTGGTGAGGGTAGGAATGTAGACCAACCGCTAAATTGAAATCTTTGCCTTTTCACTCAGCTCTATCTTAACCAGTGCAGCGTCTACAGCAGCCCCACTGATCCCTCTATTGATCTCCCCGCTGCATTCTCTCCTTACTTCTAAACAGGACCCCCCGAGATAGGTGACCTCCAAACTGAAAGGGAAAAGACACCATTTTCTGTTTGAGAAACCTGGCCTTAGACTTGCAGGACCTGATTCTTATCCCTGACAGTTCACGCTCGGCTGTGAAACGCCCAGTGCATGGTGTAAGTCTAGGTAGCAGGTGTTGTTTGAAATTTCTATAACACATTGAGTCAGCAGAGCAACGTCATTCGCAAAAAGCAGGAAAGCAAAGCAAGGGAGTGACATGAAGCCAGTCCTGTGCTTGGAGAATTTAGCAGCATTCAAAAGTGGAGGCTTTAAGCCGGGCGATTTTTTCAATCGTTGCATGCAGCTACAGTTCACACTGTATGACCAAACTGCAGTGTTTAAAAGTTCACAGCTCTTGATGTTTGTTCTCAAACTGTGCGACCCGATGCTCTGATGCGATCTACCTGCTCACTAAAAAGGGGTGTCTCAGCTCCACCGTGAGATGGTGCTACTCAGACTCGTCTATCTGGAAGCCAAACGAGTAGAAGAGGAATGAAGCTCACAAGAGTGAAACGCGCTGCCTTGGCAAAAGGCAATGTTTTATTTGGAAAAAGACATGGCTTAGCAAACGTGGCTACTGCAGTCTGTCAGTTTTACAGAAAGAACTCCATTTCACTCATTGCACCCCCACCAACCTGCTGGGTTTTCATCTGAGAGCAAGAAGAAGAAGAATCCTTGTATGCGCACTGAGCGATTCCTAATCTGGAGGTGGTCATAAGAGGCTAATTGCCCCTCGTTACCCCCTGAACACAATCAGGCTGAGAGTTGGCCCGATGGAAAAATTCTCGCACGACTTGAAAGTCGGCCCGAAAAGGGCCAAAAATCGTACAGTGTAAACCCGGCTTCAGTGATCTGATTTTTGAGAAGCAATTGTTGATTTTGTGTGTATTATTTCATGTCCTTTTTTGTATAATTTAATGTGACTTAGGTAGGTTAGTTGGCTGGGAATTCATTTGAATAATTAACGTAGCATCAACAGCCTGGTGATGCTACCCTAACTACATTTAATTTTGTTCCCCTATTTTCAGTTTTCTATCATCAACAAGCCATAGACGTCCTCTTGCCTAAACATGAGACATTTAAACGGTCTTAAGAAAAGAGTTATCCACTGGTAACCAGTTGCATTAATTGAGCTAGAGCCAAAAATTTCACAAAAAGATTAGTTCTGATCCTAAATTCATTTAAAAAATCCTTTATTTATCAGAAAGCAGCTAAAAAAGGCTATGAAAAAGAACAGCAACTATATGAATGCTTTTATTACCCACTCATCTGTTGCTAAAGCAGAAGTAAATCTGATGATTAAAAATGGTGTAATTATTTTTAATTGTGCTGTTTCCCAATGTGCTATTTTTTGGGGCATGTGAGAAAGTTGTTTTTTTTTAAAAAAAAGCCCAAGCAGTTGTTTTCTTCTGTAGCTAAAAAAATCACACACTGCACCCGAAGGGTTTATCATAAAGTCTTTGTTTTTTTTGTCTTTCATTAAGGATCTAAAATGCATCATAAGTCTTTTGATTTTTCTTTCAATTGTTTACTTTAGATGAAAACATTTATGATTAAGTCTTTGATTCAAATCCATGTATGTTCTGCACTGATGTGGTATTTTCTAATATTGATATGTTTAAAATATAAAGTCTGTTGCACAACAATTAAAATCCAGAGTTACACCAACATGTTATCTCAATTTCAGATGAATACAGTATTTTTTAATGTCACCTTAATTCAGGAGCCTATATTAACCAAAATTAACTTATTGGGCTTTTAATGTTTTAATAATTAAGAATCATTGTAATATATTTTATTTATTGCAGACTCAAAGTCCAATTTACATAAAAAAATTACATAACAAAGAAAACAAAAACAACAAAAGAATAAAAGCGACTCCTAGCCATTCAAAGGACAATCATAAAAATCAATGTCTCCATAGTACAGATGAGTATCATTGATCTCACAATGGAGAAATTCACTCCTGCATCTTAACCCTTCCCGTTGGGGAGTAGTGGGCTGCCACTGTGCGGCGCCTGGGGAGCCATCAGGGGTGAAGGGTCTTACTCAGGGACCCAGAGTGCAGGCTGCTGGGATCAAACCGGGTACTTGCAACCTTCTCAGAGCACAAGCACACTGTGCGTATATTGCTATTCCTTTACAAATAATGTTGAAGGTGATATTTACAGCGAATTCTGCTCTCAGGAAAAAGAACGCATACAAGACAGTGGTTTTTTTAACCTCTCCAAGAAGCAACAACCTTGAATGTGGTGTTTTTCTGTTGCGAGAGGTCTCCTTCCTAAAGAGGAGGCTCATCGCTAGAAGTTGCGTAATACCATGCTACATCAGCCATAGCATTTCTATGTTGTGAAATGAGTGGCACCCACACAGCAGCAGTGCAGTGAAGGGCAAGGATGGAAAAATAGCACCAGTGGATACAAAGGTAATATCTCATCGCATATATGTCACCAGATGACTTTGGAAGGCTTTAAAATTCAGGATATAGAGACTTTCAAAGAGCAAAAAAAGTGCAAGTTACAGAGTTTTTGCACCCTCTGGTGACAAGCTGAAATGACACAATTATTGTGCACATGCATGTGAGAGGAGAACGAGCACTGCAGTCTGCTGCTGCAGCACAGTTTTTTCTTTTTTTTCTTTAGAGGTTTAATGTTATCTGAGGTGGAAAAGATATAAATACTGAAGTTATTTCTAATGCAGCATCTTACCTTTTTAGCAAAAAACAGATAGTTTGAGCTCTTCCTCACTATCTACTCTAATTTTATTCCATGCTGATCAGACTCTAATATGGCCCATGCACTAAACACAAGTTTAACTTTCTTACTGTCCTGTGGAGCGTATGATGGGATTTGAGGTGAAATTGTGATTGTTTTTGTGGTTTGTCTTCACACTCACTGTTCTCTCTCATTTCACTGAACAAAAATCTGAACTAAGTATCCAGGGAGAATGAGGGTGCCGGGGTTGTACCACCCACCACATGTGCGAAGAATTTGTTTCAAAACACTTTCTCTTCAACTGACAAAGGAAGCCTGTAGGGGAAAATATCCACGAATACAGGAAAAGTAATTTAACATGTCCGGCAATATTAGGAATATATATGGGAAAGAAAACAAATATTTACCTTTTAAAGTTCTGCAATGTGCCATATACTTTACCTCCTTAACATTTGTTTAAAAATAGATTATTTTTGTAAAGTCTGGGGAAAAGATTTATATGGAATTCAAGGTTTTTGTACTAAAAACTGGGCAGCATTTACTTCAATTAATCTGATGCATGTAGATAAAATTCATTGCTATAAATTTATTTTGAAATGTATGTTGGACCTAGGAGAGTTAGAACCACGGGGAAGATTAAAGCAAGCTGAGGTTGGAAAATAAAACCCCAGCTTTAAACAACACATAGATCTGAGAATGGCACAACAATAGACTACCCAGACCCAGTTGCCCACATAAACTAACAGATCGGGTAAGGAGTTCAGAAGAGAAGCAGCCAACAGGACCAAAGCAACTCTGGAATGGCTGCAGAGATCTGCAGCTAAAGCGGGAAAATATGTTAAAAGGAAAACTTATAATTCATACAATCAGCAGATGTGGACTTTATAGCAAACTGCAGAGAAGAAGGACATTGATGAAAGAAACCTTTGAGAATTTCCATTTCCAGTTTGTCAAAAGCCATATAGGAGACACATCAAACGAGTTGAGGAAAGAGTTGGACTTTGTTCTGACTTTATAGTATCTTCTCATACTTTTTACAAAACCCTGTGAGAGGTGACCAAAATATACTGCATACCGTCATGAACCACAACATGCCCAGCATGTATGAGATACAGTGGCAGCGTCTTCAGCACGGTCACAGAAGCTAGTCTGAGTTTGATCAAAAATATATGGAGCTACTGCAAAAAAAACTGTGGAAGAAAACTTTTCAGAGGGTCTGAAAGACTTAAAAACTGGGAGAGAATTTGCGTTCCATCAGGGAAATGACCTAAACGTATCGGTAGAGATTAAAATTGAATGCAAGAAAGTTTCATTAGTTAAAATGAACAAGTCAAAGGATGTAGGTACAGTTAAAAAGGGTTAACAGAATCAATTTGACAGAATCTTTGTTTTGCAAAGAAGGAATAAACTGGTTGACAACAATAGATTCACAGCTTTAATCCTTATCAGTTGAAAAATGAGAAACCATATTTTATATTATGTATACTTTGGTTCTACTACTAAAAAACTAAAAAAACAAACAAAAAAAAAACATACAAATCCTACTTTTTTTAACTGTATAAAAAAAGTCTTAAAAAGCTTCAACAGATCTCCATACTTTTTATAAGGACCTATATATTTGGAACAAACTATTTAAATGAAGGAGAATGGAGCTTCTATAAAACATTCTGGTTCGGTTTATTAGGAGTTTAAATCCAATGTGTTTTCTCAGGAAGATCCTTCTTATTCAAAACTGTGGGAACGTGGTTTTACACTGGAAAAAATCAAAATCTAGATAAGTCATTTTTTCTTAAACTAAGAGCATTTGTTCTTGAAATGAGGAGTTTAAAGAAACATTTTGCCAATGGAACAAGACGATTTACACTTAAAATAAGAAAACACAATTGCATTGTCTTATTTCAAGTGCATATTATCTAATTATCTTATTTTAAGAGTAAAAATAATCATTCCATTGGCAAAATATCTCATTTACCTACTCAAAATTAGGATAAATACACTTCATTTAAGATATTTTTTACTTATTTCTAGATCGTTTTTCCAGTGCACAGTCTTAGAGGTGCAACTACTGTCTGCAGTCACCTACAATTTCGGAGAGGTGCAGCAGAGTGACATATTCGTTCACTGCGACACACACAGACGACCTTAAGGTATGAATTGAGTTTAGGTTGGTGTTAGGTATGGCGTTACATTTGTGTCATAACCAACACGAGCAAAATAAACATAGTCGCATGTATGTTAGACTACTTCTGCGCATGGTTTATCTACTGCCGCGCGAGAAACTGCTGCTTCAAGAGGAGAAAATCTCTCTCCTCTACGCGCGCTCGGAAGCTCTCCGCACGTGCCAGCCCCTCCCACGTGCGCGCAGGATCTCCCTGCGCGCACAATTTTCTATCCAGCGGCCACGCTCGAAGACGGCTGCCCTCTTGAAAGCGGACAGATTTTCTCCTCGCGCGGAGGAAAAGTGGTTTTGACAGGTTGGGCGGAGACAGCTGTGAGCCTCCTCCTGATTGGGCCTTGCAGACACGATCTCACAGGAAGTAGTGTCAGGAAGCATTTGACTGACAGCTCATCAGTTAAGACAGATTCGGACTTCCGGGATCAATAACTCTCACACGAAACGTTGTTGAAACACAAATGACGCATCTTTCATGTCCTGATAGCACAGACTATGAACTACAAGAATCAAAAAGCATTATTTTCGAGAAAAACGAGCCGTTCTCCGAGCTGGATGTATTACATTGATCTCTATGCACAGGCAGTGGCCAGGCGAGTGGTTAGGGACCGTCTGCAAATGGTAAAACAACAGAAAAATGTTGCAAATAAAGATAAATAACTCCACTGCCATAAAGTGCAGAGACTCCAAAATCACCACACACACCAAGGGACTCTTGGTGATCGCACTACAACAGCTGTTTTTTAAAAAATACACTTTTTTTTTATTTTTTAGAATTTTTTTTATTGTTATTAATCATTAATATCATCCTATTTTAATCATTAGCTCTGTGATTATACAGTGCAGACTCTTCAAAATCACCACACACACCAAGGGACTCCAGATGAACATACTACAATATCTGTTTTTGAAAAAGACACCTTTACCTATTTTTTAGAATTTTTTATTGTTATTAACCATTAATATCATCCTATTTTAATCAATAGCTCTGTGATTATACAGCGCACACTCCAAAATCATCACACACCCCAGGTTGATGAGTTTGTTGATGGGGTTGCTAGTTCTCTGCGTACTGCCTTAGACAACACAGCTCCTTTGAAAATGAAAACCTAAAAGCTTGGTGTAATGCAGAGCTGCGCACTTTGAAGCAAAATGTTAGGAAACTGGAGAGAAAATATCGCTCCACAGGCCTACGGGAATCCTACCTAGTCTGGAAAAATAGTTTACTGCTGTATAAGAGGACCCTTTGTAAAGCAAGGGCAGCATATTTCTCCTAATTAATAGAGGAGAATAAGAATAATCCTAGATTTCTTTTTAATACAGTTACCAAAGCTCTGTTTAACCATCCATTCTTTATAAATAAGATTGATCTTATTAAAAATAAGATCATAAGCACTCCTCTATCCGCGATTGTATCTGAGGTAGTCATGGAATCTGAACCGGGTTTAGACTGTTTTGATCCAGTTGAACTTTCTTAGTTAGCAAAATTATTGTCTTCATCAAAGCCTTCAACTTGTATGTTAGATCCAGTTCCAACCAGGTTATTTAAGGAGGTATTCCCTTTGATCTCCTCCTCCATTTTAGATGTGATTAATCTATCTCTGTTACAGGGATATGTACCTAAAGCTTTTAAGGTTGCTGTAATTAAACCTCTGCTTAAGAAACGTCTCTTGAACCAGATGACTTGGTTAATTATAGACCTATATCCAATTTTTCTTTCTTATCTAAAATTCTTGATAAAGTAGTTGCCAAACAAGTTTGCAACCACTTACACCATAATGAACTTTTTGAAGAGTTTCAGTCTGGCTTTAGAGCTCATCATAGCACTGAAACAGCTCTGGTGAAAGTCACTAATGATATTCTCATGGCCTCAGATAATGGACTTGTATCTGTGCTCGTCCTGTTGGATCTTAGTGCTGCATTTGATACAGTTGACCATAATATTCTTTTAGAAAGACTTGAATATTTTGTTGGAATTAAAGGAACAGCGCTAGACTGGTTTAAATCTTATCTATCTGATCGAATTCAGTTTGTTCATGTTAATGATAGATCTTCAACATGCTCAAAGGTTACCTGTGGAGTACCACAGGGATCAGTGCTAGGACCAATTCTCTTTACTTTATACATGCTCCCAATTGGTAGAATTATTAGACAGCATGGGATTAATTTCCACTGTTATGCTGATGATACCCAGCTATATCTGTCTATAATCCAGATGAAGCTAACCCATTACATAAATTACAGGCATGTCTTGAAGACATAAAAACCTGGATGACTCTTAACTTTCTGCTTCTGAATGCAGACAAAACAGAAGTTATAGTCTTTGGACCAGAGTCTCTGAAAAAGAAGCTGATTAGCCAGTCACTTCATTTGGATGGGATTAAACTGATTTCAGATAATAAAGTAAAAAATCTTGGTGTTATTTTTGATCAGGACCTGTCATTTAAATCCCAGATCAAAGAGGTTTCTAGAATTTCCTTCTTTCATCTGAGGAATATTGCAAAAATTAGAAATCTCCTGTCCAGGGGTGATGCTGAGAAACTAGTCCATGCATTTGTTACTTCAAGGCTGGACTATTGTAATTCTTTACTATCAGGAAGTCCACAAACTGTAGTTAAAAGCCTTCAGCTGATCCAAAATGCTGCAGCCAGAGTTCTGATGAAAATTAAAAAGAGAGATCATATCTCTCCTATCCTGGCTTCTCTTCATTGGCTTCCTGTTAAATCAAGAATTGAATTTAAAATCCTCCTTCTCACATATAAAGCCTTAAATGGCCAAGCTCCATCTTATATCAGAGATCTGATTGTTCCTTATGTTCCTAACAGAGCACTTTGCTCTCAATCTGCAGGTTTACTAGTGGTTCCTAGAATTTCTAAAAGTAGAATGGGAGGCAGATCTTTTAGTTATCAGGCTCCTCTCCTGTGGAACCAACTACCAGTTTTAGTCCGTGAGGCAGACACCCTGTCTACTTTTAAGGCTAGGCTTAAAACATTCCTTTTTGATAAAGCTTATAGTTAGGGTGGCTCAGGTTATCCTGAGCTATCTCTATAGTTCTGCTGCTATAGGCTTAGACTTCTGGAGGACATAGGGATTGAACTAACAGATTCTGCAGAGTGGGAGAATAGAGACAGAATGAAGCAGAATGATGAAAAAGGGGTCCCTAACGTTCTGCTCTCTCTGCTTTTTCTCATAGTAGCTTCATCTGGTCTGTTCCTGTTTGGCTGTGACTCCATCCTGGAGAGAAATATCAGCTGTGCTGCTGGTATCAACTTCTCTGTTTAATTGCTGGAGATCGGCCTGTTTTTCAGTGTAGTCATGTTTCCTTTTAATGTGACTAACTGGATGTGCTCTCTTCATCCTCTGACATGGGAGCTGGTTCGGTGCTCGTCGGCCTGGCTGTGTGTTTCCTGGACGGGGCCGCCTTTTACAGCTGCTTTTTGTATCTCTGCTTCTGTCTCCTTGAACCCCAGTGGGCCTCAGCAGATGGCCGCTCACACTGAGCCTGGTTCTGCTGGAGGTTTCTCCCTGCTAAAAGGGAATTTTTCCTCTCTGCTGTCGCTACAAGCATGCTTGGTGTGAGGGATTGCTGTTGCGTCAATGATTCAATGCATTCAGCTGGTTTTCTTTAGATAGAAAAATTTTGACCAATCTGACTGTATGATTTGACTTAGATTGTAAAGTGCCCTGAGATGAAATGTGTTTTGATTTGACGCTATATAAATAAACTGAATTGAAAGTATGATAGTTGGGTACTTCATCCACCACTGATCATCTTGATATGTTTCTCTGTAGCAATCTTTCAATGCAATTTTTGCGGTATTGTTTCAGTTGTTAGTTTTACGTGGGAATGGTGAACCCGTAGCATCATAAAAAAAATTTACACAAAAGCTTTAGTGTATAGACAGATATAGACATCATGCTTAAAACTTCAATGTATTTCATAAAGAACTCCCATCTGCCTAGAATCTCTGTGTACTTCATTCACAAAAAGGTGTATTTTTTCCAAACCAGCTGTTGTAGTTTGATCACCAAGAGTCCCTAATGGTTAATAACAATAAAAAATTCTAAAAAATAGGTAAAGGTGTCTTTTTCAAAAACAGCTATTGTAGTATGTTCATCTGGAGTCCCTTGGTGTGTGTGATGATTTTGGAGTCTCTGCACTTTATGGCAGTGGAGTTATTGATCTTTATTTGCAACGTTTTTCTGTTGTTTTACCATTTGCAGACTATGCCACTGCCTGTGCATAGAGATCAATGTAATACATCCAGCTCGGAGAACGGCTCGTTTTTCTCGAAAATAACGCTTTTTGATTCTTGTAGTTCATAGTCTGTGCTATCAGGACATGAAAGATGCGTCATTTGTGTTTCAACAACGTTTCGTGTGAGAGTTATTGATCCCGGAAGTCCGAATCTGTCTTAACTGATGAGCTGTCAGTCAAATGCTTCCTGACACTACTTCCTGTGAGATCGTGTCAGGAGGAGGCTCACAGCTGTGTCCGCCCAACCTGTCAAAACCACTTTTCCTCCGCGCGAGGAGAAAATCGGTCCGAGCGCAGAGACGCTTTCAAGAGGGCAGCCGTCTTCGAGCGTGGCCGCTGGATAGAAAATTGTGCGCGCAGGGAAATCCCGCGCGCACGTGGGAGGGGCTGGCACGTGCGGAGAGCTTCCGAGCGCGCGTAGAGGAGAGAGATTTTCTCCTCTTGAAGCAGCAGTTTCTCGCGCGGCGGTAGATAAACCATGCGCAGAAGTAGTCTAACATACATGCGACTATGTTTATTTTGCTCGTGTTGGTTATGACACAAATGTAACGCCATAGTTAGGTATGAACCATTAATGGTTAGGGTTTAATTTAGGTTGGAGAAATTAATGGAAGTCAAGGAAAGGCCCTGAAAAGATAGTGAGACATGTTTGTGTGTGTGTGTGCATTTCTTAAACGCGTTTGAAAATAAGTCTTTTCAACTGTTGATCTTTTGTCATGAAACCAAACACTTTCTAAAGCACAGTGGGATTCCACATTAAACTCCCACAGTGATGCGTCAGGAAACCAGCTCTGAGATGCTGAAAACCCACAGAGAACAACTGGAGATGCCCCCCCCCCCCCCCAAGCCTCTAATCCTGCTCCTGAGTAAAGATCCCAGATGTACTCTTCAAGGCATCTTAGTGTTGCATCGCTCACGGCCCCTCTCTATTTTCACAATAATCTTGATGTTGTTGTTTTTTTTACCCTTTGAAACATTTCGGTGATTCTTATTATAGCTTTCTCTTTTTCCGTTTTAATCAAAAGCCTTTTCTGTACATGCCAATCAACAAAGAGGTCACACCTGACCATAAAACTGTATTGCAGTTAATCCCCATTGATCCTCTGAACACAAGGACACTATCTTAAATAAAGCTGTTATTCTCACTCGGTAAGGGAAATATTTTTTGTTAAGCCTCTTAAATTAAACCTTAAATTCTACACCTGATTCACCTTTAGAGTGTTTAGTTTCACACATATTGTTTGGGGATGTTCTGAGGATTTAATAGAACAATAACTGTATATTAAAAGGGTCACGTGTCTAAATAATCAGAGTCAAAAGTCTGGCTTAGTTTATGTAACAAAGTTTAATAAAGGTTCAGTAAGATTAGGTTTTTTTGATTGAATGTATAAAAAATATATATATATACACTATATTGCCAAAAGTATTTGCTCACCTGCCTTGACTCACATATGAGCTTAAGTGACATCCCGTTCCTAATCCATAGGGTTCAATATGACGTCGGTCCACCCTTTGCAGCTAGAACAGCTTCAACTCTTCTGGGAAGGCTGTCCACAAGGTTTAGGAGTGTGTTTATGGGAATTTTTGACCATTCTTCCAGAAGCGCATTTGTGAGGTCGCACACTGATGTTGGACGAGAAGGCCTGGCTCTCAGTCTCCGCTCTAATTCATCCCAAAGGTGTTCTATCGGGTTGAGGTCAGGACTCTGTGCAGGCCAGTCAAGTTCATCCACACCAGACTCTGTCATCCATGTCTTTATGGACCTTGCTTTGTGCACTGGTGCACAGTCATGTTGGAAGAGGAAGGGGCAAGCTCCAAACTGTTCCCACAAAGTTGGGAGCATGGAATTGTCCAAAATGTCTTGGTATGCTGAAGCATTCAGAGTTCCTTTCACTGGAACTAAGGGGCCAAGCCCAGCTCCTGAAAAACAACCCCACACCATAATCCCCCCTCCACCAAACTTTACACTTGGCACAATGCAGTCAGACAAGTACCGTTCTCCTGGCAACCGCCAAACCCAGACCCGTCCATCAGATTGCCAGATGGAGAAGCGCGATTCGTCACTCCAGAGAACGCGTCTCCACTGCTCTAGAGTCCAGTGGCGGCGTGCTTTACACCACCGCATCCGACGCTTTGCATTGCACTTGGTTATGTATGGCTTGGATGCAGCTGCTCGACCATGGAAACCCATTCCATGAAGCTCTCTGCGCACTGTTCTTGAGCTAATCTGAAGGCCACATGAAGTTTGGAGGTCTGTAGTGATTGACTCTGCAGAAAGTTGGCGACCTCTTCGCACTATGCGCTTCAGCATCCGCTGACCCCGCTCCGTCAGTTTACGTGGCCTACCACTTCGTGGCTGAGTTGCTGTCGTTCCCAAACACTTCCATTTTCTTATAATACAGCTGACAGTTGACTGTGGAATATTTAGGAGCGAGGAAATTTCACGACTGGATTTGTTGCACAGGTGGCATCCTATCACAGTTCCACGCTGGAATTCACTGAGCTCCTGAGAGCGACCCATTCTTTCACAAATGTTTGTAAAAACAGTCTGCATGCCTAGGTGCTTGAATTTATACACCTGTGGCCATGGAAGTGATTGGAACACCTGATTCCAATAATTTGGATGGGTGAGCAAATACTTTTGGCAATATAGTGTATATATCAAACAAAAAAAACACACAATTTGGTGAAGTTTTAAAGATTGTTTTATATCTGATAATTTGGGTAGCCTTTGCCTTTGAACATATTCTGATGCTTAAACTGATATTTTATTGCTCTGATTACAAGAAATTCAGCACAGTAGAACGAGTGAATGACAAACACACATCACAAAAGCATTGATGCTGGATCCCAGAACTCACACTGGAAAAACGATCTAGAAATAAGTAAAACTGTCTCAAATTAAGTGCATTTACCCTTAATTTTAGTAGGTTAATGAGATGATTTGCCAATGGAATGAGTATTTTTACTCTTAAAATAAGATATTTAGATAAAATGCACTTGAAATACTGTAATAAAAATGCAATTGTGTTTCCTTATTTAAATGTAAATTGTCTTGTTACATTGGCAAAATGTCTGTTATACTTTCTCAATTTAAGAACAAAGGCACTTATTATTAGAAAAAAAGGACTTATCTAGATTTTGATATTTTCCAGTGCAAGAAGTGTTTGCTGTATTTCAGACTAACCTTCGTACCAAATAGCATTAGGCAGTTTCTGAGCGACACAGCTTTCAGAAATTGGCATCAAGGACAATCAAGAGCTCAGCTGTAAGATTTTAATGTTGGGAGCAGCGTGTTCTGAGTATTTAACCCTTTAAAGCCCGATCCAAGAATAAAACAAAACAGAAAATTACTTTTTTTTGGTTTGAAGTCCTTATTTGGCCTTTTAACAAAACATGTAAAAAGAAAAAACAGAAATAAATTTTTGACATTAATAGTTTATTACTATGCGACAAGTCAAGATTATTTTTTGTGTAGTCTTCTGCCCTCTGTTATCAGGTATATCTGATTGTGTACAATAGGATTTTGAGCAAAGTTTTTACCATTAAATTATGCAAAAGGTGTCAGACGCAAAACATTTCAGAAACCGTATGTATCAAATACGATACATTTGGCATTATAGGGTTAAGCGTTCAATGTTCAGAGTGAAACACTTAAGTTTGCAAATCTGAACTTTTGCAGCTGGATGCTGGGTGTTAAACCGTCAGAGTAGCTCATCATCGATCTGTCTGGGAAAAAGGCACAACATGCAAGCAACGTTCACTTCTGAAGAGCTGTTTTTATACTTACATTTAAGGAAAATCTTAAAACCTTTATAGTCTGGTACTTCTAGTTTTTACCACAAACCTAAAAAAGTTCGCCCTGCGATGGACACGCGATCTGTCCAGCGTCTACCCCATCTCTCACACCTAGACAGCTGGAGATATGGAGGGGTTGGTCTAGCCTCGTGAGACCATCCTGATCTCACGAGCTTTCAAGGTTTCACTCGCTAATCAGTCTGGCTACTTTCCGTTAAAGAAAATTTGGAGCCGTTCACCAAACGAACGTCCAATCAGCGTTGACTTTGAGGCGGGTTGAGGTGTGATGCAACGAGAAGCGCGACAGTTCAGTCTAAAGAACATGGTGGCTTCAGCCGATGAAACTAGCGTTAGCGTGGCTGTCGAGCAAGTTTTATCGGAATTACAGAGTATTTCCTCAATGAAAGAAGAGCAAAAGACTGCTCTGGAGGCTTTTCTCAGGGGAAAAGATGTTTTTATTCTTCTCCCGACTGGTTTCGGGAAGGATATGAGGAGCAAATCCATCTGGCGGAGTCAGGTTAGGGTTGGTCTACCGCTCCGAAGGAGAACAGAGTATTCAAAGTAGGGTCTAATCCTAAGAAACTGACTGAACAGATGATGTTTGGACATCTATATTTCCCTACTGATCAAAGCACAACAGCCAAGTTACTGATTCTATTGCAAGGTAAAGAACAGAGCAGCTCAACACCCAGAGCATAGAGCAGAGCGCCTGACTTTAAAATATGCAAAGCTCCAAGTTCAGTCATCAATGCTTTTTTGATACTAAAACACCTTAGTAGGGAACATACCATAAACCATAACAACCAATAACAGACGTGAAATTCTTATTAAATTAGCCGATTCTAGACTACTTTTCCACCTGCTATCAATTACCTGCATGGTCCAATTAGATTACCCACATCATGACTAATAATAAACTGCTTTTGTTCTTTGCATGGGAAATGTACTTAAGCACTCTTCATTGGGGATCTTAGTTGATCAGGCCTTTAGTGTTGCACACACACACACACACACCTACTCAGGCTTCCTACCAGCAGCAACACTCTCATCTCTGCTGATCGTCGTTAATTATTCAAATGAATTCCTAATCACCACGAAAGGAAGATAGACAAACACTCATTTCCATACATATTTTCCTAAACTTTTTTTTCTTTTCTTATACTTCACCGACCATTAACCAAGTGATGAATTGGGGCATGATGTTTATTTATTTATTGAACCCGTTTCACTCGCAATGTGTCGCTGCAAGAGTCAAACGCATCCTAATGGTTGTTTTCTGTTTACCTTTTATTTTCCATTAACATTCATTAAAACATCTGCCTCACTTGAATGAGCCATCTGTGAGAGCTCCTGACTCAAACAAAAGGTGAATGCTAATCCTCAGAATGTCCATTCAGCGCACTTCCACACCGCCGCTGCGGATGCTCTGGAATTATGGCGCCGACTGTATAGCAGGGCTCCAGTTCTCCATGTTGATCCAAGCCCTCCTTCTAATTATGCACATAAATTCGGAGCCTCCTTTTCGTCAAAGTTGTTTATTGTGTTCTGTGTTCCAAAATTATGAGCCGTCAATTTCCATCTCATTCCTTATTAATGTCATTCCACCATTATTTAATCATATTGCTTACAGACACGTGTTAAAAATTCATCCGAAAAAGCAATTAGAGATCCAATCTGGAATCTGTTTTGAGTTAAGTTTATGAACCATGATGTGTCTGAGTTTGTGAGAGGGGGAAGTAATTATTAATATTACTTTTGGAGTTCATCCCTCAGTGAGGTTGCAGAAGACAACAACTTATGTGAACTGGCCCATTTAGCATTTAGGATGAGCAGAAAGACTTGAAGGAAGCGTTGCTTGTTAGTTCAGTCTGACATATGTTTTAACACATCCTGTTAACCAGCCACATGTCACCGAGGAGGATATTTTATTACAGAGAGCTGTTGGGCGAAAAACCGGAAAATATTAGTTCCAGTTTGTTTTTGTGATCCATAAATGGTCCATAAATAACGGTTACTGCTATGCTTTCAATAACACTCTTCAGTGTGAAAACTGTAGTTGAATAAAAGGAGAATCAACGTGATTTACCGTTTGTCACTATGGTGTTAAAAGCACTGTGTGTGAGAGCAGGTATTTAAAGGAAAACTGTGGATATCAGCTGGTTTTGTTCTTTAGACTTTCTAAAAGAATGAGTCGATTGTTATTTTGATTAATTAATAAATATAAAAATTGATTAATTAACATTTATAATTAAATATGTGGAATATAGAAAAAATACACTGTTTTGAAAAGTGCTATAAAGTAAGTTATTCTTTCAGAAAATGTCATTTTTTAAAGTCGTAGGGAAGCAGCTGTTCCAATCGTTGCATTTCCTAATTCTCCCAAGTGGTGCCCAACTTTACACGAGTGAATAAAGTGAATTTGATTGGTCGTTTATCAAGGGGGCGGGATTGTTGTGGCAGAAGGTTCGCAAGCAAGTTTGGTTGTGGCCAGTTTGTCGGAAGCATCTTGCTAACCAGTTAGCAACTTAGTGCTAGTATGTTCCCAATGGGAAATTCCATTGGGACCAAGTAGCACTAAATTGGTGACTTAGAAACGACGCTGTCAAGGAACGCTATGGACAGAGGAAACATGCAAGAGGAGGAGAGTTTAGTGTCGGAGGTCGTGGATGAGTCTCCTCCGTCATCCATTTTTTATTTAGAGGAGGAAAGCGGGGACGAAGATGTTGTGGAAGAGGACGCCAGGGCGGCAGAAGCTTGGTTTGGTGTAGAAGGCTTCCAGCCGTACATGTTTGAGCCCTTGCCTCGCAACGCTGCCAGTTCTGTTAGCTCTACGCCTGCCGAAGACACAGACGTCCATCCCCGTGAACACTGGGACGCAACTCAGTGGGAAAGGAAAGGATTCTGGTTTGTTATTTCAACCGTTGTGTTTAAAAAATTCTATTGACAGATGACCGTTGATATATGATTGGCCGAATGTAGGTTTTCAGGCTCACTTATAACTAACTGGCCTACATAAGATAACGAAAAAAACACTGATTTTAAGACAGGATTTTTTCTAAATAGACATTTTCTAAATTTTGGTAAAAAATGGTCTGATAAAGAGAACATTTATATACAGTCAGAGTGATTTGACATTCAAATATGACTTCTCTAAGACTTTAAGAGTCTGTACCATTACTCAAGAAAATTATTCTAATTGATTACCAAATTAGTTGTAGATTATTAGATATAATTGGTTGATCACAATTAATCCCATTAATCATTCCAGCCCTAATTTCATGTCTGTCTTTTTTGGGTGCTTGAAGGAGCTGATCTACCAAGATCTGACTTAAGCAGATACAAGGAAGACTCATAGCATTAGGAACAAGATGCTGTTTTACCCATTTGAGCTTTAAAACCTATTTAAAGAGCATCTGCAATTGGTAAATGTTAGAAAACATTTGAAGATTTGCAGCTATGCGTTCTGTTCCAGGAAAAAAAAAGAAACTCATCTACAGAGTTAGGAATTATAACTATGCTGGTTATTTTTTTGTTTTTAAACTTCATATTACAGCAGCTGTGCTGTCAGACGGTTTTCTTTTTTTAAGGACTATATTTGATCATCTCTGTTTATAAATGTTGCATATTAATACTGATCAGTCTTAATACCTTAAGTGATTGCTGAAAATAAACTGAAAATAACAGTCAAACACAACCTCAAATGAGCAAAACTTTTAGTCTTAAAATGAAAACGATAAGAAAGGATGATTGTCGCTCTTTTGGTCTTTGGATCATTTTAAATCAAAGCAAATTCAGAATTCCTGAAACTTGGATTCATTAATATGCAAGGACTACAGATGCTCATCTTGTTACACTGCAAAAATGATCTAGAAATAAGAAAAAAATTCTTAAATTAAGTGTATTCACCCTTAATTTGAGTAGGTAAATTAGCTAGTTTGGCAATGGAATGAGTAATTTTAAATAAGATATGTTATCTTATTTAAATAAGATAATTAGATAATATGCACTTGAAATAAGACAATGCCACTGTGTTTTCTTATTTTAAGTGTAAATTGTCTTGTTCCATTGGCAAGATGTCTCTTTTACCTCCTCAATTCAAGAACAAATGTCCTTATTTTAAGAAAAAAGGATTTATCTAGATTTAGTTTTTTTTGCAGTGTACCTTCTATATGGAAAAAACAATATTAATGTTGTTACAAATATAAACAACATAAATTTCCATCTATCAATCAGTCTAGATTAATATTGTTAAATCTATTGCATTAGTTCTTAACTTTTGATTAGGTGCATAGTGAAATGATATTCTACCCCCAGGTTTCTATGTGGAAGTGGGTGTCATATATGGAGCAGCAGACCCCAAAATGTTGTCTCCCATGTTTGCAGAGACCATAAACAAACCTTGTATCCACTTAGAAATAAAGATTAAACTGAGTACCCCCGGTTCAGTTCTGCTGCTCCAGTAGCAGTTTGTATAACCCAGAATAAGGGCTTGTGTTTTGAAGCGTGCATGAGTGAGCAGGTGGAGTGGGAAGCAATAGCCGAATGGGGGGGCAGGGGGGGCTCGGTTTCGCCTGGCAGCTTGAGTTAGCGGCAGCCCCACGCAGCGATAATCTATAAGCGTTTCACAAAACAGATGGGCCGAGTTACCTGCAGTCCTGTTGTTTCTACACAACTTTTCAAGCAATAAACCAACACTGTCAGCTCCCCTTTAGCAGGCATTTGATAATGTCGTCCCTTATGGGGCCTGCCGAATACGACCCCTGACAAACAACCGTGTAGGAGCTGTGAAAAACATATTGGTCGATGTCAAAAAAGTGGTTAGTCATGGATTTTTTTTTTCTCAGAACATGTACACTGTTTAATTAGGTGATCAGCTTATTTTGGCCAGAAGGTGAGGAAGCTGTTGTGTCTCCACCTGCTGATTGTCTGCAACCTGTAACACCTACAGACATGCGGTTAAAAGCAAACAATACTAGAAGCTGTGACACTCAGACAGATGCTGCAATACTTTAAACTTCACAAAGAAATGATCAGCTAAAGTGTCAAAATAAAGTTGTTGTTTTTTTAAATAAAAAAGGTGGATCTAAAGTGCAATAAAAAATGAAATATTGAACCAATAGGCTGCTCAGTGTCACAGTGGATAGCACTGCTGCCTTGCAGCAAGAAGGTTCCAGGTTCGATTTCCGGCCCGGGGTCTTTCTGCAAGGAGTTTGCATATTCTCCCTGAGCATGCGTGGATTCTCTCTGGGTACTCCAGCTTCCTCCCACAGTCCAAAATTAATTAATTAATTTGCTTCTCGAAATTCTCCTTAGGTGTGAGTGTGAAACCTGACTCAGCCAAATGGATTTGCTGGATTTGCTCCGCATATCCATCTGGAAACCTTCCGTTGAAGTAATTTTTGGAAGGGGCAAAAATACTGGTTAGCTGATTGGCCTATGTTGGTGATAAACCAATCAGATCAACGAAGCATATGACGTACTAACAGAGCGACGACGAAAACACAACCGCAAACCAGGCTACTCTTGCCAAAACCAGCTGGGAGAAGAGCAAAAACATCTTTTCCTCTGAGAAAAGCCTCCAGAGCAGTGTTTTGCTCTTCTTTCAGTGAAGAAATACTCTGTAATTCCGATAAAAATTGCTCGATAGCCACGCTAACGCTAGTTTCATCGGCTGAAGCCGCCATGTTCTTTAGACTGAACTGTCGCGCTTCTCGTTGCGTCACACCTCAACCCGCCTCAAAGCCAACGCTGATTGGACGTTTGTTTGGTGAACGGCTCCATATTTTCTTTAACGGAGACTCTCAAGACTGATTAGCGAGTGAAACCTTGAAAGCTCGCGAGATCAGGATGGTCTCACAAGGCTAGTGAGTGTGTGAATGGGTGGACCCCTGGACAGGTCGGCACCAGCATCCCTCGTGACCCCGCTTGCGATAAGCGTGTCTGAAGATGGATGGATATTTAATCCCTTTTCTTTTTTGTCACACATTTCAGATCAAACTGATTTTAACTGTTATTTGCAAGAAGTGGTGTCAGAGTGGAACCATGCTAGAGTCCGGTCCGCAGTCTGGTTCAGGATTATTCACACTAATCAATGGCATCAAGAATGCAGACTAGACTTTACACAGTTCTGTTTGTAAATGATAATATTTAATAAACTATTTATGGTAAATAGTTCCCATTTAATCACCTGTTTAAAGGGGCGGCTAGCAGCAGTCTGAATTATGGGTTACACTAAAAACAGAGAGCTACGTCACATTACCCCTTATTTCACTAAAACAAAGTGGTAAATAATACATCTCAATGACAGCATGTCAGTGCAACAGACCATCTCTGTTTATTGATAATCATATGTTACACATATTTTACTCTTAATGGAGGTTTCTTCCTGTTCAAAGGGAGTTTTTCCTCTCCACTGTCGCTACAAGCATGCTTAGTGTGAGGGATTGTATTTGAGTCAATGAGTCGATGCAATCAACTGGTTTTCCTTAGATAGAAAACTTTGAATCAATTTGACTGGATGATCTGGTTGAACTGGAAAGTGCCTTGAGATGACATGTGTTGTGAATTGGCGTTATATAGATAAACTGAATTGAATTGAATTTTTATTTAGTAACTAAGGTTCCTCTTCTTTATGTCTAAAATATTACTAAATGTTTTATTTAGAACCTCAACACAAACATATCATCTAAAAACCACACCTCAACCTAAGATAAAACTGTGAGCTCAGTTAAAAAGAAAGGGAGCAAATAATTCATGCATCCTGAAATGTTCTGAAAGATTTTCTCTAAAAATGTTTAGCAAAAAAAAGGAAAACGAGTCTTGAGAGGTAATCAGGGTCACATCGTGAAAGCCCATTTCTTTCTTTTTGCTCCCATTATGGGTGTGGCTTATATTTATCAAATTTCGTAGAACATTACGCTCCCCTTTGGTAAGAAACTGACAAAGGGTCTCCAAGCTCTATTATAAGCTCCTATTAAGTCTAATAAAAGAATATTTCTGTCTCACAGAGATTTTAGTGAGGATGTATCGAGAAAGGAATAGGAGCACAAAGAGCTTTCCTTGTTCTATCGAGGTGTCCTGCTTTATGTCTTCATTTTAGCAGCGGTGGTGAATTAAACTGGGTTTCATGTTTAGAGTACAGACATAATATTTACTGCATAATGATGTAAAGAAGATGTATTTAATAAGGTTTTCTCAGATGAAAAGATTTTGTGTCCAATGGAATGACTTACTGTTTCTACTGCCTTTATCGTCTGATTCACAGTCATGGTTAAAAAATATCCTTTATCAAAGCTGGTGTTTTAATTTAGGGGAAATTTGCTTTCAACTAAACTGAAGTGTATAAAAGCACATGAAATAATCTGATAAAACTAAAAAAAGAAATTTGAGGAAAACAGATGAAGCTCCACATTTAAAAATTCATACAAGCATAAAAATGAACTCACCAGAATTTGGATCCACTGAAAAGTAGGGCTGTCCATCCAGGATGCTGTAGACGAGCTTAGCGCTGTTCCCGTACACGGGATCATCGGCATCTGTGGCTGTTACCCTGGTAACCGGGGTACCTGTGGTGCAGGAGAAGATTGTTACGAACAGCAGCTCTACAGCAATCAGGTTCAAATCCCTTTACATTGAGATGTGGTTGTGCTGAGCCAATCAGAATGAAGCGATTTGACCCAACGTGGGGTTGATTGGTTCAAATGTCTGGACCCTACCCGATTGCACTGTGCTTTAAACTTATTTTTTCTTTAAGTCTGCATTTGTGAAAAGAACACAATCGTTAAAACTGAAGGAAGCAGCAAGGTGTGTGGATTTGCTGTCTGATCCCTTTCAGTGTAATTCTGCATCTTTTGTTAGGATATAAATAAATGATGCCTTAAAAATGTTCTTCTAAGCATCTTTCTCATTAGTTATGCAAATTGGAAAACTGAATACATTAAAACCCGAATAGGAGGTCAATAGATCACCTATTTTATTTTGATCAAGACCAATTTTCCAATTTTGTGGATGCTGGTACTGTTGTTAAAGTGAGAGTAAACTGAGAGAACTTCACATTATCAGCCTGGATTGGTTACAGCAATGGTGGAGAAAAAACAAGCATTTTACTCAGGTAGTAGTATAATACTTTATAATTTTAGAAAAAGTAAAGAGTACAAAATCTGTGTCTAAAAAGTCTGAATAATTATTAATCATTATAATTATTTAAAGTGACAATAATGTAATAAATACTTAATAATTTGATATGTTAAACAAATTGCTTATTTTAGTATTTCTTCCTTCTGGTCGTTTAATGTCCCATGAGAACATTCATTAAAAGTTATATTTATCTGAGTAGATTTAGATTATTTCCAAGTGTCAGTGTTGCAGTGAACCCAAAGGTAATTCAAACTGTCACCACGGCCCCTCAGGTCCATCCTAACTTCTAATTGGTTAACCAACACAGTCAGTTTACAACCAATCAACATGAACAGTGTAAGTAATTATGTTGGGAGTTGGTGACACATTAAAACGGGTATAGCTGCATTTCTTTAGCAATATAAACTGTTTTACAAAAACAAACCAATCATGTTATTATTTTTATTAACATAGCTAGATCTAGATGTAGCACAAGGTTTATGTTGATGTTTGCAGGGGTTGAAAGTAACAAAAGTATATTAACTTCATTACTGTACTTAAATCTTTTTTTGAGTATCTTTACATGAGTAATATTTTTCTTTTTTTGTTGTTGTTTTTAATAACTTTCACTCCACTACATTTCAAAGTCAACTATTTCTAGTTCGCTACATTTCCAGGAACGGAAGCTGCTAGCTCCTTCTTCCTTTTGTAGCTTAGCTTTGTAATCTGCTGTTGCTGTTTTTCTTTACTAAGATATTATTTCAACATGGCAGATAAAAGCACTTAGGACTGAACGTGGACACCACTGGTTAGAGATTGATGTTTCACAAATGTGAAACACTTAATTCAGATTATTATTTGTAGTTAATACATTTTATTAAGGCTTTATTTGTTGCTATGTGGCCGAGTTGTTCAGTAGGATGGATTCTCAAAGCAGAGTGGTAGCTTCTGCATGATAATAGATCAAACTATAACCCTCTATTCCATAGTGAAAATGTGAGGAGAATCAAGACACTTCTGATTTCTTTTTCATTTCTTTTTAAATAAGAAATAATAATCAGAGCGGACGTTCTTATTTTTTTTGCCATTTTATGCTGTAGTTGCTGATGAAGGTTCTCAGTCATCCAGGTCATAGTCATTCCGTAAAAATTCAAAAAATATCCACTGGACTTGGTTTCCATGATTTGAAGACGTTTCTCCACCTCTCCAGGAAGCTTTCTCAATTCAAATGTCTGGATCCGCAGTGAGTTTGAGTCTTATATAGACAAAACCTTGTATTGCTTGGAAACATGCAAATGGTAACCGATGAATGGGTCGTTTGGTTCCATTGTTAGCCTGTAATACCTGAAACCTGTCTATGATTGTTAAGAGTCGGTCGTTAAGGAGGTATTGTTCACCAGCTGGAGCGGGTAGGTCCCTCGTTCCTCTGTGATGTTGTGGGGGGTTTGGTGATATCTGAAAGGGATCATGTCTATGATTGAATTGTATGTTTTCCCAAAAACATACAATTCAATCATAGACATGATCACTTCCAGATATCACCAAACGACCCACTCATCGGTTACCATTTGCATGTTTCCAAGCGATACAAGGCTTTGTCTATATAAGACTCAAACTCACTGCGGATCCAGACATTTGAATTGAGAAAGCTTCCTGGAGAGGTGGAGAAACGTCTTCAAATCTTGGAAAGCAAGTCCAGTGGATATTTTTTTTTATTTTTACGGTATGCTGAAGTTCTACAGTAACTTTACAGGTGTTTCCTGAAAGTTACATGGTTCTTTAAAACTGCTCTAAAAATTAAACAGAAATGTAATGATATTAGAAAATGCAATTTGTACTTTGGAATACTGAAGTATATTCAAAAGCAAGTACTTCAATACTTTAACTTGAGCAGATTTTTAACTGAGTAACTTTTACTTGTTGAGCAAGATTTGACTACGAGTATCAATAATTTTACTCAAGTACTGTCATGATCTGGCCTGTTTGCTCTCCCCTAATTAGTAATTCCTCTCACCTGCCCTCTTCCTTCCCAGCCTCAATTATAATTTATTCCTCTCAACTGTTTCCTCTGGTTTATATTCAGTTCAGCCTGAGCATTCAGTGCCAGATCATTGCTTGTCTTTCTGTTCAGTTTTTATTTGGTTCATGTCCTGGATCCTAGCTTCCAGTGGAAAGAGGGTTTTAGTGTTTGTCTCGTCTCCTGATCGTCCACTGTTCGTCCCCCGCGGAGTCCTCTGGGTTTTTGGCTCATTATGGGGGGAGGTTCAGTTTTTATCAAAGTAAGCCGGGCTCCAGGGTGGAGACCAGTTTAAAGTCTGCTTCAAGTTCCGGTTCCTACGTCCTGTCTCGGCTACCCTCTTCCACTGTGCCTGCCTGTCTGCACCTGATCCTGTCTGCTCCTGTGCGTGACCACCTGGTCATGCTCCTGGTCCCAGTCTGACTTTGACCCTCCTGGGAGCCTGTGCATGTCTGGAAGTCTGGATCCTGCCACCTGTCTCTGTTCCTGCCTGATCTGGACCCTGCCTGTTCCCGTCTGTTCTGGATCCCTCACCAGGATCAGCTTCCAGCATCACCTCTGGGACTGCAGCACTGGGGACACTCGTGGTCTGGACTGTTAAACCAGGTAAGTGACCAACCCAGATAATCATACATCAGTTTATCGTGGTCACTTATCTGTGTTTCTCCCCCAGAGTGTCTGAGATTGGGCGGTGCCCCGCCCCCCCGCCTGCAGTGTCCGCGAGCCACAGCTCCGCTTTTGTTTTGTTTTTATTTTATTAAATCTTTTGAACTTTCCTACTGACTGTCTCTCCTGAATACTGGGTCCATCTGTCCTCGGGTCTTGACAAGTACTACTCCTGAGAACTTTGTCCACTGCTGGATATCTGTGTGTGTGTTTTTAGCTAATGACGCATTTAAGTAATGAATATATGTTGTATTTAAGAAGGGTCAGAAAGTGGGAGGGGTTTACAGTGCTGAAACAGGCCCCTAACCAATCAGAGGACAGAAACTAGTTTATCGATCCCTGCAGTAGAGGGGCTAAAATCAATTAAAAACTCGTAATCAAACGTATATATTATAATAAAATGTAACCTGGAATATAATTATTTGCTTATATAATTGTTCAACTTTAATTGAATATCTTTTTTTAGCCTGTCTAAATATAAAACAACTATATTTCTTTTTCTGTAATCAATTTCCAATTTTAAATAAATATTTAAACTATGATTTCCTTTTTTTAAATTTCTTCTTAGTTGTCTGTTTATGTAGTTTTTTAGTTTATTGATGTTAATGCATTTTTTTTTGCTTTCCAAATTAAAACGCTTCAGGTGTTATAACTTTCTTTTACATTAGCTACTCTCAAAAGCAGAAATCAGGTTCTTTATTACAACAGCTTTATTATATTTGTCAAAAATATATGCAAGGACCTTCATCAATATTCCAGTTACACCGAGCGCTCAAGGCAAATCAGAAAAGAGATTAGTGCCAATTCAGTCTACCTTTCAGAGCAGCATTATCCACTATCTGGAGGGTAAAAGCTCTCACAATCTGAATTTAAATATATTATTAACCCAATTAAACCCAACCAGTTCTTATTTGCAGTGACCCACCTCCTGAGCAGTCATCCAAAGTACGTGAGTATGAGAGAGAAAGAGAGAAAAGAGGCTGGCAGTCTGAGAGTGGGTAGCACGCTGGCAGGAATGCTGCAGATGGTATGGTAATTGTTTCTCAGAAAGATGTTTAGTGGTGTTCTGACAACAAAGGGAAATGTCCCTCATCACAGGCGGCACAGGTCCTGCCACAGGCTGTTAAATCTGTCCACTGCAGATGAGGGACCTTGTGCAGACACATGCTAGGTGAGAATTTTCTGTCTAGCACCGTGATTCAAGAAGTTTAGATATCAATTTTAAAAAAACTGAAAATGGCATGACTCCAGAAAGTCTCTAAAAGAAGTTTTTATGGTGTCATTGTGACGTGGAGGTGATCCTCTCAGCAATCAGGACGCCAGGTTGGCTTTTATACACTGAAAAAACAGCTCATAAGATTTACTTGAAAAAATATATTGTAAGTATTTGCACTCAAATGATTTAAGTTAAATGTAATGCTGCAATATCAAGTTAACACTCACTTGCCAGTATCAAGTGAATTTTACTTTCCATTAAATATAACAGTTGCGAAGATATTAAGTAACATTTACTTAATTACATGCAAGTTGTAAGTTAGATTTATTAAAAAAATTAAGTAAAGTGAACTAGCATTTTACTCAAAATTTTAAGTAAATGTTATATCCCTGTAGAATTTGCTGTTATGAAGTAATTTAAGTAGATATTAATTATTTTCTATGATTGACATTTACTTTGCTTCATCATGTTACCTTACTCACTAATATTAGGTAACCATTGCCATTTTTCTTTTGATAAATGTTACCAAATAAATTGAAATAAAAGTCTATACATTTTATATACCATCCATCCATTTTCTTACACGCTTGTCCCAATTGGGGTCACAAGGGGTGTTGGTGTCTATCTCCAGCAGTCAATGGGCGAGAGGCGGGCTAAACCCTGGACAGGTCGCCAGTCCATCACAGAGATAAACAACCACTCACTCACACCTAAGGACAATTTAGAGAAGCCAATCAACCTAACAGTCATGTTTTTGGACTGTGGGAGGAAGCCGGAGTACCTGGAGAGAACACACACATGCTCAGGGAGAACATGCAAACTCCATGCAGAAAGACCCCGGGCGATTCGAACCCAGAACCTTCTTGCTGCAGGGCAGCAGTGCTACCCACTGCATTTATCCAGTATTTTTGGTTTATCTTCATACAACTGGTAAATATTTAAATAGTTTAAGAAAATCTAAGTAAAATTTACTCTTCTTCCAAAATGCATGTATTACATTAAAAAAGGTTTATTTTTACTTCAAAACTCTAGTTCTTACAGAAGCTTAAAAATTCTAATTAGAAATTATTACAAATACTCTAATAGAGTTTACAACACCAAAAAAGTCATTTTTATCCGTGTATGTGCCCCCAGCTGGTCAGCACTGACAGCTTTAACTGTTGATTATCTTCCTTTTGACAATCATCTGTAGATTATCACTGAGGTCTGGACACTTTGCTGACCAATCCAGCACAGTCAAAATATACTTATTAAATCAGGTTATGATATCTGTGACCATCAAATGAATCTGGTGTATGGGTAACATCTGAAACATGCAGGGTGTGTTTGAGGGTCAGGGTTAAAAAAAACCACTGCTGTAGGAGGGTCTGAAGTTCTGCTGCAATATCAAATTAACGTCTCCAGGAAGTTCATCAGTAGACAGATTATGTTTGGCAATGTTTCTGGTGCAGTATAGAAAATAAAAGAATAGAATTCTGCCAAAACACTGAGATGCTCCAATCAGCTGCTACTGCCTTTGAGGCAGCGGCACCGAGGCTCTGGAACAACCTGCCCTGTAACAATCCATCTGCAGGATCTTTTGCAAGTTGAAGTGGACATCTGGTAAAAAAAAAAAATAAATTAACTAAAATAAAAACAAAATTAAAAAAGAAAATCTATTTACATTTTTAATTACATTTCTACTACTTTTATTTTCATTGTATTGTATTGCATTGTTTATGTATTTTAGCTTTTAAGTGTTTACCTTATTTCCTGTCTCTGTGATATCTGTGCAGCACTTTGGTCAACCACGATTGTTTTAAATGTGCTTTATAAATACAGTTTGAGTATAGTGGAGAACAGAGTAGAAATAGAATATAAAAGAATAGAATACAATAGAATTCAAATTTATTGCACACTTTGCATCTATCTATAGAAATGGCACAGAATGTTACAGTTCAGTCACACATCCTGGATATGACTCTTAATGGCTCTTTATGACTTTTGTTTTATTATTGTTATTAGGCAAGGAATAGGTTTTTGTTTAACACATATTTTAAGAAATATAATCCAGAATATATACTATTAAAAAGTCCTTAATAAAAAAAAGTTTTTTGAGAGTAATTTTGCTGTTTTCTTAGATTTAAAAAAACATTATTTCCTCTTTCAGTTTTTTTATAATGCATTTTCCTTTTCTTCATCCGATTCAGTTTAACTCAGTGCATTTTTTTTTAAATTACATTTAGCAGATCTCATTTTTCTTCACTTGAAGCCCAGTACAAAGGCTTTCTTTTGACGCGCACATTGACCAATAAAAATATTGATCCACTCAGATCAACAAAAATCAGCTTCAAGTCTCACTGCAGAGGAAAGCGCGCTCCGGGGAGCGAAGAGAATGTAAAATAATGCAATTATAAAAAAAAAAGAGATTCGGAAAAAAAAGAAGAAATGAAATATGAAAAAAAGATTTGTCTTTAAAGAAAAAGAGTTTGAGAAACAGCTAAATTTCCCAGAAAACATTTTATTGATTATACATATTATTTCTGAATAGCACTTTTTTCAAATTTCCATTTTATTATTGTGTTATTTCCTTTCAAGTATAATGGGGGAAAAAATCCCTTCATAGATCTTGAAGCAATGATTCCACCCTGAGTTTAAACCTCATAAATATCCAAAAAACTTGTAGAGTATTTGTTTCCTGATCCTGTCAAGGCTAAGACCTTTTTTTTTTGTGTGCCTGGGTGCAAAACTCAGATCTTTCATTGAATTCCCTCCCAGTGGAGTGTCTCTCAGACTGTCACTATATAACACTTGTGTATCAAAATCATTTTATTTCCATTATAAAGCATTAAACTTTTCAAAGAAACTGAACTTGAGGTTTTATAAGACTCTTAAAAATGTGTAGAAATAAAAGGTGGAAATCTATCATTGTATGAAAATGGAATCAATATAAGATGGGCTGGATTTTTGAGATTGAATTACTGAAAACTATTTTATTTTGAGTGATGGAGGCCTGAGTAAGTTAAATTATGCAAAAAAATGAAAAACAGATATTTGAAATCCAAATAAAACGATTTGTTCAGCATTTAACCACACAGAAACAGAACCCGATCTTCAGCAAAAACAGCACAAAGGATAAATACCACATCCATGTCGCAGCTTTTTTCTCCCTCTTACCTCCATAACCAGTTTGTGCCGTCAGCTGAACGTGTCAGGGATTGATTAATAGTCACCGCCGTGTCTGCGGTATTGTAACAGCAAAACAGAGCAAAAGCCACCTTTGCACTCTAACTGCAGAAGTAGTTTCACTGTTGCAACCCAATTATTTCACAGTGAGGGAGCCTCAAGTGGTCCTCTGAGACAAAGGTGTTCCAGTAATTCATAGTCTTATGATGACCCACGCTGTTGTGTTGTCAAAGTTACTATATACATTTCATACCGCTTGTTATATGCCATGCCTATTGCAGTGTTTTAGATCAGCACAGATCAATGTGCTGTTTGTTGTTTCTTTCTTTTTCTTTTTTCTTTGCTTGCTGCACTATAGCGTTGGCAAAAAAAGGAAAATATATAACTGGATTTCAGCTTCAGAATTTTTTCTATCCTACTATGTTTATAACAAACAATGAAATCCCCGGTCCATTTATCATGAGCAGAGGCAGCAGATGTGTTATCCAAAAAAATATTCTTTTTAAGTTGATCTTCTGAGAGTAACACAAATTCGTCTAGGGTTTTCATTCCATGATTTAGATACATAAGAGTCTACGGTTATTGATAATGATGATTACAGTAAATTGCTAGCTCAAATAACCCCAGTATTGTGTATCTGCTTTTCATGCGAAGGGAATTGGAAGATAGACTCTCTAAGGCACAGAAAGCTCCAGGATTGCTCCTTCCTACCTATGTAATACTTTAGCATTCACCATTTGATCACCACCTAACAGAGCTGTCATAGATTATTTCAAGGCAGTTGAACTGGAGAGCAATAGGCAAAACAAGTCTGTTGTTGTCTCCCATTGCCCAGAGGCAGAAATCCAGGAGCAGAAGCAACGAATTGGTATTTAATTATTTTTAAACGGCTTAAGTGTCCAATTCAGCCATTGTTACTAAGTAAAGGAATAAAACTGTAAAACAGGAGGAAATGAGGAATAGAAAATTACCCATCATTCATATGTAGGGGCTATCTATGTGTATATATGTGTTTATATTTTATCTCTTTTTATTCTTATTTTTATCTTTATTATATTGTGTAGTTGGATGTGTGTGTATATATACTGTATAAAACTGTAACTGGAGCATGTAACAAAAGTAATTTCCCTCTGGGATTATTAAAGTATTTCTGATTCTGATTTAAGTATTAAAATGAACTAGTGAGCTAAATTATTATAGTAGATTAAATAAATATATAGATTAAAAATCAATTACAATCCTTTAGTGATAACCATAGAAACTATAATGCAAAAATGATTAGGATTTAAACTGTTTAATTTAGAGGGTTTCAGGGTGTTTTTAGGGTGACCCCAAGAAGTCCCAGCCAGGATTGATCAAGTCCCACCTTGTGTCATAAAGCCACTCGAGAACATAATCAATATTATTTAGTTAATAGCTTCTCACTATTGGATGCTATACTTTACTCTTCGAAATAGATGCAAGTGCTACTCAGATATTATAGGACTAATCTAAAAAGCATTCCTAAATCTGCTATGCTATGCAGACACTTTGGCTGCAAGATTTAATCCTCTTTGAATATACAGTTTGAAAAACGTTTTTCTTTATTCATAAGAAACAATAAATAGTGGATTTGTATCTTTTTAATCAATGTTGCTAAGTTTTCCTCATTGAGTTAAGGTATTGTTATTACCACAGGCTGGAAAATGGTGGATTGGCTAAATCAACAACACCCTGATTAGATAAACATGTTCAAACCTGTTTTGTTTTCTTCTCTACCATTGTTTGATCAAAAAGGCAATATTTTAAAGTTTTCTGAGAAATAATAATAAAGAAGACATCAATGGTGATCATGGCAAACTCTTGATTTTGAGATCACTTTTTTAATCCTAAAAGCTTTTAAATGTGTTGGTCTTGATGTTACACAAAATTCAATGTTTTTCACTGAGCATTTCAACCTGGAGAGACTTACACAGAGAAAAGCTGCAATTAGAAAATATTATGTTTATTTATACAGGTAAAACAATCAAATTCTTCAAAAATATTTCTATCTAAGAACAAAACAGCTGATTGAATGTCTCTCTCTCTGCAACCCCTCGCCATGAGCATGCATGTACAACAATGGAGAGGAAAAACTCCCTTTTAACAGGAAGAAACCTCCAGCAGAACCAGGCTCAGTGTGAGCGGCCGTCTGCCGAGGCCGACTGGGGTTCAAGGAGACAGAAGCAGGTGAAGACATTAACCAGATCAATTCTTTGGCATTCGGGCCCTGGCAGAAGACTTTGATGCTGTGAATCAACATACATTTGGATGAGTAACCTAGAAAAGGATTAGAGTAGTCTTCGCTTTGGCCCCGAACAGTGGTGATTGAATAAGCCAGAGGATGAGTGGGACTGAGAATGAGGTAGGAGATGGGGTGGAGGTGGATGAAAGTTCGCTTGCCTGCAGGTGAGTGAAGCTGAGCCAGGGCTAAATGAAGGGTATCTTGCAAGATGATTTGCTCCGGATAAGGTGCGGCCCCCGAGTTGATCGGCGGAGCGTAATTAGGGACATCATAGATGGTTCAGGTGAAGCTGATTGAATTTACTCTTAAGCTTCATTTCCTGTTTTCAAAGGCATAACTAAAGTGTACCTAAATTGTTAATTTTACCCAGTGGGAAATTTTTGTAGCCTTGGGGGATGAATTGCATGCTGGCAGGATCATGAGGGGTTGTGTGGATGGGTTTTGGGACAGCCCACGGAGGGAACCCTTTTCAAATTAGTTTCCCCATTTTACATGGGGTTCTAAACATTGATAACCTGACTCCGCCAGATGGATTTGCTCCGCATATCCATCTGGAAACCTTTGGTTGAAGTATTTCATAGCATATCACGTACTAACAGCCAGGCTACTCTTGCCGAAACCAGTCGGGAGAAGAGCAAAAGAAATATAAGAAATAGAAATGGCTAATGGCTCAGAAAATGGCTTAAATTCAGCTCTCTGTTCAGTTTTTTACTGGTTTGTAAAAGATCTATTTTTAACCTTGCTGCAAATAATGAAATATTTTCTAAAGCAATAAAATGTTTCCAAAACTGAAAGCACATCAACTAAAGTAGAAATTAAGTATGTTATAAAAAAAGAACCATTTAATCCCGTAAATTCATTTCTGATCTGGAAAAACCAAAGCAACTAAACTTTTTTAACCAGCAGATCAATCAGAAGATTAAGAGGCTTCTTTTCTGTAGAAACACACCTAAATTGATGTTTAATTAATGATACCTATTTCTCCTATTCTGTGTTTTATGTGCCTATTTCTTTTGTAGATGATTAAAAAACAAATTATTTTGTTTGAATCTTACCATGAAATTATGGTTATTTAATAAGATAACATTTCTGTTTTAAAATGATAAAATTGCACATATGGCCTTAGGTTTCGCCGTTATAACAAGAAGGAGCTAAACCAAAAACAATTTTTTTTCAATTAGTGCAATTAGTGATGATTATGCAGATTTATGAAACTACAAAGAGACAAAGCTAAAACATAGCTTTTTGTCACTATCTGCAGTCTAACTTCAACCCCTATTTAGTTTTACATGATTGTTTAAAAGCCACTGTGTAGGGACCAAAGGGTCACATGGGGCTGGAGAGTTGTTGGAAGCAGATTCTTTAATCAGGCTATCATGAAAGTCTAAGCCTCTTTGGCTTGATGCAAGCAGAGTTCATTAAAAAGTAGTCCACCAGTTAAAACATGAACTACTCAGAGTCTAGCCACATAACCTTACTTAAAAAAATCCAATCACTTTGAAACCTGGGTTGAGATGCTACATGTCCTCCTAGGGGGTCTATCTAGTTGATCAAATGTACAGCATATTCAGCAGTTTTAGAGAACGAAGGGGCTACAGCTGCATCATCTGTATCCCACAAAGGTGTTCTTTGAGCCAAATTGGAGAATTTGTGTTTCGTTTTCAGGAGGCTAATTCCCTCCTCAGTGTCATCGTTGTTTGCCAATTGTCAAATGAGTTGAATGAACGACAACAAAGGAGATTGCACCGCCCAATTTTCAGAGATACAGAGTCTAATCTGCTTTAAAGTTAAATTGCTGCTAGTACAGAGCGAGCAGAGAGCCCTTTACGCCTCCCTAATTATGAAAAGCACCTTAGCCCTTCTGCAGTGTGTTGGACTATTGCACAATGGCTTAATACATTCGGTTACACTATGGATTTAAGTGTTGAAAGAGGGGTTCAGAAAAAAAGAAAAGTCTTAAAAAAAAACAGTAGAATCAGTGAAGCGTGAAATAACCCCCCCCCCATCCCCATCCCCAAAAGGGGTAAAATGCTCTTCCCTGCCCCTGATATCAAATAATATAAAAGGATTAGGAAAGCCAGTGTTTTGTTGCTATTTCAAATCAGAGCAGATTAGCTTTTCTTTTTCCGCTGATGATCCAAAGAAATTCCAGGGACAGTGCTGAGATGGATACGCTGTGGGCAATGCAATGGGCACACCAACTGGTGGAATATTGTCTCTGGCTTTTATTTGAAGCCTGTAGCACCATGGCGATTACAATAATAGCAACACAACACTTTCAATATACACTGAGAGGAATGAAAAACTGAATGGGTGTTTAAAAGAAAAATAGCAGTGCAGGAAAGAACAAGGGTACTGTATATGTGAGGTCTAAAGAACAACATGAATGCAAACATCTTTCCAATCCGGAATAAAGATTTTATCTCCCTGAAAACAAACCAACAGATTTCCCCACTTTCCTTTCCGGGCCTTTGGCTGGGCCTCTAAGATTTCTTTTTTATTCATCAATCTTTATACTTAAATATTCTTTCTGTTATGATTTGTGGACATTAAAATCTAAAAAGAAGCGTCATCTTCTTGTCAGACCCTGCAGTTCAGTGAAAGGGTGGAGTCAGAGTAAAAAATATATGCAGGCCCAGGAGAAGGAGTGGGTCACTCCAGTGGTTGGAAGTTGGCTGCCATCCGGCTGCTGTTTGACTGGGAAGGGCCATTTCGAATGGCTGCTACTGTAGCTAATGGACAAAAGATTTATAATAACATCACATCTTAAAAAAAAAAAAACATCATAAAAAACAAAGTAAAGATATCCGCACTATCAGCACAGTTTGGAAAAACTCCAGTAAATAAATTTTTGTTGCTCTTTAACGGTATGAAGAGGCTTTGATAAAGTTGTAAGCTGCTGTGTTTCTACTTCCTCATGTAGTGGTTTGTTGTCAGCTTGCAGACACTGTGAGGGGCAGTTCTGTGACCTGGATAAGCAGAAGAAATGGATGGATGGATGGATGGATGGATGGATGGATGGATGGATGGATGGATGGATGGATGGATGGATGGATGGATGGATGTCTTTGAGCATACATCCTTCGAAGGATCCTTCCTACATGGGTCGGGTCCTTTGAAGGATGTAGGCCCTGAAATGGGACACACCCTGTGACACCTGACCTCCATCTCACATGACTCCATCCTACTATTCCTATTGGTGGAAACTCCTTTCATAACCAGAAGTTAATGTTTATACATATTGAACCTGTCAAAATTGACTCTTTACTATTTGACTATATATTTTTTTCTTAAGTAAAATGAATATATTTATTCTGCACCACTTTAGACATTCTGTGGTTGTATATACTTTTTATAAATTGTTTTGATGTATAATTTGTAGCTATGACCTTTAAGTGTGTCCCACATGGATCTTGTGAGATTAGATTTAATTCCGGGGCTCCAGATTGAAGGCGGGTATTAAAAAATGCACTCCACACATTTCAGAAATATACATGTGAGTGTGTATACACTACAAAAAAAGTCAATCTTAATAAGTATTTTTTTTTCTTAAAATAAGTGCATTTTTTCTTGAATTAAGGAGGTAAGTGAGACACTTTGCCAATGGAACAAGAACATTTATATTTAAAATAGGATAAAAAAAGTGATATTGTCTTATTTCAAGTGCATATTATCTAATTATCTTATTTTAAGAGTAAAAATACTCATTCTATTGGCAAATCATCTTATTTACCTGCTCAAATTAAGGGTAATTACACTTAATTTAAGAAATTTTTTACTCATTTTAAGATTGCTTTTGCAGTGTATGTGTTTTTAAAGCATGCATTATTTTTTTTACTTTAAAAGTACAATCTACTTTGTTATGATTTATAAATTTCCATTAGAATAAAATAAAATAATAATAAAAAGTTGTGAATCTCACATAAAGATGTTAAAAAATGCATGTCTATTAAGTAATCTTGAATATATACTGCAATTCTAAGAAGCCTCTCTCTGTGTCAGCTTTACATCGGCCCTACCCGACCCCCCACAGGGCGAAACACGTTGGGCATTTATGGAAATACAGCCTGCCGTTATGGTTGTTTACCCATGCTAAGTGTAACGCCATTACTCATGTGCTGAAGTTCACAGGATTTAATGCCACAGCAATAATTTAAACACACATCATTTTCAAAGGATGTCATTACTGTATATAAACCATTTACATCAAATTTACAGCTGCTGTTTGTAGCTTCAAGGGCATGCGGCGACTAAAGGGGCTTTATAATAAAGACATGGGGTCTAGCCTTATGTTTTGTCAAGCAGCAGAAATAATAGCGCCAACGCTTCCATTTAGTCTGTACACTGGCTCGCTGATAGGAAATCAATAGGTATCTTTCCTGAACCGGAGAGGGCGTAAATTGGGAGGGATACAGCTCCGTGTGACACACAACGGCCAAAGAAGGACACTGCAGCTTATTTCTGTTGCATGTTTTCATTCTGCAGCTCAGCTTCATCTGTTATGGCCTGTTTATTTCCTGCAGTGGTATAGCCAGGATAATCAAATGGGGGGAAGTCATAAAAACTTTGCTTTGAGCCATCAGGATGGTCTTTTGCAAACACTTACTTTACACTGCAGGGTGGCAGAAAGAGGAAATGATTTGCTAATTAGGCAGTACAGTAGTCTGCATCTTCTTCTCCAAATTTAGAATTATTTTCAATGTTACCCAATGTTTTTTTTTAATACAAAGACACACAAACAAGGCTAATAGAGTTTTTTTTTTTTTGGAGCAAACTAAAAGCCTTGCCATTATGATTTCAGAATTAGTGAAGCATACAGTAATGCTTTATAAACTTTTTAGAAGGCTGTCAGCTCATCTTATTCTTTTAGATCAGGGAAACAAGATGTTTTTACTTTCATCTTGCATGCTCTGAATTTACTCATACAAGTCAGCAAAGTGCACCACTCCCAGATGAAGTGCCACCCTTCCTGAATCACTCCAAACAAAGTGTCACTACAGTTCGTTTACTAGCTCTGGAATGCAACCCTCTTTCATAACCTTCTGTCCAGAAAGCGCAGCAGCACGGTAGCATCACCGCTTCCCTCAGCTTGGGTTGGCTCCCGAGGCGTGAAGGGTAGAAGACAGGAGGGGGGCATTCATATGTATGTAAGCACTGAGCCATAGAGAAAGGATATCACTGAGGCATGAGCAGAGCTATGGGCTGCATGAGACGTCAGGCTAACAGTTCCCCGCTGTGAGCCCTACCTGGATAAAGCAATACTGCTTATGTCTGACTGGCTTTACACTGCAGGGGTCGGAGGAGAGAGAGAGAAACACAGGGGTAAATAAGCACTGGGACAGAGGTGCAGAGTCGAGTGCACTTGAGCTATGAATTTTGGATTTTTTTCATATAGAAGAATGCAAAATGGATAATATTTAGATTAAACAATTATTAAGCCATTGCTTCATTAATCTTTTCCCCTTTTATCTTCTCTCCTCTGAAGTTCAACATAATACAGATTAATATCTTTGATTGTGCTATTTTTAACAGATATTAGCGATGAAGAATTTCTTCTTATCTTACCGTACAGACCAGTCTTCTATTCTTCTTTTTTGGTTTTTAATAATATGTACAGTAAAGTATCTGTATGTTTCTATTTTCATTTTACTTGCTGCTGGGACATATTATTTTCCCTCTGTGGGACAAAAAAAGCTATTTATATTAAAATGTTTTATCCCTGAGAAGACAGCCAGGATCCTTCCTGTGAAGCACTTAACAAATAAACTGAACCTGAATTTTACACTAGAACCGCAAAAAGAAAATTATGCTTTTCCATTAGCTATGTTACCATAAGTGAGCTAAAAGGTTCATATATTGGAAAGATTTTCAGTTTCTTTTCCAGATTTAGAAAATAGATGTCATGATCTGGCCTAATTCCTCCATCTTAATTGCTTATTTCTTTCACCTGCCGTTTTCCCTCCCAGCCTTAATTATCATTTATTCCTCACACCTGTTTCCTTTGGTATATACTCTGTTCAGCCTAAGCTTTCAGGGCCAGATCATTTCATTTGTTTTCCTGTTTGTCTGAGGTTTTTTCAGTTTTATTCCACAGTTCAAGTCCTGGATCCTGGCGGCAAGTGGAAAGAGGGTTTTGTGTTTGTCTCGTCTCCTGATCGTCCACTGTTCCTCCCCTGCTGAGTCCTCTGGGTTTTTGGCTCTATATGCAGGGAGGTTAGGTTTTTATCCCCGTAAGCCTGGCTCCAAGGAGGAGACCAGTTTAAAGGTCCTGCATCAAGTTCTGGTTCCACGTCCTGTCTTGGCTACCCTCTGCCACTTAGCCTGCCCGTCTGCACCTTATCCTGTCTGTTCCGGTGCGTTTCCGTCCGGTCACACTTCTGGACTCTGTCAGACTCTGAACCTGCCTGGGAGCTTGTGGATTACCTGGAAGCCTGGATCCTGTTATCTGTCTGTTCCTGCCTGATATGTAATCCTGTCCAGGATCGGCTTCCTTCGGGTCCGCCGGGACTGCAGCCCTCGGGACACTCTGGGTGATGCGCGCCGCATCAGTCCAGCGGCTGGTTTGTGCCCCATTCCAGGGAGATGGACTGGACCATTAAACCAAGTAAGTGACCAACTCAGATAATCATCTTCTGTCAGATGATGGCGGTCACTTACCTGTGTTTCTCCCATGAACGGAGTGTCTGAGATTGGGCGGTGCCCCGCCCCCCACCTGCAGTCGCCGTGAGCCACAGATCCAACAGCTCCACTTTAGTTTCTGTTTGTTTGTCTTTATTTCAATAAACATTTTAAACTTTTCTACTGACTGTCTCTCCTTGAATACTGGGTCCATCTGTTCTGTTTTATGACACTAGATGGAGCATTTTGGTTGCCTATTACCCCCACACTGTTTAACTTCACATTTATGTATAACCTACTAAATGAACAACAAAAAATAGTTATGTCGTAATGTAGTAATATTAAAATTTTAAAAATGAAGCAAATTCATAGGAATGGCAGCTGTGGTTGTGTGGGAGGTGCCGTGAAGGGAGGGCTATAGTGCAGCAGAGAACATGTGGGAGGTGACCTGGCCAGCCAAATTAACTTATATGGGATGTAGGCCAGTTTAGTCAGGCTCAATAGTCTCTGGTCTAAAACAAACCTGACTAATCGCAGCATTGCAGGTTGGCCCATAATGCAACAGCACTTTTTTGTAACCATAACAATCAAGCCTGCAGCTGCAAAGGAGCCATGTTTTATTGATGCCTTATCCCCATAGGAGAGCTGTTTATATTGATTAAAATTTTAACTATTGGCTGCTGTAAATATTGAGAACTTGTTCCTGTGAATAGATTTCTTTTTAAATATATGTTTTCGCATCACATCCCTAGTTATCCAATTAGTTCAAAACTGTATGTGATGACTCCGTTAGTCAAGCCTTAGGAATTGACTCCTCACACCTCTTTCCAGACTAATATGCTGTGCACATGGTGTAAGTTAGTCCTGCTGAACATGTGACCGGGAAAGTATGCTTGTTCAAAAATTTCAGGCTAAGTTCACAGATTTCTCAGCAGTCCTTAATGCAGTTTAAAAAGCCAGCCAAGGGTTGGAGAGTCTGGTTAGGGGAACAGCACAGTTTGTCTCTGCTTTTTGCAAATGATGTGGTTCTTCTTTCTCTCTACATCATCTGCTAGGGGTCAAGTATCGTGGTGTCCTGTTCACAGGTCAGGCGAAAATGGAGTAGGATATTGACAGATGGCTGATGCTTTAATGCGGACACTGCGTTGGTCTGTTGCGGTAAAGAGGGGCGGAGCCAAAAGAAAAAGCTCTCAGTTTACTGGTTGTCCTATGCTATGGCTATCAAATCTGTTTCAGATGCCATCTGGATGCCTCGCTTCAAACAGACGCTTGTCCAATGACTCTTAAAAAATATTTTGCCATGTTTATAAAACTCCTTCAATACAAAATTTTTGGAATATTTGTTTTTAGGATACATAAAAGGAAAAAGTACTTAAAATATGTTAGAAAATATAACATAACAATATGAATATAAACTACTTAAAATACGTTATAAAATATAGGTTAGTGAATAAGGCTGTAATCTTAGACTAGAGTTTGCTTTAAGTGAAAGGTTTCCATCAAAAACAGTTTAAATCCTCTCAGTGAATGATGGAATGGCAGAGCACTCATTTTCTAGACTCAGATGTTATCACCCTATTTCTGAAGGATGGCATTTAAAAGCTTTGTCTAAGTAAATGGCATTAGTTTGGTTCACTTAAATGAGTTTGCAACATATATATAAAAAAAAACATGTTAGTGAGTGAATAATTTTTGCTTCAATCTTACAGCAGGAGCATAATAAGCAGGATCTGATGAATCCAAGAACAAAAAAAATTCATGAGAATAACTACTGAGACACATCCAACCCTCGCTTAGCCACCACTCTCCTCTCTTTCTGCCTTTCTAGGTCAGAAAGATGGCATGCCAAACCTTTTTTCTAAAATGGCTGGTCTATGCGGCTGGACCTTCCCCAGACAGCGCCACTGCGGTGACAGGAAAGTGATTATGTATTGATCATGATCACATAGACACTGGTGTAGCTCCTTCTCTGGCTGTGGGCTGAGAGGATAATAGCTCAGACGTGAAGACTGACAGCCAATCTCTTCAGGCAGTGCCGCCAGCTCTATTTTTGGACAGTCCCACCTAGTGATTGAAATGCGTGCACACGGATCAGGGGGGAGTAACGCTTGAAGTAAGAGACGATCAACCGAGTGTGGCAAAGAGAGCATCACCAGCCACAAAGTGATGCACTGTGCCGTGGTGGTGAGGGCTTAACTGAACCAGAAAAACTCCATCCATCCATCCATCGACTCATCGTCCATCCATCTATCCATGCATCCACCATCCATCCATCCATCCATCTATTTATCCATCCATCGACTCACCGACTATCCATCCATCCATCCATCCATCCATTTATTTATCCATCCATCGACTCACCGACTATCCTTCCATCCATCCATCCACCATCCATCCATGCGTCCATCCATCCTTCCATCCATCCATCCATCCATCCATCCATCGACTCATCGTCCATCCATCTATCCATGCATCCACCATCCATCCATCCATCCATCCATCTATTTATCCATCCATCGACTCACCGACTATCCATCCATCCATCCACCATCCATCCATGCGTCCATCCATCCTTCCATCCATCCATCCATCCATCCATCCATCCATCCATCCATCCATCCATCCATCTATTCATCCATCCATCCATCCACCCTCCATCCATCCATCCACCATCTATCCATGCATCCACCATCCATCCATCCATCCACCATCCATCCATGCGTCCATCCATCCATCCATCCATCCATCCATCCATCCATCCATCCATCTATTCATCCATCCATCCATCCACCCTCCATCCATCCATCCATCCATCCATCCTTCCACCATCCATCCATCCATCCATCCACCATCCATCCATCCATCCATCCATCCATCCATCCACCCTCCATCCATCCATCCATCCATCCATCCATCCATCCATCCATCCATCCACCCTCCATCCATCCATCCATCCATCCATCCATCCATCCATCCATCCATCCTTCCACCATCCATCCATCCATCCATCCATCCATCCATCCATGCATCCATCCATCCTTCCACCGTCCATATATTCATCCATCCATCCATCCATCCACCCTCCATCCATCCATCCATCCATCCATCCATCCACCATCCATCCATCCATCCATCCTTCCACCATCCATCCATCCATCCATCCATCCATCCATCCATCCATCCATCCATGCATCCATCCATCCTTCCACCGTCCATATATTCATCCATCCATCCATCCTTCCACCATCCATCCATCCACCATCCATCCATCCATCCATGCATCATCCATCCTTCCACCGTCCATATATTCATCCATCCATCGACTCACCGTCCATCCATCTATCCATGCATCCGTCCATCCATCCATCCATGCATCCATCCATCCTTCCACCATCCATCCATCCATCCATCCATCTATTCATCCATCCATCCATCCATCCACCCTCCATCCATCCATCCATCCATCCTTCCACCATCCATCCATCCATCCATCCATCCATCCTAAGCTCACATAGAAGAGGATGACACACTTGGAGCACTGCTGATTCTCCCTCTGCAGTCAGAGCCAGTTGTAGATTCCCTGGCTTGCAGATGGGCATTTACAGCAACAATGCAGTTGAGCGTTGAGGGAAACCCTCAAACAAATGGACAAAAACCAACTTATGTTGTCTTTGCCAGCAGAGCCCCTTTCATGTGTAACAATTGGCACCTGACATTTAGTTACAGCTCAGCTAGTGACTAAATCTGCATAGTGCCTTCCATAGATATTCATACCAGGCATTCTTGTCTCCTCTTTGTCTTGTATTTTAGCGACGAACCTCCAAAGTGTTGGATAATTGTAAAGGTGGAGAGTAAATGATAAATGGTTTTCAATTCATCTAAGAAGTAAAAAATGTGATGTGCTTTTGCGTTCATCCCCTTTTAGTTTAAACACCATAAATAAAAACAGTTGATATTGTATGTTAAATGTACAACACACAAGTTCAGCACTGGTTTATTAAAATTCAGCTATGAGGGAGTTAATTCCTTCAAGGAATTTGCGTCAATCCACAGAGTGCGGATTAAGTCTTATCCCACACTGCAAAAACAATCTAGAAATAAGTGAAGATTTCTTAAATTAAGTGAATTTAACCTTAATTTGAGTAGATAAATAAGAGGATTTGCCAATGGTATTAGTATTTTTACTCTTAAAATAAGATAATAAGATAAAAATGCACTTGAAACAAGACAATGCAGTTGTTTTTTCTTATTTTAAATGTATATTGCCTTGTTCCATTGGCAAAGTGTCTCACTTACTCCCTCAATCGAATAAAAAATGCAGTTATTTTAAGAAAAAATGACTTATTAAGATTTGAATTTTTTGCAGTGCAGAATTCAATATCTGTAAACTGCAAATGAAAACTAAAGTGGAGTTCTGGTCTTGCATGCACAACCTGCTGTGTGGTAAATTCAACCAGAGTTGTCAAGTAACTACTGTAAATATAAATACTACGTTAATATATTCAAGAATTTTTTTTTTTCAGTATCTGTTCTTTAATTGAGTATTTATTTTTCTGAGGACTAATGATTTTTTCTTACTACATTTGAACACAAATATCTGTTCCATCTACTCCTTCCTTTCTCCAAAGTGGATCATTACTTCCATGCATATTGATAAATATGAGGAACAGCAGCAACGAAAAAGAGAGAAGATCAAGAAGAAAATCTCTCCATTTGGATGCAAGTTTGTTTAAAGAAAAACAGTAATGAAGACAAAGAGCTGAAAAATATTCCAGATGATGGATCAGGTTCTGAAATGGAAGACAACTCCCAGTCTATCCACGCATCCCTTTATTTGATTTTAAATTTACATGTTGATTATTTTACAAGTTCTATTTCAATTTGAATGCTATTTGCAGCCTGGATGCTCTAAAGACCAGAGATATAAACCCATTTAGATGAACATACAGGATTTGTTTTTAGTTCAGTCTATCTTATCCTTTCTTAAATTATGATTCACAACACAACTACACAAAGTCAGTATTTTTTATGTTCTATCTACAAACACGGTGAGCATAAGGGAAAAGGGAAGCCATTTTCTGTGCCATTAACCATTTCTAAAGCATTTACTTGTGCACTCAAGTACAACGTAGGACATGTTCTGCTCTTACTTGTGATAAAAGAGTTTAATTTGCACTTTTAATAAAGGTATTTGTACTTCTACTAAACAAAATAACTATTTATGACACCTCTGAATTTAATCCTGCTAACATTGAATTACAAATATTTAGATTGTTAATCCAACTTTCTCAGTTTTAACTGTTTAACTCTTTGAAAAATGTTATTAAACTTGATTAAGTATTATCAATTTAGTTACCATCTTCTCCTCCTGATTCCATCAGGGTCTCGGTTGGGCTGGTGCCTATCTTCAGCAGTCGGCACTCTATCAGAGAGCTGAATTTAAGCCATTTTCTGAGCCATTAGCCATTTCTATTTCTTATATTTCTTTTGCTCTTCTCCCGACTGGTTTCGGCAAGAGTTGCCTGGCTTTTAGTATGTCATATGCTTTGTTGATCTGATTGGTTTATTTGGCCGGTCTATCACCAACATAGGCGAATCAGCTAACCAGTATTTTCGCCCCTTCCCAAAATTACTTCAACCGAAGGTTTCCAGATGGATATGCGGAGCAAATCCATCTGGCGGAGTCACGTAATCAACTCTGGGTTCCTGAACAAAACCCTTACCCCCTGCTCCCCAGGCACCACACAAAGGCAACCCACTGCTCCCCAAGGGGATGGGTCAAATGCAGAGAACGATTTACCCCATTGTGGGACAATAAAGGGGTGTAATTTTTTTTTTTTAACTCCCTAGGAGTTAAAGAACCAATTTCAATTTTGCTATGGAAGCAACTATTTGACTTCAGACATCACCCTATTTGTGAATGGCTTTTGTTGACTCGTTTTTATGACCAGGTCTAGATTTTTAATCTGTTTACACAGTCACGCCATAGAGACCTATGTCCTTATGGTGACCAAAACCCTGGTTCCCATGTGGTAAGATTATTTTCTTTGAGTTGTGGTTAGGTTAAGAACAAAGGTTTGAATTCAGTTCAGGTAAGGTTAGGGTTAGGTTTGTACTGGTAATAGTTAGGTTAAGGTAACGGTCTGGGTTAGACCATATAAAATGAATCAATGAAATGTCCCCATAAGTCATAAAAAAAAGAATATATGTGAGTTTGGCTCAATCTTAATATAAATCCAGCTAAAGATACTGTAGTAATGAAGAAAGATACACATTACAAACTTGGTTTAGAAAAAAAATGTAAAAAAAAAAAATTAAACAAAGTTATGAAACATCTCCAAATCAGATAAACCTGTACATCATAAGAAGCATTCTATAAATCCAAAATAAGGCAGGGCTGATTGACTTAAATGGCAGGCCAGGGGAAGGATTAACCAAAGAAGCAGCCAAAAAAAACCCACTGACTTTGGCCCCGTCCACACGAAGCCAAACCCTGGCCTAAACGCACAAATTTTTCACCAAACCAGCCTCTCATCCATACGAAGCCGGCGTTTCGGGGTCTGTAAACAATCCTTTTTTTATTCAGCCTTCAGAGTGGGAAGATTTTGAAACGGCGTTTTCGCATTTCCATCTTTAAGCTCTAACCGCATTTTTTTTTTTACACGCATGCGTCATAGCGTCGCCTCTAAACACGCATGCGCGACACAGTATCACAACAACAATGGCGCCGTACTGTGTTGAATGGTTGCTGCTCATGCTACTCACCCTGCTGTCGGGCTTACAACAGAATCTTCTTCTTCTGGAATATCTCCAGGAAGAACAGAGCAATATCGACCACATAGTTCAGCACCTGAATTTGACTGAACCACGAAAATGGACCCGCAGGGCAACCATGTATAAATATTAGTGCGCATGCCCAACATTTTGTCGCCTATTTTTGCTTTGGCACCACAGCGCCACTTACAGGCCTGGCATACATTTTGCAGCGTTTTCATGCATTCGTGTGGACGATCACATTTATTTTACGTCTCCGTCTTTACGACAAACGTTCTGGAAAATATTAGCGTTTCGTGTTCATTTTGACTTCGTGTGGATGGGGCCTTTATCTACAACTCAGGTGGTGACTAAAACTGCATCTCTGTATTCCGCTTTCAAGCAAATCAGCATGTGTTACAGATAACAGTGAAGCAGGGTAAATAAGTTCAACGTGAGCATGACAAGTAAGAAAAAAAGTATCATGCCTCTCCTAAAACCATCAGTCTTCATAACAGAACTCATAAATACACATGTTAAAAAAGCAGGTTTCAACAGGGCTGTAAAATGCAGCTGAGGAATGGGGAAGATGAATATATAAGCACCCTGCAGAGGCTGAGAAGATAAGGAAATATATGTTTATATCACACTATCACACTTTTAAAAATTAGAGTTAAGCAAATCCAGCATGTGTGGCTTATAGCAATAAAACAATAATAAAAAAAACATATACTACATCTTGAAGATAAGATATGGTTGTCAGCATCCAAGAAATGGTTCCCTAGAGGCAATGATGGATAAGGGACGCTGCACTTTTGATAAGTAAGGGGATCGTCACACTTAAGCACTTACATTGCCATTGTTGTAGTACAATTACTAGTCTTTTACAAGACAGAGAGGGAGCCATCACAGAGAAGCCGTGTTTGCATGTGTGTGAGTTTGAACGCCACATGTGTCTGCTTTGTGCATGACATCCCCTTTTCAAGCAGGCAGTTACTGAGTCTACTGCCTTGACAGGCCATTTACAGGAACGGCAGGAACAAAATAATTAAGAGGGTCTTTTGTTCCCCGCTGATGGCCGTGACACGCGCCGCCATTTTTAAAGGGTTGTGTCATTGATTCACTTTAATTAGCTCATAGGCAATGTGTGCAACATGCAGATAGGGTTCAGGACTGGAAGTCAAGAATGGAAAATTGGGCCCTTCACATGTTTAATTGCTCCCAAGGCATTAGCAATGGTGAGGTAATAACAAAAAGTAAGGCAAAGGATATTGTCTAATGAGCAACTTTATCATGGGTAAATGAATTGAATGCTTCTCAATATGAGAACTTTGCCACAGGGCCTGGGGTGTTTAATGTGAATTAGGCATTCTCCACTAAAAAAGGGGGAAATCATTTCAGAATAATTCAAAACAGTTGGATGGAATAAACGTGTGGTTAAAGCTGGTACAGCTCCATAGGAGTAGCAGCCTTTACCACTGGAGCTCCACATCAAAGGTATTCAGTGATACAGCCATCCTTCAACTTGTTCATTATTTTACATATTTTAACCAGAGGCTTGAATATATTTTGTCAGCCTTTAATCTCAAAAGCCACACAAAATGGTGCATGTGTCTGAGAATCAGAGGCACATTGACACCTGTAGGAGCTTCACTTGATCCACAGCTTACTCTTATGGCTTCAAACATCTAGCCTTTATACAATAGAGGCAAGGACTTTTAGCCACCAGGGGCGATCTAAACCCCTAAATAGAATTTAAATTCCTCTTTCTCACATATAAAGCCTTAAATGGCCAAGCTCCGTCTTATATCAGAGATATAAGATATACTGACAGGGTCAACATAGTGGGAGATTTTAACCTCCATGCTGACATTGAAGACGATAGCTTAAGAGCAGCTTTTAATGCTATCTTAGACACTATTGGCTTTGTTCAAAATGTGAATAGTCCCAAACATTCTCATCTTCATACTTTGGATCTTGTGCTGACATATGGCATAGAATGTGAAGAAATAACAGTATTTCCTAAGAACCCTGTCCTCTCTGACCACTTTTTAATAACCTTCAGGATTACTTTAACAGAGTTCTCTCCCTAAAGAAGGTTTCACTTTAGCAGATCATTATCAGATAGTGTAATTATAAATTTTAAAGAAATTTTAAAGTTTCACTTTCTCTCTCCTCTGTGTCACTGAGCAGTGCTGCAGAGTCCAAAAGCTTGGTTTATTTCCCTTCAGAGGTTGATGATTTTGTTGATGGGGTTGCTAGTTCACTGCGTACTGCCTTAGACAACGCAGCCCCTTTGAAAATGAAAACCCTTAAAAATAGAAAGCTGGCTCCTTGGTTTAATGCAGAGCTGCGTACTTTGAAGCAAAATGCTAGGAAACTCGAAAGAAAATATTGCTCCACAGGCCTACGAGAATCCTACCAAGTCTGGAAAAATTGTTTACTGCTATGTAAGAGGACCCTTTGTAAAGCAAGAGCAGCATACTTCTCCTCATTAATAGTGGAGAATAAGAAAAATACTAGAAATCTTTTTAGTACAGTTGCCAAACTCACCCAGAGCCATAGCTCTGTTGAACTGTCCATTCCACCTGCTCTTAGCAGTAATGATTTTATGGGATTCTTTATAAATAAGATTGATCCTATTAAAAATAAGATCATTAGCACTCTAACTGCGAATTGTTTGTCTCTGGAGGGTTAGACAGTATCTGAGGTAGTCATTGAATCTGATCCGGGTTTAGGCTGCTTTGATCCAGTTAAAATTTCAGCGTTAGCTAATCTATTGTCTTCATCTAAGCCTTCAACTTGGTTGTTAGATCCAGTTCCACAAGGTTATTTAAGGAGGTATTCCCTTTGATCTCCTCCTCCATTTTAGATGTGATTAATCTATCTCTGTAACAGGGATATGTACCTAAAGCTTTTAAGGTTGCTGTAATTAAACCTCTGCTTAAGAAACCGTCTCTTGACCCAGATGACTTGGTTAATTATAGACCTATATCCAATCTTCTTTCTTATCTAAAATTCTTGAGAAAGTAGTTGCTAAACAAGTGTGCGATCACTTACACCATAATTAACTTTTTGAAGAGTTTCAGCCTGGCTTTAGAGCTCATCATAGCACTGAAACAGCTCTGGTGAAAGTCACGAATTATATTCTCAGGCCTCAGATAATGGACTTGTATCTGTGCTCGTCCTGCTGGATCTCAGTGCTGCATTTGTTACAGTTGACCATAATATTCTTTTGGAAAGACTTTAATATTTTGTTGGAATTACAGGAACAGCACTAGACTGGTTTAAATCTTATCTGATCGATTTCAGTTTGTTCATGTTAATGACAAATCTTCCTCATGTTTAAAGGTTACCTGTGGAGTACCACAGGTATCACTGCTAGGACCAATTCTCTTTACTTTATACATGCTCCCAATGGGTAGTTATTAGACAGCATGGGATTAATTTTCACTGTTATGCTGATGATACCCAGCTATATCTGTCTATAATCCAGATGAAGCTAACCCATTACATTAATTCGAGGCATGTCTGAAGACAGAAAAACCTGGATCACTCTTAACTTTCTCCTTCTGAATGCAGACAAAACAGAAGTTATTGTCTTTGGACCAGAGTCTTTGAAAAAGAAGCTGATTAGTCAGTCACTTCATTTGGATGGGATTAAACTGATTTCAGATAATAAAGTAAAAAATCTTGGTGTTGTTTTTGATCAGGACCTGTTGTTTAAATCCCATATCAATGAGGTTTCTAGAATTTTATTCTTCCTTCTTTCATCTGTGCAATATTGCAAAAATTAGAAATCTCCTGTTCATGGGTGATGCTGAGAAACTAGTCCATGCATTTGTTACTTCAACGAGGATGGGAGGAGTCAAAGCGACAAGGAGGACAAAGTGATGCTGGGAGCAACATAAGTAAGGGAGTAAAGCTTTAAAGTGAAACTGTTTATTTTGTAACATTTAAAGAAATAATTGCGCTGCGCTGGTTTTTCAACAGTGGACATTTTTCAGAGTGACGCTTTATTCCCCTGCACTGGTGTAAATTGATTCAGTGATTTATTCAAGCGCTATGGATCAGTGTGGCCTGCTGTTACATATGGCGTCCATACACATAGTGTACTATAACAGCCATGTTAGGAACAGGAGGGGCTATATCCAATTAAATTATGAGGGGATCCACATTTATATACATAGGAAGACATATTACAGTAGTACCTGATTACTGGTGTGATACAAATAAGCTCAACATAAGGAAATTATTTTCTATAAGAAAAGAAACCCAGGAAAGCAATAAAATAACAGTTTCCCCAGTTCATTAAAAAGAGTAAGAGAAAGGTAACAAAAAGGACAAGCAGGGCAAATGGAATAAGCTAATACTTTGTGTTAGCACCTTTTCATTATTCTTTAGTTTTCAGTCATCTTAAATACACATCAGCCAGCGGCTATGGTGAATCTGATTAACCTTAGTTCAGCTGTCCTACAAGGATTCTTCTGACATATGCTCATCCACACCTATTAGCTAAAGCCAGGATTTGTAAAGAGATTAAAAAGGATAAAAAAGATCTTAGTGTACAGAGGTATCAGTCAGGAGGAGGCTGCAGATCATTGCATAGAAAAGAAAAAAAAAACATAAATAACAGTATAATAAAGTTCTGAAGTGGGAATAGTAGAGATCTGAGCTAAATCTAACAGAAACTCTATGGTCTCCTGAAGAGGGGTGTGTACATGTAAAAATACTACCAAAGAAGGCTAAATAAATAAAATAATAAAAGATGCCTGTTTTGGCAAAGTATTAGAATAGGATATACTATGAAACTAGACCAAAAGAAGTAAAAAAGCCAAAAGATTATCTGTTTTCAAAATTTTACATACACAAAACTTTGCAGTCATAACGTTGGCAAAAGCTCCTATGTATTTCAAAGTATCAAAACATCATATCTGAGCTTTAGCTGTCTGGTCCAAACTGGCTCTTGAAACGATGAGTCAGCAGAACAGCTGCGATTCAATAGTAGAACGGCTCTATATACAGGAATATCCAGGAATCATCAACCGTAACAGTAAATCCGTGGACTGCTGGAAAGGATTTCTGGGATTTGTTCAGAATCATTTCAAGCCAATTCATCATGTAGATAAACAAATATCTCTGAACATCTTCAGAGTCCAAAGTATATTTTATTGTTTTAAGAAATGGAAAATGTAAAACAAGAACTTGAAGGAAAATATGTTTTTCTCTAATTTTATAGACAGTGGATATATAATTTCAATGGTTTTTCTTTTTCACACACCATGATATATATTTATTTTTGTTCTTTGTAAATACTCTCTGTAAAATATAAACTTAATAACTTCCATCTTTCCAAGCTGCTGTTGTTTTTGCCATTATTAAATACCAAATGCTGTGCTGTGCTTTGGCAACCTTGGGTATTCTAATCTGATTGGCTGAGGGACCGGGAAGTATATAGAGACTACACAGACTCTGCACTGAGAAGTCCCACAGTGTACCTCTAGGTTTTGAATGGAGAACGACTCAAACGAAAAAAAGAAGAGAAAAGAAAAAGAAAGAAAAAAATGAATGGAGAACGACTGAACTAAGATATTGCTGACTGAGAGGACAGGTTGTTTATAGGGAATGTACGGAGCGCCTCTGATGACATGGTCAAAAAAAATTTTTAATTGTGGCCACGAAGTAGTATTTCGTGCGCACGAAGTAGTATTTTGTGCGCACGAAGTAGTGTTTCGCGGCCACGCAATAAGTATAACGTGCGCACGAAATACTTATTAATAATATCAATAAATCCGCCCCTGTTTTCAGGCATATGTTAACTGTAATGACTTATCTTGGACAGGCAGCTATGTAAACGGGCCTTTAGTCCTTCGTTTAGCTATGCTGCGGTTGTTTACACTACGCCTTTTCCACCTAAAATGGTGTCTTAGCAACAAATGTCACGTGAATGGCGGAGACCGACTGGGTAAGCAAATCGAGCGCGCCTTAGACCTTAGAGAAGGCGCGCTCGATTTGCTTACCCCGTTGTCCAGGAATGATATTGATATTATTAATAAGTATTTTGTGCGCACGTTAAACTTATTGCGTGGCCACGAAATAGTATTTCGTGCGCACGTTATATTTATTGCGTGGCCACAAAATACTACTTCGTGGCCACAATAAAAATTTTTTTTTGACCATGTCATCAGAGGGGCTCCGTAGGAATGTTAGTATTATCAAATGAAAAATGAAAAGGAATTGTTTTATAGTCAAGTTCTGTGTGCACTAAGTTCAGCCCTCTAAAAAGTGCAGTTCAAGAATTGTTTTATAAGAACACTGTGTGTAGTTTCCTTACTGATCTATCAAGTTAGAGCTCCACACAGTAAGATAGGATCTACTCATCAGGCCACATCAGTTGGGAGAAAAAGAACAGACGATAACTTAGTGATATACCTGTGAAACACAGAAAGAAAGGAAAAAAAGAGACCACTCACTGTGCAAACTGGCAGAAAGCTTGCTGATTCAACACAGGGGAAGAACACTTCCAGGAGAATTCAATCCACAAAGAGGCTTTCACAACACTGCGGTCGGATTAGACTCAGTTGTGGCGGTGTCCTTTTAAAGGTGCTGTAAGCGCATTTTAAATCAACTTCCTACTGTTACTTTGGAGACCAAGATAGAAGACACATCTGCTTTTTCTGTTTGGTCTGATACCGTTTTCAGTTTTTAAAGCATCTAATCGGAATTTGGCTACATGTTTCTTCATGCTGTTTTTTTTTGCTGTTTGTTCTTGTTAAGTGCAAAATGAAACCAGTCACTGTTTCACTGAGGGACAAAACAGCGATAACAGTCATTTTCAGCGTTTATTTATTATACTATTGGTAGGCGGGAATGATCTGGCTCACAGTCTTTGCTCTTTTAATCAAAGGTTCATTGGGTTTAGATCAGGACTCTTAAGAACTAGTTACTAATTCCAAAACTATTCCCACAAAGTAGGTGGTATGCAATAGTGCAACAACAGCCCCATTTTTCCTACCCTTATGAAACCATAATAGGTCAGAGCACGGTAACCGAGATAACTGTTGAGTGTAAATGGCACGCACAACTGAACCGAACCGTGCCGAACACAACCGAACCGTTCTAACATGTTACTAGTTCATCCGTAGGGTTTGGCGCAGTTCAGTTCTGGCTCACTTCTCACATAACAAAGAGCGCATGAGCGGCATCATTTCCTTACAGTCAGCCTCCGTAATCAGGAAATTTCAGACATTCATAAAAATCCTAGCTTCCCTACTGTGCCACATGATTTCCAGTGATGTGATCTGCTTAGCAATGTGATGAACATCAACGTCTTCCGTTGTTTCCTGCATCTTTAAGCTCGATTAGACAATTATATGTCGTATCCGATTCCCAAAAGCCGACTCTGTAAAGTACATTCTGTCAGGACTCCAGTCTGTGTGTTTATTTTTTGTGTTGTTCTCCCTTCCACCAGCAGGAGGCGCCTGGTTCTGGTCCACCTCCTCACACACCTGATGATGGTTACCTCGTTAATGGAGTGCTCTTAAGCTGCTGATTGCCACTACCCCGACGCCAGTGTCTTTACCAGTTTTGGGTACTCTAGCCAAACTGAGTTTTTGCTGAGTAAGACTGAGTTCTTGTTCTACCTGAGTTTTAACTTCGTTTTTTTCTTTGCCTCTCGGCGGGAAGTCATCCTGCAAACTGGATCTTTTCGGACCTTCACTCCATGGATGAATCAACTGAGCCTCAAACCGAGCTGTGGATTCAAACAGGAGGTTTGGATCCTGTTTCCTTGAGAGGAAGTTGAGTTTACCCTCTGAGCAAGGGAATCATCTCCACTAAGACCCATTCAAGTACCGCAGGAAATCTGAGTTGCAATCAGTTTCTTCGTTCACAGACAACCATCCGAGTTCTGGGTAAACCCTGTTCCGCCCTCCCCCGAATCAGAATAACACTGGAAAACAGCACACAGATTGGAGGCAAAGATTCTACAACTTCTCTGGAAATGTGAGTCAACAACCAGATCCTCTTCTCCAAATGCACAAATGAAATTTCCCACTGAGCCTGAACTAATCGTTTGTCTTCCCTTCACCTTCCAGTTCCGGTCGAGCTGAGTTCGAGCTGAGTAACTCTGCACCGTGCCTTATCTCTTCAATAAACCTGTTAAACCCCCTGTATCTCTCTGAATTGGTTTCTCTGCATGTGGGTCCGAGCTTTAGATAAAATCATGACAAATTCACCAAAGGTTGCCTTCTTCGCCTAACTCTCTGCAAACTTCCTGAATGTTACGGGCGCCGCCATGTTGGTTTGCATGTTTTCCTCTAGAGATCAGTAGTACCGTAGATCGCCATTAGAAGGCGAGGAACCGTACTAGCATGGTGTGTAAATGGTCGTAGGGAACCAAGATCAGCACCGTTAACTGATCCAAGCTCAACACGGATCCGTTTTCAGAGGGTTGTGTAAATGGGGCTTAAAAAAAGCCAATTCCAAAAACATTCCCAGAAAGTTGGTGGTATGCAATAGTGCAACTAGGGCCCTATTTTCCCTAACCTTTTGAAACCTCAACATCTGTGGTTATTTCCTGCGTCTTTAAGCCCTGATTAGACTATCAATTGTCGTATCCACTTCCCAAAAGCCGACTCTGTAAAGTCAATTCATCAAAGGTTGCCTTCTTCGCCTGACTCTCTGCACACAACAAAATATCACAATTATAACCAAACTTCCTGAACGTTACAGGCACGGCCATGTCGATATGCTGTAGATGTCACTAGGAGGCAAGGAACCTTGCTAGCGTGGTGTGTAAACGATCATAAGGAACCCAGCTCGGCATGGATCGGTTTTCAGAGGGTAGTGTAAATGGGGCTATTTTTTCCTTTTACTAAAACTAAACTAAAGCCACATGAAAGACATCCCCATACTACAACCCACTGTGAAGGATTTAGTGTTGAGGGAATTTCATTGCAGGACTTATTGCACAGGTAGCATCCAGTGGAGGCCGCTGCTCTTTGATCCAGGGGAGGCTCAAGGGTGTTAATTAAATCCAAATGTCACGTATTTCATCACTAAACAATTAAAACACATCAATGTTGTGAAGCTCAAATAATAAAGTCCAGAAACCACGGCAAGAGTTCAGCCCAAGATGACTGTTCTGACTGAATAATCACTCTTCCCTCTGTACTCTTGAGGAAAACCTCCTCGCTGTCAGTCAAAAATCCTTAAGTATGTTTGCCAATTAGCATTGAGCAGCCAGCTTCACAACCCGCCCCCGCTCCATTTTTATTTTAAAAAAAATGTATAACTACACTGCCATCTCAAAGCTATGCTCTATGTCATGTTGTTCTATAACATTATATTTGAATGACAGTTTGAACAGGACAAATGTAAAAAAAAAAAAAGAACACTGAATAAATGTATGTTAAAACTATAATCCTTTATAAGCTATAGCATCTCCAGAAAGTTTCCTTGTCACTCTTTCTAGTTCTTGCAGCCTGCTGTTATAAAACACCAAAAACCAACTCTATAGATTGTCTCGCTGACAGGAGCAGAATGGAATCTCTAGCCTGTAGCTTCAACAATTGTCCATCTAGAAATAATGGACAACAGAAGTCCTCACCATCCTCACCGCACTGTTTTATGTTGTTTTTTTTTTTTAAAAAGCACTTTCTGAGCAACTCACTCTGTCATCTGACAGCCATCTTGGAGTGCAAAGGGTTAAAGATTTTTCCCTAGAGGAATGCTGAAGCCTACTTTGTGACTGGTGGTTTAATGTCTCCGTCAGCCGGTGAGAGCGGCACTCTGCTGCCGCCTGACAAGCAATCCATCACAGAGAACACACAGACAGAAAGCTGCATGCAGCCACATAGAGCGTCTGCACGACAGACACGCTAAAGTACACGGTAACTGCGCACCGCCGCAGACTCACATCAGCACACATAGCACCCAGCATGCTGAAAGACATACATTAATGCGCTAGTTAGGGCATCGAGACAGTTACAAATCTCAGGCAGACTGACATAAGTACAAGTTTTAAATCCTCCTGGGTTCTTGTTTCTTTAACTTTATTTCATAACATGCAAGTTCTATATCATTTGGCCAGGGTACGGGGATTAATAAAAAAGGCAATGACAATTAGATTATATAGAGGGCTCCGTTTTCCTTCTATATAATTTGTTCTACTGAGTCCCATATAAAAAATGTAAAAGAAAAAATGAGTATTCCTATTTGATTTCTATTTTATTCATTTTTAATTTATTTGAAGTTAGATTTATTAAAAATGTAATGTTTCGTTTTACCTGAAAAAAATGTTTCATGTTCTTTATATTTATTGTGTCAGAAAATACAACCAGTTTTAGAACTTTGCAAAAATAAATAAATAAATAAATTCATGTAGTGGTGAAAATGAGCTTTAGACACCAGATCTGTAATGGTTTCTGCACTGATTCTGGCCTGATCACCAGGCCACACACCTGCTCTGCTCCACCCATCCGCAATCAGCTCTCACCGGTGTCACCTGTTTCCACCAGTTTAAAAACCCCATCAGATCAGTCCTCTGTGCCAGATTATCTCGAGCCAACCCGCTACGAATAGTCCAGCATCTTGAAGAGTCCCTGAGTGTCTACATGTTTCTGACCCGATCTGCCTCCTGATACCGAGCCTGCCTGACCCCTATCTGATTCTGCCTGCCTGATTACCCTCTCTGCTCTGCCTCTGGATCCCCGGATCTCTGACTCATTCTGATCGGTCTGCCTGCTCCACTCTCTCTGGATCACGGACTCGGAAAAGCTCGGCTCAACTGCCTGCCTCCCCGTCCTGGATCAAAAACTGGTAAACCTCCCTCAATCTGCCCGCCTTTCTATCTGCAGCCTATTTGCCCACTCAGATTCTGCCCCGCTATCAGAGTAACCCTTTCCACAAACCAATCAAACGTCACTAACCTGTCTTGGTTTATTTGGATCCAGTCTCTGTCTCATTCCAACATCTAGACTATGCAATTTACTACATGAGGTGCTAAAACAATGAAAATAAAATGACATTTAAAACAGCTATGTTTACAGGATTAAAGAAGTTTGACTGTAAAGTGTCAAGGTAAATGTTTTAGATTTTGATAGATTTATTTTATAGCTGGTTTTGGTTAAACAACAGAAACAATATAAAAGTAAACTATCTTAGTTTTTGAGTAAAAATCAGCTTTTAGTATCGTATCATTTTTTTATTTTTTGCTAACAACAGTTAGCGAGGATAAATACAAGCATCCTTGTATTTTAAAAATATCAACGTGTTAAACGACATAAAATGGTGAGAATTGTTACAGTTCGGGAGAAAAGGAATAGATAACGAGCTAGCTGTTATTTTTCCACAATGCACAGTATGTCCGCTCTCCTTTTATGAAAAGTATGATTGCAGATTCAGCAAATAATTTCACAATGGCAGTCTTGAATCAGCAAAAACAAGCTAGCAGGCAAATTATAGGAATCAGTTCAACAAGAGAACTTTTTGTAATGTAGCACTGTTTTAACTCACTGTCACTGCTCTCCATTAAACAGTGACTGGGATGAAAAATATTAGACCTTTCCATGTTGCTTGTGACCAATAAAAAGAATGGCAGGCTATGAAATAATCCCTTTCTCCGCCTTAGAAAAGCAAACAGAAAAAAACATATTTGGATGTAAAATATAATCCTTGGTAACTGAATTGTAGAGAAATAAAAAAACAAAAAGTAATTAAGAAGATTTACTATGTATGGATAAGAAATAATGTTAATGAAAGATGTTTCAACCCACACGGGTGATGAGAAAAGTAAAGAGACTTCAGAAGGTTAGGCTTCCCCCCAAACGAGGTAGTAAAGTGATCAAAGAAAGCCAGGAAATGAAAGAGAGAAGTGTGAATTTACACTGCCAGAAATCCACAAGTTTGTTTACTCTCTGAGAAGTGAAGAAAACATTTTAAAAGGGCTATCTCTGCAGCATGCTGGAGAGCAGATTCACCCAATTACACAGCAGTCCCCGACGTGGCATAGCAAACTTGCTGTAAGATTGACTGGGTGTGTGAGTGTGTGTGACGGTGTGTGCGCTGACACCAGGCTGTTACTGTGGTAAAACCACAGACTGACTAAATCCATACTGCAGCGCTGAGGGCAGTACAGCTGCCAATGCCACAGCACACAAACAGCCAGAGCCGCGATGGCTGCCACAAATCAGCCGGCTGCATGACAAGCAGACAGCAGGAAGTGGCCAGAGCAGAATATGGAACAGCTTTCACACAATACGATACGAACGCCACTAAAAATTAAGGTCAGTTCCAAATAAAAAGAAGAAAGAAACTGACACAGACTTCTGGTCACAAATGTTGATGTTAACTAAAGCAGTAAAAGCAGCTGAAACAGTCTTTTTCATAACTCGCATTGTGTCAGAAAGGTGAGGCACAGCCATGCGACGGACGTTAGTTAATGGGACAGACATCTAGCAAAGGGCCACGCTACCCAAGGAGATTTAATCATTTTGTCTTATCAGCTTCTTTCTCAAATGTCCTTGCTGTAGCCTACTGTCTTTTATGCCTCTCCGAGCTATTTTCTCTGCCAGTGATTGGATGGGCCCCTCAGATCTCTGCCACCTTGATTAATGTCTTCCATCCCTAACCAGCAGTTTCACTTTTTTTAAACTCCCTTTCAGAAATATGCAACAATTATGACTCTCTCCTCTCTCTCTCTCTCTCTCTCTCTCTCTTTATACATATATATATATATATATATATATATATATATATATATATATATATATATATATATATATATATATATATATTTATAAATATATGGCTATAGACATAGATATATAATTATTGCATATGTCTAAAAAAGAGTTTGGAGAAATGAAACCGCTGTTTAGGGATGAAACACATGAATCAAGGTGGCAGAGATCTAAGATCCAACCAATCACTGGTAGAGAAAATATACTTGTATTTGTTGAATTTAGAAATTTTACTAGATTGTCTGAAAAAAAAAGTTTTTAATTCATTCATTCATAACCGATCCACCTGCAAACCGCACCACACAAAGGTGCGTCACACAAATCTAACCAGTAGTGAATTTCAGCAGTGCGGACAGCTGTAATGTAGGCAGGTGTTCAGCATGCCTTGAGTACAGACTGAGAGGAGAGGCGATGGCGCTGAGCCACTAATTTAATGACAGTGTTTTTAAAGAGAAGTTAAAGGCCTAATGTTCCTGTGATTCATTCATATAACAGGTTAACAAACATTTAATATATGTCAGTTAGATGCAGCTCTAATCTAAAGAAGCTGTCAGCAACAGTGACAGACTGCCTGCAGCTTTTATCAACATGTGCTCGTTACCCTGTGAGTGTTACACTAATTTCACCTACATTGTACTGCTTTTTGTTTTGTTTTTTACATAGAATGACTGGAATTATTCAGTCCCTCTGGTTTTTTGGAGCGTTTTTGGTAAGTTGCTTGAAAAGCATCACTTTTTTATACCGAGTCCTGTCAATAAGCAAAAATCTAAAGTTCTAAAATATCTAATTTTCTCTGCACTAATCTCATGTTTTCAGATATGTAGTCCTTTTATGAGTTAATTATTGAATTCATTAATTATTATCAAACATCTAGTATTTCATAATGGAACTCCTACTTGTATTATGATAACAGGATTTTACTGTCATTTTAGATCATAAAAGGTAACTAAAGGTGACTTTAACAAGTAAATATATATGGATCAATAACTTACTCAGTAAGAGCAACTATGACCAGTAAACTCCCAACACCGCTCACATCCACTCATTAAATGGCCATCAATACCAGTTATCAGTCCCATAGAATGGCTTCAGATTGTGCCCTCGGCCTTCAAGTTGGCTCAGTAGGTAGTTATTACTGAATGAACACCAAACCTGTGGTGATTCCTTTTTTGCCAGTGGAATCAATCAATGTACATATGTGTAAACTGAACACTTTATCTCTTTTATAGAAATTGACGAGCATGATGATCATATAACTCAAACCAAAAAGTAGGTACATTGTAAATAAAACGTATGATGAGATGCAGCCGATGGGCTGTAATAAACAAAAAGCTGCCCATTATCAGCTATAAAAACCTACTTGAAGGTAGAGGAGGCACAGTCTGTAGACATCCTATGGGACTGATAATGGCCAATTTATGGTTGATCCCATCTGAAACAGGTGCATCAAATCTGTGACTTGTGATCTGACCTAATTCAATTCATCAAGTCAGAGCACACTTCTGGTTCTTACTTTTTGGTGCTTCATTTCAAAAAATAAAACTTGAATAGGGATTGGTAGTTATAGATTTAGATTAGGAATTTTTAAAGTCAAGGATGGATGGATGGATGGATGATGGATGGATGGATGGACAGAAGGATTTATGGATGGATGGATGGATGGATGGATGATAGATGGATGGATGGATAATGGATGGATGGATGGACAGAAGGATTTATGGATGGATGGATGGATGGATGATAGATGGATGGATGGATGGATGGATGGATGGATGGATGGATGGATGGATGGATGGACAGAAGGATTTATGGATGGATGGATGGATGGACAGAAGGATTTATGGATAGATGGATGGAAGGATGGACGGATAGATGGATGGATGGATGGACAGAAGGATTTATGGATAGATGGATGGAAGGATGGACGGATGGATGGATGGATGGATGGACAGAAGGATTTATGGATGGATGGGTGGATGGATGGATGGATGGATGGATGATGGATGGATGGATGGATGGATAATGGATGGATGGATGGATGGACAGAAGGATTTATGGATGGATGGATGGATGGATGGATGGATGGATGGATGGATGATGGATGGATGGACAGAAGGATTTATTGATGATGGATGGATGGATGGATGGATGGATGGATGGATGGATGGATGGATGGATGGATGGACAGAAGGATTTATGGATGGATGGACAGAAGGATTTATGGATAGATGGATGGAAGGATGGACGGATAGATGGATGGATGGATGGACAGAAGGATTTATGGATAGATGGATGGAAGGATGGACGGATGGATGGATGGATGGATGGACAGAAGGATTTATGGATAGATGGATGGATGGATGGGTGGATGGATGGATGGAAGGATGGATGGATGGATGATGGATGGATGGATGGATGGATAATGGATGGATGGATGATGGATGGATGGACAGAAGGATTTATGGATGGATGGATGGATGGATGGATGGATGGATGATGGATGGATGGACAGAAGGATTTATGGATGGACGGATGGATGGATGATGGATGGATGGATGGATGGATGGATGGATGGATGGATGGATGGATGGATGGATGATGGATGGATGGACAGAAGGATTTATGGATGGACGGATGGATGGATGGATGGATGGATGGATGATGGATGGATGGATGGATGGATGGATAATGGATGGATGGATGGACAGAAGGATTTATTGATGGATGGATGGATGGATGGATGGATGGATGGATGGATGGATGGATATTCTGATGAGGCAAAGCTTTATTTTCATACTCTATTTACTTTCTGCACACCTATAAACTAGGAAAATACTCAAATTAAATTCTGTCCTTTTCCAAACTGTAAGAACCGATACCTCCCCTGTTTTTCCAGACACATTTCCTTTCATCTTTCTGCTGTTTAATCAGGTATACAGCAGTTTTGAAAAGCAAATGTAACTGATTGTGATCATTAATTCCAATAGAAACAAAATGCTGATTCAGTTTTAGTTTCTGAGCACTGCAGGGTCTAAATGGTATGGTTGCTACCGATACAATTAATAATGTAGACATTAAGGGATGAGAGTGTGCAAATCTAGCCCCTGCTGTTCAGTACTATAGAAATAGCCCAAAGCCTGACATAGTTTAACTCAAACACACCCCCACATGCACAAACATACTGATTTTGTCTTTTGGCTGTACAGCCACAGAGCCTTACCTCAAATGTTTTTTTGTTGTTTGTTTTTTTGTCAGTCCTTTGCAAGTGGAAGTGATACCTTCACAAAATGCACCAACAAATAGAGGAAAAGAGAGATGCATGCACAACCAGAGAAGGCCTTACAACACCACATTAAATATCTACAACTCTTGTTGAATAATTAATAGATGAGTTCTGCCGTTATACTGAGGAATGAGAATGGAAACACTTCCTGGCATCTTAGTAGATATGAGTAAGCATTTGTCAAGTTAGAAGCAGCAAACTGGATCCCTCTCTGTTTTCTTTCTTTAGCATTCATTCAGGAAGAACATCCAACTCACCCACCCCTGAACATCAAGTAGTCCCTAATACTTTTTGCAGATTCCTCATCTAGAAAAGTATTCATGCTGCTAAAACTTCAGTAGATTTTTACTCAATCTATTGACAGCATAACATAATATCTTTTAAAAGTTTGTAAAAAGAAAGTATTTTTGGAATGGAAACCATTTGCAAGGCACTGTGGGTGGCACATGGGCTTGCATGAGGAAGAATAGGTTACTTCTACAAGATTTTTTAACATGAAGCTTTACTGTAGCTGTCCTCCTGGATAACTCATTGACTACAGTTATGTACCAATAATGTATATATGTATAAAAAGGATGCAGATGGTCAGTTAAAGAGCATGTCCAGCCAAAGTGGGACAATGATCCAAGACTTTTACTCCAGTAAGACATAATGCATAAAATTGAAAAGACAGCAGATATTGGTGATTACGGGTGTAAATAATAATCGTTTTGTATCGATGCATCGATCCAACAGCTGACGATCCGATGCATCGATACGTCCGCAAGAGTATCGATTCATGTTTTTTTTTCCTCCGGTCTATTTTTATCCATTTGCTCCTGGACGTAATTCACCTCCCGTGCTGCGGTGGCACTAAACCTATTTTGCCCTCCTACCTCGCTTCCTGGTTATACTCTTACAGCAGTGTGTTGCAGTGAGCTTTACACAGACATTTTTGATTTATTCTCAATATTGAAGCATGGTCTGTGCTACACGCTGTGGGTCTAGATACGGCCAAGGCGGTGAGGAAGTCGGGGCGAGTTTAGTCCAACGACGGAGGGACATGAGGGCCAAAAAGAGCGGAGATCCAGGTGGAAAAAGGGTCCCAGCATTCTCGCGCACCTCGCTCTTCTAGCGGGTCAAACTTCACGAGTTGTTTTCCGCAATTTCGGTTATAAAAACAAAACAAGCCGGCCTCCTGTCTGCGGCACTGTTTGCGGTCAGCTACAATATGTGAGAGGTGCAGCAGAGCGTCTGCGGAGGGGGCGGGGACGTCGACACGCTGGAGCCGAGGTATTGCATTGCACTCATCGCACTGATTTTGTGCAAAGCCTTTCAGAATCTATAACGCAGGGGCATTATTATTTTTCAGTGAATGAGGTTTTATTAGGAATAGGTGGAGTACATTTTTTTTACTTCTGTTATTTGCTGTTGTGACTCAAATAAAATGCATAACGATATTCCAGCTTTAATTGATTTATTTCAAATTTGAAACATTGTCTAGCCTGTAAGGTAAAAAAAAAAAAGAACCAATTAATCGAATCGTAACGTGGTGTATTCTTGAGTATCGAAAATAATCAAATTGTTGGGTGTGATTTACTAGCCTCGTGAGACCATCCTGATCTTGCGAGCTTTCAAGGTTTCACTCGCTAATCAGTCTGGAGACTCTCCGTTAAAAAATTTTGGAGCCGCTAAGAAATTAGCTTTCTCACGCATGCATCTCTCTAACCATATTATTTCTGTCTGGGGCAACCTATGGGCTGTCCTAAGCATTGATGTACTCTTTATATGATATTCATCTGTGTATGCCTTTTTGTTTACAGCCTGGAGCTGGCTTTCTGGAAATTCACCAGTCACTTGTAATGATGGATTACCCCTCAGACCATTAAAAAGACCACAGTTTAATGGTCAGGATATACATCAAAGTTTGCAGATGAAGTGATAAATCAAACAGATAGAGACACAAACTGGGGCAGAGGCAACTGTATCGTTCTTAAAGTTAGAGCCATAATGTCAACTAAGGAGACTTCTACCCCGATGATGATAGGCCCTATGTAAATATGAATGTGTTTTTGCATTTTGATAAAGGAAAAACAACCTCTAAACCATCCATTAAAAAACCCAATTAATCCTTGAAAAAGGTTCTAGAGCTTATACCCATCCCATGGGAAAGGTAAGGTACAACCTGTCCAATATGAAAGAAGAAATTATTCCAATACTATTTCCACCTAAAGTTAACTTAGAATATTTTTACTATTGAATGGTGGTAAGAAACCAGAGTACTGTAGCCTAATTACCATTGAAGTTTTATGAATAAGGATTTGTATCAGTTCTTTAAAGAGTCCATTGTTTATTCATTCGATGACATCTTTATCCATCCATCAATTTTCTGTCACGCTTATCTCAAGCGGGGTCATGAGGGGCTGCTGGTGACTATCTCCAGCTGTCTACGGGTGAGAGTTGGGGTCACCCTGGACAGGTTGCCAGTCCATTGCAGGGCAACACATAGACAAACAGGACAAACAACCATTCACACACACTATCACACTTAAGGGGAATTTAGAGAAGCCAATTAACCTAACAATCATGTTTTTTGGACTGTGGGAGAAAGCTGGAGTACCCAGAGAGAACCCACCCAGGGAGAAAATGCAAACTCCATGCAGAGAAAAAACACACTGAGAATCGAACCCAGAATCTTCTTGCTACAAGATAGCAGTGGTAGCGATTGCATCACTGAGCAGCCCAGGATGTTATTAAGACCCTGGTAATTTTCTTTCACACTACCTTATTGAAAAAAGGTGTAACCTTCACCATCGTAATCTGGTTAAAAGCGTATCAAATGTGTCAGTGAATACACTCTAAGGCCCTTCTCAACTGGTTCTACTTTTTCTGGGTCCAATCCACTCAGTTTTTTTGTGATTGTTTCCATTACTGAATTATTCGGCCTGATATTGGTTTCTTGGAACCTGCCGACCATCACATGCTTTTGGAGCTAGAAAGGGACAACATGTGATCTAAATAGAATGTGGTCTAGTGCTTGATAATGCCCATGGCATGAGTCTGTAAGCTTAAAAAAAATTAAGATTAAAGGCTGATTTATACTCAGAAACCAGGTCGTCTGCGTGTGTGTTGCAGTGAACGCAGATAAGCCCCGCCCCTTACGCAGACACTCTGCTGCACCTCTCCAAAATTGTAGGTGACAACAGACAGTGCCTCAGAAAGGTAACCTGACTCCGCCAGATGAATTTGCTCCGCATATCCATCTGGAAACCTTCCGTTGAAGTAATTTTGGGAAGGGGCGAAAATACTGGTTAGCTGATTGGCCTATGTTGGTGATAGACGGGCCAAATAAACCAATCAGATCAATGAAGCATATGACGTACTAACAGAGCGACGACGAAGAGGAGGCAATTGATAGATCAAACCAGTCGGGAGAAGAGCAAAAACATCAAACGTGTTTTGCTCTTCTTTCAGTGAAGATATACTCTGTAATTCCGATAAAACTTGCTCGATAGCCACGCTAACGCTAGTTTCATCGGCTGAAGCCGCCATGTTCTTTAGACTGAACTGTCACGCTTCTCGTTGCGTCACACCTCAACCCGACTCAAAGCCAACGCTGATTGGACGTTCGTTTGGTGAACGGCTCCAAATTTTCTTTAATGGAAAGTAGCCAGACTGATCTGCGAGTGAAACCTTGAAAGCTCGCGAGATCAGGATGGTCTCACGAGGCTAGCAGAAAGGAGTCCTCTGATTGGTCAAATCTACATCCGCTCTACACTATGCGTATTTCCTGTTTGGTACCTTACCGGCTTGTTTTGTTGGTATGACCACCATTGCGGAACACGACTTATGAAGATGGACCAGCTGGAAGAGCGAAGTTTGACCCTTTTTCCACCTGGCTCCCGGCTCTTTTTGGCCCTCATGTCCCTCCGTTGTCACACAAATTTGCCTACACTTCCTCGCCGCCTCGGCCATATCTAAACCCACAGCTAGTTCCTGATTGTCCCTCTTGCGTTCTGTCGTGAAATAACATAGCACAGAACATGCTTCAATATCGGGCATAAATAAAAAATATCTGCATCATACCTCCGACAAGCTCACTGCGACACACTGGTGCTGAGTATAACCGCCCCTTTACGTTACAGACAATACATGGAAACAGCAACAAAAGTCGAACCTGTGGTGTAGCAATGAGATGTCGGCCTTTCTGTGTATCATACAAGGCTGCAGTTTTAAATATTTTCACTCCTTCATGGGGTGAAAGGGAAATGAAAAGTGTTTGCCAAGGTAGTGGAAAGAATGATGTGATGCTGATAGTTGGAGGTGGGGATAAAAAAAAAACACTTAGTGAATGGAAATTCATCAAATTCTGTGCTGATTAGAGTGAGAGCAAATGAAGTAGAGCTATCCAGTAAAAAGGCATTAAGAGGCCAATAACTACTGACAGTCACTATGGTAAGATGCCCGAGTAACCAAAGACTCCACGCATGTATGAGGAGAATAAGTAAACCCGGCCAGAGATTCCAACACTGCAAAATCGATCTAAAAATAAGTAAACATTTCTTAAATTAAGTGTATTTACCCTTAATTTGAGCAGGTAAATGAGATAGTTTGCCAAAGGAATGAGTAATTTTACTCTTACAGTAAGATAATAGATAATATGTACTTGAAATAAGACAATGCAATTATGATTTATTTTTTTAAGTGTAAATTGTCTTGTTCCATTGGCAAAATGTCTCTTTTGCCTCCTCAATTCAAGAACAAATGCACTTATTTTAAGAAAAAAATGACTTTTCTAGGTTTAGATTTTTTGCAGTGAACTCAGGGTTGAGCTTTTAAAACCTAAAAAATTTTGTAGGAAAAACAGGTGTAGACTTTTGGACTCAACTTTAGATTAAGATTGTGTTTATACTTTTAGTTAGACTTCTATATGTGCCTCAAAGGCAACATGAATCTCAGTATTTTCAGTGCCATGATCTAATTTATGTTTGATGCTTTGGACCAGGTCATGCCCCACTTTGAAAACTTTACTGATATATATTTTAAACTATTGTCCTCCAAACTAAAAACACAAGTTAGTTTGGTTAAATGTTAATAAGGCATGATGTCTTCTCTTTTATTTTAATATGGGGATGTCAAAAAAATAAAATAAATGCTAGATTGCTTTGTATGTATAGCAGTGTACTGAGGTTTATCAGCAACAAAACAATGCATGTAAAAGTGTCGTTCTCAAGACTTGTGGTGCCAATCATTTAGGGTTAAGAATGACTATGTCAACTTATTGCAAAGATCTCCAAGTATGTACAGCCCATTGCAAAAAAAATAAAATAAAAATTGCATGCCTCTTGTTTTTCATTTGTCACAGTCCAACGCTAAACCTCCCTACATGTTGTTGTGAGCGTAAACTAACAAAGTAATACTGTTAAAGGAGAAGGATTCTTAGAGATTTATGGTTTCTCATAACATTTTACAAATTAAAAGCCAAAATGTATGGTATGCATTTATATTCAGTCCCCACTGGGTCAGCTAAATTCTGGGGTATTATTTACCAAACGCAGCATACCGTGCTAAATCATTGAAAAGCATAGCAGATAACGTATTAGCGGGACAGGGAAATTACTCTTACAAATCTCCCTGGTGAGTTTTGGTATGGGATGAAAATATCATTTGTCTGCGTAAAAACATTTTTCTATACTCCTACTCACACCACTCTTTAAATGGGAAATATCGCACATGCCTATTGTCTCTCATTGTCGCAATTGGGTATGTAGCAGCAAAGAAGACTCATTAAAGGACTATTAACCGATAGACAGAATATTGTCCCTTTGACAGATATTACAACTCACTGATGCTTTTAATATCAGAGGGATATTAAACTTGCAGACTTTAGTACTCACTTTGACTTAGAACCCCTCTGGTTTGCAACATCATATTTAGTAATACATGTCTACAGAGTAGATACAAATGATCTAATCATTAGTTATTAACATTCATAGTGCCTGATATAAAAAACAGTAATGGTTTTTAAGTGATAAAAAAATGAAAATTACTGATAAATATGACAAAAATGTTCTCTTCTGCTTGAAATATAACTTCTCTTCTTGAAAATAACACCCTCTTAAATTAGTCCATCTGAGATATAATGCATTCGCTCAATCGTTTCCATAAGTACCTTTAGCCTATCTGCCCATTAGTGGCTTTTAGAAAGCTTTACATTGCCTTCCGAACATGCTGGAGCGAATCAGCTCCTCTTCTCCTCTGCATAAAGGACGCTCTGCCCTTGTTTCCCTCTCTCAGATTGATTAACTGACCTTGATACGACGATCGGCAGCATGTGGCAGCATGTGACAGCATGACAGGGAAAGATGAGACTTCCATGCGTCTCAAACCCACAAAAAATTTTGGAGATCATTAATTGGAAAGGATGATGTGACAGCTAATTGAACAAAAAAAAAAAAAAAAAAAATGTCTTTCCCTGGGATTTGACACATCCTGCAGAATTATGAATATTGAAAAAAAATTTTTTCCTCTACGCAAATGTTCCTTCTTTAGCTTTAATCCGCATTATATTATCATTATTTGTTTTTCTCCTGCTGACTGGTGCATAAAATTCCCTTAATATCATCTCCTACCTGTCAGCATAGAGTGATGGCCTTGGTGTCAGGTCCTGCTATTTGCATTGTTGTGTCCTCATCATTAAAAAAAGAGGCACATGATAAATAAATGCTCTCATTCGACTTCCCCTTCATGAACTTTATTTATTTCCCCCATTTTATTATTTTTTTTCTCTTCTTTTCACCTCATGGGCATAGCATATCCACACTAAAAAGTTGACTTTGTTTGAAAAACGACCCTATGGCGAAAAAGAAGGCGCCTTTTTTTGTCCTTAGTCTCGTTGAGTCTCTTGCTATTCATTGGGCCACGGCGGCGAGAGAGGCATCTTATGCAGATCAAACTGAAGGGCTTCATTACCTAGAAGCCACATACTTTTTGTTCTCCCTCAAGGGGAGAGCAAATGAGAGAGCATTAGCTTAGCAAAGGAGAGTGATGGCTAAAAAGGATGGAGTGAGATGGAGGAAAAAGTGAAAAAAAAAAAGATGAAACTGTTGATGTTTGAGGTTGGGGGGGAATTAAGTCTGGCTCGGCATGCTCTAGAGAGGGAAGCTGACACCTGAACAACAGCACCTTTACATTTGCAGCTGCTGGCGGCGTTGTGCACATGTGCTTGTGACACAGGCGTGAATATAGTGGACACATGTATCTCTTTATTGTGTATTTCTGCCTGCATGCAAATGACCCCCCTCCACACACATTAACACACCCACACCCTACCCAAGTCTCACAGTCTTTGCGGGGCCTTTTCATTGACTCCCATTCATTTCTACAGCCTAACCGTGACCTCTACCCTAACCCTAAAACTATTCCGGGTTAATACCTAACCCTAACCTAAACTCAATTCACACCTTAGTCCTAAACGTGACCCCTGACCCCAAAACAGCAATTTCCCTCGTGGGTTCCAGGCATTGGGCCCCTCAAGGAGCTAGCCTCGTGAGACATCCTGATCTCGCGAGCTTTCAAGGTTTCACTTGCTAATCAGTCTGGAGACTCTCCGTTAAGAAAATTTGGAGCCGTTCACCAAACGAACGTCCAATCAGCGTTGGCTTTGAGGCGGGTTGAGGTGTGACCCAACGAGAAGCGCGACAGTTCAGTCTAAAGAACATGGCGGCTTCAGCCGATGAAACTAGCGTCAGCGTGGCTATCAAGCAAGTTTTATCGGAATTACAGAGTATTTCTTCACTGAAAGAAGAGCAAAACACTGCTGTGGAGGCTTTTCTCAGAGGAAAAGGTGTTTTTGCTCTTCTCCCGACTGGTTTCGACAAGAGTAGCCTGGCTTGTGGTTGTGTTTTCGTCGTCGCTCTGTTAGTACGTCATATGCTTCGTTGATCTGATTGGTTTATTTGGCCCGTCTATCACCAACATAGGCCAATCAGCTAACCAGTATTTTCGCCCCTTCCCAAAATTATGTCAACAGAAGGTTTCCAGATGGATATGCAGAGCAAATCCATCCCAGTCAGGTTAAGAAGGAGCAGCTGGTCCCCACAACATGCTATTTTCCCTTGAAATGGGTCCTGCAATGTGATAAAAACAAGAGCACACACACACATAGCCCCCCCCCCCCCCCCCCCCCCCCCCCCCCCCCCCACCCCCCCCCCCCCCCACCCCCCCCCCCACCCCACCGGCGGGGCTCTAAAGGGCTCATATTACTCTGTCTGGACCAAGACTGATGATGTTCCATGCATAATTTAGAGCTACACTGGATAATAAATAACATTTGATGAATTAGTAATGCAGATATGTGTGATATTGAGCATCTGCGACTGTGGTACTGCATGTATTTTTTTAATTGATCTTTTTTTTTTTCCAGAGCTTAACAAAGTAATGCAGACACTGTATTTTTCAGATGTTGTCACGGCGCATACACTAGCTTTAACATATTTCATTGTCATTTTATGTGGATCTGAATCAACACATAACACACCATTACAGAGCTTTCAGGTATCCCGTTTTGGCCGAGGAGCTCCCGTATTTTACCCCTTTCCCGCCATCCTCCCATGTTAGCAGTCTCCTGTAAATCTCCCGTATTATTGTTTTATAAAATTCTGTTGAGAAGTTATGGAGTGTATGTGGTGCATAAGTGCACTGCTCTACCAGGGTGCTGCTATACCAACCAAGAGCGACTAAAAAGTGGGAAAATAAATTCAAGATTTTTTGTTGGTTTTTTTTTTGGTATATTTTAGCTTTTTTGAATGTGTAAATTACAGAGATTACAGATAGTGGAGGCTTGTATATATATAAGTAAAACAGCCAGTTACTGCAATCTTGCAAGTCTGTACTGATCAGAATTTAGAATATAAAAGATCATGCCAAAAATATGAAGAACACAGTTTGTGGTTATTTTATTGTACAGGCAATTACCAGATGGGTAATCATTAATTAGGTCAAATTTAATTCAATTCAATTCAGTTAATTTATATAGCGCCAATTCACAACACATGTCATCTCAATTGATTCAAAGTTGTCTAAGGAAAACCAGTTGATTGCATTGACTCATTGACTCAAATGCAATCCTTCATACTAAGCATGCTTGTAGCGACAGTGGAGAGGAAAAACTCCCTTTTAACAGGAAGAAAAATCCAGCAGAACCAAGTTTAGAACTTGGGGGAGATAGATTAATAACAGGAGGGGGAGGGGAAATCTTCACCTTAAATCCTCACCAGATTCTTATTTTATTACTTAATTTATTTATATTTGACTTATTTTTAACCATTTACACCTGTTAAATATATTATCTTAGGTACAATAAAGCATATTTAATTATTCCCAAGAAGTTTACAAAGAGAGATTTTATTTTCTTCTTTCATCTAATTTTTTATACGAAGGAGGCTTTTATAAATATTTTGATTTCAAAGGTGGCACTAACAGGATCAGAGGAAACAAAGAACAAATTGTATAACAACGGATGTGTTACCTCAGTCAATTGTTGAGATTTTAACCATATAAACAGCTCTTTTGGGACATTGTAAAGGGCATCAATAAAACATTTTTCTCTTGAAGCTGAGCCTTACCAGATTGACTTAAATCCAGCGTACTGTAAGTCAGTCAGACCAGGCTAAGAAATGTCCTTTTTTTGTGTGTTTGATCAGTTTACTTTGTGTGTCTAATGCATGACTTTCCCCTGATCGCTAACTGGGCTTCTTATGGCTTTCTCCTTGCCCCTTCTCCATTTAGTTTAACTAAATTAAACTGAATTTATTACAGTAATTGATCATTTGAAGACCAGACTGGGAACACCTGTGATAGCCTTAGTAAATCGTAATTGTTTTGCTTAACTTGTACCTTAATTGTGTATTGTTTATGGTATTTGCTATGTAAGTTAGTGCCCCTAAGGCCTGGAGTCCCTTTAAAAGCGGATTTTAATGGGACTTTCCCAGGTGAGTTAGTTGCCTGTTCACAGATTCTCCTACTTGAGTTGTGAATCTGAAATGGGCCCCTGGGCTCCTTCTCTGATTTATACTGTCCTTTGCAAATCTTTCAGCTAACGGGGACAGCCCTGTCTCTGCTGTTTTGCAGGTTTGGCAAACATTTTTTACATGATAGATGGAGCGTGCATTTCTGTGTGGTGCATCTTTTCATGTTCACCAATTTAATCAGAAAAAGTTATCAAATAAAGTACTGACACCATATGAATCAACAAAGGGAAAAAATGTATTTAGGTTTATTCAAAGCTACAACGGATTGGCAGTTAGTTTATTGAACATTTAAAATTGTGATACAAGACAGATTTACTAACTAATAAATGTCAATACCTACTGAAACAGAGGTGATTAAAATCAAATCTGTGTGTTTATCAAAAGAAGTGGGTAATAACTGGTCATATTTACTTAGTTTATTTATTTCAGTATATTCTTTGTGGAAAAATAAACTTTTAATTGTAGATTTAGTGCACCCAATTTTTATACTTTTATTTGAGGAATAGCCTGATAAGATTTCTCTGAACTTTACGTGTGGCTACTTTATTTATTATAAATCATTTTATATAAGGTGCCCACAGTTAATGTATATGTCAAAACAAGTGTCTTTTTTTTTTTTTTTTACACAAGCTTACATCAGTTGAGGTCAAGCTAATGTGCACTAAGGAGTAAGTATTGTCCGGGAGCATTGGTGTCAAAAGTACACACATGTACTACTTAAGTAACAGATATGTTACTTAAGTAGAAGTATAGATACTGCAGTTCAAAAAAACACTCAACTTGACCTCTTTACTCAAGCCAAGAGGAACGAGTAACGTTAGTTTTAAATATGTTAGGAATAGAAAGTACAGATACTTGTGTGAAAATGTAATAAGTAGAAGTCAGAAGTAGGAAGAAAAATAAGTAATGGAGTAAAGTGTAGAGACCTAAAAAGTTTACTCAAGTACAGAAACAAAGTATTTGTACTGCGCAACTTGACAACTCTGTCCGGGGGGACTGGTTTCATAGATTTTATGTTAAAAAGAAAATTGGCTCAACTGCAGCGTGAAACGGTCTGAAAATATCTCAGCTTTTCCTTTTTTGATAAAAAACACAAACAGACAGACAGACAGATAACATTTGTGCAGAAGATTTTGTTCTTCAATTACATTTTTTTTATTTTCAATAGCAGAATTTGCACCTGGCTTTTATCATTTTGTTCCCTTTTTTTTAATTACATACTTTAAACATTAGAGTTCCTCAGTTCCTACTGTAAGTAGCTGTTTTAACAAATACTTAACTTTTACCTGAGTAGCTTGGATGCCTACTTCTTACTAATACTTGAGTGAATATATATTGAAGTAATGTTACTCTAACTTGAGTACAAATTCTAGGTACTCTACCCACCACTGTTTTACAACACACAACCATAGCCGTAGAAGCTCAGACACTGCTGCCAAATGAGGTGAGACAGATAGGAGTAGTGGGTTATTTACAGAGAAACTCCAGTGTGTCAGTTAAATCCTCTCTGCCTCGGAGGCCTGGCCTATCCCCATTTAGCACGGCCACAGCAAATGGCAGTTTGGCACGCAGGCGCTGGCTGTTAGGCCTGAGAGAGTCCGAACCTTGGCCAGGTTCACCGCTCTGACCTCCACTCACCCCCGCGCAGCCTCAGCGCCACCCACCAATGTAATCACAGCCGTGGTCTGAAGCATCTCTCCCCACCTCGGGGAGCCTGCTCATCGGATGTGCTCCAGCTCAGCATCGGCCCAGCTGCCCACTGTGTTAAAGGGCCAGGAGCCCCCTGCCACTCTGCCCATCTGCCGAGCTACAGACGGGAGTCGAGGATCAGAGAAGAGAGAGGCGCAAACACCAGAAACCCACTCTCTCAGCCCTCAGTCCAAAGCTCAGCAGAGAAATGGTAGATAAAAGATGCACTATAAATGTTCCTCTCATACTTGCGGGTTGCTGTGACCCCAAAATACTGCAACACTTTACTGAAGTTAAGCTCCTTTAAGGCACCCAGACTCCGATTTTGCAAGGCCGACACACGCTGAAGAGGTGCTGAGAGATCAGGAAAAAAAGAACAATGTTCGTCAGTATATCAGGACAGCTTTTATTTATAGAACATCTGGCTCAACTGAAGCGAAACGGTCTGAAAATATCTCAGCTGTTTCTTTATTGATCCAAAACACAGAGTGCAACGTGTGACCACACGAGCAGATAGATAGATAGATAGATAGATAGATAGATAGATAGATAGATAGATAGATAGATAGATAGTTACTAATTACTTTTATTTTTTATTTTATTTACTTTTTATTTTTATTTATTTTAGTTATTTTATCTTTTTGTGCAGCACTTTGGAAACCTTGTGTTTATTGAAATCATGCTATATAAATAAAGTGCATTGGATTAGTTAGTTAGTTAGTTAGTTAGTTAGTTAGTTAGTTAGTTAGTTAGTTAGTTAGTTAATCACTGGTTTAATTGTACATACCATCTGTAAAAACAAGGTAGAGGCAGCATTATGACGATTTTTTTCACTATGGCAAGAGAATCTGGTCAATGTTGATAGGAAGCTGAACGTACCTAAAAGTCCATAAATGATTCTGGAAGAAATCTGCTGAGGCTACCAAACCCTTCCTAAAGGGGGACGGTTCCCCTTCCGAAAAGGACTGCGATCACACATGTATAACCTGAGCTACAATGATTCAGATCAAAGTAAACGCAGTTACCCGACCAATATAGTTATGCTGCTATAGGCATTGAATTCTGGAAGACATAGGGACCCCTATTTCATCATTCTGCTTCATTCTATCTCTATTCTCCCACTCTGCAGAATCTGTTAGTTCAATCTCTAACGTTCTGCTCTCTCTGCTTTTTCTCATAGTAGCTTCATCTGGTCTGTTCCTGTTTGGCTGTGACTCCATCCTGGAGAGAAATATCAGCTGTGCTGCTGCCATCAACACCTTTGTTTATAGATGTTGGAGATCGGCCTGTTTTTCAGTGTGGTCCTTGTTCTTTGACCATTACTGGCTGAATGACTCTGCTTCTATCTCCTTGAACCCCAGTCGGCCTCAGCAGATGGCCGCTCACATTTAGCCTGGTACTGCTGGAAGTCTCTTCCTGTTAAAAGGGAGTTTTTCTTTTCCACTGTCGCTACAAGCATGCTTGGTGTGAGGGATTGTATTTGAGTCAATGAGTCGATGCAATCAACTGGTTTTCCTTAGAAACTTTGAATCAATTTTACCGTATGTGGCATGTGTTGTTAATTGGCGCTATATAAATAAACTGAATTGAATTGAACTTGAGATATTTTGTGAAAATGAATTTACATAAATGGCCGTCTCTAAATGTGCAAGGCGCTTGGAGATATACAGCTCCCGTCATGGCTTGCGGTAGAGCAAAAACTTTCCCTATTGATTATTTAGATGAACTGTTCTAGCATGAATATGTTCTATGTTTAAAAAAAATTATAATAAAGAAAAAGAAATTATTGTTGTATGCTGTTAACTTGTAAATTGTGCTTTTAATGAAATACATATTAAAGCTTTTACCAAAACAGTAAAGGTGTATGACTTTTATTTTTATAAATGCAAAATTCTAAGCCAAAACTTTACTTAAAACATTATCAGAAGCCAGTGTGGTACACATATATCACAGAACCATTTATTGGCACAGAAAAAGTAAACCTTCAAAGCCTCAATGTGTTGACAACCTTGGTAAGCTTCTCTTCAGTGTCTGTCCAGGACTGAGGCTGTAAGGTTTATCTGTTTTTGTGCATTATGATCAAAACAGGTAGCAGAGGTAGGTAGACCACCAGATGTTCTGTATTGAAACAACTAAGCTAGTTGAAATTATGGGCTAAAGTGACTACACTTAACCTATTTTACTATTTTAGATGATCTAATGAGAAATTTCTCCACTGTGAGATCAGTAAAGTCGATTAATTAATCAATCGGTATCCATAACAGAATATGTGGTATCATTTAACAAGTCTACAGGAGCTAAAAGTTAAGACCTTTGGCTGTTTGCTGGGATAGAAATAATAATGGATTTAAAGGATACTTATACTTAGGATACATACATAAAAAAAGTAAATATTGATTTCTGATTTCTGATGTTATCTGTCCTCCCTCTGGAAAAAAAAATCATGTATATATTAAAGGACAAACAGGACCTGTTTGAATCTATTTGGTACTCCTTCATTAATTATGTTAAGACACTGAATATCTAGAAAAAAAAGTGCAAGTGATTGAAGAACAAGTGAACCGCAGTTCCCAAAGACATTTTATTGGAGGACAAATACTGTCAAATTTAATTTGCATTATAAGAGGCCAAGCATGAAATGTGATCAGTCGCATTGGAGCAAATGTTGTGTGAGGCAATTTGTTGTCTGCCTTTTATTTTGACTTGAACAGTAACGTAAATATTGCTGTGATTACATTCTGTATATTGTTGAAGGTGTTTGTTTAAATTGCTAAAATTTGAATAAATATATTTTGGGAAAAAGTAAATATTGATTTCTGGGCCGATAATTAAAATCCCTCAGGTGGAAATGATGACACTGAAGCTAGCTTCCGAGTGGCACCGCCCCCAAGAGGTTACAAATCTGAAACTAACATCAGCTGGTAATGACAACGTAGCTTCCTACTAATCCTGTTTATCGAGAATGTAAGTCAAGAAATAACTTTTGAAAATTAGGCTTTCACTGTCTCATGTGACTAAGATTCCCTGAGGAGAAAACTTAGTAGTGAATCCATTTTAAAAACATCTTAATCTGCTTTAAATCAGCTCATAGTTGTGCATCGGGGGGTATTCAATTCTTAAATCCCCAGCTATGGGGGCGGTCTATCAAAAGGAGGAAATCAGAGAGAGACAGAGAAATGTTTGTGTTGCTTATATTAGTTTTTTTTTTTTATTTACATTTTTAAAAAGTGGTCAGTCAGGGTTTTAGATTTTACTATAATTTAGTATTTTTTTCCCTTTGAATATTTTTTGAGGCAGAGTTCAGTCCTGTAGTTACCACCCCATGCAATTTGCTATGTGCTATGAGCCAGTGTTTTGTCGGCATACCTATAGTCAATACGCATGTGCAAGACACCAGATTCGTGTTTATCCCTTTAGTTTTGTACCAAAAAGAAGACTTTGAACACCCTAAAGGGGCGTGTATCTCTTTAGTCATATACTAAAAAAACAAGAAAAAACATTTAATGGTCAGATCGCCATACGCTTCAAAAAACAACAAACAGTAAGTAATAAAATTTTTTTTTTTTTTAGAATTTTTTCATTTCATTTCAAAAAGTTTATTTCAAACCTGCACGCATTTTACAATACATATAATGACAAAAAAAAAAATACATATGCATGGCTTGAAAAGGGGATTGAAGAAGCAAAAGCTTATACATGTCCAATCCCCTCCCGCTCATCCCAGGGACACTCCTGCAAATGACAGGACAAAGACAAGACAAACAACCCATCCACACTCATGCATACAAGACAACACACTGGCCCAAAGCTCCCCGTCCCTGCAACCCCCTCCCTACATCACACCACCCTCATAGAACATCACTCACTCTCTTCCAGGTATTTTCTCAGGACATCCCGCTTAAATATTTTTTTGAAATGGTTTATGTTTTCACAACACTTTTGTTCCTCCGCTAAACTATTCCAGAGGATGACACCACGACTTGAGATGCACATTGATTTCAAGGTAGTTCTTACTTTTGGTTGGTATAATCGAATTTTCGCCTCTAAGATTATAAGTGCCTCCCGCTTCTGAAAGAGTTTTAAGACATTTTCTGGAAGAGAGCCAGTTGATGCTCTGAACATTATTTGCGCAGTTCTTAAGTTTACAAGATCAAATAATTTTAAATTGGAGGATTGTAGAAACAATATATTTGTGGGATGTAAATAATTTACTTTATGAACGATTCGAATTGCTCTTTTTTGCAGTGTAACTAGGGGCTGAAGATTGGTCTTAAAATTGTTTCCCCAAACCTCGATACAGTAATTCAAATTTGACATGACAAGTGAGCGATACACAAGGAACAATGCAAATTTTTTTTTACATGACTAAAGGGATACACGCCCCTTGAGGTAGTTTAAAGTCTATTTTTTGCACAAAACTAAAGGGATTAATGGGTATAAACTAAAGGGATAAACTACTATTAACTAAAGGGATAATGGTATTGACTATGGGTATGCTGGTCTGACTGGGTATACTCCTCTGACAGCACACCGCCTCTGGGGACATAGGAAAATAAAATACTACTCCTATACATTTCTAGTTGCAATGTGAAAACAATATAAAAAAGATTAGAGAGCCTTTTAAATTGAGAGAACAAAAAACAGTCCAGTGTAAAAAATAAATTGTCTTGTCTTGCAGAAAGAAATGCATCATCATGGATCACAGTATTCTGCGACATCATAACAGCACAACAAATGTAGCTTAGATAAAGGTCTGCAACCTGCTCATTTCCATACGTCGCAACTTGATCAAGTCCACACATTCATCGCCCAAATCTGGGATGACAAGCCTTTACTTATTTTCTCTCCTGCCGGTGGTGATGAAACCATAATCAGAAACATCATTAAGACCCTCCATAGAAGGCTGTGCCTCTTAGGCATGTTACCCGCACCCATAATAGCTCGGAAAATGTAAATCAAGTCCAGATAATCTATTAATGTCACTTTGGTTTTATGTCTTTGCTCCAATTTAGGAGATCCTGGAACTTTTTGGCGAGCTTCCGCTCACGTATTCATTTTGCCGTGGTCTTAGTGAGGGCGGCTCATGCAAGGGGAGGAAAAGATGGGCCATCTGTCAGCAAGCCTCCCACATTAATCGGCCTGATAATGAAGCGCACGTTCAGCCCTATACCCCTGGGGTGTCTCTCGCATGAGTTTTATGCAGCAGAACAACTTTCACCAAGTTTGCTTCGCAGCGGAGCAATTATTGTCATTCACACCCCCTCTTAGCACACTGAGGAGGGCCTGGCGACCTCTGCCTAATTACCTGAAGCATCACCTCCAGCAGACTTTGTAATTTCCATCTACATCACAACCCGCTTGTTAGCTGCAGACGGTGGCAGAGCCTCATAATTCCGGCATATGGTCTACAAACATACAAGGGAATTTGTCAGCTTGTACTGGCCTTAAAGTCGAAGACCCCATTAATGAGAAAACAGGATCCACTAATCCTGTGAGATCTGTGCAATCAGTGCGAAAGAAACACATTAATATCACAGCCAGGCTTGCAGCCGTAAGCAATAATAAACTCGCTTTAACTGCAGTGACACGGAATCATAAATATTAAAAGGAATACATCCACACAGCTAACAACGTTGGCTAGAAACGCAGAGATATCAAACACTAATCAGCTCGGAGGAAATAAAACAAGTGTTTTCATTTGCTTAAAGATTAGGAACACAGAAAATTACCAAAACCTTGAATTTATGAACACAACAAAAACAAAAAAAGGACTTGAAAACGTGGAAAATTTCTGGAAGTTGTGCTAATTAATATTTTTATACCTAATATAAAAGGTTAAACTAGTATGTTGGATGTGGATTTATCCTTGGTAATAAGCATCCTCATTTGCAGCATGGAGGAAAAAAAAGACCAATGCACAAAAAACACACAAAGATATGAAAATACCAGATTAATTTTTTCCAAATATATACACTGAGTTAGGGGTGTTATCTTTTCATCCAGCTTTTTTTTAAATTTCTGATTAAATACTGATATAGCAGCATTGAGTTTTGATGCTATGATATCAGAATCAATCATAGCAGCTTAAATTAATATGTAAAAACTAAATAAATAAAATATGGACATGCATTAATACTTTAATATATATACTAATATATGCTTCTGATAATTAACAAGTATATTTCTTAGGTAAAAATAAAAAGTATGGTATAGTTACCCAAATAAATATGACTAAGCAAATATTAACTAGTTCCTACCCACCGTGATATGCAAGAACAAATAGTACTGCCATAATGTGACTGTAATCCAGGCGAGAGGCTTAGCTACCAACCTCAACCTTCCACTGAATAAGGCTGTGTCCGAACATCCGCCCTAACCCCTAAATCCCTCAGTCACTTTATAGAGCAGGGACTATATAGTGAGCTTTATAGTGAACTCAGTTAATTGACCGTTCGGACAGATGATCGCTACTTTTCACTTCCCGTTAGTGATGTAGCTCCGCCTCCAGCGCCCGGTGCCATCTTTGTTATTAGTCGCCGCTGTCGGGTAGCTACAGCCTATGGCGACAGCGAGCCCCTGTGACAGCAAATCCCATAATGCTTTGCTGGTAGAACTCTCCGCGGAAAGCATTCTGGAATATATCTACTCGTCCAGTGACCATGGATGATCACTACTTTTCAAGGTGCATTGTGGGAAATTTGTATTTGACTACTTTTCATCCACTAGCTGTTCGGACACTCATTTAAAATTGCTTAACCACTATATAGTGCCCTACATAGTGATTAGGGCGGACATTCGGCATAGCCTAAGTCCGGCTCTCTTTCAAGGCTATGCTAGCTGTAGTGCTGGCGGCCTTCCCCTAGGTAAATAATATCATCACAACATTAAACTATCCCAGCCACTCTTTGGATGTATTAGACTTTAAAACCTTTCGAATAGTTGGTGGTGGAAATGTCTGCAAGAATAACACTTTTTTTAAATATTTTTCTTTTAAAAACTCACCTTCTCTGAGTTTGCTGGTGAAGATTCTTAGTCATCCAGGTCATAGTGATTCCAAAAAAGTTTTTTAAAAAAGTTAAAAAACAAACTACTGGAATTTGTTTTCCAAGTTTAAAGAGGTCTCATTCCCATCCAGGAAGCTTTTTGAATTCAAAAGTTTAATGATTTAAATTATTACAACAACAACTGAGTTATGAAAATCCCTTTTTTAACAACAACAAACAAAAAAAATCTTTTAGACAACATTAGGCTGAGACTTTACCTCATTAAATGGGAGTTAAAACAGAAAATTATTCATTTTTTTAATTTGGCGGGATAAGTTTATGCTGCATTCTCTTATGTTTGGATAAAACAATCTTCCAGGACAGTTTTTAGATTTATATTTTATAGTGGTAGCCCCACAAAACTCCTTGAGACCTTGTTTATGGAAAATCCTTAATCATTTTCAGAATAAACTAATTAGGGCTCCCTGATTTAGTTAAAGAAATAAATGGTTTTTGGAGCTAATTTCCATGTTAGCTTTTTACCAGACTCCAGACCTAAATTTAATGTGATTTGGCCGCTGGTAAGTTTTAGATCTTTAATTTTTTTACGTACATTTATTCTGCTAGGTTGTTAATCCTTATAAATGTCTCCATTGGATGAGTACTGTACCGGATTCAAGCCTTGATAAGTAGAACATCAAAGTCTGATAAACAAGAATTATTATTTAATGTCCCACTATTCTCCGGTGGAAATTTAGAACTATCCGGTGGTCTTTCCTGTAAAAAAAATATTTTTTTGGGATGCATTTCAGTCTTTAACAGTATTTTCAAATAAAAAACAGAAATAAAAAAAATAAACCTTGATTATAAGACTCTCAATCAAAGAAACCCAACTGATAACATATTCCCAGGCTGCTTACACTAATGACGTCTAATTTTATTCCAACAAGCTATTTCCCCTCCAGCGGAGTGATGGCCCCTTACTGCCCACTCCCCCTCTTTGTTGCACTGTACTTAGAGAGACGACGTGCTGCACAGTGATAGTCACCTCTATTCTCAGCCATTCAAGGAAAGTGAAAGTCAGGGAAAAGTCACTGAAAGCCACACCTCTTATCCGACTAGCTCTTTTAAAGGAAGAACAAAAGGTCTTTCTCCTTCATTTCCCATTAACCTCGGTGCTCCTCGGCACACAGGAAACATGGCAACCTCAGCGGCCCATGTCACATATCTCATCCGGCTGTGGGGAACGCTTCCTTTGCTGGAAGCTGACATTCAATCCAAGAGGTTTGTGTGTGGGGAGGGGATTCTATCTAGCTGTAAGTCCTTGACAGATAAAGGTGGGTGTTGATATTTGTCCCGGTCTCGCTGATACGGTGCGGATACACTCTCGATAAGCGTAGAGCGGCTAAGACACTGATGAAGTCTGGAGTGGAACTGACAAGCTCTGTAAGTGGATAACATCGTCAGGAGAAGCAGGCTGTTATGGTCCTGGATTAGATTTTTGATTGTTCGACGCAGGTGAGTTCACTCCAAGCAGAGACACATCAGCCCTCTCAACGCTCTGAGCCCAGCACGCCGTCTACATGTCATAATTACATTTAAATACTTCCTTCTTTCTCTTGCAGAGGCTTGCGGCAGACTTCAGTGGAGTCTATTTATTCCAGCTCTGCTTTCTTGTGGACTTTATTAGTTATCAACAAGGCTCGACACACTCGCAGTAATCCGCCGAGTCCAACAGGCATTCTCAGTTCAACCGTGATGAAGAGGAAACGCTGCTGGAAGGAAACCGGCGGTTTATGAATATGAGACGAGAGAGAAGAACAAATTTTTGTTTGTTTGTCCGGTGTGTCTTCCCATAATGCCACAAACTTAACAAGAGGAAAACTTGCAGCTGAAAGGGGAGAAAAAAAAGGCTTTCAAGCAAACAACTGAGCTTCCGTGAATGTTTAATTAATCAGTAGTGACAAAAGGGAACAACAGTCAACAAAGAGATGCCGATTTCCATTTCTTATGCATTATTCCCGCTGGCAAATCACAGAGTGCTGTCAGCTGCCACTTTGCTACCTACCCCGTCTTCATGGTTGTCTCTGCTCGGCGCTGGCAAAAACCCCTCAGAGAGCCAGAGTTCTGTTCAACTCGAGATCCAAAGCCTTGAGCAGCGGGGATCGCGTAACAGAGTTCAGACAAAAAGAGTTCACTGTTTCTCTGTGTTTACATGGATACTTTACAGCATCTTTTGTTCCTTTTTGCCTCCAAAACAGCAGCAGCTAATAAGAATCAGCCACAGGCGTCAGGAGGAGCTGGAGCTAAATCAGCATCACCTGGTTAAACCAACTCAAAAGGCTGCTCGATACAGATGGGATTTGCCCAAAACAGATTCCATTATATACCTAACACCATCTGCCCTTGCATGTTATGTCAGCTCCATGACAGGTTACAAGAGGTAGCTCAATGGAGAAACACAATAACAACCACGTAATGCCAGACAACAGACCTCAGCTCTCTCGCTGAGCTCCTCGAATGTCAAAACCACATAAAGACACACTCTGATCTCCTTTTTGCTGGTGATGGAAACATTTTCCCAAAAGCCCCCCTGCTGCTTCAGGGTCAGCACTGAGGTTATCCTAGATGAAAAAAAACACAGCAAAATGATCCACTGACATGAGTTCTGCCACTCGCTTAGATCATCATCACACCGCACTCTTGTTAATGCAGAAATCCAATAGATGAGAGTAGAACAATTCATTAAGAGCCAGTACAGTAGAAGAGGATAAAGTAGCTTGTATTCTACTTTATAGAGCAGCTGTTTAATGGTACTACATAGCTATCACCATCATTTAAGTTGCTTTTCCATAGACCTCTCACAGCTTCTTAATATATGATACAGACAATCTGCTATTTTGTTGCTGAGTGCTGACAATACAAACTCCCTTAGTTCAGATGGAGAAAAAATGTTCATTGAGCCACTGCCAGCACTGTTGCCAACTCTTCAGCTAGGAAAGTCACCATTAGCTGTCCTATAAATCACTAAATGATGTCATCACATCATTTGCATATTTGGTAATGCATTCATCCAGCCGTAGGAGAGAGGCAAAATAGTGATTAAAACGTTCTAAAGATGTATGTCTATAAAATAATTGATAGTTTCAATAATAGGGAGTGGTGGCCTAGTGCTTAAGGCATACAATGGAAAAATAATATCCAGTGTTGTGCCTGAACGCGTTCACTGAACGAAAGTTCATGAACTCGTTCATACTTTGGGCGAACGTGAACTGAACGTACTGCATTACTGCCTGATGAACGTTATTGTGAACTCGTTCATTCTGGTGTCTGTGAACGGCTCGCTCTCTCAGTTCAACTTCGTTCAATAGGTTGCCAGATTTCTATAGAGCCCTCCAGGCGAAACCCCGGCTAAATCACACCGTAAACAGGCCTTAATATGTTGCGGGAAAACACCCAATCTGGCAACACCAGCTACCAGTGTCGTAGCCTACAGCCGCGTGCGTCATCAAAACAAAATGCAGCGTGGAAGCCAAAGCAGCATGGAGGCGACCGTGGAGGCGACAAAGCAGCAGTATGATCACTTAAAACAGTTTTATGACCAGGTGGTCGGTGAGGATGATGGCAACAATCTTACATTTCTCTGCAAACTTTGCCCGCCGGCTTTCAGTAAAAAAAATCCGCACTTCAGTAACCTTAAATTCCTACCTCAGCCTGGTCCCTCAGTTTCTGTTAGTAAAATGTTCTTGAGGGTTTTACTATTCATGTAACTTGTTTGTTAAACCTGCCTGGTATAATTTTCCAGGATTCCAGTATTCCTTTTTAGTATGTACTGAAATGGAATTTCAAATTGGAAAAAATATAAAAAAACAAAAACATTTGCACCTTAAAGACTACTTTCCTGTTTTATTTTTAATAATTCCTCATAAAAAAGACCATTCAAGCAGCACATTTTTCCTGATGTTTTTGAGAATATACTGTAGGGGTGAAAGCTGCAGCTGCTACTAGTGTGAAGTGAATGGACAGCAACAAAGCGTTAAAGCAACAATGGGGAAATGCTGTCCCCTCAATGCTAATGTAAACCCTGGTTGGATAAGGATTCAAAACTGGATATGAAGATGAAATCTGACGCACAGTTTCAGAGTTACAACTGATAAACTAATTGCTGTCTGTGGTTCTACTGTAGGCTACAATATGATGTAATTGAGCAATATATGAAAAAAAAAAGAACTATGAACTAGTTCATTTTTTGGAACTGTGAACTTAGTTCAAAATTTTGAATTATGAACTATGAACTGAACTAGTTCATTTTAAAATGTGTGAACTGAACTTTGAACTAGTTCACGTAGAAAGAGAACTTTCCCAACACTGAGTATATCCTTGCTCAAATAAAAAAAAATTAAATATGTCCAGATTCACAAAATCTGAATTTAATTACTTGTTATGACCTTATTATTTTATGTTGATGTAAACACTAATTATGTATTATTGTTTTTAGAATCGCGTGACCATGCATAAAAACTCAAAGCTTTCAAGCTGTTCAAACTATAATGGTGGTACTTATCTGTACAAACGTTTAAGTTCATTTAGAACTCAAAGAAGAAGCCGCTGAAATACAATAAATCTTGCAATACTGACATAGGAAAGTAAAAAAACTGAAAGATATCTATTCTGATGAGAGGTTGAAGAGCATTACACTCTTGGGTCTTAATCAAATCTACTACAAAGAGAAGAGCTGTGAGATCTTTTCCAAAAACCACGGTGGAAACAAAATTGCACAACAGTGAGCCCAGAGGAAGAGCTGATGACTTTTTCACTACTGACTGTGAAATCTGCATGGGGTCTGCTAGCTAACAGAATGTAGAAAACAGTGAGGAAATGCAGTCCAAGTTATAAAAATTTGGATTCAAGTGTTGTGGAAAAGAGGAAGCATGAGGACTGAGCGTTCAAGATGTTTTACAATTCATCCAACTATTAAAGAAAGAAAATACTGTTCTAAACCCTATTTGTGTCACATTGTTTTAACCATTAAAGCTGTCCCTACCCCCACCTATTGATGCAACATGCTCCTCTATAGATTAATCCTTAAATCAGAGGTCTTCAACAGGGGGTCCGCGACCCCTAAGGGGTCCCCAGAGGTACTGCATGGAGGTCGCGAAAGTTTTGGTTTATTAGACTTTTATTTAATATTCATCCTGCAATTTTTTCCACTAATTGAACTGTCTTTAAATCCACATTAACATGAATTCAACAGACTGTAGTAAACAGATAAATGGAGGCAGAAGATGTCTTTCAGTCATCAATGCCAGTGGTGGTTCTAGACCAAATGTACATGGGGGCCAGGATTCCATAATTTTGGAATTTTATATATTTTTGACTTAATTTAACTTAAAATTACATTTTTCTATAAAATCTGAATTAGAACAAAAAAAAACACGATGCATTCAGGATTAAAAATTAGAGGAATTTCTTTTGAAAAAAAGAAAACTGGGATCCAATCTCAATACGACACACAGGAGCTCTTTCAAGCTGGGCACCGTTTCCTTCACAACACCTGTCCCGTCAACCAGGAATCAGAAATACTTTAATAATCCCAGCGAGAAATTACTTTCATTACATTACTCCATCGAGTGACTATAGGACCAGTTTGATAGAACACTATTTTATACAATATATATTTAGGGGGTCCCTGCTCCATCTCACCATAAGTTTGGGGGTCCTTGGCCTGGAAAACGTTGAAGACCCCTGCCTTAAATGATCTTCCTCTTAGATAGAATTTCTGTTACATTCATTGCGATGTTGTTGAAACCAAGACACTAAAGGATCATTTTTTCAGGTGAACAGAAGTTCCTCATTCAGTCCCAGCCACAAGAATCAGCCTTAAATCAAACAGGAAAATTTGAAACTGCTTCTGAATAAAATTGAATCTTAGATATTAAAAATACATACAGACATGGACAAAGTAATTCAATAAGAAAAAAAAAGAAAATGCAATGGTCATAGAAATAACGTGAATCAGGTAATTATGAATAACATTTTTATAAAAATGAACCAATAAAACTCCCCTTGTCTGTCTGTCTGTCTGTCTGTCTGTTCTCCAATTCTGGAATATCTGTTAGTTCAACAGATAACCTTATGTCCTCTGTGCTTATTCTCATCATATTAGCTGACTGGTCTGATCTTGTTTGGTTGCGTTCCTGGAGGGAAATGGTTAATAATCTAGGTCCAGAAAGTAAAAACCCTTCTTAGTTTGCTTTCATCCTGTTCATTAAACCAGGTGATCAACCCCCAGTCTGTGTTTTGGAGGTTAAAATATAAATGTTGGAACTAATCTCGTCCATGATTTTTACTTTGTGGATCTGGATTATCCAGATCTTAGTTTTTCAAACTAACTTTTGTAAAAAAAACAAAACAAAAAAATAAAGTAATCAGTGGCTTAAAGCATCTTGCAGTAGAATTCATACCCTAATTAAATGTGCTGATGACTTCGTAATGTCTGGAATGTTGCTGTGTATATCTTGCATTGTTGATTCTTAATAAGAAATCTGCGACATTTTCGTCATGCTTTGCTCATTTGCATTTCTTTCTACTTAAGTTGTTTACAGACATTCAACTTTGAAATGGTTTTTGATGCTGACCCCAGTTGTGAGGTCACAGCTCTGGGTCTGTGGGTTCAAATCGAAGGGATTGGATCTTATTCATCATTCATGTATTTCAGCTTGCCCAAAATGCTCATCACAGACATGCATGTAAATAGGCACACTTGATTCCTCTTGTCTGATTCTCTCATTATTTCTGTTAGATAGCCCATTAGAGATCAGCCGTCTTGGAAATCTCTCACTCTGATTAGGCCGCTGTGAGAGGCAAAAGGTTAGAAATGAGGTCTGTCAACTGTGACTTACCAACAGCAGACATTTCTGGAACTGACGCACGGTATGGGCCTTCAATGAACTGCGGTGGGTTGTCGTTTATGTCCTGGACTTTGATGATGAACTCAGACGGCGGCTCCAGAGGCTCGTCTGTGTCGGCGTTAATGACCTGGGCTGTTAGCGTGTACTCTGCTTTCTCCTCACGGTCCAGCCTCTTCATGGCATGAATGTCACCTGTTAACTCATTTATGGCGAAGATGGTGCCTGCCCCCTCGCCTGCCAGAACATATTTGATGTTCTTGTTGCCCACATCCAAGTCTGTGTGTAGCTGCAATCAAAAGAACAGAGGTAAAAGGTTAGGAAGATGTTTTGAAATCTATCTATCTATCTATCTATCTATCTATCTATCTATCTATCTATCTATCTATCTATCTATCTATCTATCTATCTATCTATCTATCTATCTATCTATCTATCTATCTATCTATCTATCTATCTATCTCCTTAACTACTTCAGAAAATGATTTCATGGTGAAGTGTCGTCAATTAGCATTCTGTACAGCTTCAACTTTTTCACCTTCAGTAATTTGACGACTATGATAAATTCATTATAGGTTTAAGAGTTTATTATAGAATGTTGGTAAACCATTTAAATGACGACCAAGCAAGAATGAAAGCTGTATCCAGGCTTCTTTCCTGTGTAACCAACAAAGAGTTTTATTTCGTAAAGCAGACACCCTGTCAACATTTATGGCTTTCCTTTTTGATAAAGCCTATAGGTAGAGTGGCTCAGGTTCCAATGTCCTCCAGGCCTAGGCTGCCGGAGAACATTGGGACAACTTTCGATTACTCTGCAATTCAACTCTGCAGTATATGTTAGGTCAAACCCTAATTTTAAGCTCGCTCTGCCTTTTCTTGTCAGAGTAGCTCCATCAGGGCTCCTAGCTCGAAACATCAGCTGGGCTGCTATCAACAACTTTAATTTTGAAGGATTGAGTAGAGCCCATTATTTAGTGCTTAGTCATGTTTGTCCCCTAGACATAGCTATAGAAGAAGCTTTTACTTTGACCAAATGCTCTCTTTAACCCTCTGTACATGGAAATCAGCTCAGAGCTCATCTGCCTGATTGTTTCTTTCCTACACAGAAAAGGTAACAGTAAATTAGCTCACTGTATGTATTGCTGATGTATTTAAAGGTATTGATTTTTGCGAATTTTTGAAAAGACCCGCCCTCTCCACTTTTTGAGCAAAACGCACATGCACAACCCTGTACCCGCTCCCAAGAAGGAACGCCTTTTAAACGCTTGCTGTTTGCAAGCTTATTTTTCAAAAGAAGATTTGAAATTTTTCCACTATGTCAGATTCACGACCAGTAACTGGGGACAAGCACGTTCGACAGCCTCACGTAAACATATCACCAGAATGATTGACAACTAGGAGAACCACTTATTTTAATGATCCACCTGGAAAAAGGACATCCTCCACTATACCTTTAAGCAAATGTAGGTACATCCTCCTCTCCAACTATAGCTTGCTCTGGTGCAAGCCAACAGAACTGACAAAGACTCCTGAATAAGTGTTGAAACAATTGCCTTCCAATTTCGGTCTGTTTTGTGGTTGCCATGACCCAGATGACTGAGAACTGACACAGGCAATAATTGATACAGAAATTCAAGATCTACAAATACAGATAGATAGATCTGTACCTGTAGCCCCCAAAAGATAATTCCAGCAGAAGCTGGACAGTTTGACATTTTTTTCTTTGTGCATTTTCTTCTTAACATTTGCTCTCTACTTTCCTCTTCACAACTGATCTCTACGTTGTGTTGTCCTCTCAGACAAAATTGTGTTTATAACGAGAAAACGATATGAAAATCTGGACATTCAATGCTGATGACTTTTTTTGTGCTATTTTATGCATATTCAGTTGAAGTATTTGACATAGGTGTAATACCTTATGGTTGCTGCTGCTCCTTTGCTGGAAGTAGTGTTGCCTAGATACTAAACATGGCCCAACATTGCTTCGCTTAGCTAAATGAGGCCCACTGGGGACAATAAGTTTATAAGTAGCGCAGGAAATGGACCAAAGCCGACATAGTTCCTCGTTGTACATCAAAAAAAAGCGTCATACAAACATGCAATACTAGGTAAAATGCTACCTGAAGTGTAGAACTCACGGAAAACAGAAGCTGGTTGTGGTCTGGATGCAGAACTTATTAGAAGGCAAGAATCAAAGGTACATTTCTTTTCTAAGGATGAATCTATCCTCATTCATTTCCTCAAATAAGTCCAAAAGTCAGTGGATGGTGCTGCATACTCCTCATTATTTTTGTCATTATGGTTTCATTAGTTCAGTAGAGCTGCATTACATGCTAAGCTGAGTGGTTAGATCCCACTCGCTGCACAGCCTGGTATAACTAATGAGCCTGACAGGGCTATCTATGTAAGGCTGCTCAAACACACGAGGAGGAGAAAGCCTAAGCTGTAGGGTTTAAAAAAAGGAACTTACAGGAGAAAATGCAAGAAGAAAACATAAGAGGGAGGTGGGATACAAAAGCAAAGAAGTTTGATTTTATTCATCCAAATACATATAGCTCTTCTCATATATGCCTCCTGTTCCATGATGCGAGTGATTGTCAGAAGAGGGGAAGACCGGGCTCCGGGTTTCTGGCTTCGGTTGCCATTACTCGTCATTTCTGTCTCTATTTTTGTGAACATACATGTTATCTGAAAGACATGCTTTCAAAAAGCTCACAGGCATGAATCAAAACATCTGAATTCAGCAGCTTCAATTTCATTTCCCAGCCAGTGTTTCAGCAGGGATTCCTGTGGGAGCGTAGCTGGGATGCGGAAAAGAGAAGCAGGGATCTGTCGGCAAAAATCCCGTCCCCTCAAGCCCTCCCCGCGCGACGTTCACGCAGGCCAGCTTTTGTGTGTTTGCCGTCTCCGAGGTGTTGTTTGAAGACACTGACAAAGCATATTCGCTTAAATTGTCACACCTTGCACTTTTGTTTTCCTAATTGTGCCATCATTTCACATGAATGATGTAGCTCATTAACACAAATGCCTTACAACATCCTGCATACTGAGAAACTCCAAATGAGCTCAAATTAATGATGGTCTGTCATTTTTAACCCCCTCTTTTATTCTGTTTGGCTACTTGCATGTAATCTAATATTTACAACTCATACCTTCAATGAAGGGGTTCTGTTAGGATGGTAACACAGTGCTGAACACATACCCTGCTGCAAAAGTATACCTATGAGTTCAGATTGTGTATACTGTATGTATATAGATTGATCCTTTGCAAGGTTTTTAAACACTTTTTTAAGGCATTAATCTCTCTCACCCTGTTTATAAAGGTTGTTGCCTCTGAGACTAAAATAATTGCTCGTTCCACCCAATTATTCCCATCAGAAGCTTTTGATAACACTCTTTCACATCGTTGTTTACGGTTAAACTCAAGTACGGACTTCAACGAGGACTCTAAATAACCTTTATTTAATTTTTCTGAGGCAAACTAGACTCGCTAGTTTCCCTCAGATCATTGTGTTCTTGGATCAACCAAAGGGTACTTGAGGTCATAAACTGCTGACAATTAATTATTTGACAATGAATAGTTGACGGGGGTTGGCGGGGGGGGGGGGGGCAACTGGGTATTTTTTATTTACTTTAATGCTGAAACAATGATTGGGATTAATTGTGATTGATCGAGTATTGAAATAATCATAAACAAACTTAATAATCGATTGAGACTCTAAAACATGTCTTTAGCTGAAATAGTGACCTATTTAGGGCAGTAATTATATCAAAACTGTAAAAAATATATATATAAACATTTTGCAATTAAGATAAAAAAATAAAATGTTTTGTCTGTCAATATGTTCTATCCAGAACTCAAGTGGAAATGTTTCAGGTTCACTTGGTTTCATTTTGCACAAAGTCTTCTTTAAGGAACCTTTAGATATGCCATTATAAATTTAAAAAGTTAATTGACAGATCAGTCAATTTGTTTAATAACCGTTAGTTGCAGCCCTCATTTACTTCTTTATCTAACTTTCTCATTTATTGCTGCATGTGAAAAATTTTTACAAGCTGCATAAATACCATTTATTATAATTTTCTCTTCATAATTGTCCTTGCAGTATTATGATAGACATCCACTGACCCCCATCCCCACAAAATAGTTTGGCAACTGATGCAATTTATTTCAGTTTATGAAGTCGCCCTGTTAAAGTTCACAATGCTCGATGAGCTGCTGGTGAAGAAAGGAAAATTATGCAGCTCAACAGCCGCTCCGTTACTTTGATATATAAACAGTGCCCCAGCTGTCATCTGAGGATCAAGCCGCAGGTACAGCCTATCTTTGGGTGGCTTCAACCTATTCACAGCCTGCTGTTAGCGCTAAACAAAAACCTCTATGTATCTGTGCTCAATGTAGTTATAGTTAGGAACACACAAAAAGAAGATAAAAATGCATTAATACAAGCAATAAATGAATGAAACCATATGTATTATAAATAAATAATTATTTTATTTTTATGATTTTCGTTCATTAGCAATTATTAAAGTCATATTCTTACTTCATGATCGTATGTTGAAGATATGCTTATTTATTCATTTTTTTTACCTCTCTGCCTAACAAATGATCATATGTATATATATGTATGTATATATATATATATATACATATATATATCTATATATATTAAACACTAATAAATAACGCATTTTATCTCACGGCAATTAAAAGACAATTCAACCAGATCATACAGTCAGATTGGTTCAGTGCTTTATATGTAAGGAAAACCAGCATATTGCATCGACTCATTGACTCTTCAGCAATCCCTCACACACAATTTACAATTTTTTAAATTTAGTTTATTTATATAGTGCCAATTCACAACACATGTCATCTCAACGCACATTAAAGTTTGCACATTGATTCAAAATCGACTCACTGACTCAAATGCAATCCCTCACAGTAAGCATGCTTGTAGCGACAGTGGAGAGGAAAAACTCCCTTTTAACAGAAAGAAACCTCCAGCAGAACCAGGCTCAGTGTGAGCGGCCATCTGCCGACTGGGGTTCAAGGAGACAGAAGCAGACATAGAAAAAGAAGCATAGATACAAAAGTTGAGTTGTAAATAATGTAAAGTAAGTGGATTTCCATGCCTGGCTCGTCAGTTCACAGTAGATCCCAAAAGTCTGTATGGTTCCCAAGATGTACTTGACAAGCATGATAGGGATCTTGGTCTTTGTTTAGCTCAGCATTCTGTTTGCCACAGAACTCAGCGATTGACAGCCTTTTAACCTATTTTCCATCTTAATGATGAACAATACACACTTACTTAACTATGTCACTTCTTGATGAGGTCCCATTGTTCAGTGTTTAATTTCATTTAGTTATCAGATTGTACTTGAGTGAAATTAAAGTAATGGGATCTGGGTGAGGCTGGAAAAACTGAACCTGAATGTTTGTTGAACACCCGTTAACATGATGGATAAAGTTATGGATTTACATCTGACCAAGATGGTTTGGATAAATTGTTAGTCTGTTATCTCCTTTACTCAGTCTCAATTTGTCTGTTAATATGGTACAAATCTTAACAATTGGAAGTAAGTAATTCTTAACGATCTTTCAAAGGTAAAACGTTGGTTACTGCCAAAAAATACAACCAGTATTGACAAAGCATTCAATGAAATAAGCCTTTTTTTAATACATCTTGAGGCTGGAAGAAAGTCCCAAAGGTGCTGAGAGCGGCGGACAGATTCTACATTAATATTTCTTTGAACAAGCCTAATCTGCTGATTACTCTCTCAAGAGAGCTGATTTGCAAAACTTTAATTGAAATAGGTTTGTTGTTTTTAACGTCAAATCTGAAGTATTGAGTTTAATGCTTCTGTTATTTTTCTTTATATTAAGGACTCATAGTTTTTTGAAAAGTGGATATTTTAACCTCTAAGGTTTGAAAACCAATTATCCTGAGACTGAAATGTCTTAGCAGTTGAATACTATTAAATATTTATAAGCATTTGTAAACAAAACAAGTCACAAAGATCACCAAATACATAAGTTCTGATAAAGTTAATTGATTAAAAATATTTTTGCTTTGTTGAATCACTGAGGTAAATAGTTATCTCTTGCACACGGACCTGTAAAAAGAGATAAAAAAATTGTACTATCCACAAATACTTCTAAGAGATGCGATAATAATGGTCCACCTTCGTCGACCTTTTCAGTCAGACATTAGATCATCCCATCCAGCTATGCTCCAGGTCCAGTGTTGGGCACGTTACTTTGAAAAAATAATTAGTTATAGTTACTAGTTACTTCTCCCAAAAAGTAACTGAGTTACTAACTGAGTTACTCCACAATAAAAGTAACTAGTTACTAGTAAAAGTAACTATTGCGTTACTTTTGCGTTTCTCGCCCCCGTAACCCTCACCACCCAGCCCCCACCTTCTCGCCGTGTGTTTCCAAATCCAGCTGAATAGAGCGAACGACAAAGACAAGAACCTGCAGAGAGTTTAGCATTTATTGCAACTCAATGTAAATGACATCAGGGGGGAACGCCATGTGAAGTTTTTAACAGGGCATTCAGATCTGGTGAGTGAATGAAATTAATAACTGGGGATGTCTAATTCTGAAATCCTGTGTGTTTGGGTTGTTATAGATACTGCAACATCTATCTATCATCTATCTATCTAGATCTATACTCTGTGTGTGACATAAAGTATGGATCTCCATCCCTGCCACAAAGGCCATCAGATAATGTTTAAAATAAAAAATACAGTAGGTTGAAAAGGCAGAGTATCCATCCATCCATCCATCCATCCATCCATCCATCCATCCAGATTTCTCCCTTTCATTTGATCGTTCACGCTCTCCATAGTTCTCCTGTGGCGCGAGCACAGGGCGACTGTTGCGCGCCTTTAGCGAGCATGCGCATTTCCTGTCGCTTGCGCAGTGACTCTTGCCGCCTGCGCTGTGCGGAGATGCAGAGGAAACCGTATCTGATGGGGAAACGCAGCTCGACGTAACACCGGTATTTCCATCAGGAAAACGCTGTTTTGCTGCTGGAGTCCTTCTGACTCTCCATCTCTCTGTGTGTTCTGTACGTTAACACCCGCCAGCGGAAACACCCACCTACCCAACTGACAGACGGAATCTCACTATACATCAGCCATTCTCATCCTCCCGTCTCTCATGACAAGGCGCGCACCTCTGGATGACCTAAAAAATAATCTTTAATATCTCTTAAACAAAAGTAGCACAAACAATGTTTTTTCTGCACAAATCTGCACTAACGTTGCACTAACCATTCAGTCTATTTGCAGAGTTTTTTGACGTGGGTGGGGTGTCAGCTTCACGCAGCTGCGCACGAGTCCTATCATGAAAAAAGGTTCATTGTGCGACCTGAGTAACGCGCAGTAATGGGGTGTCTGCAATGGTAACTGCGTTATAGTTACAGTCAAAGTAATTAGTTAGATTACTCTTTACTAATACAAGGTAACGGCGTTAGTAACGCCGTTACTTTCAACGCCGTTAGTCCCATCACTGTCCAGGTCTGACCCTGAGAACCAAGGGATTTAATAACATATTTCTAAACATTCCGTAAAAATTCTAATATTTCTAATATTTCTAAACAGTTTGGACATTTGAACACTTCGGCAAAATGCTATCTGTCAAACATCAGAGCATTCGGTATTAAAAGAAACCAGATAACCTTAATTTTTACAGTAAGCAGAGTTATGTAGATAGGAAGCATATTTGATGTTGTGGTCAAAGTTTCTATAAAAACTATAAAAATTGTCAAACTGTCCAGCTTCTGCTGGAATTATCAGATAACTATTGTTTTCCTTAGATAGAAAACTTTTAATCAATTTGACTGGATGATCTGGTGAACTGGAAAGTGCCTTGAGATGACATGTGTTGTGAATTCGGCGCTATAGAAATAAACTGAATTGAATTGAAATTGGACAGCAAAGTGAGTCGATAAAGTTTTAATTTGTGGTTATGTTACAATCTAATCTAAGAAATATCTGACTTCTGTAAGTCTTTTCCCTTTTTTATACTGTTGTAGGTCTCCTACCTTGCCAGATTTATCTTGCAGACTATCACGCCTTGTTCCTGGTATAACTACAAGTTTGGGGGGGGGGGGTATTTCAAAGGCTGTTATTTTCATCCTCGTTGTGACTCAGCTTACAAGACTGTATAGATATCTCAGTGGCTTTGTGCCGCATTATAGCTGGCAAGTAAGAAAAAGAACACAAGGCCTGAATAAATCATCTCTGTTAAAAGGGGCACAGTGTTCTTCCTGTTAGAAATTGAAAGTCACACTTCTACTCAGCTCTGTGTCTGAAGCTGGGACTTGACCCCTGCCCTCCCTAAAAGTTAAAGGGAGTTTTGCCTTATCCGGCCACAACTCTTGACACTCCTCTACAGGGCTGGGTCGTCCTGAAGTACCCAAAAGGGTCTTTAAAGAGTACAATTACTGAGAGATGAAAAAAGAAGACTGCCACTGGTCCTGGTCATTAAGCAAGTTGCCTGGGTAACATGCATAGCATCAACAACTAGTGACATTAGCTCTGGTATCCAGGAAGTGAGCGGAAAATAGATAACACTAGAATGAAGTCAGAGTGATTATGTGCTGCAGTGCACACTAGAGACACAATACACCACACAGACTTTTGAAAACAGGGTAAACAAAGCTAATGCACCCTATGGCATGCCTCCATCGATTTGGTATTTGGCATGAAACAATATTAATAGAGATGTTTGCAGTCGATTTTCGGTAAAGGCAAGACGACTCCTAAACTAGGCTTTAAATAGGGCTGAAATGTAACACGGCCTTCATTCAGAGTTTCATTCGTTTAGTAAACAGCGACTTCAGTGTTCTGTAAAAGACAATGCAATTTATCACACAGCATCAGTGAGTGCAGCGGGTGTGTTCTGGCTGGAAAGGTTTTATTGACTCCCTCTCCAACCGCATTCTCTGCTGTTGAAAAGACAGACATCTATACATTCTGAGGCTAGAGCTCAGACTGATGAGGAAAGCGCTTGATGAATGAAGAGGTCTTTTTCCCCCATGACACTCCTTAGCAGTACCCTCTGCCGATGCATACACATTCATGTGCACAACACCAGCCGCAACTTCCAATCAGGGAGCTGGATTGGTTCTTCTTTACCAGTCAGTGGAGGAGGAAATATGTCAGCCCCTGCTGCAGAGGAGCCTTTACAGCAATCACTTGAACAATCACCGTCCTAATGAGATAGATTCAACAGATTCCACTCCCACACACCCGAACTAACTCCCCTCCCCCGTCAGGAGGCTGGAATTCTCCCGGTGTTGCCCCTGCTGAAGGAACTAATGATTTTGCTCCTTGTCAGGCCAAATGTTAGTTAGGACATGTGCTCCTCCTATGTATGTACCAGCAGGACTGAAGATGGAGAGGCAGACTGAAGTAAAGAGCAAGAGGGAGGAGATGCTGTCACTGTGATGAAGAACATACTGCACACAATGCGTCAGACTGCTGTCTCTAAGTTCAACCTCAGTTACTATTTAGAAGGGGACTGAAGATTGCTTCTGTAGTTGCAATGACTTGGGCATGGTGTTTATGAGTGACAGAAGAAGCTATTCTTGAGGAAAGTTTTGATAAAGACATTCAACATTTTAATAAGAATTTACACCAATACATAAAAAAGAAGCAAACCGACATGGAGCTAATTACCACCAATCCTACAACCGGGTTTTCTTACACTTTCTGCCGACAAGCAACAAGTATTTTTTTTTTATCATTGTTGAAGAATATGCACCAACCCTTCTTTAAAGAACCATTTTAATGTTAGAAGAGAGGAGGGGTTTAAGGAAGGACAACCCATTAACTGTAAGATCTCACCCAAACCGACTGAAAACCAGTGATGGGAGTAACGGCGTTGAAAGTAACGGCGTTACTAACGCAGCTACCTTTTTACTGTAACTATAACGCAGTTACAATTGCTGACACCCTGTTACAGCATTTTACTCAGGTCGCACAATGAACCTTTTCATGATGATGATGGATGGATGGATGGATGGATGGATGGATGGATGGATGGATGGATGGATGGATGGATGGATCGATGATGGATGGATGATGGATGGATGGATGGATGGATCGATGATGGATGGATGGATGGATGGATGGATCGATGATGGATGGATGGATGATGCATGGATGGATGGATGGATGGATGGATGGATGGATCGATCGATGATGGATGGATGATGGATGGATGGATCGATGATGGATGGATGGATGGATGGATGGATCGATGATGGATGGGTGGATGGATGATGCATGGATGGATGGATGGATGGATGGATGGATGGATGGATGGATGGATGGATGGATGGATGGATGGATCGATGATGGATGGATGGATGATGGATGGATGGATGATGCATGGATGGATGGATGGATGGATGGATGGATGGATCGATCGATGATGGATGGATGATGGATGGATGGATGGATGGATCGATGATGGATGGATGGATGGATGGATGGATCGATGATGGATGGATCGATGATGGATGGATGGATGGATGATGCATGGATGGATGGATGGATGGATGGATGGATCGATGATGGATGGATGGATGATGGATGGATGGATGATGCATGGATGGATGGATCGATGATGGATGGATGGATGATGCATGGATGGATGGATCGATGATGGATGGATGGATGATGGATGGATGATGGATCGATGATGGATGGATGGATGATGGATGGATGGATGATGCATGGATGGATGGATCGATGATGGATGGATGGATGATGCATGGATGGATGGATGGATGGATGGATGGATGGATGGATGGATCGATGATGGATGGATGGATGGATGGATGATGCATGGGTGGATGGATGGATGGATGGACTGACGGACGGATGGAAAAGATAGATATAGCTACATGTTGCAGTATCTATAACAACCCAAACACAGGATTTCAGAATTAGACATCCCCAGTTATTAATTTCATACACTCGCAAAAGTAACGCAATAGTTACTTTTACCAGTAACTAGTTACTTTTATTGTAGAGTTACTCAGTTACTAACTCAGTTAATTTTTTGGAGAAGTAACTAGTAACTATAACTAATTACTTTTTCAAAGTAACGTGCCCAACACTGCTGAAAACTGAACTTTAATACTTAGATTCTCTGTAGTTTGGAGGTATTCTGAAGTTCACTTTGTGGTGAAACTGATTAAGTCCAGAAATAGATGCTGAAAATTGGGCTGTGTTTGATCAGTCTGATTTTATCCCACTTCAGCATCTCTTCATCCATGCCTGTGATAAGAAGGTTTTTTTGAATGGATCTGATTAAACTTTTAAGCCTCTCGTTATAAAATAAAGATTTTGTTCGAGATGAGAAATCTGCTGCCTGGTATGTTGAAGTACCAATAGTTTGCATCCAATCATTTAATTAAACTGCCTTAGTTTTGTGGAATATATAAAAATTATGCTCTAATTTGTAGTTACCAATGCATCGTTACTTTATTTTAATTTGCCACACCAGATCTTCTTGACATTCTTTTTCCTGTTTGGTGCGATTGCAGTTGCGGATCTTTACCTGGCTGGACCGGAGCCAAGTTATTTTTTGCTCTGCTGCGGTCCTTCTCCATCCAGTGAAGGATGGACAAGACGTACGTGGATGGAGACGTGTGGAGGAGTAGCGGTGGATGTGGAACAGCTCTCATCGATTAACATGACAGACAAGTACTCCGCACAACGTATATGTGAGCGGGACAGAGCGCTGAGGGATTATGTGGAATCTGGGGGTTAGAGACTTTTCAAGTCTACAAGCTAAGTCAAATTTAGCCGTAGTTGGTTTTTTGTATAAATCAACTAATTTCCCCAAAATATTGTGAATCATAATATTGTGATGGCATCTTTCTAAATAGACCATAAGTCAGATGAGCTTTCTGCTGTTTCCTGATTAATCAAAACAACATTTGTTTTTCTTTTTTGAACATTAAAAGATGTGTGACATTCTAAAATACATAAAGATGAAAAAAAGAAAAGGAAGACAGCCGTAACAGTGCAAATGCTTTTTTGGAACATTGTATTTGTAGATTACCATTACAATAGCTTGGAGTGTAATGGTAATGTTTGTTGGACTGATTACTGATATCTAGTTAGTCATATATACACTGTGTCAGGTTTGGTGGAGGTTGGAGGAGGACCCTAATGCAGAGACTGAAGCTGAAGGTGGTTTGTTGCAGATTTATTTATCCACACTGGAAAAACGATCCAGAAATAAGCAAAAATGTCTTAAATTGAGTGTATTTACCCTTAATTTGAGTAGGTAAATGAGATCATTTGCCAATGGAATGAGTATTTTTACTCTTAAAATCAGATAATTAGATAATAAAAAAAAAACCTCCTCAAAAACCTCCTCAAACCAAGAATAAATGCACTTATTTTAAGAATGACCTATCTAGATTTTGATTTTTTCCAGTGCAAAAAAGGCAACAGAGGCAAACATCCAAAGACATAAACCCTCAGGATCCACAAAAATATGGAAAAACTTAAAACTCACTTAAAGGTGAAGAAAGGACGACGAACCAGCAAACAGTGACTGAACAGGAGGTGCATATATGGGAGAGAGAAACAAAGACCTGGCTAATCAGCAGATGGGAGCAGGTGTGAACAGAGGAGTCTAGAAGGGAGCTAAGAGAAGGAGACTGACACAAAAGAGCAACAGAGAGCAAACAAGAAATACCTAAGAACTCAAATACAATTAAAAACAACCAGAATAACACAAAATGGAAATAAAACCATTGAAAGCTCGAGCTAAGACTTAAACAGAACCAAAACCGTGACACACTGCTATTGAGTATATCCAATCCTTTCTTAAAAAGTGGGAATCTTTTTAAAAGCATGACATAAAAAACGCTGCTGTTCTTCCTCTGTTTCCCTTACTTTGAAATTTAATTTGTGAACCACCAGAAAATATTATCTGATTTTACTGGAAGGGAAGATAAAATATGTTGACTAGATTTGTAGGCTTAAAATGTGATTTTGGCCTTTGAACCAACACAGTTCCTTTTTATTTTGCTATTTTTCACATTTACACGTAATATAGAAAATTGACTTTATACACTATGATATTCCATCCTTTTCTTAAAGGATTCACAATCTGCTTTTTTCCCTCAACTTCGTGTTTCATCATGTTTTTTGTTGTTTTTTTGTGTTCTAATTCAGCTAATTTTTCATACCCTAATTTATCTTTTTTTTTTTTTTTACTTGTGTGTATTCTCATTCATGTGAATGTGATGTTAGCAATATTAGCAGTTTGCAATGGTTCATTTAGCATAGTTTTTCAGGTTTCCTAAAGAACAGGTAAAAGGCTCCACAAGCAGCAACATTTACCGACTGCCTGCAGGTGAGTTCCTGATTGTTGGAATCACATCTCTTGGTGGAATAGAGAAAGGAGTGATGAATGCAAGGCGTATTCATTTTGGTACCATTCCATAATAGACATAAATCAAGGAGGAGGACCAAAATGGCACTTTGTGAAGAGCTGGTTTGAACAAAGAGCCAAACAAACAAAAAAACAAGATACTTTCACACTCCTGACTGTTTGATAGGTTTGGGCTAAATCCCAACATTTGCACACACGTGTTAAGAGGAAAATCTATGAAGTTCAGGTGATGTCAGCTTTCAATGAATTAAGGGTTTATGCAGAAAAATGTGCAAAGATGTGCAGCAGAGCAAACAATATTCTCGAGAATATTAATCCATTCTTGCTAAAGTGTTCTCTTACTAATTTGTTAGTCTGTGACGTTGGGTTCCAAGGTTTGATGTACAAATTGAAGCTGCATATTGCTGAGTCAGTTACACCATTCATGTATCTTTGGTATGCTCGATATTGAGTGGGAATTTCTCCCCACTCTCCATTACAAAAATGCTCAAAATATTTTAAAATGCAAAGACATCTCTTGTGTTTGAGTCATATAGTTTTGGTCTGAATTTAGGTCTTTAGTGATTATTATTATAATGATGGTCTACTGCTGAATCACATGTATTCCCCTGATTAGCCATAATGATAAAAAATTCAATCACTCTTTATCTTCAGTGTCCTATCAGACAACAAAGAGTTTTCAGCTAGGTTTTGCAGCTACTTAGAGCTGCAATGAACAATATTAGATTTTACAGCTTGACTGAGCAAAACCCTGTTCAAGCAGATGAAAAACAACCACCCGAGAACAAGGTGCTCTCAATTTTGTCAGGCCATGCAGTTTTTTTTTTATGTAAGGTACTGAGAGATGTTTACAAGGCCAAGAATTTTTCATAACACAACCAGGGCTCAACAAATACTCATACATCAGTATTTAACATCAGGTTGCTTTAATGCATTAGAGGTTCAACATCTATACTTTCAATAATGAGGAGATAATGTGTGGAATAGTGAAAAGGAGTTCTATGTTGAATACCATAAAATCCAGATATCAATTACAAAGCAACACTGTAACTTTTAGTCACTAGGGTAGTTAGACCTGTAACTTCCAGGCTTTAAGTTGGAAAGAAATAGCGGGATTAAACCCCTCTAGATTAAATCATACAAACCCAACAAGACACTCATACAAAAACTGGCTCACCTCAAAGACAGAATGTCGAAATAACAAAACTGAGCCTTCCACTGCTTTGAATCCTACGTTGGAGAAGCCTTACAGAAACTACACAAATGAAAGGACAGCAAGCATTTTGTACAAGGTTTGGTAAATTGTATGTACTTATATAGCACCAAGTCAGGAGACTTGACCAAAGCACTTTACACTACATTCATTCACCCATTCACACTGATGGTGGCAAGCTACATTTTAGCCACAGCTGGCCTGGGGCTCACTGACAGAAGCAGGGCTGCCATACACTGGCGCCACCGGGCCCTCTGACCACAATGCAGGTGAAGTGTCTTGCCCAAGGACACGACAATGAATGTCAGAGCCGGGGCTTGAACCGTCAACCCTTCGATTTCAGGGCAAACTCCTACATCCAACGCCACTGTCGCCCCAGTCGACACCCCAGAGGATAGATGGTTTGATAGAGGGGTAAATAAAGCTAGCGCTCAACAAAGGTGGAGCAATGCGTTTTCTGTAGTTTCTACAACTCTATCTTGGAACTCATTCTGAAGATCTTACATAAGGATACTTGTTGTGATTCAAATAGCCAAATACAAAAACCATAGAAAAATACAGACTCCAACAACGCAGAAGTGTTTATTAGGAAAGGCCTCCAGATTCCTGAAAAACCTCATCTCCCTAGCTATAGATTGCCTGGTTACACTGGAAAAGTCATTTTTTCTTAAAATAAGTGAATTTTTCTTGGATTGAGGAGGTAAAAGAGACAGTATGCCAATGGAACAAGACAATTTACACTTAAAATAAGAAAACACTATTGTATGTCTTATTTCAAGTGCATATTATCTAATTATCTTATTTTAAGAGTAAAAGTATTCATTCCATTGGCAAACTATCTCATTTACCTGCTCAAATTAACACTTAATATAGGAAATTTTTACTTATTTTTAGATTGTTTTTCCAGTATACTGTAGCTCTCATGTTTAACGGTGACTCAGGCCGCTGTAGCCAGGCTGCCATAATACCATACCTGAACATCTAATATTTACAACAGCTTGGCTTCAAGAAAGGAGGAACACAAGATCTGCCGCTCCTACAGCTAAAAAAAAAATGGCTGAAACACCCAGTAACTGGCTAAACTGCTCTGATGAGCCCTGTTTCAGCTGCCACATTTATATGAAAGCTTGAGGATTTTGTAAAAACAACATGGGAACAGCAGTCAATGGTTTTGGCTAATAGGGGTGGTGTAATGGTGTGGATATAATCGCTCCTCACTACAAAACCTCTCAACAGAATAGAGGGTTTATTTTGATGTTTTTTTTTTTTATTTAGATGGTAAAGATTAGATGTCTTCTTACAGTTTGAGTAAAATTATCTCCTTTTGATTTACAAACCTGGATTTTTTGGATGGTGCAGCTCTTCTTTCTAGGAATCTGGCCACATTTATTAGTCCTCCAAAACCCTGACCACCCAGGGTGCAGACCAGGAAGCAGAGTTGTAGTTTACCACACATCTCTGCAGCTTCTCTACTGTTACCCACTCTTTACTCCATCCAGACAGTGTCTTGCCCACGACCAAAATCTAATAAATTAGCAAAGATTCCCAAAGGAGTAAATCATGATAATCTAATTAAAATCAAAATAACTCCAATTGGGGAAAAAGTTAAAACAATTAAATGCGGTCTGTTTAACATAAGATCTCTTTCCTCTAAAAGTCTGCTAGTTAATGACTTGATTTGTGATAATCACATTGACTTGTTTTGCCTTACAGAAACCTGGCTGCAGCAAGAGGATTATGTGAGCATAAACGAGGCAACTCCTTCAAGCTATTTAAATTTTCACACACCCAGAAGTTCTGGGCGAGGAGGAGGAGTAGCAACAATCTTCCAGTCTGACTTACTGATTACTCCCAAAACAGTTAATACCTACAACTCTTTTGAACATTTAACCCTTAATTTCCCTCATCCAAATTTCAAGGCAAGAAAACCTCTTCTTTTTGTAACTTTGTATCGTCCGCCAGGTCCTTACTCTGAATTTTTAGATGAGTTTTCAGAGTTCCTTTCTGATTTGGTATTAAATACTGACAGGGTCATCATAGTGGGAGATTTTAACATCCATGCTGACATTGAAGGCGATAGCTTAAGAGCAGCCTTTAATGCTATCTTAGACACTATTGGCTTTGTTCAAAATGTGAATAGTCCCACACATTCTCATCTTCATACTTTGGATCTTGTGCTGACATACGGCATAGAATGTGAAGAAATAACAGTATTTCCTCACAACCCTGTCCTCTCTGACCACTTTCTAATAACCTTCAGGATTACTTTAACAGAGTTCTCCTCCCCCAAAAGAAGGTTCAATTTTAGTAGATCTTTATCAGATGGTGCAGTTATAAATTTTAAAGAATCTGCTTCACTTTCTCTCTCCTCTGTGTCGCTGAGCAGTGCTGCAGAGTGCAAAAGCATAGCTTATTCCCCTTCACAGGTTGATGATTTTGTTGATGGGGTTGCTAGTTCTCTGCGTACTGCCTTAGACAACGCAGCTCCCTTGAAAATGAAAACCGTTGAAAATAGAAAGCTTGCTCCTTGGTTTAATGCAGAGCTGCGTACTTTGAAGCAAAATGCTAGGAAACTGGAGAGAAAATATCGCTCCACAGGCCTGCGGGAGTCCTTCCTAGTCTGGAAAAATGGTTTACTGCTGTATAAGAGGACCCTTTGTAAAGCAAGAGCAGCATACTTCTCCTCATTAATAGAGGAGAATAAGAATAATCCTAGATTTCTTTTTAATACAGTTGCCAAACTCACCCAGAGCCATAGCTCTGTTGAACCGTCCATTCCACCTGCTCTTAGCAGCAATGATTTTATGGGATTCTTTATAAATAAGATTGATCTTATTAAAAATAAGATCATAAGCACTCCTCTATCCGCGATTGTACCTGAGGTAGTCATGGAATCTGAACCGGGTTTAGACTGCTTTGATCCAGTTGAACTTTCTGAATTAGCAGGGTTGTTGTCTTCATCTAAGCCTTCAACTTGTATGTTAGATCCAGTTCCAACCAGGTTATTTAAGGAGGTATTCCCTTTGATCTCCTCCTCCATTTTAGATGTGATTAATCTATCTCTGTTACAGGGATATGTACCTAAAGCTTTTAAGGTTGCTGTAGTTAAACCTCTGCTTAAGAAACCGTCTCTTGACCCAGATGACTTGGTTAATTATAGACCTATATCCAATCTTCCTTTCTTATCCAAAATTCTTGAGAAAGTAGTTGCCAAACAAGTTTGCGACCACTTACACCATAATGAACTTTTTGAAGAGTTTCAGTCTGGCTTTAGAGCTCATCATAGCACTGAAACAGCTCTGGTGAAAGTCACTAATGATATTCTCATGGCCTCAGATAATGGACTCGTATCTGTGGTCGTCCTGTTGGATCTTAGTGCTGCATTTGATACAGTTGACCATAATATTCTTTTAGAAAGACTTGAATATTTTGTTGGAATTAAAGGAACAGCACTAGACTGGTTTAAATCTTATCTATCTGATCGAATTCAGTTTGTTTATGTTAATGATAGATCTTCAACACGCTCAAAGGTTACCTGTGGAGTACCACAGGGATCAGTGCTAGGACCAATTCTCTTTACTTTATACATGCTCCCAATTGGTAGAGTTATTAGACAGCATGGGATTAATTTCCACATTTATGCTGATGATACCCAGCTATATCTGTCTATAAATCCAGATGAAGCTAACCCATTACATAGATTACAGGCATGTCTTGAAGACATAAAAACCTGGATGACTCTTAACTTTCTGCTTCTGAATGCAGACAAAACAGAAGTTATAGTCTTTGGACCAGAGTCTCTGAAAAAGAAGCTGATTAGCCAGTCACTTCATTTGGATGGGATTAAACTGATTTCAGATAATAAAGTAAAAAATCTTGGTGTTGTTTTTGATCAGGACCTGTCATTTAAATCCCAGATCAAAGAGGTTTCTAGAATTTCCTTCTTTCATCTGAGGAATATTGCAAAAATTAGAAATCTCCTGTCCAGGGGTGATGCTGAGAAACTAGTCCATGCATTTGTTACTTCAAGGCTGGACTATTGTAATTCTTTACTATCAGGAAGTCCACAAACTGTAGTTAAAAGCCTTCAGCTGATCCAAAATGCTGCAGCCAGAGTTCTGATGAAAATTAAAAAGAGAGATCATATCTCTCCTATCCTGGCTTCTCTTCATTGGCTTCCTGTTAAATCCAGAATAGAATTTAAAATCCTCCTTCTCACATATAAAGCCTTAAATGGCCAAGCTTCATCTGATATCAGAGATCTGATTGTTCCTTATGTTCCTAACAGAGCACTTCGCTCTCAATCTGCAGGTTTACTAGTGGTTCCTAGAATTTCTAAAAGTAGAATGGGAGGCAGATCTTTTAGTTATCAGGCTCCTCTCCTGTGGAACCAACTACCAGTTTTAGTCCGTGAGGCAGACACTCTGTCTACTTTTAAGACTAGGCTTAAAACTTTCCTTTTTGATAAAGCTTATAGTTAGGGTGGCTCAGGTTATCCTGAGCTATCTCTATAGTTATGCTGCTATAGGCTTAGACTTTTGGAGGACATAGGGACCCCTATTTCATCTTTCTGCTTCATTCTCTCTCTGTTCTCCTATTCTGCAGAATCTGTTAGTTCAATCTCTAACCTTCTGCTCTCTCTGCTTTTCCTCAGAGTAGCTTTGCCTCGTCTGTTCCTGTTTGGCTGTGACTCCATCCTGGAAAGAAACATCAGCTGTGCTGCTTCCATCAACACCCTTGTTTGTAGATGTTGGAGATTGGCCTGTTTTCCAGTGTGGTCCTGTTTCTCTGGCCGTGGCTGGGTGGATGTGCTCTCTTCATCCTCTGGCATGGGAGCTGCCTTGGAGCTCGTCTGCCTGGCTGTGTGTTTCTTGGACGGGGCCGCCTTTTACAGCTGCTTTTTGTATCTCTGCTTCTGTCTCCTTGAACCCCAGTCGGCCTCGGCAGATGGCCGCTCACACTGAGCCTGGTTCTGCTGGAGGTTTCTTCCTGTTAAAAGGGAGTTTTTCCTCTCCACTGTCGCTGCAAGCATGCTTAGTGTGAGGGATTGTATTTGAGTCAATGAGTCAATGCAATCAACTGGTTTTCCTTAGATAGAAAACTTTGTATCAATTTGACTGTATGATCTGGTTGAACTGTAAAGTGCCTTGAGATGACATGTGTTGTGAATTTGGCGCTATATAAATAAACTGAATTGAATTGAATTTTTAACAGGGTTGCATAAACAATACCATTTTTATCATCTGTCTCCTCTCACCTAATCTAAATTCCAATATTAGATATAACATTTAAATAAATATAAATGCATTTTTTTTGCATGAGAAAAGGGTAAAAGAGGCTGAAGGAGGAAATGCTGAAATGCTATTACCTCTGAAATCTGATCATCTGATGTTGTTCATTCAACCTATGTGTTTACTCTACAGTACAAGTAATTAGTACAGAACTGATGCAAAAGGATTATGGTTTGTTTAAACTAGATTACATAATCCCACTAACATAGTTGAAGGGAAATGCTGCATTCTCTGTAAAACATGGACAACATGCATGTTATATAAAGTGTGTAGGAACCCTGAGGCCATGCACAGTTTCACTCTGGTTTGCAGAGCACCTTTTGTTGCAGCCAGATGTTGATTTTATTTTATTTTTTTATATTTTCAGCTAAGCCGGTTGTTGTGCCCTAGTTTTCCTCACTTGGTCAGCGTAATCTGCAGAACAAATCCAAAAAAAGTTCATCTGAGACAGCTTCACACTGCAGCGACAAATCAACAGCGGGTAATTCATTGCCAAAACGGATAAAATTAGAGCTTCTGTGGAGCCTTCGGCAACTGCAGCCCAAATAGTTACTCCAGATAGATTCTGCTCAAACATGTCTAGATATTAATTGTACTTCCTCCCATTTGTTGGATTTTGACTCTTCTAATTACACTTACATGAATAATCTGTAATTCTAAATATTGCAATAACATTTTGAATGTACGGAACAGATGGTGCGATGCATGATATATGATACACTTAGCTATTCTTGGGAACATTTTCCCTCCAGTATGTCTCATGGCACAAAGCGGTTTATCAAATTGGACACAAAGGTTCCCTTCTGTTGTAAAACCACTGTAGATTTTATTAGAGGAAACTATACAGCGAACATCAGTTATACCAGCTGAAATGAAAAAGCTTCCTTTAGAATTAAATCTGTCTGAAATGTTATCAGCCCTTTTACACTTTATAACACAAATCAAGTCATCTTTAAAGGTGTTAAGTAAAACGTACTCCTTCTGCGATTGTTGTAACATTCGTTTCTCTGCATCTGTTGTGAGAAAGCGCAGCTATTTTCACAACTCTCACAGAAGAAAGAGATTTAAAAGCTAGGTTATCTGTTGTCCTTTTTGTTCAGGCCGCAAAGGGATAAAATCAGCCGAGATTTGCAAGCATCTTTTGCAGGAGAACCATAATCAATACTGTTTCAGTGTGAGGTCAGTCAGTATTAATGGAGGGCAAAAAGAGGAACGAGTGCCTTGCATGTTTTCCTGTTCATTTATTATCAGTGCAGACACTCTAGCTTTATTGAGACAATGGGAGAGAGATGGTGCCACGACACTCAAACAAGCAAAGGTGGTGGTTTGTAATTGAAGCCAGGGCCACTCGGAATAGGTACAGCAATTACAACCAGCATAGATACCATTCCATAGTAACTCACTCAAATATCTTGTAGTTTTCTTTTTTCATGACATTAATGGCCACTGCTTACATCCTCTTTATTTTATTTTATTCATTTATTTTTTTGTATGGATGACTGTGGTTCAATGATCCAAACCCAAAATGCTGGATTTGTGTGCAATCTGTGCCAAGGTCGATCTAAGCTAATGTGTTCCGGCCCATACCCGCACTCTGAGCAATTGCATGCATGTAGCATTCATTGCCACCGGCGCTTTATTGCTTCTGGAGAATAAGTCAAAGTCAAAGCAGCGCTCCTCTGTACATGAGGGCAACGCAATTAGATTTATCCACCCATGAAAAGCGTTTTGCTTGTAAGTCTGAAAAAAGATGCAACGGCGCATTTAAACTGTTAGATAACATGTTCTCGCACTGAAACCTGGTAGGGAGACTGCAGGCCCTGCCGATCTCAGACCTCAGCCTTAGATGGTTTGCAAATGGCTGAAATGTTCGGTGACATGTCCTAACCTTTAACACAAATAAACCACAGGTGACCTTTGATTACATGACAGTGCCTAAAACTTCATGTATAAAACATATGAAATGTTTTATACATGAAGTTGGAAAACTGATGAGTAGTAGTAAAATTTCAGCTTCTCTAAATTGCTTTCATTATTTCTGTATTTGAAATGGTTACAGGGCCTGCAATAAAGCAGAAGAAAAACATCTCATTGACCCTTAATAGACATGGAATAACCAATTCGATGGGTCTGTTATTTTTGCTGGATTTCTACCTGTTGCTTCTCTTGGAATGCAATCAGAATCTTTGGTGAATTAAGGAAGGATTTGAAAAAAATATACAATTAACTTAAAAAAAAAAGTTAAAATGACATACTATAATTACCTAGACATGTTGAATTGTCCATTAAAGGGTTAATCTTGTTAAAGTTTATTTATTTTTTTTATTTATTTGTTTATCTGACAGGGACAGTACAATTAAACATTGCAACCAAACAGGTGGCCGATGTCCAAGTATATAAGGCTTGTAGCCATGGGCTAATTTGCAGCCTTCGTCCCTGGTTAGGCTTTTAAAAGGTGTTAGCATTAAGGGGGAGGGAGGTTAGTAACGACACACAAATGCATAAAAACACAAAAAAAAAAAAAAACAAGAGAAGTTTAATTCCTGGACTTAACAATGGAACGGTTGCTGGTCAGTCATTTTCTACTCTAGCACTTTCACTCTTCTCCTTTCTCAGCTATTAGAATAGAAAATAAAGAATGAAAACAAACTTTTCTATAAAAAAAGACTTCTAATTAAGGTCACACCTGCATTTTTACCTATTTCTCTAGATCATAACTAATCATAATGCTTTGTCATTTAGCTCAGTCAACTGTGAAAGAACGTGGTTTCTGACATTCCACTGAATGATATCTAATAACAGAATGTTTAGCTTATTTTTCATCTTGCCTTGGGGATATTATCTGTTACATTTAATTACTGAGATCTGAACCAAACTCAGTGGAAGAGACAGGGCATTTCTTTATCCTTAAAAAATTGAAATAAAGCCAAAATCTGTAGTATGATGTGGGTATATGCTGTCCTACAACCAGTTTCGTTCATTGGACATTAAGAAAAAACCCTAAATATCAACAGTTATAACATTTAGGAGTATTGAACTTTGTTTCTCAGGAAAAAATCAGAACAAAACAGAGAGTATGGTATTGGATTGGTTAAAGGGGAAGTGAAAACTATTTTCCCTGAAGCATCTAGGCTTCTGATGTTCCCTAGAACATCTGAAGTACCAAGAAATCATGGTGGCGAACACGAAGAGTTATTTTCGGCGCTCAATATTTAGTTCATCCTTCCATGTAGGGATTAGAAATTTCATAGTTGTATGTAGTAAATCACATGTAGATCAGACTAAGACGAAGCCATTTATTGACAAAATGGAGATGGACTGAAAGGAAGTTTTCAACAGACCAATTTAAACGCAAGGAGTTTGTTGTGTGGTAAGAATGTGGACAGGAAAGATGAAAATAATATAAATCAAATTGAGTTTCAGTGATGCTCACAAAGCTGAGGACCAGATTTGGAAAATGAAAGCATCCATCAGAGAGAGATAAACAAGCCTGCATAGACATGCGTCCTTCTGTATTCAGCTGCATGATTTGATGAGGAATGGCACAGAAAAAAAGGCTTTTTTTTTTTTTTTTTAATACTGAACAAAACCAAAAAAAATGATGTAACTTTACGCTTTCAGAATACCTAAATTAGGCAGTAAGCCCAATAGGGAACCATTTAAAAGGACTAATTTAAGGCAGTAAATTCATATATCTTATGAAAAAACGACTTGTTGTCCTTCATGTCTGCTGTATTGGAACTCTTTTCAAGAATCAAGGTCTACTAGATATGGAAATTTGACCATAAATTTTTTTTTTTTTTACATCCGCTCATTATACGCTATTGTTCAGCAAGGGTACAATCAGGTTGTTCATTTTATTGGGCCTCTTAGCACCAGAAAACAAGTCAACTTCACAGCAGCTTCTGTGTTCTCTGAAGAGTTCAGCAGCCTGATGAGAAAAAGCTGTAATTTCAGCAAAACAAACAAGCAGAAGGAAAAGAAAAGGATGCATTGTGAACAACAAAGAGACTAAGCCAAAGGAGCTGTTGGTCACACAAAACGTCCAAAATGGAGGAGTTTTTCAGAGTTAACCTCAAAGAGTGTCATTACCCTACCTTTAGACCCCTAAGCTCATCTGTATACAAAGCATGCCGAAGGTAGGAGGGGATGGGGGGGTGGCAGAGGGGCGCTAAACAAAACAAGCTTAATCAAGGAGCACAACAGTTTTTCTCTTTCTTCTGTGAGGCTAACCTAATCAAATCAAGGAATGAGATTGATTTCACGAGGTGCAGATGGATCTCGTAGCAAGTCTAATTCAATGTGCTGCCTCTCCACTATGATGCGTGTTTTCTCGGCCCAGATGGCGCTGCCTTGGTTTTTGATTCACATTTCAGCGTTGCATCCCCCCCGCCCGCTCGTCCTATCTTTTGGCACTTTTCGTTCATAAGCTTTGGATTTTTTCTCCCCTTTTATCCCACTCACAGTTTAACCATGGAGTAAATGAGCATTGACGTGGATGAGTCTCACAAACTCATCTGTTAAACAGCCGATCCTGTGATCTTGATAAATGTAGGAAGCAACACATGCTGACTGGTCAGTTTCACGGTGTATGTGACAAAGAGTGACTAACAACCAGGAATCGTACAAGTTATCAGTCTCATTAGCATCCAGAATTAAACGTACTCTGGGTAGTTTTAGAATCTAGGTAATCTTTTAACTAATTGATTTTTTGTTTAGACTGGAAAGGATATAGATAGGTGCCAAAGCTGATTACAATATAACCTGACTCTGCCAGATGGATTTGCTCCGCATATCCATCTGGAAACCTTCCGTTGAAGTAATTTTGGGAAGGGGCGAAAATACTGGTTAGCTGATTGGCCTATGTTGGTGATAGACGGGCCAAATAAACCAATCAGATCAACGAAGCATATGACGTACTAACAGAGCGACGACGAAAACACAACCACAAGCCAGGCTACTCTTGCCGAAACCAGTCGGGAGAAGAGCAAAAACATCTTTTCCTCTGAGAAAAGCCTCCAGAGCAGTGTTTTGCTCTTCTTTCAGTGAAGAAATACTCTGTAATTGCGATAAAACTTGCTCGATAGCCACGCTAACGCTAGTTATCGGCTGAAGCCGCCATGTTCTTTAGACTGAACTGTCGCGCTTCTCGTTGCGTCACACCTCAACCCGCCTCAAAGCCAACGCTGATTGGACGTTCGTTTGGTGAACCGCTCCAAATTTTCTTTAACGGAGAGTCTCCAGACTGATCTGCGAGTGAAATCTTGAAAGCTCGCGAGATCAGGATGGTCTCACGAGGCTAATGACAATATGCATCAAATTCAAATTGAAAATAACTATTTCTGTATGATATATTTCATGTTAAAGACTAACAGGATACTTTATATTTCATCATTCATCATTTTGCTTAGTGCATAGTCTTTTTAAGCATCCTAAAAACATCACAGATTTAACTGAACAATCAAAAAACAAATGGTCTACACAGTCATTTTTTGTAATTCTTGGTTAAAATCAAAAGAACTTAATGTCACTACACAGCATGGCAAGGGCTCAGACATGGCAGTGATACAAAATGCTGTGTTAGTTTTTGCGATTGTAATGAAAAAAAACAAGATAAAATTAGAAAACAACCTTATCAAAAGCTCTAACCCACAGGATTTAGCAGTCTGCACTTGGGCTTATTGAACAAAGATGAGACAGAGGCAATGCCACAGGCAAATTTCTGGCGATTCCAATGACATCGGGGGATACGACACCTGCCATTGATGCAAAGCAACAGCCACTGAGTGTTTTGATTTAGAAAATCTCAACTTTTTTTTCTTGGCACATGACAACAACCAATCAGGGACAGGATGTGGCTCTGAGGGAGGGTAAAAAAAACAAAAACTACAGATGCCAAGCTTTTTTTAATCAAAATTAAATATAGAAAAAATGGAATGAAGTGGGGAATGTTTTTAGAAGGTTTGTGGATGGAAAAAAAAACTGTTTTAATTTAGCTCTTAAAAGGACTACAGGTGCTGGTCATAAAATTAGAATATCATGAAAAAGTAGATTGATTTCAGTAATTACATTTAAAAAGTGAAACTTGTATATTATATTCATACATTACATACAAACTCATATATTTCAGATGTTTATTTTGTTTAATTTTGATGATTACAAATGAAAACAAATGAAAATCTCAAATTCATCATATCAGAAAATTAGAATATTACTGAAGACCAATAAAAACAAAGGATTTATAGAAATGTTGGCCAACTGAAAAGTATGAACATGAAAAGTATGAGCATGTACAGCACTCAGTATTTAGTTGGGCCTCCTTTGGCCTGTATTACTGCAGCAATGCGGCGTGGCATGGAGTCGATCAGTCTGTGGCACTGCTCAGGTGTTATGATAGCCCAGGTTGCTCTAATAGTGGCTTTTAGCTCTTCTGAATTGTTGGGTCTGGTGTATTGCATCTTCTTCTTCACAATACCCCATAGATTTTCTATGGGGTTAAGGTCAGGAGAGTTTGCTGGCCAATTAAGAACAGGGATACCATGGTCCTTCAACCAGGTACTGGTAGCTTTGGCACTGTGTGCAGGTGCCAAGTCCTGTTGGAAAATGAAATCTGCATCTCCAAAAAGTTGGTCAGCTGCAGGAAGCATGAAGTGCTCTAAAACTTCCTGGTATGTGGCTCCGTTGACCCTGGACCTCAGAAAACACAATGGACCAACACCAGCAGATGACATGGCACCCCAAACCATCACTAACTGTGGAAACTTTACACTGGACTTCAAGCAACGTGGATGAAGTGCCTCTCTTCTTTTCCTCCAGACTCAGGGACCTTGATTTCCAAAGGAAATGCAAAATTTACTTTCATCAGAGAACATGACTTTGGACCACTCACCAGCAGTCCAGTCCTGTTTCTCTTTAGCCCAGGCAAGACGCTTCTGACGCTGTCTGTGGTTCAAGAGTGGCTTGACACAAGGAATGCGACAGCAGAAACCCATGTCTTTCATACGTCTGTGTGTGGTGGTTCTTGAAGCACTCACTCCAGCTGCAGTCCACTCTTTGTGAATCTCCCCCACATTTTTGAATGGGTTTTGTTTCACAATCCTCTCCAGGGTGCGGTTATCTCTCTTGCTTGTACACTTTTTTCGACCACATCTTTTCCTTCCCTTCGCCTCTCTATTAATGTGCTTGGACACTGAGCTCTGTGAACAGCCAGCCTCTTTAGCGATGACCTTTTGTGTCTTGCCCTCCTTGTGCAAGGTGTCGATGGTCGTCTTTTGGACAACTGTCAAGTCAGCAGTCTTCCCCATGATTGTGTAGCCTATAGAACTAGACTGAAAGACCATTTAAAGGCTTTTGCAGGTGGTTTGAGTTAATTAGCTGATTAGAGTGTGGCACCAGGGGCCATCAATTTTGAACCTTTTCACAATATTCTAATTTTCTGATATGATGAATTTGAGATTTTCATTTGTTGTCATTTGTAATCATCAAAATTAAACAAAATAAACATCTGAAATATATGAGTTTGTATGTAATGTATGAATATAATATACAAGTTTCACTTTTTAAATGGAATTACTGAAATCAATCTACTTTTTCATGATATTCTAATTTTATGACCAGCACCTGTATTAAATCACTCATAATTTGTCCTCCAGGGCCGTGTACAGCCAGCCACCACTTCCCAGTATCTTCCTTTATTCTCCTGCTGTTATGCTACGTTCACACCGGACGCAGCAAGAGCAGCAAAATCGCGGCTGCTGCTTCATTTTTGCTGCTTGTACCAGTTAGTTCTGACGCGCGGCTAAAGCAGCTTTGCTGCTCTCGCTGAGCGGTACAAAAGTGGGTCTGATGCACGTTGGGCGGAGCTACTCTATCCTTTCTTTGCCTTGCAGCTATATTTGCTGTGATCAGTGGGAATAAAGTAGTTTTAATATGTTTTTAAGTGAGAAAATCCACCTGAAAACTTAATCTGTGCAGTCAGTTCATTCAGATTATCATCCTGCCTTCTAATATTATTTCTGTCGGAGGCGCTCAGACCCCCACATACCAGCGTTGCGCCGACAGTAGGAATCCCTTCAACAGCAGCCTCTGGCCGGTTCGCCTCCTCGCGGTTCACCGCGGCAGCCGGTAGGTGTTTTTCATCTAAATAATCCAAACTGCAGGCACCAGGATAATAAAAGCGAACATATTCTGCCGGCAGGTTTCAGCATTTTAAGTTAATTTAGGTGGTAATAAAGTGTTTCAGAGGAGTGATCACAGCGCTCTGTGTCATCAGCGATGTGTCTGTCTCACTGCCAGCTCCCAGATCATCTTCTCTGATTGGTTGACGCAGCGTGTCGAGCAGCAATAGTCGCGTCAGATGCTTAAACGCTCCCGACGCGCTGCTTCAGCTGCTCAAAACGCGCTGCGGGACCTTTTGCTGCGCCTTGACGCGCGTCAACCATTGACTTTGCATGTAAACTCGCTGCTTCTGCCGCGCCTGCTGCGTCCGGTGTGAACGCAGCATTAGCTTCCAGAGCTGGCCCTGGCCACCTGCTGCCTCTCCTCCGCTCTAGTTTATTCTCTGCCCGGCGTCCCCCCCCTTAGCTCCAGCCACCAATGCCTACTGGGGTTTTTTGATCTGATGTCCTGCTGCTGCCTGAGCTGCAGAATGACTCCTCACCTTATCTCTTTTGTTTAAGTACCCCTTGGCTTAAGCAGCACACTTTTGGGTTCTGACCTGTTGGAGGCACCACAGAAAGTGACTACGTTCCAGCTGCAGCTCGTTCCCATACTTCCCAAACTAGGAACAAAAATCCAGGTCCATCATGCTGAATTAAAATTTGCAAGCAGCAGATAAAAGCCAGAATATTGGATTATGCCATGTAGCAACAGGAGTGGAGTTTGTTGCTGCCATGTGAATGGCTGGTGATGCGTCAGGTGAACTACAGCCGGAAACTTTTCACTGGAATTGCATCTTGTGTGATAGAACCTTAATATGTTTCAGCAAAACAATTCTGTTAAAAAAAAAACACATTTGAAGTGGAGTAGATTTGTCAGCTGATTAACACATAAGTATATTTCGGAAATGCCAGAATCCTTATCTGAATCGGCGAGGAGGGTTAAAACATTGGCTATTCTATACCTGAATGACTTGGAGCTCTCCAGAAGGATGAAAAGTCAAAATCACCAGTGGAGACAGGTAAAACATCACCAATAGAGCCCTTCTGAATATTAAATAAGATATATGAACAATCAGAAATGTTGGATTTTTTTTGGCCCATGGGAAATAAAACTAAACTTTCTTCCCACGTAACAATCATTGTACGTCTTTAGAGAAATGGCTTTTGCATTTCCCAGAAGGAAAAAAAAATTCAACAAAAAAATAGCTCTAATACTGGATGTGTATGACTCTATGCAGCTGTATTCTAATTACTTTGCTTTATATTTATACAGGTCAGGATAAGCTTTAACATTTGCAGAAAACACTGGCTGTTATATTTTAGGGACCTACATCAGCCTAAACTCGGTATGCATTATTTCTTATTAATATGTAAAAGACTTGGGGGGGGGATTTAAACAAATTAGATACAGTCATTAATAACTATAGTGTTCTATAGTGAGCTCAATGTGTATGATATTAAAAAGACTTACTTAAAAAGAAAAAAATTATGTTCTTGTCAATAATTTTTATATCCAACAAATATTTGAATTCAGATTCCCTTTGGCTTTCCAATAAGCTTAATTCAAAATGTATTTCATATAGAGTATATGTAGACAAGCTCATATTTTCATAATTGGGTGGGCACGCAGCGTCGGAGTCACTGTGCGAGGCTTATTCCTGTAGGGAAATGCAGATGTGCTCCGCTGTGCCTGTTCGAGCTGTCAAAGTCATTGTTCTCAACCTGAGAAGTCTTGCAAATTAGCTGGTTCCAATGCCAGCTGCCAGCGCCGGCAAGGCATGCATTGCTGGTGTGGAGGGCTTGTGCAGGTAGGCAACACAATGAGTTTCTGTATAGAAGCTTGGGTAATGGGCTCTGACAGCTTTGGCTAAGCACTTTTGTTTGTCTTTGTGCAAATTCCTCTCTGGACTCTTTCTAAAGAGCAGCACTACAGGCGACTGCATTATTACGTTTGTTAGGTGTGCCCTAATGAAACAGGTTTGCTGTGGGTTGAATTGCAATTATTTACAGCAAAAGTGAAACTTTTCTGAACTTTATTTTCTGCATTAATAACTCATCCCAACTTCCATACTTATTTTGGACTTACCTACCTCATTATAGCACCTTTTATTTTTTTAAAGTAAGTTGGAGGAAACCAGTATTTAGTCCTGGCTAAGAATAAAAGACAGTGTAAATGGGAGCTTCATTGGCCATTTTAATAATCTTTGCCTTTTCCTTTGAGAGGCCTGTGATATTTAGTATCATTAGACATGCAAATAACAGCTCCATTTTCCCGTCCCTTGGATTAGGACCGAAAGAGAGAAAAATGAAGAAGAGGCATGGCTCTGGCAGAAACAATTAAGCCATCCTTTTTTGCGGAAGCACTTGGCAGCCAGCTATACACTGGCAAGGGGGGGTCGGAGTGAGTTAGGAGGAAGAAAAACAACAGGTTTGCCGAAACAACCATGCAGTTGCAAAAAGCAGCATTTTAAGATGTCAAATCGCCTTGGAATGGGTGCAACATAAAATCCTCCCCGTATGCATTGTGATGCCTCTGTGTCAAAGTAAAGAGTGGCACAGGATAACAAAGGGGACAAGCAGGAAGTCTGGATGTTCTTAATGGAGGGCAGCGATGACATGTTCTTTTTATCCTTCCACTTATTCAATATGGGCAGTGCTTGCTTTTGAAAAATGCAAGTACATCTGAAAAATGTGGATGTTGAGTATCTTTGAAGGAAGACTGGCCATTATTCCTGCAGAGATTCAAGACTCAGTGCCATAGCCAAGTACGAAATACAGAAGTCATTGCGTCCAAGAGTGTGGCAGGGTTGACTTTTTTTACAATAAGCCCAGATGCTTTGGATAGATTTTTTTTTTCCATCAACTGAAATCATCTTCGGAAAACATTTTCTTTTTTATTCAGCCTTTCTTTGAAGGATGTAAAAATAAATTTAATGATCTGAAACATTTTCAGAATGAAAAGGAACTATGCAAGCGACAAATGTACAGTGCACCTTACCAATGAAAGGGAATGCTTTGAGTTTAGAAATAACTGAATATTATTCTTTGCAAAGTAATTCTTCTTCTTCTCAGTGCTTGCCTTGAAATTGCCTCTCATAACCCATTTACCTGATTCCCTTGTTACCTTCACTTCATTTCCAAGTTATCCTCATCTTTCTGCATCTTGGTACCACTTAATGAAGCTACCAGTAGTAGAAATAAATCAATCCCTGTCTGGTAAAAGGTTACCAAACAAAAAGTAAGAAAACAGGCTAAGTCTTGGGGGTATTAGCCAGCAGCAGAATAATAAGGATATTTTTCCCTATCTTTTTTTTATAGAAAACGAAGATTCTCTGTGGCTTTTAGAGTGAAGAAAACCATTCCACACGCAGAAACTGCAAAAGAATGAAAAAGGATAAAGGAAAATAGCCCCCTGTGTTCAGTTCATCATCCTGGACATGAGGGCCAGGTGGTATGTCCAAATGTAGGAAAGAAAATGAAATACTTACGTCAACTCACAATCCTCTTTCTTTCTTTATAGCACTTTAACCCCCCTACTGCTTTCACACTGTGTCTTCTTTTCTGAAGTCGCCCATTGGTAATGTCAACAGAGATTTCACGGCAGAGTGCCAGTGCATCAGCCGGGCCTTCCAAGTTCCCCTACCTGTGATTTACATCAGAAGGGAGGCTCTGGGGGGATTTTCCATGCCAGCCAAAGAAAGGGCGGCATAACAGTGATGGAGGTGGTGGTACGTAAAGGAAAGCAGGGGGGAGTTGATGTGGATAAAGCCATTGCCCTTGGGCCTGACATGGTAAGGCACTCTTACAATGGCCGCGTTGTTCACTCGGCTGAGAAATGCTTTTACAGCAAACTCTACCCACATGTAGACTCTGCTGGTTAAATGTCACTATGTTCTGAATAGAAATTGGTCAGAAAACTTTGTGACATGCATAAACTGCATGCATTTGTGGCCAGGGCGATAATATCCATTTAATAAAGCGTCAATTATTTTATTACTACCAACCTGTTTTAGGCTGGTTTGAGATTCCCACGGTTTGATAACCATGAGCCTCACATTTCTATGGATATGTAAAGCATCCACAATATGATGGTACATGTGCTATTATTTAAAGTCAAAAGTAACAATTGTTTTAATTGGTACCATAAAATTATTTATTGATGCATAACAGGCGTACAGTAGATCAGAGGCAACCAGACTTTCACTGAATTATTCTCTCACATATTCAGGAGTCTTTGTCAATTTGTCAACTAAATATACACTCGCCGGCCACTTTATTAGGTACCCCATGCTAGTAACAGTTTGGACCCCCTTTTGCCTTCAGAACTGCCTCAATTCTTCGTGGCAGATTCAACAAGATGCTGGAAGCTCTATTGGATTGAGATCTGGTGACTGTGGAGGCCATTTGAGTACAATTAACTCATTGTGATGTTCAAGAAACCAGTCTGAGATGATTCCAGCTTTATGACATGGCGCATTATCCTGCTGAAAGTAGCCATCAGAAGTTGGGTACATTGTGGTCATAAAGGGATGGACATGGTCAGCAACAATACTCAGGTAGGCTGTGGCATTGCAACGATGCTCAATTGGTACCAAGGGGCCCAAAGAGTGCCAAAAAAATATTCCCCACACCATGACACCACCACCACCAGCCTGAAATGTTTATACAAGGCAGGATGGATCCATGCTTTCATGTTGTAGACGCCAAATTCTGACCCTACCATCCGAATGTCGCAGCAGAAATCGAGACTCATCAGACCAGGCAACGTTTTTCCAATCTTCTATTGTCTAATTTCGATGAGCTTGTGCAAATTGTAGCCTCAGTTTCCTGTTTTTAGCTGAAAGGAGTGGCACCCGGTGTGGTCTTCTGCTGCTGTAGCCCATCTGCCTCAAAGTTCGACGTACTGTGCGTTCAGAGATGCTCTTCTGCCCACCTTGGTTGTAACGGGTGGTTATTTGAGTCACTGTTGCCCTTCTGTCAGCTCGAACCAGTCTGGCCATTCTCCTCTGACCTCTGGCATTAACAAGGCATTTCCACCCACAGAACTGCCGCTCACTGGATGTTTTTTCTTTTTCGGACCATTCTCTGTAAACCCTAGAGATGGTTGTGCGTGAAAATCCCAGTAGATCAGCAGTTTCTGAAATACTCAGACCAGCCCTTCTGGCACCAACAATCATGCTACGTTCAAAGTCACTCAAATCACCTTTCTTCCCCATACTGATGCTCGGTTTGAACTGCAGGAGATTGTTTTGACCATGTCTACATGCCTAAATGCACTGAGTTGCCGCCATGTGATTGGCTGCTTAGAAATTAAGTGTTAACGAGCAGTTGGACAGGTGTACCTAATAAAGTGGCCGGTGAGTGTATATATATGTATATATTTGTGTGGGCTGTTATCAGCCCACACAAATAAATCACCATTAATTTATTCTCACTGTTGGGTGGACTTTCACCTTGATATGTCAGCGCAGATATATCTGGGGGTGAGAACCTGTGTAAGCGTACTGTGAAATTACCACATTGAAGGTGACGTGCTGTTGGAGCCTCTTAAAAATTGGATTAATTTCTCTTTTGCTAAATTATTAATGTTACAGATCTAAGGTTATGTGAATGGTAGATCCATTGCTATTTATTTTTTTAAATCTTATTTGACCCTCCTCCTTGTCAGTCCGCCTCCTGCTGTGTTTAACAAGCAGAAGCAGCTGATGTGGTTGATATGATTGTTTGGTGAAGGTGGAAGGAGTGAAACAGTTTCTGCCAACAATTAACATTTATATTTACATTTTTTGTAAGTTAAATTGTAGATTATTTCGGTTGTTTTTATAAGTAAAGAATACACCTTCTGAAACCAGAAAACTCTGCGCACGTGCTTTTTATTTTGGAGTTGAAAGCTCCTGCTAAAAACCAACCTGGCATTTTTTTTTTTTTTTGGGGGAACTTATTAGGTTGTAAGTGTAGCAACAACAAGTAGAAAGCTTCACTGATGAATTGAAGAAAAGCGCAACGTTTGGGGGATCCAAATGATCACTCACAGATGAAGAAAGCAGCAAGCGGACCGTGATTAAAATCAGCTGATTGAGTTTATTTATGAAAGTGCTGCTGTGCTGCAGAGAAACAATTGATCACTACAGAAAGCAAAGTTGTTGATTTTGGAAAGAGATTGTGGCGAAGAAGGATGTTTGTTTATGAACCTTTTTGGAAAGTGAAGGGATCTGTTGGATCATTAATGATGTTTGACCCTCAAACTCCGCCTGCATCTTAGAACATTTTAAACATAGATGCAGCTATAAAGACGGTGGGTTTGCTTCAGGGAAAGTGTATTGAACAGGTTATTATTTAGGTAGCACACACATATCATCAGAATTCAAATGGGCAATTTTAATCTAGATAAATCTAGAATAATTTGAAGATTAAAGTGAGATTAATCTAAATTAAAAAAATAATCTATGGCCACCACTTATATATATATATATATATATATATATATATATATATAGGTTTGTTTGCACATACTGTCTATGTGTATTTTGAAGCCTCTCAAAGAACACAGCATAGTTTAGATTTTTTATACTAATAAAACATTTGTACAATAATTTACTTTACCTTTGAAACAAAAAAGTGTCAACCCTTTTATTTGCTGTAATATTTACTGTCTGATTCTTTCATTGCAGGTTGATAACATCCTGCTGTTGCTCACTATTAGACTTCCAGGCCTTAAAGGCTGTTACTGTAAACTGTTAGGAATGTCAGTAGACTGTAAACATGTGTCTCTGTTGTGATATGCCATCAACTTTGCTCAACACTGTCAAGGATTTTGTCACTCGATTCCACATGTTGACTTTACACTGAGTGCGTCAGTGTGAAAGATAACGCTAATTGGTCGAGAAACACCTTTTTCTGCTAATTTGTTGTTAGCTGTGCTTTTTAATTGATGCTTCAATCACTGGTTTAACTGACATACTAGGAGTAGATTAGAACCAAACTAACTGAGATTAAAATATGTTTAGAATTGAAAATGAATGAATTTTTATCCAAAAGGATTTTTTTTTATTTAAAAATATTTACACCTGACTCCAATGTGAGCTCATTAGCAGAGCCAGTGAGGTACTTAGGTCATTAGATTCAGGTGTTGTGGCTAAATGAGACGTCTAAAAGACCCAGATTTAACCCAGACCTCATAGATGCTAGCCTCATTTTAAAAACATAGCTAACTGTAAAGCTTTTTCTTGGATGTTTTAAAATATCTTCCTTTCCTAATTAGTGTTAATTTAAATTATCTCCCTAGTACCAGTCAGGGGTCCAAGAGGCTAGAATTTCTCCAAAAACAAAGGATATGTACATTTTTATCACAATATATTATGGTATTTATCACATCTACAAAAAAGTATATAAAATCTATGTAGGATATTCATATCCATACATATTTTCCTTTAAAAATAAATGCATCACTATACAAATACATAATATTGGTCTGTAAATAAAATCCTTTTTCAAATTCCTCTCCTTTTTGGATTTTTCTTCTGCTTCTTTGAACTATTAAAATTCCCATCTTTCACTTTCTACTTTTGCCTTTTACCAGGTTTTAAAGTTCTTTTTAAATCAATCTATTTAGGAAATTAGGATTTCCTTTGAACCCCTTGGTTTACCTCTTGCTGTTTAACATCCTATTCCAGGTAACTGGCAGGCTCTCCTGCAATTTGACATTGTTTTTATTTTCTTTACCCCGTTTGCATATTTACTCCTTGATTTGCTTTGTTGTTAGGATGAGTCTTATTAAAGCAATCCCTTCTGTTCCCGTGATTGTTTTCATTAGAGCTCAGCCTTGGTTATGTTTGCCTCCTAAATTCATGTTTAAGAACTTGCTGATTTCTTAACTGTCTTTTCTTCTTTTCAAAATTGATGTAAAAATATCTTTAGTTCAATATCTATCCTGATATTTGAACTTAAATCATTTAAATATTGTGCAGTACAGTATACTGCAGGCTGTTGACATAAGTACGAATATTCCCATTTTAAACTTTGAAAAATCTGGAAATATTATTAAATAATTTGGAAATTATGGGGAGTGTTGCCTAGTGGTTAGAGCAGTGTGTTGTGCTCTGAGAAGGTTGCAGTACCCGGTTCGATCCCCACAGCCTCCCCTCTGGGTCTCTGAGCAAGACCCTTAACCCCACACTGCTCCCCGGGCGCCGCACAATGGCAGCCCACTGCTCCCCAAGGAGATGGGTTAAATACAGAGAGTGAATTTCCACATTGTTGGACAATAAAGGGATTTACACAAATTTCTGAAGTTTGAATAAGTTGGATAAAACAAATTATAAAGGATGTATTTGTTAACATTTTAACCCTTTAAAGCCCGATCCAAGAATAAAACAAAACAGAAAATTAGTTTTTTTGGTTTGAATTCCTTATTTGCCATTTTAACAAAATATGTAAAAACAAAAAACAGAAATACATTTTTGATATTAATAATTTATTACTATGCGATAAATCAAGATTATTTTTTGTGTAGTCTTCCACTGGCTGTTATCAGGTTTATCTGATTGTGTACAATAGGATTTTGAGCAAAGTTTTTACCCTTAAATTATGCAAAAGGTGTCAGACGCAAAACATTTCAGAAACTGAATGTATCAAATACGATACATTTGGCATTATAGGGTTAAGAATTCATGAACCCCTATTACGTTACAGACAATATTGAGCTATAATAAATTACAAAATGAGCTTTAAAAGCTGTGCATTGTAGAATAATCTAGTTCTAATATGACAAAGTCTACAGCACTTCATAAGTAGTGAAGTCTGAATATCATAGAAGCAATGATAAAACTAAGATAAATTTGTGTTACTAAAAATCTCTGAAATGTTGCAAAAAGGTAGAAAAATCTTAGAAGAATGGAGTTGGAATGGCATCAAATGTTAAAATGGAAAAATTGTGTGAGCTCTGCTTGAAAGTCTCCATCTCGGGCTCCTCTGGCTGGTGATTCAAAGACAAATTATAGGAAGGAAATGCTTCTACTGACTTCTTAGAGGAAACAACATGGGAACAGCCAGGATGTTTGCACAGTCACCTTTTTCTACATTGGTTTGCAGTACAACCAGTACTCTGTTTTTTCCCTTTTGCTGCCATCAAAGTGCAGATACCCAGCAAACTGAGAATAACCAGTAAAATGGAACGATAAATATTGTCTAGAAAGACTTTTTAAGAAAGGACTGAAAACTTTCCTTTTTAGAAATGCCTACAATTGTTGATTTTAATTTTTTTTAATCGGCTACGTATGCCTTTTAATGTATTGATTTTAATGATTGTCTTTTTACACTATTTTTAATGTTATGGTCTTTTAAACTTGTTTTAATTTTCCCTTTTTTAAATGTAGCACTTTGTAGCACTTTGAGATTTGATGTCAAATGTAAAGTGCGTTATAAATAAAATTCATTACTTTCCTGAGTATATTGTTTCCGAATAAATCAACTGTAAACTTCCATGTAGGTATGTTTATGGTTTTGGTTTAAAAGCAGGTATTGTGTTCACATGACACGGAACATTTGGACAAGCTGAACCCCAGCACCTTCTCACAGACATGCAGCTTGTTACAGTCCCATCCTAACCCACGTGTCACCTGTTCCACATGTTAAATCCACCCAAGACTGCGTGCGGTGCGGCGAAAGGCGTTGTCATGGCTGTCATGTCCAGAGCTAACGAGTCGGGACACGACGTTGATACGCCATGCCATTTGTCTCTGGTAATAAGACATGAGAGCCTGCAGACATTTGAAGGAAGTCAGCATTGCAAAACGACTTCTTCCTGGAAAGACGCACAGTGAGGCTTGCCAGGAAAGCTTTTTATTTATTTATTTTTAGTTTTTTTTTTTTCTTTCCCTGAGTCAGTGTCTGTGTGAGTGTGCATGCACGTTTAAATGAATGCGACCACAGTTGCCTCTCTTCCGGGCTGCATTGTGTTGGTGTGACAGATGTTTGTGTTTGTGTGTGCATTGTTGCTTGATAAATGTTCAGAAAAACACAGGCTGTAGGATGTGGGATTGTGCTTTGTGTAGGGGTGTGCGTGTCCCGATACAAGTGCCCCCTCCCTACTTCGGCTGACTAGTAGATAGATGCTGGCTGTCACACCTGTCTGACTTTGTTCCTGCCAGATGCGGCGGGGTCGCGGGGAAAGCGCCCAAACACTCATCAATCTCAACTACTGTCCAACATTCTTTCGGCTCCTGTGATGGCGTCCAATATCCATTAAGCCGCTCCAGATGCTGGCAGAAATGCTTACATGTACAGAAAAGGGTGGCCAAGCCTACTGACCTGCATCATCAGTATGAGTGGATGATCAAAAAAAAAAATAAAACAGAGGGCATTACAGGATGGCGAGATCTGTGCAGCAGAAGAGCCAGTGACAAATGAGACTTTTCCTTTTGCTAACTCTATGAGGATTTCATTGTCTTTAGCCTGGCAGCAAAAGATAATACATTTGATGTCAACCCTATCTGATTTCACTACCTTCTATATCTAAGCAACACTTTTTAACTTTGATATACTAGCTTAATTTTAGATATATTAAAGGATTTTCAGGTCGATTTACAGCACTTGACGTGTATCGATGCTATGTGTGGGCTACCATTCTCAATAACCTGACTACGGTACTTGAGGGTCAGATCTGTGACTGCTGAGTCATGTGACCCAGAGCAAAGCTGCAGCCTCATCTTGCCACAAATGCTGCTATGACATGGCTCCGCCAGATGGATTTGCTCCGCATATCCATCTGGAAACCTTCCATAGAAGTAATTTTGGGAAGGGGCGAAAATACTGGTTAGCTGATTGGACTATGTTGGTGATAGACAGGCCAAATAAACCAATCAGATCAACGAAGCATATGACGTACTAACAGAGCTACGACGAAGAGGAGCCAATTGATAGATCAAACTCTTGCTGAAACCAGTTGGGAGAAGAGCAAAAACATCTCTTCCTCTGAGAAAAGCCTCCAGAGCAGTGTTTTACTCTTCTTTCAGTGAAGAAATACTCTGTAATTCTGATAAAACTTGCTCGATAGCCACGCTAACGCCAGTTTCATCGGCTGAAGCCGCCATGTTCTTTAGACTGAACTGTCGCGCTTCTCGTTGCGTCACACTTCAACCCGCCACAAAGCCAACGCTGATTGGACGTTCGTTTTGTGAACGGCTCCAAATTTTCTTCAACAGAGTCTCCAGACTGATTAGCGAGTGAAATCTTGAAAGCACGCGAGATCAGGATGGTCTCACGAGGCTAGGTCTTCAGGCTTCCTTGACTAAATCTAGAAGTTAAAGGTGCAGCACCCCTAGTGGATAAAAAGCTAAAATGTTGCTTTAATACAAACTAGATGCATTCATTATATTAGCATCAATGCTGAATGTTGGAGCTTGAGAGTCACTTTGGAACAATCAGGCGTCCTAAATTCAGTTTAAACAAAGCCAAACACTGCTACAAACTTTAAAGCTACAGTGTGTAATTTTCAGCGACATCTAACGTCCAGACTGCAGACTGCAGCAACATGAACATCTCCCCCCCACCGCTTCTCCCCCCCAACAGTACAGCGAGCGTTACGGGACAAAATGTCTTCCACGACGTCCGCATCACCTACCTTCTCAAGTGATGAGGTTTGTTTACATAGATAATTTTGCAGATAGTATTTCATTAGTCTGTGTGTTCAGTACCGTCTCAGTTCATTTCTCTCAACTTGCCGTAGTTACTTTCGAGCGTAATGGTCGATCTCGCAATCGCTAGTTTGTTGGCTCTGCGCTGCCGTAGCGCAAAGATGTCTGCCTCCATGGCTGCGAGACCCGCTCCTATGTAATTATAAATAACGAATTCTAAGGCAACGCAAATATTAAGGTTAAGAGGCTGAGCTCGTAGATGATGATAAATAACATAGTTATGTATAATATATTACATTTCTGACTGTATATCCCTCTAATTATTACACACTGTAGCTTTAACTTGTTAACCTGCCAGACAAAATATGTCAATACATCGCGGCCAAATATGGCGGTGGAAGGATTATGATGTGGGCACGCCATACTTCTGCAAGGAAAAGGAAGCTGATCAGAGTTGATAAGAAGATAGATAAAGTTAGAGATAGAAGTAGTAAAAGCCTTCTGACTACTGTGACCCTAAAGGCACAGTGAGGTGGTTTAGGTCAGGGGTCGGCAACCCAAACTGCTCAAGGAGCCAAAGAAAAAAACAAATCTGTCTGGAGCCGCAAAAACGTAAAAGTTTTATATAAGCCTCATTCCTTTGTGTGACTTATATTTTTAGGATTTGGGGAAAAAATGTTAGAAATTTCCCATCCCTGCAGAGAAGTGCTACCCGTTTGATCTGTGGACAGTTTTTCATCCTTGCAACCAAACTAGCAGCAGTAGTGGAATTTGGAGATGCAATCCACTTTTTAAATCTATCTTTGCTCTGCTCTAATTTCTGCAGTCGCACTTTATCTGTCACTCACAACTGGGTGATCAGCTACAATATTTAGCCTGCCCTGGAAGGGCAGGCTAAATATTGTAATTTTATCTTGTGATTTTATACTTGTTTATTTTTAATGTTGCCTTTTTTATATCTGGCTGGGGGACTACCGATGAAAATTAGCACTCCTTAGCTAACTCGGGTATATTTACATTGTTTTAATGTTGATTAATGTACACTGTCCCCTTTCAAATAAACAATAAATGAAAAATGAAAGGCAATCCTTCCGCATTGATAATGAAACCAAATGATTTGGTCAATTCTTCTTTAAATCCTCTGTTCTCATCAGATACCTTCCTTTCCTTCCTTCGTGCTGAGAACGTTTTGCAGGCTAAGACCACTTGTCTCTATGGCTATGATGCACATTTTCATTGAAATAAATGTTTACATTTATCGTTTAAATCTATTTATTATACAAATGTTTACAGCATTGGAAAACATTATGTCTGTTCCACCTCCTGCACACCATATTAAAATAAACAAACCAAAAAAAAAAAAATAAATACATTTTCATACATTTTTGAAAAAGCTCCATGGAGACGAAAGGGGGGGAGCGCTAAAGAGCCGCATGCGGCAGCTGAGCGGCAGGTTACCGACCGCTGGTCCGCTGGTTTAGGTCAAAGCACATTCATGTTTTAAAATGGCCTAGTTAAAGTACAGATTTAAATCTATTAATGACAAGAGAATTGATTTTTAACCCTTTAAAGCCTGATCCAAGAATAAAACAAAACACAAAATTTTTTTTGGTTTGAAGTCCGTATTTGGTCTTTTAACAAAATATGTAAAAATTATGAATGTATTACTATGCGATAAGTCAAGATTTTTTTGTGTGTAGTCTTCTGCCCTCTGTTATCAGGTATATCTGATTGTGTACAGTAGGATTTTGAGCAAAGTTTTTACCATTAAATTATGCAGAAGGTGTCAGACGCAAAACATTTCAGAAACCGTATGTATCAAATACGATACATTTGGCATTACAGGGATAAAGACATTCTGCATCCAAAGAAACCAAACTTTTTGCTTTTGTCTCAATGTGTAGAGACTACAGTTGCACCTGCGATAATGTACATATTATATAAAATCTAAAATAGATAGACTTAAATTTGTGGTTTTAATGTGACAAAGCATAACGAAGTATTAGGGATGTGAATACTTTGCACTGCTTTAGTCATTAAAAGCTGGGGGACTGCATCGCTCATGAAACATAAGCCCTGCCAGATTTCAGCATCATACGTGGAAAGCTGGAAAAGCAATTTCCATCATTCTGGCTGGTGCGGGGTTTTGCAATTCCCTTGATAGGAAGCAGCACTTGCAAGTAGCCAATCCGCTAATGGGAGAGAGGGAAATTGAGATAGCAAATATAAACCTGACAAATAAATCTTATCCTGCAGGAGATTTTTTTTATATATTTCTTTTTGCCTCATTCCTAGCCAAAAAAAAATAACATAAAAATGTTTTTAATGAGCTTTCGGCGTCTGATATATTTATGGCAAAATATGCGGCAGCGGACAGACACAGTCAGAGGAAAGTTAAGCAGGAGTGGGGAAAAAAAGGTAGTTTCTATGTAATGTCTTTTGGAAACGAGGATAAATCCAGTTTTGCTGTAATTATTGGTCACCTTCTGCTGCAGCGGGTCAGGCTGTCCTATTTCAGAGGGATGTTTTCAGTGTAGTGACTGGTTCTTAAATGCCCCTCAGAAAGTGGTGTAAAATGACATCTCTTCTCTTCAGCCCCTCTTCCCTTCTTCCTCCCGGCTGTGTAACTCCTACCCCTCTCCTCTGCATTTCCAGCCTCAGTTCCCCTTTTCTCCCATTTTTTCCTTTTAATTCCCCCACTTCCCCCGGCTCTGAATCTCCGGAGGATTGCAAAATAATGTACACAAACATAAAACGCAGACGGATAAAGCACTCGTGTTGTTTATGGTGGGGATGAGGAGAAAAGAGTAACTAAAAAAAAAAAATAAGAGAGAGAGAGGGAGGGAGGAGGAAATCATCACAGCGCGCTTTTCCATTTCCGCACCCACTTTAATTGTGAAGAAATCAGAAAGTGGGGAGAATTCCCCTCAGTATGCAGATGCACTTTGATGCTGTCACTCACACGGTGTGGGGCTTTTGATTAGGCTTGTCTTTGCACTGGAGGTTTGTGACCACACTTGGCAAGGAAGAGCCATTAAAATTCCAGCAACTAGAGCTCCCCCCTCCGTCTCTTCGCGTCTTTTTGTCTTCCTCTCTCTCCCAACTGGGTCACCCCTGTGAAACACTTGATGCTGTAGGTAACTCTGCTAATAAGTTGCTATTGTAATGCAAAGAAAAGACGGATTGGAGCATGGGGAGAAGAATTATTTATTGTTGGAATTTTACTTAGTTAACTTCTACTGACTGCAACTTTGCTCTGGAGGAAAATAGGAGAAAGGGGGATGTCATAATAATAATGACAGATTTAACATTTTTATTATGCATTTCTAAAATTACATTAGGTTTTCTAACATTTCTATCATTATCATATGTAAGAAAATAAAAAATAAGTTGTCTTCTGTAATAAAGCCAAAACAATGTAAAAACTCAAGTACATTTTTAAAAGTTTTCATCACTGCGATCTAAGGTGGACAAAGAATAGCTTATTAATAAACAGCCTCAGCAACTGACCCTAACCCTCTGCAGTCTGTTAAAAAGTTATTATCCACCCTTTAAAGGGACATTGGGTAACTCATTTGGCTTTGTTAGCAAAAATCAAATCTTGATTTCATACATACATACACCGCAAAATCTAATAACAGCTGCATGAGAAATAAAAAGGTTCCCACACTTAATTTGCTTAAATTTATAACTAATGGCAACAGTAGGGGTGTAAATAATAATTGTTTTGTATCGATGCATCGATCCAACAGCCGACGATCCGATGCATCGATACGTCCGCAAGAGAATCGATTCATGTTTTTTTTTTCCTCCGGTGTATTTTTATCCATTTGCTCCTGGGCGTAATTCTCCTCCCGTGCTGCGGTGGCGCTAAACCTATTTTGCCCTCCTACCTCGCTTCCTGGTTATACTCTTACAGCAGTGTGTTGCAGTGAGCTTGACGCAGACATTTTTGATTTATCCTCAATATTGAAGCGTGGTCTGTGCTACACACTGTGGGTCTAGATACGGCCGAGGCGGTGAGGAAGTGGGGGCGAGTTTAGTCCGACGACGGAGGGACATGAGGGCCAAAAAGAGCGGAGATCCAGGTGGGAAAAGGGTCCCAGCGTTCTCGCACACCTCGCTCTTCTAGCGGGTCAAACTTCACGAGTTGTTTTCCGCAATTTTGGTCATAAAAACAAAACAAGCCAGCCTCCTGTCTGCGGCGCTGTCTGCGGTCAGCTACAATTTGGGAGAGGAGCAGCAGAGCGTCTGTAGAGGGGGCGGGATGTCTGGAGTGCAACTTCTTTACTTCTGTTATTTGCTGTTGTTTCTCAAAAAAAAAAATGCATAACGATATTACAGCTTTCATTGATTTATTTCAAATTTTAAACATTGTCTAGCCTGTAAAAAAAAAAAAAAAAGAACCAATTAACCTAATCGTATCGCGATGTATTCTTGAGTATCGAAAATAATCGAATCGTTGGGTCAGGAAATCGATACTGAATCGAATCGCCATGATGGATGTGATTTACACCCCTACGCAAGTGTCAAATTTAACTTTGTATCATCCTGAAAAAACTATTTATTTTCGTATGTAGTGAACAGCACATTGGTGCAGTACCACAGTCCACAAATAAATTGTCTGGATAAAACTAATTATTTTGATTGTTTTTATTTATTTTTTTTAATACCAATAGGCCATCATGAAAATGAGCTTAAATAAAACAAAAGTAAAGATTCTATTTTTAAAAGGTAATGAGTAGAAAGTAAAGATAATTGTAAAAAAAATGTAAGGAGTAGAAGTAAAAAGTTGTCTAAATGATATACACTGGAAAAAATCAAACCCTAGATAAGTAATTTTTGCTTAAAATAAGTGCATTTGTTCTTGAATTGAGAAGTTAAAAGAGACATTTTGCCAATGAAACAAGACAATTTAAATTTAAACTAAGAAAAAAGCTATTGCATTGTCTTATTTCAAGTGCATTTTATCTAAATATATTATTTTAAGAGTAAAAATACTCATTCAATTTGCAAATCATCTTATTTACCTACTCAAAAAAAGGGTAAATACACATAATTTGAGAAATTTTTACTTATTTCTAGATCGTTTTTCCAGTGTAGATAGTCAAAATGTCTACTTAATTAACAAAGTATTTGTACTTTATCACTTGACACCTGTGATCTTTACCGATCTAAATATTCTGTATCACTAGCATCATGCTTGCAAATACTGTGACTCTGCATTTAAACAGTCCTTTCACAAACCAACAGCAGTTTTTCTTTCAGCTTTATAAATTTTTTTATATTTTCTGAACGTTTTTATTTAAAATACTTCATCTGTCAGGAAGCACAGCTGAACACACAGCTTAATACCTACAATACCAACGTATGTTTTCCTTTATCTCACATTGGTTACTTGCTTTAAACCGTTCTCTGACATTATGAACCCCCCCATCCTAACAGTAAGCATTTCTCGCATTTCTCCTGGCAGCGTGTTATATTTCATTTCATACAGCAGTATGGCAGTTTGATATTTAACAAGGTCAATGAATTTTAATATAGGTGATCTCAAAAATAAAACAGTGTGTTCTTGAAATCCTGCATGATTTATATTCTTCATGCTATTTTCAGAGGTGTTTAAAGTGACTGCAGTGAACTTTTGTGTGTGATACCCGTCACCTCTGAACAATAACTTTCACATGTTAAATATGTGAATATATAAAACATAGAATGTGTTTCCAGAATAGGTTTAGCCCAGAATAGGTTTAGCTCAGAACATACTGTGCAGTTATACATCTTTATTATAGGAACTTGTTTTGCAAAGATTTAAAAACAGAAAAACAGCTTATTTATGTAGATTTTGTTTTAGTTTATAGCCTGCAGTTAGAACAGAAGAATGCAACAACACCAAACATCCCATACGTCTCTGGTGCTGCTCAATCCTTTTGCAACCATTCGTTATATATTTCTCACATCCATCTTCATCCTAATAGTTTGCATGTGACAGAAACCTTCTGACTGATGTTGCACTGGTTTGTTCGCTAAAAATCAGAATCTACAACATTTGTACGTCACAAAGACCCCGTTTAGGTCAGTGATTGCACATTGAACATTTGTTATTGGAACATTTCTTGTATTGCTTGGGTCATTGTAAAATAGAAAAGCCCATTATAGTGCAGAATACAGCACCTGCTATTGAAACGCACCCACAACTGTAAGTGTATAAGTGTGTTTCCCTGGCTTTTTTTAGTTTCCTTTCCAGGTACACTTGATGCCTATGAACTGAAGTAGCCAATCTAGTGGGTGAAATTCAATGCATTTCAAATTAAGCATTACAATAAAGGATTTAGAGGATTTACTTTAATTCTAACATTGGATTCTACTGGGATTTCTGTTTAGTTTATAGAGCATGGTTAAAATAGGAAAAAAGTCAATTTAGGAGCAGTTGTGTACACAAACAACTCCTTGCCGTCACAAAATAATGTAAAGACTGTCAATATAATTTCAAAGAATCATTCATCTAAAGCAACGTCTACAGTATACTATCCCTGATCACCACACTTTGAACCCTGAAACACAGCAGCAGTTTGTCACTGTAGGGTGGAGGTTTGACAGGACCCAAATGCAGACACAAAAGCTGAAAACGGTTACTTGCAGATTTAAAAAAAAAGGGTAACAGAAGCAAAAATCCAAAAACAAAAATCCACAAAAACTGAGAACCAGGAATACTCACAACAAGAGGGCAAAGAAATGACGACAAACCAGCAATGAGTGACTGAACAAGAGGAGAATATATGGGAGAGAGAAACAAAGACCAGGCTAATTAGCAGATTGGGAGCAGGTGTGAACAGAGGAGACAAGAAGGGAGCTAGGGAAAAGGAGACTGACACAAGAGGGGAAACAGGAAATATCTAAGAACTCAAATAAAATCAAAAATAACTACAACACAAAATGGAAATAAGACCAATAAAACTCAGAGATAAAACTTGAAAAGAACCAAAACCGTGACACAGTTCAAGCAGGTAGTAGCCAATCATAGTTGACCCACTTTGGGCCCTTTAGTACCAAATAAGCATTGATTCACAACCTCTGCAATCATCAAATCAAACTCCACCTTTAGGACATCAGGGAACAGTAGTTCTGCATCATGGATGCCAGATCTGCAGGCTTCTGTTCAGTACTATCATCTCACTATGAAACAAACCTCTGAGGAATAAATATGACATCCATTTTGAACCCATGCCATATTGAGGGAGCCCTGAATGCATATGATGTAAAATTGGTATGAAGCTGGTTAAGTTATTGAATAATCACAGTCTTTGCAGTCTCTATTGCGGTATCTGTGCAATGTCTTGAATGTAAGTGACTCTCTAACTGCCCGTCATGCACCCAGTTAAGGTACACATTTGGTAGCTGAGCAGCTAAACTCAAAGAAACTGGTGAGGACATTATGATTGAGATTCTTCAACATGAAGTCAGTCATGTTGCAGAAACAAACATGTTTGAAAGATGAGCTTCTACAATCAATATCGGCATTCTGCAATAGAATCACATTGACATCATATTCCTGACATTGTAGCCATGATACACTATATTGCCAAAAGTATTTGCTCACCCCTCCAAATTATTGGAATCAGGTGTTCCAATCACTTCCATGGCCACAGGTGTATAAATTCAAGCACCTAGGCATGCAGACTGTTTTTACAAACATTTGTGAAAGAATGGGTCGCTCTCAGGAGCTCAGTGAATTCCAGCGTGGAACTGTGATAGGATGCCACCTGTGCAACAAATCCAGTCGTGAAATTTCCTCGCTCCTAAATATTCCACAGTCAACTGTCAGCTGTATTATAAGAAAATGGAAGTGTTTGGGAACGACAGCAACTCAGCCACGAAGTGGTAGGCCACGTAAACTGACGGAGCGGGGTCAGCGGATGCTGAAGCGCATAGTGCGAAGAGGTCGCCAACTTTCTGCAGAGTCAATCACTACAGACCTCCAAACTTCATGTGGCCTTCAGATTAGCTCAAGAACAGTGCGCAGAGAGCTTCATGGAATGGGTTTCCATGGTCGAGCAGCTGCATCCAAGCCATACATAACCAAGTGCAATGCAAAGCGTCGGATGCGGTGGTGTAAAGCACGCCGCCACTGGACTCTAGAGCAGTGGAGACGCGTTCTCTGGAGTGACGAATCGCGCTTCTCCATCTGGCAATCTGATGGACGGGTCTGGGTTTGGCGGTTGCCAGGAGAACGGTACTTGTCTGACTGCATTGTGCCAAGTGTAAAGTTTGGTGGAGGGGGGATTATGGTGTGGGGTTGTTTTTCAGGAGCTGGGCTTGGCCCCTTAGTTCCAGTGAAAGGAACTCTGAATGCTTCAGCATACCAAGACATTTTGGACAATTCCATGCTCCCAACTTTGTGGGAACAGTTTGGAGCTGGCCCCTTCCTCTTCCAACATGACTGTGCACCAGTGCACAAAGCAAGGTCCATAAAGACATGGATGACAGAGTCTGGTGTGGATGAACTTGACTGGCCTGCACAGAGTCCTGACCTCAACCCGATAGAACACCTTTGGGATGAATTAGAGCGGAGACTGAGAGCCAGGCCTTCTCGTCCAACATCAGTGTGCGACCTCACAAATGCGCTTCTGGAAGAATGGTCAAAAATTCCCATAAACACACTCCTAAACCTTGTGGACAGCCTTCCCAGAAGAGTTGAAGCTGTTCTAGCTGCAAAGGGTGGACCGACGTCATATTGAACCCTATGGATTAGGAACGGGATGTCACTTAAGCTCATATGTGAGTCAAGGCAGGTGAGCAAATACTTTTGGCAATATAGTGTACCTAATGAGCTAGTAGCTATACATCAGTCTTTTATATTTTTTTCTAATCATTAGTTTAATCCAGACATAGATAATATTGGTTTTAAAACCCAGCAGCTATGATGTCAGTTTTTATCTTGTTTGAGATCCGAAAAGGGAATAAAATAGTGATTAAAATAGAGTTAACAAAGGAATCTAATAGCATATTTTCATCGTAACTGTTGGCATTCATAAATAGATATGAGTGGTGTATTGATGGTTCATGCTGATCATTAAGCACTAATTAGCTCATTAGCAGCATTCATAGACTTCAACCAGGGACAATCTTAGCTTCTGTTACTTTGTGGGTCAAAGGGGAAATATGGGCAGAACTGATAGCAAGAACCGATACTCATGTGAAAAAAGCATGTCGTAGAGTTAACCATGGGGAAAAAAACAAAAAATCTAGAATGAAATGTTTGGTAAGACACTTGGAGAGCGACAGCAAGTAAGGAGCAAAGATACAGACAGGCTACCAGAGACCGAGTGACACTTACAGAGAGGATGACACTTTCACTCCTCTGCACAACCAGTCGTACTCTCCGCCTTGGCTGAGTCCCGCGGGCATCTTCCATGCACGCTGGGTGTCACAGCAGACGGATGACTGCCTTCAGTAACACTATGCCATTTCCCATACTTACACTGAACTGTCACAACCACCTCCTCCAACCCTTCCCGGGCCCTGCTGGGCCCTTACTGCCCTGAGATTCACTCACTCTCAGGCCCCCCTAACACACACACACACGCATTAGAATAAATGGGAATATTCATACTTTACACTAATAAACACACACTCTTGCTTGTCTGTCTGTGCACAGGGAACTGCGTAACCACACATTTGAAAAAATCAAAATATAGATAAGTAATTTTTTCTTGAAATAAGTGCATTTGTTCTTGGATTAAGGAGGTAAAAGAGACATTTTGCCAATGGAACAAGACAACTTCCACTTAAAATAAGAAAACACGATTGCATTGTCTTATTTCAAGTGCATATTATCTAATTATCTTATTTTAAAAGTAAAAATACTCATTCTATTGGCAAGGTATCTGATTTGCCTACTCAAATTAAGGGTAAATACAATTAATTTAGGAAATTTTAACTTATTTCTAGATCGTTTTTCCCAGTGCAACCAGCCAAAGAGCGCTGATAGCCTCATCTTAAGGCAAAGTTAGTGACGCTACAAGATCAAATTCACTTGTTTGTCAATAAACTTGATATAAATATATTAAGCTTGAAATATAAAAAAAACCACAACTTAATTAAACCTTATTTTTAAGCCTCAAAAATTTTTTTTAGGGTAATCGCATTTTCAGCATCAAGGATATCCAGTATAAATGTGCTTCAAGATGTCTTCTCCTCTGTGTGTTTTCGACTTCTCCATGCTGTGCATTTGACTTGATGCGTTTTAAGGACTTCTAAAGCGGCCAATGGTAGTGTTGCAAAATCTGAACTTTTGCAGCTGGGTGTGGATCATCAACCAATAAGAGGAGATGATCCATCGGCAAACACTACAAGCAAGCTGAGATTGCTTCTGCAGAGCTGTCGGCATATGAAAAATTAAACAAAATGTGAGCTTTAAAAAAAAAGATATTTGTAGAGTTACATTTGAAAAACAGAATTAAAAAAAAGTTAACATAATAAAATATAACAAAATAAAAAATAGTTGCAACCAAAATCTTTTTTTGATTTAGACATTTTTAGATCTTTAATTTTTTTAACCCTGTAATGCCAAATGTATCATATTTGATGCATACGGTTTCTGAAATGTTTTGCGTCTGACACCTTTTCCATAATTTAATGGTAAAAAATTTGCTCAAAATCCTATTTTACACAATCAGATATGCCTGATAACAGCCAGTAGAAGACTACACAAAAAATAATCTTGGCTTATTGCATAGTAATAAATTATTAATGTCAAAAATGTATTTCTGTTTTTCTTTTTACATATTTTGTTAAAAGGCCAAATAAGGACTTCAAACCAAAAAAAAGTTATTTTCTGTTTTGTTTTATTCTTGGATCGGGCTTTAAAGGGTTAATTGCATTTTTTCCCACATTTCTATCTACTAAATGTGTTTTTTTCTAACACCCTCTTATGTTCATTGGTAAATAACTGTGTATCTGGAGAATAAAGCTTTAAGGAAAAAACGGGGATCAGTCCAGTCCTCACTGGTATCCCTCTATAAATGGCTGCTTTGTAAACATGGTGACACTGTTCCTTGTTCTAAACCGAGCACTTTGGATTAGTTTCATCAAATTCACTGAATACACAATCAGTGCCATATGCACAAACACACATAAACTTGCACGCACACCCATGAGCTATGCCCCCAAGTGCTTTTCACTATAGCAGTGATAATTATTAGGACAGCTGCAACCTATGCCAGAAAACGTTCATAAGCAGTGCATTGCTGTTTTCCAATGATTGGAGAAGAAACCAACAGAAAAGAAGAAATGGGTAGAAAACAAATGCATCCCCCAAGACAACACAGAAAAAAGAATATTCAAAGGAGGATAAGAAGGACGGTATGGAAAAGCATTGAAATGTCTCGCTTTGAGAATATAAGACTTGCCACTGGCAAAGCTGCGCATGCTTACAAATCCAAATTTGCCACCAATTTTCTAGGATTTCTGGAGGGGACAGTAGCTTATTTCTTTCCCCTGTCGGAGACTGGAAGGTTGGGGATTTAGGTTTATGGGAAGAACAGGCAGACTTATGATACAGAACTAACTGCCTTCACCAGAAAGGGAGAGCACCATTCATTCTGATCGCTACTTGTACATTAAAGTTCATTTGCAAAACCACTCTAATCGTTGTGGTAAAATCAAGCACTCTAAATTTCCCACCAACCTCAGAACATCTCCTCCTCCTGCAGCATCACCATTGAAAACCGCAGTTTTCAATTTCTAGAGTAAGAAAAAGGACAGAGGGTAAAAAGCCTCTTCCAGTATTACATCTTTTCTACTTTATTACCAGTCCTGTGGGAGAATAGGAGGCAGCTTTGCAGCCTAGCTATCTGTTTATATTTTCTTTACAAGACTATATTGGAATTATAATTGCGTTCTATGGCACCTTCTTTTTGGTGTCTTGCTCTGCTTAAAGGTCCTGTGGACCTGGGGAGATGAAGAAAAATGGACCCCTTTTGAGGAATTCGATTACTGAGGAACAAAATGCAGCTGCACACCAGCCTCCCCTTTTTTTTCTTTCCATTTTCCCCCCCTTTCCTATTTTCCTCCAGGTGTCAATCTGTGGGGATGCTGGATATTAGAGCTGGAACGGCACTGACGCAAACGTGCTGGAAAATGATTCCTTTGTGCAAAAAAAAAAAAAGGAACACAGAAAGTGGAATATATGAGAGAAGCCTTGTTATGAACCAAAGAACCCTCCAACATTTTTTCTACTATTGACCCCCAGACTCTGCTGCAGGGATATTAATTGCTTTATTGACTCGTGTGATTGTTTTCTATTTTTTTTTCTGTCCTACCAGAGGTCATGTTGCTGAAGTGCTGCCTGTTTTTTAGGGAAAGTGATGCCACTTCAGGAATACTACAGAGATACTGCTTCAAGTGAGAAACAAAAAAAATAACAGAATTCTGCACGCTTAAATGAATTCACGCATTTCTGAATGCAGCCTTTGATTTATAATTCAACACGGGGGCTCAAGTTGGAGTAACTAAATCTTTTGCATACAAGCAGCTGCAGGCATTATTGGTGCTGTTTGACATAATTTATGGTTTAATCCAAAAATATTTTTTAAACTTGAAAAAGAGAAAAAAAAATAGAAGAGAAAGTTTTATCGCAAGTCACGACACAATGTAAGACGCACGTTACACGCACAAAGCCTAAATATTCTATCACAATATAGATAATTACTGATATTATTGCAGCTGAACTACACTGCGTTGTGCACTCGAGTGAGACAGTGAGTTTGTATCCTTAATAATGTTTGGAATTAATTAAAATGCAAAGCCACCAGCCCTGAGTGCAACCACAGGTGGCAGCGACGAGAGCGCGACGAGAACAGCCGTGATGGCTTCCTGGCTCCATAACTCATGTCCATTTAACCAACAACTCCTAATTTTATTATTATTTTTTTAATATTTTTTTATTATCATTATTTTTTTTTTTTTTTACTACCAGCATCACAATGAGATGGGTTAGTCATTTTACACAACAATTTCCTGTGTGATATTATTCTGTCAATAAGTAATTACTTGCTTGGCAAATTGCTGTGCAAAATGTTCATCGGGGGGGAGAAGATCCATATCAATTGTTCATTTGCATAATGCAAATGAATCCTATGAGAGTGAAAAACAACTTTCCTGCCATCAGTGACAGTTGGATGCCAGAAATGCTCCTGGAGAAGCATAAATGACTTTACTAAAGAGCAGCACAGAGGTCTAGACAGTTTGGTTTCTGGGCTTGCCTTTAAAGAAGCTGTTCTGTAGCATCGCCGCCCCTGTATCCATGGATATATGTCAGTAGAAGGAAAAATTTGTGTTATCTGGTTGTTCACATGTTTAAATGAGGCACAATCATCCAACTACATCCTTACAGAGTATAGTTTGGAACGAAATCATCTTCCTTTTGTTATTTATTATATATTACTATAATATGTTTGCTATCCTGAAGGACCTCATGTTTTTATCTGCGAAAGGTAGATATATACTGTAAATAAAAGTTCCTCTCTTAAGTTAAATGAGCAGTTATCAAATAATCCGTAGTGGAATCAATCAGAAAGCAGACAATAAACAGTCATTTATATTATTATTTCTGCACAGTGGCGGAGCCCTGCAGGGACCGATGTGCACTGAGTGGTGACTAAAAAACTGATTAGCAGTTTAGGGTCAGTCTACACTAATTTACCAACTGCGAAATAAATGAGAAAAACAGCTGGATTTTCCAAATTAATCAGGGAAGTAAGACTAGATATTAAAGAGGCCCTTGCTAATAAATTCATACACATATTTATACGTCTATGCTGTCTTAATCTGTAATGGTTGTGTATAATATACATGTTAAATTAGTTGAGCGGTGGTTCTTTATAATTTCATAGAAGACCCTCCCGGCAACGAAAGGCTCATAAGTTTCTCTTCCATTCCCATCAATCAGAAAACCGAGTTCTGAAAGAGCACAAGTTTTTTTAATTAATGTTAGTATATTGATGCCAATAATTACTTAGTTACAGTCATTTTGTTGTTGGTTTATTGTTAAAACACTAACAATATTCAAACTGAGAGTATCAGTGCTGCCAACCTCTGTTTAAAGGGGGAACTACTAGTAACCTGACTCCGACAGATGGATTTGCTCCGCATATACATCTGGAAACCTTCCGTTGAAGTAATTTTGGAAAGGGGTGAAAATACTGGTTAGCTGATTGGCCTATGTTGGTGATAGACGGGCCAAATAAACCAATCAGATCAACGAAGCATATGACGTACTAACAGAGCGACGACGAAAACACAACCACAAGCCAGGCTACTCTTGCCGAAACCAGTCGGGAGAAGAGCAAAAACATCTTTTCCTCTGAGAAAAGCCTCCAGAGCAGTGTTTTGCTCTTCTTTCAGTGAAGAAATACTCTGTAATTGCGATAAAACTTGCTCGATAGCCACGCTAACGCTAGTTTAATCGGCTGAAGCCGCCATGTTCTTTAGACTGAACTGTCGAGCTTCTCATTGCGTCACACCTCAACCCGCCTCAAAGCCAACGCTGATTGGACGTTCGTTTGGTGAACAGCTCCAAATTTTCTTTAACGGAGAGTCTCCAGACTGATTAGCGAGTGAAACCTTGAAAGCTCGGGAGATCAGGATGGTCTCACGAGGCTAAACTACTGGTTCCAGAGTTGGTGAAATATTTTCCAATGGAACAATAAATCATCTGGTAAGGTTGGCTATACAGGTGGTCAGTGATTGGCCAGGGTGGCAAAGGCCTCTCTTCTAACTCCATGCCTGTTTTAGTTGACCATTTCGTGTTTAAATGTGGTTTTATGTCGCCTATACAGTATATCCATTTTCCTTGGGAGCCTAGTGGTTAGAACAGTGTGCTTGTCCTCTGAGAGGGTTGCAAGTACTTGGTTGGATCCCCACAGCCTGCACTCTGGGTTCCTGAGCAAAACCTTTAAACCCCCAACTGCTCCCTGGGCACCACACAGTGGCAGCTCACTGCTCCCCAAGTTAAATGCAGAGTGAATTTACCCATTGTCGGACAATAAAGGGATTTTATTTTTTTTGCATTACATTTTCAAAAACATGATGCTTTTGAATGGGAAATGTTCAGCTTCTCCTGCAAACATGTTGCAGCCTAACTTAAAGACTGTAAAGCTAGTATTTGCCTTAGCCAACACATTTTTCTTTTTAATCCAAAGCTTTTATAACACCACAAAGATACTTTATCCCAACTACACCATGGTGTGATTATGGTCTATGGTAGGTCTAACCCCTTAGGCTGGTATTTGTATTTTATCTCCATACAGTTCACACTTTGAAAGAAAAATATAAGAAAACCAATATTTGACGAGTGGAGCAAGGGTTTGTGAGCACTTATCCATTTGCCGACACATTAGCAAGGGATGAGCTTCCCGCCACTCCATTAGGCTTCCTTTTTACAGAGTAACACCATTTTAGACTCCTGTTTGCTTAATATGCAGGATCCGACCCGTCTATTTGTTCCTAATCAACTGATAAGACGAAAGGCCTTTTCTACAACCCCCGGAGGATGTAAACCAAACTCTTAATGGTCATTAGAAGCAATTATGTTCCGTAGCTGGCATGCACCAGTCTACTTTTGCTGTGTTTGCTGCCTAGGCGCATGTTGATCTGATGTGGACACAGGGGATCATGACTGCAGCTTTGGAGAGATTCAGAATATGCTTCCACATGCACAAGCTAACAGCATCTCCTATTTGACGGTGAATAAGTTCACTTTCCTGTCTGACTGCCTGCTGTGACTGAGACACGATCCTATTTGCACACGTTTTTAGCGTATTGACTGAGAGTTAGCTGGTTCTATCTGAAAGCCCAGTTCTAGAACTGCTACATGACTGAGAGAAACACCCTTCTATTCTCCACTATTGAAAGCATCTATTACAAACCACTCTGACTGTAATGTAATTGCTGTGTTGTTGAAGACATCTTGAGGACACCCCACAAAGAAACAGTGCGAGTCCATCCCGGCTGCTGGGGCACCTCGCAATTAGCCAGCTCCTTTTTGTGCCAGATTATTCAGGACTTACAGTTTTTATGTAAAACCAACAGAGATCAAACAGACTGAGCCCTAATCCTCACAAGCGAACTCAAGAAGTAAGTATTGATGAATGTAAAGCCAGCACAAAACCTCATGAACAAGCAGCATACAGACCCTTTTAGCATGCAAAAAAGAAATGCCACTCTTGCTTTTACTGTATAAAAATAACATGATGTCTGTAAAACTCCCACTCATCTGAATCCTATAGAGCAGTGGGCCTCAATCATCCAGCACCGATGCTGTGCAGGTTTTAGATGTTTCTGTGTTGCAGCACACCTGATACAAATGTATGCATGACCTCCTCAGCAGCCATCAGATGCTGCAAAATCCTATTAACCACTCTTTCATAAAAGTCAGGCACTTACGGCAAGCAAACACCTAAACATGCAGCACAAGGGCACTCGAGGAGCAGGATTGAGAACCACTGAGATAAAGCTGACAAAATATGTGTTCCCCATACAGATTTTTTATGTTTTTGAAGAGTAGATAAAAATATTATTTTTTATAATAATCTATGGTTTCATTAATGATTTTAAAGGGGCCATAAGATTTTTATTTTTTTTCTAAAATTGACTTTGAATTCATGTTTAAACGTTTTTTTGGAGAAAACAAAATTAGAGCTCATTCACACCCCTTTTCATTCTGCTCCCACTCCTCAAGTTTATGCATAAGAAATTGAAGCGCATGTATGCATGTTGATGTGCATGTAGCCTTAGCGACATTAGCCGTGCTTTGTTTACCAATAGGCAAGAAGATATGGACGTAGCAACACTTACTGACTACCTGCAGGTGATTCACTAATGGGTGGAAAGGCTCCTTTTGGTGGAATGGAGACGGAAGGAATAAAAGCTAAAATTATTCCAGTATTGAAGTCGATACAGAACGAGAACCAACATTGCACTTTGTAGGTAGCGTGCTCTCTTGTAGGTTTTTCTGATTTGAACCATGAGCCCACAAGAATCCAGCAAACCACTCTCACACTTCGGATTTTAAAGGCAGGTTTTAATTGAAGCCCAACCCAGACATTTTAACATGAAATAAGTCTGATTTTTGGGTGATGACTAGCTTGATTATATAGGAAAAACAAAATTTATATGAAAAGTTGAGTTTCATCCAGACTTGGAAATATATTAAATGAGGTTTTGGAACTGTAGAGAATAACAGTGAGAACCAGCAGATACACACTGGATTCATAGAAAAGTGGTGTAGCAATGCGTACAGGTGTACATTGTACGCCCTTTATGCCCTTTACTAAAAAAGGAAAAATTGTACGCCGCTATTGGGAAGTATGGCTTTAGTATACCCTAATTCTTCCTGGGAAACTTTGCTCAAATGTTCAAAATGTCACAAGCAGACGATGGAGTTGGAAAATTGAACTTCTGATGCTTGATGCGCGACATCAACCAATCAGAGAAGCTGATCTGGTAGCTGGCAGGGAGTCAGACACAGCACTGCTGATGCAGAGCGCTATGATCACTCCTCTGAAACACTTTATCAACGCCTAAATTAACTTGTCAAAACCTGCCGGCAAAATATGTTTGCTTTTATTATTCTGGTGCCTGCAGTTTGGTTGACAACCTACCTAAATTACGTCAATCCTATACATGTAACTGTGACAAAAAAAGCACAGAGGTTTGTCCGATTCTGCGTTTGATAAGGTCCTACAAAACAAGTAGGTGCATTCCTAGATATCTAAGTCCTCCCATTTACACTCATCAATCAGTTAAAATGATTTCTATCAAGGTTCCACTTTCAAATATATCAGTGACCTTGACTACCAAATAAATCATCATACAAAAAAGCTATTTTATCAGATGCCTGTGAAGAGTAGAACAGTTCATGTACTGTAGTGCTCAGCTGTGTAAACAGGGCGACACAAAAGCCGCTCACACACCGACGCCAGCACGAGCCTCTTTGTTGACGGGGAGGGCCATTGTCAGAAAACTAATAAAGAGGCAGAGTGTTGCTGCGGTGCAGTAATTACACATCCCAGGATATCAGCACAGTATTTATAAAAACACCAGGCATCACCAAAGAACAAAAGGTCACACAGACAGATACGGCTTTAGCATTTTGAGAGGATGGGCTGAAGCCGCAGCAGCGGTGGTGCACGGTTGCACAAACATAACAAAAAAAAAAGATAATGTCATGTTTTCTTATCTGACCACTCAAAGAGAGACGAAGACTATACTTGAGTTTGCATGCACATCTGTGTTTGTGTGCCACCTTGTGCCGAGAGAGACGGTGATAAAAAACGGCACATCTTGGCAAGCTGTGGTTGGAGCGAAGGCACCGATGTCAGCAAACACAGAGTGCTGCACCGATTGAGATGTAGGGAAATGAACACCTGTGTGACTGGTTCAGTCCAGAAGGATGGTACATTGTTTTTGTCCAACTCTTAATCGAGCACACACACACACACACACCTTAATAGCAAACCATTTAGGATTCATGGAGCCGTCACAATCTTGCTTTCTCACTACAGCTGCTCCCTGTCTTCACCAGCGCGCGGAGCTTTTGTGATGCAGATAGAGCACAGAAAGTAATATAAAAGGGCACTGTGCCATTTGGCTGAGATCCTTTCCTTAGAAGCGAGAAGCATCATCTCTTGAGACTCAGAGGGAGGGTTTCCCTCGAAGACTCTGCTCCTTGAGTACACCAGGTTTCTAAAGTGTCTTTACACTTCTCGGGTTACCTAAAAACAATTTTTGTTTTTCCCAAAGGATAGCAGAGTTGACATATTTGTGAGTTTTAGCACTGAAATGACACATAGATAAAGCTCAAGAGAGATGTAAGACCTGGCCCCTAAAGCCACAAACATAGAAGCTGTTTTATCACAGAGATGCATTCAAAGGCAATATGTATAGTTGGAGAGTAGAGTATGAAGGGACTGGGAGTATTGGGACACACATCAGTGAAATATTAAAGATATCAATGAACAAAATAATCACTGGAGGGCAGCTTTGAATTTGCTTCAGCTTCCACCCACTCACACAGGTTCCTGTGAAGTGGGATTCCCCAATTGCTTTGGAACTGTAAATCTGCTGTGCATGTCTGTATGTGTTGGGATGCACGTCAATCTACTGGCTCTACAGGTGGACTCTGAGTCCTTCTGCTTTCCTTGGAGGAATATATGTAGAAATTAGGGATGCAAGATATAATCGGCCCCCTATCGGTATTCGGCCTTAAAACTGAATATCGGACATCGGCCACCCCACCGATATTTAACCCGATATTTGATCAGCTTCTGAGTTTCTAAAGTCAAAAAAAAAAAAATACTACTTCTTCTTCTTCCTCAAAAACTTCTTTTTTACAGACTTCTAAAGTCGAGGGAAAAAATATTGATACATTAAAATATCCCAATATCTTCCTATGCTGATATATTGCCATTTAAAAACACCATATCAATCTCTTTTACTAATGAAATATTGCTATATGTCATCGTTATGCTACGAAATCCCCCGAAAATTCACGAAATTTTGCCATATTTTTATATGCTGATATATTGACGTGGTATCGATCTATATTACTAACAAAACCTCACAAGAATTTGCAAAATATCACGAGAGTTTGTAACAGAACGATGAAATTTCACGAGATTTTGAAAGTAAAATAGATCGATACCGCGTTTTTAAAAATCAATTTGATATCAGCATATGAAAATATATTTGAGTATATTATTTTTCAAAGTGTCAGAAATGAATAACAAAACAGCTATTTTCAATGACCACTTATTTTTGTCCAGCTTTAACATCGGTATCGATATCGGTTATCGGCTACATGAGTTTTAAAATATCGGCATATCGGATATCCCAATATCGTTCATCCCTAATAGAAATCTATAGGAACTGCAACCTTTAAAGCCGCAAGTATTTCTTTGGTACTAAAGTGGCTTAATATGTAAAATAAATGATAAAATGATACAGAATCAATTAAGGCTACGCTCACACTGCAGGTGAATGCAACCTGTATCCAACTTTTTCATGCCAAAGCGGCTAAATGCCTCCTGAAATGATGCCACTTCCATATGTGGCACTGAATCTGATACGTATCTGGAAGTTTCTAAAGCAGCTGAACGGTCATGTCTCATTTCATCCAACTGTCACCTTATAAACAGCTCTGCTTTTTCTTTTTCTTCTCCAGTTCTCCGTCGTTTTATGATTTGATCATGATATTGTCAGCTCCCATTGTTCAAAAATATATAATAACATCTATTATTGCTTCCGTTACCAGAGTGCTGATGCATGATGTCTAAACTGTCCCCCTGTGCATGTGGGGGCTGTAAAATGCTCAGAAAGGAGTCTGATGGTGGGAGCATTGAAGTATTAGTCTGACCGACCAAGTCTGAACGTAGTTTAATAGTTTTGCAATAGTATAATAACTGAAAACAAATGCCAGCCTTGGAGTCGTAGGGAAGTCATATTTAAATGTCAAATCATTCTGTCTTAAAGATGTATATAAATGTACTCTTTATCAGACCATAATGTCTCAAAAGTTAGAACATTTCTATTTAAAAAAAATCCTGTCTTAAAATCTGTGGGTTTTTTTCTGTTATCTTCTGCAGGCCAGTTAGTTCTACGTCAGCCTGAACACCTAAATTCGGCCAATCATATATCAACGGTCATCTGTCAATGAAATATTTAAGTTCACAGCATCTTGATTCGTATGTTGCAGCTAATATACGCAACGGTTGAAATCAGAAATCAGAATCGTTTCCTTTCCCATTGAGTTGCGTCCCAGTGTTCACGGGGATGGACGTCTGTGTCTTCGGCAGGCGTAGAGCTAACAGAACTGGCAGCGTTGCGAGGCAAGGGCTCAAACATGTACGGCTGGAAGCCTTCTACACCAAACCAAGCTTCTGCCGCCCTGGCGTCCTCTTCCACAACATCTTCGTCCCCGCTTTCCTCTTCTAAATAAAAAATGGATGACGGAGGAGACTCATCCACGACCTCCGACACTAAACTCTCCTCCTCTTGCATGTTTCTGCTGTCCATAGCGTTCCTTGACAGTGTCGTTTCTGAGTCACCATTTTACTGCTTTTTTTTATTTTTATTTTATGCTACTTGGTCCCAATGGAATTTCCCATTGGGAACCTGCTAGCACTAAGTTGCTAACTGGTTAGCAAGTAGGGTGGCCATTTCTATAACACCAAAAAGGAGGACATTGTGCGGCATATCAATTACTAAGGTGTACATAAGAATCGGGTAAAGTCACATTTATAGTACAATTCTTAGTAGTTTAAAGATGATGCATGTGTAGTTGAATAGAACAAAATATTAAAGAGATGTAAAAAAAGAATTGGTTCCCAGCATTTGTATTTATTTAATACATTGTGGTGTTTAAAAAGTGACTATTTTTTGACACGATTAATTTGAGCAGAACTGCTGCAATTGATCATAAAGCAGTTGTTTGGAAAAGAAGCTTGAGGCGGAGAGAGAGCTAGAGAATAGGACAATACAAATGTCAAAAAGTGGCTGGAAAAGAGGAATTCGTGACATGGCTGCAGCCTGTCGAGAGTAAAGATGATTTCACCATGTTATCTATTTATCTATCTATCTATCTATCTATATCTATATATATCTATATATATATATATAGTATATATATATATATATATATACACAAACTTGAGTCATGGAACTGTGCTTACAGCTCCTTATTTCATGTATACTAATAACTTGTGTACATGATACTTGTTGATGAAATTAAAATTATTTCTAATAGCATTAAAAGAGCATTAAATTAGAGTTCCTCATTCCGGTATAAACCCTGTGAACGTTTAATTTAATATAACATATTAAAAAAAATCCCCATCATCATCCAGCAGATGTTCAGTTTCTGCCCAAATATTTTCTCTTTCTGCTGTGGATTTCTGTAACAGGAATAAACAGGATCATCCATAGTTTGTATGAACTATGTTTGTTCTCCGCTTCCAAACTCATCATCTCTTCATCCATTCCTGCAATAAGAATTTTTTGGTCTGTTGAAGCACCAATAGTCTGCATCCAGTTATTTAATTAATTGCTCTTAATTTTGGGTATATATACGAACTATGCTCTAATTTCTAGTAACCGACCTGTTTTTACTATAATTTAATTTGACAAACCGGGTCTTCACTACATTCTTTATCCTGTTTGGTGCGATTGCAATTGCGGGTCTTGATCTGGACTGACGGGAGCGGAGACAAAAAGAGCTCAGTTCCATATTTTGACGGTGAAAGACGGAGAAGACGTACGTGGACAGAGACGTGCGGAGGAGTAGCGGAGGATGTGGAACAGCTCTCATTGATTTACATGACAGACAAGTACTTCGCACGACGTACTTGAGCGGAGCGGAGCACTGACAGAGTATGTGGAATCTGGGTGTAAAGGAGGGCAAATACACGTCCGGCTGGATGCGGCGCCGGACGCCGGACAGTGCAATGAAAATCCGGACTGTCCGCCCTAAAGCCGGACATCTGGCCACCCTATTAGCAAGATGCTTCCGACAAACTGGCCACAACCAAACTTGCTAGCCAACCTTCCGCCACAACAATCCTGCCTCTTTGATAAACGAGCAATCATATTCACCTTATTCGCTCGTCTACAGTCGGGCACTATTCGGGAGAATTCGGAAATGCAACGGTTGGAACAGCCGCTTTCCTACGACTTTAAGCTTTAGCAGCCTTTTTCAAATAATTTTTTTATTGCATTTTCACAACAGCAGGTTATTTAGAATCCCAGAAGTTTTTACTTTTAGATCTGTTTTCTTGCCATTATCTTGGAAACTGCTTCATAGGTAACTGCTTTTTGTTTGTTTTTTCCACAAATATCATCTATTCTATTTTTTCTTTATTAAATATTCTAAATTTCTTTAAAATGGCAAAAAAAAACTTAACATAGGTATTTAACACATATAATGAGTTCTTTTTTATCATGTAATATTTGCAGATCTAAAGGCCTTTGAATTAAGCTCAGGGAAAAATGCATATTTTTGACAGATAAATCTTTACATATATATATATATAATTCTAAGATATGTAGTAAAAAAACACTGACTGTTTTTCCTCTGATCATATTTTTGGCTTAGATTGGCAGCATTATATAATTTGATTGTTGCAAATTGTGTGGGAGATGTGTAAAAATATTTTAGCTGTAAAATGGAGTGACCAAACAGCCTGTAAGCCGACTGGTGGGCTGAAATTCAGAGTTTCTCTCATCCCCACCTGCTGTTTGACATTTCAGCACTTTGCTTGTTTCTCTCTAAAAGGATTCGCAACCAGAGCTGAGGTTACTGGACTAAAACCTTTTATTGACAAATCTGCCTTGCTTCACGTGGCCCTGCACATGAAATATTAAAGAGCTGCCATTGTTTAAAGGATTTTATTGTTTAGGTAGGAGGCTTCCAATTTCAGGATATTTAGTTGAATTTAACTCAAGTGCTTTCACTTTCAGAAATATCTTTCAAACTAAACTGTCAATTAAATCTCTGAATTGTTGTAAAATGAAAGTACTGACCACCGAGGCCCGATGAACGCCGTTACACAGAAGACTGAGAATTCAATAAAGATGCCACTTCACATTTTTTTGATTCATGTTTTTCTCTAAGAAGCCAGAGGAAAAAAAGGCATGTTTTCTGTAAATACATCTGTAAAATCCTCAGTGGATGTCCATCAATCCAACATCCTCTTAATCCAGGATTATTTAATTGGGAATAATACACCCTAGTTTTTTCTGTTCATTTCCCAAAACTTCACGAAACGAGAAGGGATCTATAGTTTTGGCTTTTACTGTTTCTAACTGTATTTGCTGTCTTTCATCATTTTTAAAATAAAAAAAAGAACTGCTGATGAAGGTTCTCAGTCATCCAGGTCATAGTCATTCTGTAAAAATTCAAAAAATATCCACTGGACTTGGTTTTCAAGATTTGGAGACGTTTCGCCACCTCTCCAGGAAGCTTTCTCACACATTTGAGACATTTGAATTGAGAAAGCTTCCTGGAGAGGTGGCAAAACGTCTTCAAATCTTGAAAACCAAGTCCAGTGGATATTTTTTGAATTTTTAAGGAAAAAAAAAAAAGAACTCATCTGCTTATTTGTTTTTGGCTAGACAGAGCTAGTTGACCGTTTCCTTCTCTAACATTAAAGGTTTTATGGATCGGAGCTTCTATGCTTCTGTTTCATTGAAGCCTGAGTTGGCCTAGTTCTGCTGGAGGTTTCTTTCACTCTTTCCTTTCTACTGTCCCTACATGCATACTTGGTGTGAGGGATTGCTGTAGACTCTAAAACATCATTAGTTCAACTTTTTTATTTTCTTTAGTCCAACTGTTTTTCATATAATTTTTTGTTTCTGCTTTTTTTTCCTACTTGCTTTGATTCTTTTTTATTTTCCTGTATTTTAATCATGTAATGCACTTTGCATTGACTTTGTACTGAATTGTGCTATACAAATAAATTTGCTTTGCCTTGCCTTGCCTAGAGTCAACTACCCAAAGCAAGTGAATGCCTACTACTGTCACCACATGTTCATACAGGAGGAGAGAATCCTGCAAAGTCAGAGACTGGATGTAGTCAGATGGCTTTCCATGAATGGAAAACCTTTAACTGGTCTGTCTGTATGACTTTTTTATTTTATTTTTATTTTTTTTTTTGTAAAATGCATTTGTTGAGATAAATTGGAGATATGCAAATAAACTGAACTGAATCGAATAATTCTACTAGGAAGCTCTGGGTCTGTCCCTAGTACCCCAGCCCACTGGTGCCTGAAACCTCCAAGTCGGTTAATCTAGAAGCTTTTCTAATCAGACTGAACAGACTGGCTTTGCTTTGGAGAAGCAGCGGTTCTTCCTAAGAGCTAACACCTCACTACATGTCTATGGATCCAGCCACCATATGGAAGGAGATTAGGAACTGCTCATACTTACGATCCTGTTATCTTTGGTGTGGACTATTACTATTCACAAGGCCAGAGCCTTTGAAATGGACAAGTAGTAAAGCATTTGAGGAGCAAACTGTAGATCTTTACCACTTAGACTTATTTTAAAGGCCAATAGTGAGGAGTGAACTCTGGCTTTAACAATCCTGAGATGCTTTGGAAGCGCTTCAAGTTTACAAGCTGCATAATGCCTTTTTATTCCACGTCTTCACAAACTACAAACCTTTCAGGGTTCATGATATTTTGCTTTGTTCTGTGCTTTTGCAGGTATTTCTAAATATTTTCTTCCTTTAAATATATACATCATGAACACATTTTAATTTGTAGTGTGGTCTAAAAATAAGAAGAAAGGGGGTTTTGTGCTCCATTTTAGCTTCTTAGCTAGCTTTTTTTTTATTATTCTCAAATGTATTTCTGCACATTTTTCATGCAAACAGTCAGACTTTGTATGATTGAACATCAACTTTACATTAAACTTAAATTATATGAAATATATATATGAAGGATATTTTCCTTTTCTGTCACAGAGGAAGGAAGGAAGGAAGGAAGGAAGGAAGGAAGGAAGGAAGGAAGGAAGGAAGGAAGGAAGGAAGGAAGGAAGGTTGATTGACTGATAGTAAGTATATAATGTATTTTGGGGCTAAGCCAATTAATAATTGATTTATCTCATTTATTCTCTGAGGTACAGGGAGCCTGTGGAACCTTTTTAAAATAGGTTTATGTTCTCCAGTTTCTTGGTTTTGCTGAGGACACAGGCAGCAGCTCTCTGGATCAGCTGCAGCTGTCTGATCCAGTTTTTAGGTCAACCTGTAGAAACACCACAGCGCTAATCAATATTACTAAAGATAAACCAATTAATTATTTTTAATGGTCCTGCTGAGATTTAGTCCTTTAATCTTGGAGATTCCTTACTGTAGGTGATAGAAGGCTGACATATTTATAAAAGTAGATATAAGTTCACAACAAGTACTTAGACCGTACTATAGCAAAGAAAATCAATTAGTGTTGTATTCACTTAGTTTTACCTGTAAAATAATTCTATCTTCAATCTATTCTCAACTCTTGGAAATACACACATTATTATTTTTTTTACAACTAAAACTAATGTAAAACTTTTTTTAACCAACATCTCCGCACATGTTTATATGTATAAAACTTTCCCAAAGCTTCTACATCAACTGCATAAAATCCTAACAAGTTTTTATACGGTTGATTTATCTTCATTTTTGCCACAGTGCTCTTTACAATTTGCATTTCTTTCATTCAACATTTTATATTCCCATTCTTTTATAATGTCAATTTATTTTCCTGTATATGTATAGTATTTGATCACTTATACATTATAAAAACCAGATGAGTTAATGGTTTTTATATAATGCACTACATATGAATAAATGCCATATTGGGGCTTTTGAAAATCAGTATTACAGCTATATTTGAAATGATTTTGGCAAGAGTGGTAATTGTGAATGTGTTTTAAATTTTTTATATTTTTGCTTTAAATTGTTTATACTGTAAAACTGTGTCACCGTGGTAATAGCTATATAACTATTTCATCCGACTGTCAGCATAGCTTAGCTCTCAAAGCTCAGTAAATAAGCAACCATCTGTGTGCGTTGTGTAAGAAGAGAAGTCCCCTATTAAGACAGAACTATTCTAAACAATTCAGCAGGTAGGAGGTCAACATGGACACCTGGTCTGCAGGCAGCTGAGGCTCTCAGGTTTCAGTCAGCTGCTGCAGTGGCAGCTCAGACTCTGCTTCTACAAACATAAAGCAGTTTCATCACAGTTTATTTTCCCTAAGTGACTCAAACGTCTGACCCTGGGTTCTGCTGAGAATCATAACAGTGTTTTTATTCTTTAATAAAGGCACTCCAGCAGCTTTAATGTGGCGTGTCTGCATCATCAAGTCACAAGTGATCTCCCATAGCAAAGCCACGTTCAACCTCAGTTAACTGTGCTCTTTCATCAAAATCATGTGTGAGGATGTTGTACTAATTGGATACTTTATAATTCATGAAAGCAGAAGTTTCTTTTTTTCTTGGAATTCTGCGTTCTAACAATAGAGGAGGGGCGGTTGTGGGCAAAGATTTGTTAATATTTTATCAGATAGACCATCCCGCTCATGTCCACTCTGCACGCACAACAACAAGCAGTTGCAGCAAGGCATAAAAGCAATTAGGCGGACTTCACCAACAGAAGGCCTCTAGCCCCTAAAAGCTTTTCACATGTTTCTGGCATCCTTCATTCACTCCCTCTGAAGCTCATTTTTGTTGTCACTGAGCGAGCAGCTGAGAGGGACGTCATAACACGTCCTGTCCCTGATCCAAGCGTACGCGGCGCACACGGAACACGAGTCTTTGAGCACAATTTCAGCATCCAGTGCCCTGATTCCCATTAAGCATTCATGATTCATCTGGAATTTATATTATAACGTTTTGAATTTTTCATGCAGCACCCCCCACCCCCCCACCCCAACTCCGCCTCAAAAATCACCACCAGCACTACTTTCCGCCACCACCCGTTCTGTTTCTGATCCGACTTGGATAAAAAGGAGCCTTAATCAAACATTGGAGGAAAATCCAAGGTGTCACTTTAAAACACTCAAATATAATCTGTTTTTTTTTGTCACCACCATCTGCTTGTTATATATCTAGTTTTTTTAAAGACAGTCGATTTCTAAGGCATGAGTTGGAACCCTTAGAGACACAAACACATGGAAATGGTATTATTAAAGGGAGAAAGGTGTCCTCCACAGCATCCAGGATAAAGTATGAGGAAGATGAGGGTCCATGTTCTGGCCTTTTGCACCCCGCCTCCTCTGCCATGCCTATTATTTTAGTTATCTTTTTGTTCTTTCTGCAGAAAGGATCATTAAACTGAAATGATTCATTTGCTAGAAAGGTCAAAGCAGCAGTCTGTTGGCACCCAGATACCAGAGTTAGGGATGGTTGCATAGAGAGAGAAGAGTGTGCAGAGAACAGGGCTTTTTTTTTTGGGCAAATGATTGGGGTGAGCAAACCGGCACTTTCTGTTCAGGAGTGAAGACAATCATCTTTAATGCCCGTTATAGGTGAAGACACCTATCTTCAAGTAAATGTCACATTGTTTGTTTACTGATGTTGCTTTTACGGCACGAGATGTTTGGGGAGACAGAGCTCGTGGAACAGCTGATGAGGGTAATGTAAAAGAAAAGACAGGGAAAGAGGAATGTTGTCCTCAGAGGGCTTGAAAATAGACTGTCCACCCCCAAAGACCCCACCCGTTCCAAAAACGACGTCCTCATTGTCTATCTTATCCGGCCCACGTGTGCTCTAAGCAAACATTTGGAGCTGAGACGCACATCTGTGCGCACAATGGCAACATCCGTTCTTAAAGAGATTACTCCGCAAGTCCCAGCTTGGCTAATGGGAAGCATTTTGAAGCAGGGGCGTAGGGATAAGCAGCCTGCAGCCGCCTGCAGCATTTTACGTATGCTTGGATCTATCAATAGGAAAGGGGCTTCCCAGTGAGGAGAGCCAAGCATCAAGCCCACAGGAGCCAAAGAATCCGGCAGGAATCTGGAGCTACTTCTGCAGCGACGTCAGAGGCAGGGGCCAATTAACAGGTTTCAAATAATCATAAGCTTCTGATTTGAATAATCAGATTTGGACATAAGTCCAACACAGTCACTAATTCTCAACTACTGATTGGATGAGAAAATACGGTCGCTATTCATCTGCAATCAGATTGTCTAAAATCCCTTCACTCCCTCGTTTACTTTATTCAGAACTTTTTTTTTCTTTTTAGCCGTCTGTTGATCTGGTGATTGATTTGTCTCCAGTATCCATAATGATCATCATCTCTGATTCTCACGGTTTGAATAATAAATAGACTAAAGTATTATTTTCTATTTCCCTTCACATAAGGGTCTTTACAAAATGCATATCTATTTCACACTATTGCTTAAATTCAATGATATATTGTATCACAGTTTTTTCTGTGATCTTTACTATTTTCTATTATTGATTTATAAAGACAAAACAATAAATTTTATAAAAACCATCAAGTATAGAAGCAGAATTTAAGTATATTTTGTCATAATAGACTATTTCAGACTGCTTGGCTATTTCAGAGCATCATGATCTGATGTAAGCTGTTTGTTTATTTGGTTGCAAGCCTGCAGCAGGTTGAATCACGTATTTGTAACCTGCCAAATGAAGATTTACAGTCTTTTATTAAGAACGATAGGTGGAGCTTTTTTAGCATGATTCACCAAGAAAATGTCAAAGCAGCCACATTAGGTGTCTTTATTGCAGCCAGCTGAACAGCAGTTCATAACAACAGGTGTGGGAGGGGCATTCCGCAGTGGTTTAGGTTCCAAACAGTAGAGAGAAAGTCCAGTGGCTCTTTTACTGTCTCTCTTTTAATGAAAGGATTAACTCTTAAATGCAGTTTGTTAATGTTGAGCTTCAGTTAGAACTTGCCAGAAATATTATAATTTTTTTTATGTTGGCTCATTGCTCACAAAAGCCCATAAGATTATCCACCAAAAGAGGCAATTCTACCATCAGTGATTCACCTGCAGGCGTTCATTAAGTGTTAATTCTTGTGTGACAAACGAACTAAGGTAAACGAACTATAGCTAACCGCTAATGTTGTTGATGTTATATTTACATCAAAGCGCATAAACACAAGTCAAATTCTTGCAAGAAAAAATAATGATAAAAAAGGGTCAGAAAGAGCTTTAACATACAATTTAAATACAATTTCATAATTTAAATACCTGGTCATGATTACTTCATGTAAGTATGGATAGTATTCAGTCAACAGCGTCAGCTGGGTTTCTATTACCCTCGTGAGACCATCCTGATGTTGCGAGCTTTCAAGGTTTCACTCGCAGATCAGTCTGGAGACTCTCCGTTAAAGAAAATTTGGAGCCGTTCACCAAACGAACGTCCAATCAGCGTTGGCTTTGAGGCGGGTTGAGGTGTGACGCAACGAGAAGCGCGACAGTTCAGTCTAAAGAACATGGCGGCTTCAGCCGATAAGACTAGCGTTAGCGTGGCTATCGAGCAAGTTTTATCGGAATTACAGAGTATTTCTTCACTGAAAGAAGAGCAAAACACTGCTCTGGAGGCTTTTCTCAGAGGAAAAGAGGTTTTTGCTCTTCTCCCGACTGGTTTCGGCAAGAGTAGCCTGGCTTGTGGTTGTTGTCATATGCTTCGTTGATCTGATTGGTTTATTTGGCCCGTCTATCACCAACATAGGCCAATCAGCTAACCAGTATTTTCGCCCCTTCCCAAAATTACTTCAACGGAAGGTTTCCAGATGGATATGCGGAGCAAATCCATCTGGCGGAGTCAGGTTAGGTTTCTATAGTCACCATATCCAAATGCAATGGAACATTTTCAACCTTTAAAATCTGCTAAAACGATATAACTGTCTGTCCAGCCGTCTATTCTTTCTGCAGGAAAAAGGAATATATGGTTCATAACATCAACAAACCTCAAATAAGAAAACAGCAAAATCACTTTCAAAGGACTTTGCCACTACCCTGTGGTCAGGTTATGTCTAAAATAAACACATTTTATCAATTTCAATTTGAATATGAAAAAGTATACCTAATCCATGTGAAACATTTCAATAACTACCTCTGTTTTAATTTAGAATCAGTTTAATTACTTTTTTCCTAGAAATCATTAGAAGCTTTAATATACTTTAATACCACTAACAAGCATGTGCCTGATTACAATAATTCAAATATTAGCACAGGAAAAATGTATAGAAGTTTAAAGCTGAAAAAATCCACTTTACATTCCATAAATTATCTGTAATTTAAAAAACACCAAACCGTCCTGTTTTGGGAGACTAGTTTAGACAAGACAACGCAGCATCCAGGCCTTTGAGGTGAACCACTTTAATTCCTATAAATTAGTTAGAGCAAAGTTCAAGGCAGAGAGCCAGATGATTTAGCCCAATAAGCGCTCCACCTCCACACAGCCAGCACAGGCCAAGCCCCGGTGAGCCGCTCAGACCGAGGCAGGCGGGGGGAGATGAGAGGGGAGGGGAGGGAAGGCAGTTAAGCAAGGGCAGGGATGGAGATTTAGACTTAATGAGAGGCTGGGAATTCTTTCCCTTTTTTACATTTTATTTCAGCAATGAGAGCCAGACTCCATTGACCGACAAACGCTGACATGGGAGCGTGCTAATCATAGCGACGCAGTCCTGGGTGAAACCATAAAGGGACCATTTGCTAGGAATTAACAGTGATGTAGAAGCTTGGGGAAAGTGGCCTTGCATCAGCCCCCTTCACCGTACAACACGGATTTAATCACGCCGAGCCTCAGATGTGACTGATAGCAGCAAGCCTGTTATTTTGCCCAGGGACTCTGAAGCCGTGTGAATTGATGTGCTTTCCTGTTAAATTATTATTGCAGCTGATGCATGTACACAGGAGAGCGCGGACGTAGCGTGCCTTCTTATGATCCACTGAGCGGAAACCTGATTTTGACTCCCATATGAAAATGAACAAGGAGAAAAATGCAGTATGCAACAGAAAGTCATGAGTAAATTATACAGTGCCTAGCAAAAGCATGAACAATTCTCTGACTATTCTGCATTTGTTATTGTCATCTTTCAACACAACCTTCAATGAATTTGATCCAGGGTTTTTGTGATCACAGAACTAAGACAGATTAATGCATACTGATGGTCTAAGGAAGATTGTAAATGGTTAAAAGAGATATGCACTTAGATTTTCTAAATGGATCTCTCTTGTAGACCAAACTACTCAGTGAGATTATTTGTCGAAATTATAGACAAATACTCTATTTAAAGATTAGATCAAATAATCAATAATAAATGTTCACCTGGTAATTGCTTAAAGGGTGCATATGTGTTCATTTTTAACATTAAACCTTTTAACTGAGCAATTATTAGTTTATTATGTTCCTAAATCAGATTTTCCTTTTTTGATGATCTTATGTCTTATACTTGCTGAAAGATCAGGAAAAAAATGCTGTAGTCATAATTAATAATAAGCATAATTATTAATACCTGAACTTTATTGATCTCACACTGGAGAAATTTACCACTAACTTGACTCCGCCAGATGGATTTGCTCCGCATATCCATCTGGAAACCTTCCGTTGAAGTAATTTTGGGAAGGGGCGAAAATACTGGTTAGCTGATTGGCCTATGTTGGTGATAGACGGGCCAAATAAACCAATCAGATCAACGAAGCATATGACGTACTAACAGAGCGACGACAAAGAGGAGCCAATTGATAGATCAAACTGTTGCCGAAACCAGTCGGGAGAAGAGAAAAAACATCTTTTCCTCTGAGAAAAGCCTCCAGAGCAGTGTTTTGCTCTTCTTTCAGTGAAGAAATACTCTGTAATTCCGATAAAACTTGCTCGATAGCCACGCTAACGCTGGTTTCATCGGCTGGAGCCGCCATGTTCTTTAGACTGAACTGTCGCGCTTCTCGTTGCGTCACACCTCAACCCGCCTCAAAGCCAACGTTGATTGGACGTTCGTTTGGTGAACGGCTCCAAATTTTCTTCAACGGAGAGTCTCCAGACTGATTAGCGAGTGAAACCTTGAAAGCTCGCGAGATCAGGATGGTCTTACGAGGCTAATTTACCACTGCATTTAACCCAACCCTTTGGGGAACAGAGGGCTGCCATTTTGCGGCGTCCTGGGAGCAGTGTTGGGTTAAGGGGTCTTGCTCATTGACCCAGAGGCTGTGGCTGGAGGCTGCGGGGATTAAACCAGATGCTTGCAGTTCTTCTCAGGGCACAAGTGCACTACTGTAACCACTAGCCCAAAAGCAATACTAATTAGGACCAAACTATTAGCTTAATTTAAGATATATCAATAGATTTTTCAGGTTATACTGGGCTACTCTTCCCAAAGATTCTCCTTTGTAAGTTGAGAGGGTCATATCTGTCACTAAATACGTTATGTGACTCAGAAGGTCGCCTTATAGCACTTCTAAGCTCCCCTTGAACATAAGTGCTAACTATATTAAAATTTGTTGTTTTTGATTCTGTGATGTAGGATTTAAACTATATGGGCCCAAAGTGGCCTGCTATGAAATTCAACAACACATAGGGAGACTTTAGTTTAAGATATTGCAGTGTTTCCAGTGACCTTCAGGGGTGCTAAACCTGTATGTTACAGGTCTAGTGCCCCTAGTGGCTAAAAGTTACAGTGTTGCTTGAGGTCATTTTAAGAGATGAAAGCTCAACCAAAACATTTGTTTTGTTGTGAAATTTGAGAGGACAAACTTTTGGAGCTACGTTAGAGACTGAGTGTTCAGTCGCTGCAAATTAATGCTAAAGAGATTTTGCCAAACAAAATCATCTTGAACTTTCTTTTAAGTGGCAATAAAGCTTAAATTTTATTTAATTAAGAAACTGCAAAAAACAGGGTTTGAAACTCTGTTACTGTACCTGAAACAATAAAGTTAATGTAAATACGCAGATGACAAACCTGCACTAAACAAGAACTAAGAACCTTTGGTTAGAAGTTAAAGAATCTAAGTTTGTTCATTATATTTAGTAAGTACGACTTTCACATAAATTTGAAAAAAAATCAGGAGCCCAAGTTACAATAGCATAACATTTAAGATTTGAGTTCAGCAAAATTACCTATCAGAGGCTCTGAAAGGAAGAGAAGTGATGGAAGTTCACCTTCCTGCAAGACAAAGATCCTAAAGCTAAAGAGCCAGAGATTAAATAATGGTTTAGTTTAAAGGGTCCATGTGTACAAATCTAGAAAGTTGAATCTTACCAAAACTCTTGATCCAATCTGACTGAGCTTAAGTAATCTGCAAACAAGAATGGGATATTTTTGCAGTCTTTCAACCCAACAGAATAGCAGTAAACATTACATGAATCTATTGTACAATCAAACATGTATTTTTGTTTTTTCAGTCCCATAATATCTAGATGAGGCACATTGGATTGCATAGATAAAAGGATAATCAGCTTTACTGTTTTGGAGCTATACTTTTCCCTAGCACTGCATTCAAAGAATGACAGATATGCCAAAGGTAAAATGTGACCCGCTTAAGAAACGCTGCTAAATCATCAGAGACAGGCTGGTTAAAATAAAAACACTTTAAAATAACATTTAGGATGTGGGTAATATCAGTGTATGGGGGAAGTAATAATGCCTGGGAGGATAAGGTCACCTGTAAATTCGAAACGTCAGAGATTTCCACTTGCACAAATGCACACATAATGCAGTTTGGAGAAATTCTCTCATAAATATAACCACGCTGACACCTCGGCAAACGTTTGCAAAGATACGGCTGCCATAAAGCCTCGCAGTCGCATTGTATATACTGTTACACACAAACAGCCCCCTGTGACTTAATATACTCCATCCAAGCCTACGTCTGCTCATCTCATTTAGGTCTGTCTGGACTTGGCCAAACGGAGCTCATGCATATAGACATACTGAGCGTGTTGATGACGATACAAAGGCGCAGACGACCTGTCAAGCTCTTCAAGGGCAGTGCTAATGTGATCCCACAGCTCCATCAGAGCCTTCCCTTTGCCCAGTGTTCTATTACAGGCCGAGAGGGAGAGAGAGAGATTGGAAACGAACATGAAGACTGTGACCATGGTCCACTGATATAATGGCTCCAGTAGCTTTAGTGATATACAATACAGGTAGGGCATCAGGAAAATAGGCGAGCCCAACTGAGAGAGTTAGGAAAGGTAGAAAGAAGCAGGAGACTGAAAGCTGTTAGCATGTGTTGCTGTTTTTTTTGTTTTAAAATTACATATGAGGTGAGGAAGCTGATCTGAGGAGCCGCCGCTAGACTGCAGCTCAATATGGGTCTGTGTGGCACAGCTCAAAGGGAGATTATAGAGCTGTTTTCCAAGAGCTGATGTGGGTGTGAGAAAGCAAATGGAATGAAGTCCAACAAAAACACTGATAGGCTTTCCCTTCCAGGATTTAATAACAGCTTTCCGATTCAACCTTCGGGAACCTGTGTCTAATTTTGGGCTACGTTTCAGAATATATTATATCTGCGCCAATGCTTGTAATTTACGTGTCATAATGGCTATCAATCACTGGCAATAATTCGGCTAATATTCTCATTAACTCCCACTCCTCATCCATCAATCAAAGGCAGAGCCAGACGGTGGCTCAGCTGCGAGGGGAAGTAAATGTAGGATAAAGGTGGGGGATCGGCATTCATCACAAGCCCAAATCAGAGCAGGATCAGCTTTGATCTGCCAAGCTTTGGTGAAGCCCGAGGACTTTGCAATGGACCAGCGGAGGCCCGGGCTCCGTTCTGGGCCCCAGTATCCTCTTTAAGTTCCCAGCTATGCGTCATATTTGTGGAGCTGAATGTCACCGTCCCACATCCTACCAGCCCTGGGGCCAAGCTTACTCAGCCTCAAGAGTCACTTTCACCGTGATCTGAGCTGGAGAGGGGAAGAGAGCAGGTGGAGGATAGAGAGACTGAGATGGAATCTGCGCAGTATTCCTCTTATAGTCCTGGCAGTCCAAAGTGTAGAGAGGGAGATTCAGCCTGCTTGTATTTAACTGATAAATAACTAATTTAAAAAGAAAAGACCAAATTTCTCCTTCTGCAGCTGGAAGAGATGTGCTTAATATCTACGCTACATTTTTGTGGGGGGATTGATTGATTTCTTACTGGCGAATTGATGCATCTATAATAAGAATTATATTAAACTCATAAATAGTTCGATCTGCGATAGACTGAAACCTGTCCAGGGTGTACCCCTCCTCTGCCCCCGTAGACAGCCAGAGATAGGAACCCCTGGCGACCCCAGCTGGGATAAAGCATGACAAAAAATGGATGAATGGATATAAATAGTTCATCAATCAATGTAAATGTGGTCCTTCTAAATAACTTCACTGCTTTATTACCAACAGTCATACCAGCCACCGGTTAGAAAGAATGTTACCTAGCTGACAACAAAAATAAATAAATAGAACAAGATGTAAGAAGGTGGACAATTCCAGTTCCTGGTGGCCGGCATCCTGCAAAGTTTCGATCCATTCTTGGTCCAACACACCTGAATCAAATGGCTGAGTTACCTTAGTGTGCAGTTAGTTTGCCCAGAGTCCTCTCAATCATCTAATTACTCGATTTAGGTTTGCTGAACCAAAGGCACATCTAAATGTTGCAGGGTACCGGCCCCCAGGAACTGGAATTGCTCACTCCATGTAAGGCGTAAGCTGTTTCAGATGCAGATTTTACCAGCCAATCTCTACTTTCTGCTGCATATCGTGCAGAATACAGGAAGTCTTCCACAATTTGCCAGCAGCAGTAGTTGAGCAATGAAGATATCACTTGAGTGTTTTGAAATAACACTAATTTGTGTGAGGGAAGAGCATTGTAGCTTTTTTTCAGCTAACTCACTGCTACAGCCACAAGTGGGGTTGGGGCAACCAGAATAAATGTCAGTCACTGCGGTACCTAATCTGGCATAAAAGAGCTAGATTCACAAAATCAAATAAGATTTGTGGACAGAAAAACAATTATCTGTAGTAGGCGTTGCAATACCTGTGCCACACCAGTGGGTGGCAGGCTGGCACTGCCTCGCAGGTACACAGAAGAGAAAGAATAGAAAATCGCTGCAACACAGCAGTGGAGGAGCAACAAGTAGCAAGTATAAAATCCCCAATAAGCTTAATGGCCTCAAAAAAGGAACCACGTCACAGAATCCGCTAAAGTTGTGTTTTTTTGCTAACACATGTATTTTAAATATTAACTAGCCACCCCAACATTACCACAAAATGCCTGAAAAAACATAAAATGAATAATCTGGTTTCTTTAACCCTTTGGAGGATCTAACCTGCCATATAAACTGTTGTATTAGGGGACAGTAGCCTCATTGATCCAGTATGAGGCTACTAATTTAAGAGCAACACATATGTGCATCGGACGGAACCTGACAGTTAAATGGTTAAAAAGGGAGGGAGGTTTGCATTGACTCGCATCTGTAAACACGCCAGTGTGTATTCATTTTTGCGTTTAGCGGTATCACGATAGAAACGCTCCCAGGGGAGCTTCAAACTTATCCGCTTTGGGAGCTGGTTTCAAACATAGTCACTTTAGCCGCCGCTCCATCGTAATGAAACCCCCTAACATAATAAGACGACTGGCATCTCAGTTTTCTTTGATACTTATAACAAGAGCAGATATGTAGAGAGCAACGAATAATAAAACCTGGGATGAGTTTTATACACTATGTTGGGCAGAGATAGTGCATTACAAGTCCAGAGCCAGGTGGAAAACACAAATAGAAAAGCAATTAAAACCTCGACTCATATGAGCTGTGAAATTTTTACTTTATGAGATACAGAATCAAATAGATACATAAATATGCACAAGGAGCAGCTGCTTTTACAACACACTAAACCAATTAAATTTCATGGGATCGTTTTTTTTATTATTGGTTTCACCTGAATGCGTCATGTAAATGGAAAAAACAAAACTGAACCATTTGAAAAGAAGTCAGCCCTAGAAACGCCTTTTGAATTTTTGAAGGAGCGAAGTGTAAAATATCACCTTTAATTCCAACAAAAACACCCAGCAGACTTCCATTACAGCTCCGGTCTGATGCGACCCCCCCCCCCCCCCCCCCCCCCATGTTGGGAATGCACTTCAGCAGCTTGTTAAAACGGATAAATTTCATGTTTTTTCCTCAGAACACATACGAGAAAAGACAAAGCCATTTCCCCCTTACAGACATATCTATTTTCTTTACTGAATCAGTAATCAAAGTGGTTTTTTTTCTCTCTCTCTCTTTTTGCCTGCATCACTGTCAGTCCCTGCAATCTCACACTTCAGTCTGAACTGATGAATATTAATGGTTGATTACAGATTCTCTTTGTGGGAAAAACACACACACACAATGCTACAGTGGATAAAAGTGTTGGACAATAGGATGAAAGATCAGTCAGATTAGTGCATCCACACCCAATTTCAACCCCGGAATCCATCATTAGCAATCCAAACAGGATTCATGTTAAATGATCTGAAGTAAAGGAGTTTAGAGAAGTAATGTCTGAAAAAAAAAGAAAAATCCCAGTGTAAACTGCCATCAATCTGCCTGGCACTACAAAGGGAACACATCCGGATATCTCTTTGGTGCAAACGCAGCAATTTGCACGCTGTTTGTCTTTTGTTCTTACACAGTGTTTTGCCTTTAATGGCCTGGTGTAATTGAGTTGCATCGTTGTATGTTTTAATAATTTAAGCAGCTTTGAATGAAGTGGCAAAAATGGTAGGAGGATGTGACTGATGGCTTGAGTCCGCTACAGACTAAAGACCCGGCTGCAGGTCTTTGGATATTTCTTATAACTGAAATTATTATTATAATTTTATTTTTTTTTTTTTGCAAAAAGCCCTGTTACACTGTACCTATACATAATCAGCAGCTCGATACAATGTCGGTATATTTTATGAAGCCTAACGGTCAAAAACTCCTGACTCATGCAGTCATTCTAGTTCAGGGGTGTAGAAAAGAATAACCTGCCAAAATATTGGATAACAATGTCTGATTCAACAGTTTGTCTGTGATTAAAGTTAGGTTTAGCCATTAAGAGTACAGATAGTTTTAGGCTTTAGAGCATGACAGCAAATAATTGATGAAGCAGAAAAGGACTGAGAGCGGTGGAGCCTGAAACGACACCAGCACAGGGATACTCCATGCTCCCAAAATAAATCTAACTCTAGATCGCTTGCTTTTCAGTTATTACTTCAGCTCGCATTTGAAGTTTAGGAGAAAAAGTCAGATTTATGCAAAAAAAAAAAAAAAGGTGCAAAAAAACACCTGAGGTCTGCCTACCTCCAGACGTGTTTTTTGTAACAATCGTTGGATATATAGTGCAGGCAAAAGCACCAAAAACTAAATTATATATTTTTTTATGTCTACTTCATGAAAGCTATTCTAGTTTTAAAAGTTTTTTAAAAAATATTTCTCCCCAAATAATTGTAATTCTGGTTTCTTTTAAAAAGTATTTCATTTTCCTTTGAAAAAAATTATATTCAGGAAAATTTTTCCTAGTTTTACTTCTAGTTTGCATGTGGACAAGATCTGCAAACACAGCCCAAAAAAAAAAAATCTCTGTTCTTAGAAGATATGCATTCATGCCATCAGAAAACACTGTTGGTGGAATTCTTGCACTCTAAAGATGGTGGAAGCTTGGATGCATTTAATGAGCGAAAAAAAATACTTTTCAACAACTTGATATTCAGATACAGGATGTAGGAAGGACAAAATGAATCCCTGTTAAAGCAAAAACATATAACCTTTATCTGGTTTTTTACTCAAGACTTAATCAGACAGCATTGAAGGAGCAAATTCTGCTCTGTAAATCCTTGACCGAATAGCAGCCTGCTGTTGCTCGATATATTCTCCAGTCTTAGAAGTACCTCTGAATCCGTCTGCTTTCCCACATTTGCCTATTCCTGCTTCTAATGATGGGATATTTCTGAAGCACCTTTGGCTCCTGATGAATAATCCCTAAAATCCCCTACAACTCTGTGTTAATTTTAAGCTACAGCCGAGCAACAAGCTTTCACAGCTGTCTCTCTGGCTTCACTTTAACAGGTACTGCATGTCTGCCTCGACCGGCGCCGACAGGAGTGACGGAGGCTGACGAGCGCGTCGTTCCCTGAATCGCAATGTCAAGAAACGGTGCGCTGAAGAAGAAAAGCAAAATGGAAAAAGGAGGCTTGGGGGAGGTGGGTGCTGTCACAGCTCCTGGTTGTCCTTCTCATTTCTCCGTAACCCACCCACCCTCCCCACCCCACTTCCCCTTTATGCTAATCCTCCCTGCTGAGAGAAATCACAGCAGATGGAACGCCTGTAAAAATCAATGAGATGATCTCTTCCTCACAAACACCGTCTTTCTCTCCCTAACATCTTGAGTGTAGGTGAAGGGAGTCAAGTTATGAGAGTAAATTAAGGCTCAAAGACCAGTAGCATTAAAAACACATACTAATCCAAGATGGATAGAGTCCATACTCCGCCTCGGCTTCCTTAGATATTGTGTGCAACAAACACCACGGAGGAAATTAAGCAAAAACACCCAGAGAGCTATATGACCCATTTGAATCCTGCCTCCCACCTATTTGATTAATCTTTTAATTAAGCATGAGAAACACAGGAAAAAAGTGGGAAGAAAAGGAGACTGAGCTTTTGAGGGGGAGATTTATAGTCCTGAACTGATGCTGTGCCATCTTGGTCTAACTTATCTCAGCTCTGCCAGCCACACTCATGAGCACTTAACCTTGCAGTGAACGCAACCCATCATCAGTGCTTTGCAAAAGGGCTAGCTCTTGTCCCACCCCCTCCCCATCCCGCACCAAATCCTCATACTGTCCTTCATCAGGAAGGTACCTCCGACTAAACTGTCCTACAGTCAACTTTCCATTGCATTAGCAGAGACCTTGAGAGAAAGCATCATAAAGTGTTTTCATACATTCAACATTTCCAACTCAGAGGTGGAGATTTGCTGCCTTAAAAGCTAAAGTTAAAGACTGCATTATTCATTAAATTTCTTCCCTTTAAAAAGAAAAAAAATCATTATATGACAGTTTTTTAGGTGACATGCTAAGCTTGTGTAGCTCTGTGTCCCACAGCTGCGTGGAAGCCCTCCCATTTTAAGCTTGCATGCGGGCCCCATGGCCCCAGCAAGTGTTTGTTTCCTTCTGCGTCCTAATGAGCAGTCATTGTTGAATCCTGCAGAGGGTGCCTAACTGACTGAACTGAATTATTAATGCGTATCTTAACAGCATTTTTATGTTGCACAATATTCAGAAAACACAGGTGTAAATGTTTGGTGGTTGCAAATCTTTTATTGATAGGGCAAGATGACAGAGTTTGGATTCAGGAGGATGTTTAAAGTGTTTACTTGGGCAGTCAGTCATAAATGACATTGGAATTCCAGCTTTGTGTTCGTTTTGAGATCCTGTTAACAGTTTTTGCTCGATGGCCTATTGGTGCCAAAGTGCATGGGTGATACATTGGGGTGGGGACGACGGAGGGGATGCCATACTGACTCTCCCCAGGTGAAAGTCAGCAAAGAGCTGTGAACAAGCTGCTTTGGCCAGGCTGGCATGCAGCCTTCCAATGCAGTGCACGGCCAGGAGAGCAGGTGTCCCCAAGCTGCAGAATGGAAAATGGAAGTTAGCCTACAAGTATTGGCTGTAACACATGCTATCAAAGGAAACTGGAAGAAAGGGAGTAAGAGAAAGGTTATTTCTGCAGAAGACTTTCGGGAAGCTAGAAATGTGCTTCAAGGGCATACAAAGTCAGAAACGTAAAATCTAAAAATGTCAATAGACGGTAGTCTGAATTGTGTCTGTATGCATCCCTCCCCTTCCCTGTCCTCTCATGGCCTTCGTCCTCATATCTCCGCTTCCCCTAAAAACACCAATCTCCCCATTGGAAAAAAAAAAAGAAACAAGAAGGAAAACGGGGGGTGGGGAGGATCCATTCAAATGGACCAAATTAATGTTTGCCCGTGATAAGCACGCTTAATATGACGCTGACAATCACAAACACTTACCCTGCCAACCAGGATTGGATCCCGTCCAGAGAATTCCTCCAGCACAAACATTTGATTCCAAACCCATCCTCTCTTGGCGCGGTTCAGTAATCTTTGTCCTTCGCCAAGACCGCTCGCCGCCGCCGACCCTCCGGTTTGTGCTGTTCTGGACTGTCCCCCAATAGGGGTCATTAAAATGGAGGGAATGCAAGTAATCCACACCAGCAACAAGGACATCAACAGATCCACGACCATCTCCTCAGACCTCTTTGGCATCCTGTCGCTGCGTGTTTTGCTTGTTTGATTGTTGTTTTTGTCTTTTTTACTGGACTCGTCTTCTTCTCCTATCTCCACCTCTTGCCCCGCCTCCCCCCTCTTCTCTCTCTTCAGATCAACAGCTCCTTCTTAGATAACAAGAAAAGGTTACTTGTGTCCTCTTAGAGCGGCAGAGCTTGCATTCATGGTGCAATAAAGGTCACTGGCATGGCTTGGCGTGCCTCCATTGCAGTTGGTGAGGGGGGTGAGGCTCTCTGCCCAGCATCCATTCGCCGTTACTCCTGAAAGGAGACCTAAAAGGGAGCAAACAGTGCTAGTTAGTCTCCTCAGACTTATGGAAACTTGTCAGGAGCTGGTGCAGAAGGGGGAAGTAAACTCAACATCTAAACATGTTGCTTGTGCTAGATCTAAAGGGGGTGGAGTGGTGTTGAGGATATGGCAGGATTATTCTGTCATGGTGCAATGGAACATGTCACTTTATCATTTAAGCAGCCTTAACCCTCAATCCAAATCTCCCTTCTTCTTTTTTTTTTTTTTTTTACATTATCCTACCAGAAGAGAACAAACGTACTTCAGGTCTCTCCAGACTCACAATATCAGATTGCTGTGCATGTAATCTGCCATTCTGGGGATTATCGTGCTCAGATTTTGAGGAATCTCATGTTTCCATGTGATTGAAGTGAGAGGTTGAGCATATTCACAAACAACAGCCAGATTCCTCAGAAGCCCGCTCTGCTGTTCCAGGGTGAGGCAGGTGAGCCTTGTCAACAAGACTGCAGCCCTCTGATATCAAAGGAAAGCAGATGAGATTATTACCAAAAGGCTCTGAGAGGAGTGTTTACCCACTGCAGAAGATATGGAATTTTACACCAGAGCTGTTCTTTTATGATAAGCTTGAACAATAGGCTGATGTTTACAAGCAAATTCTATAATCAAACAATTTCGATAAAAAAAATTATAATATTGTCCTTCCCTGAAAAGTTGCACAGTTTTGTCTGTTTGATGTGATTTAGTTGTGACTAGACACCAAGAGAAAAAAAGCCAAAACAGTTTCTGCAAAAAGAGCAAGAAAGGTAAAATAATAATAATAATAAAATAAAAAAATAAAAATAGGTGCAGGTTGGCATGGTATCCTTTTGCCCAGCAGCCTGTTTTCAGTTGCAATGAACTTTTACGCCACCTATTCCTTAATTTTGCAGCTGATCTAAGGACAATACGCTTGAAGCCCAAAACATCAGCAACACTGCGTGACAAGCGACCCAGACTATAAATTACAAATGTAAAAAAAAAAAAAAAAAAAAAAAAAGATTTAAAGATAATATTAGTTATAAAAAAAAAACATGTTTGGCTTTTTAATAAGATTTCCACCGCGTGTTTTTTGTTTTTATTTTGCCGTCACCACAAGAGAGAGGGACAGCTCTCCGGCGGATGACAGCAGCGTCCAGGCGGCTCAGGCGCAGACGGAACATCGAGCAGTGTGAGGAGCTGTCCAAGGTGCTTAAATACTTAAGCTGCATCTTTTTCCTTTCATATCTCCAACAAAAAATACATAACTCGAAAAATAAATAAAAGTTAGAAGCACCCGCTTGTATCTATAACACCTTCTCCGGCTCCCGCTGAAGTTTTCCCGTTTTCTATTCAGCCCCTCTTTGCGCATCAGCTGTATGACTGGAGCGCTTTAGCTTTCCGATTTAAGGGGAATCATCCACATGCAGCCAGCGTACATATCAGCCGAAGGCAGGACTGAGGAGAGTCTTAGAAAAAAAAAATCTAACCTAAGTTGCAGAGCTCTTCTGCAGACTTGCTAACGATGCGTTAAGGATGGAAGTGTTCTTCAACCTGTCCCTTTCAAAAACACCATGCATTAAGGTGTCAGTAGCCTACCTGATGGGGCTCTTATTTAATGTCACTGTGACTGCTTTACTTACTCGTGAGACTCGGATCCTTTTCCGCTGCTGCATTATTTTATCGTTGTCCCCCAAAACGACAAAAAACTCCATCAGGTTTTCTCGTGAGGTGCGGGGGGGTGAGTGTGCTAAACAGGCTGTTTTAAAAAAATATATAATAATAAAATAAAATCCGTCCTGCAGTTTGTCAATGCAGAGCGACAGAGTGTTGGTGCGCGCAGTTAGAGGAGCTCCGACAGGCTTGCTGGTCGACTGGAAAAGTGATGAGGAGATGGAGGAGAGATCTGCACGCTGGAGGAAAGGAGAGGAGAAGAGAGGGGAGAGCCTCCCTCCGCTGCGCTCATTGGGTTGATGAGGAGTCGGGTCAACAGGCGCGCAAATGAATGCATGGCGCTCACCGCCGGCACGGACGCGGCGTAATGGTAAAAAAAACAAACAAAAAAAAGGTTATTGTCTCACGTTTAAAGCGTCGGATATTAAATACTTATAATAATAATAATTTATATCTTTTACATTTGTGTTCTTTTTGTAGCCTAACTGTTAGGAAAACGGCGCACGAGTTTCCTCTTGTTTATAGCAACGTGCTTTAAGCCCCTATAAGGTTATTTTATAGGATTAACCAGCGAGCAGATGGATACAGTTATATAGCAGAGGGAAAGTGAAGAACTTCTCTATCCCTGCTGATCTTTTTACACATTTTCTGCACATTAACGCTATAAAGGAAGCAATATCAAAGACCAAAAATAAAAAGAAGAAGAATAAAAATTCATGTCTTGTAAAAGAGAAGGGGAGAGGACTGGGGCCTTATTAAGACTGTTAGTGAAAAGGTCATGGCTCATCAATGCATGGATGAATTAAGAGAATGTGAGAGCAGAAGAGAGTGTGAGTAACAGCAGAGGATGCTCATTTAGCTGCCCATAGAGGGAGCCCTCTAGTGTTTGTGTGGCTACTCGGCAGCTGTGGAGTGGGTCTTAAGGGGTGCAGAAGAAGGGAAACATAGGGTGCTTTGAAAATATTCAGTTTGCCATGTAATAAAAAGCCCAAACATCGTGGATCTTTTTATTTTCAATGTGATGTACTAAAAGTAAGTGTTGCAGATACTGGTTTTCCATGAAAAATAGTTGAAAATCTGCCAGATGGGTTGGAAATCTGTCAAGAGACTCTGACAGGTTATTGCATTACAGCGGTCAGTTTTTGTATCCTTGGTAGATGAACCTTTACCTCAGCCTCAAATGTTTTACAGCCTATGACTGGTTTAAAGCTAAACTTTGTTTGTTACGGTTTTTGGTTTTTTATTCATCTTCACTGACTCTTAACAATTTATGTATCCCTGCTTTAAAAACAGAATCTGGCTGCTTGAGGCTGCCACCGCCATGCTTCACAGAGAGGAGGTTTTTGTTGTTATGTTTCTTTTTTTTCCTATTATAGTACTTGACCTACCAAAATACCAAATCCAAGATTAAAATGTTAAGTTCTATTGTAGAGGTTTCTTCAAAAAAATGTCCCTGCTTAAGTTTCTTTTCACTTTACATTATCCATCAAAGCTCTAAAACCTTTGCAGAATCAGCTGTTGTAAGACTTTACCTAAATACATTTTTATTTTTTATCTTTTCAAATTTTTATTCATAAAGTATCCTAATAAATAAATCCTCTCATTTCCCTTCAAATTTATCAGCTACCTTTTGGGCAGTCAATTGCATAAAAAATGTGAACAATTGCAAAGCATTTAAAGGCTCTCAGATGGCTTTGTATGTGAGATTGTCGTGGTGCCATGCGTGTTATTGTGCTTCTCCACCTTAAAACCCCAGACCTGTTCCTAAGAGGCTTTTCTTTTCCTTCTGGAGGCCTTTTGACCCAAATGCCAGAAATTGTAATTAGCAAAGACATCAAGTCGACCATTATTTATTTTTGCACGATTTAATTCTCCTCCTACATCTGCTTTGATGCCACAGCTGCATGTCAGACGGGAATTCTCCAATCATCTCTCTTAAAAGCCCCTGCTGCATAATGCATTAGGCTGTAAATGTTGAGCTCTTTCTACATATGGATGAAGACTTCATTGACGGACACGCAGAGCAAGTTGGACATGCATGGATGGAGATAAATGTGTTCTTTAAAAAAATCTTCTGGGATGGCTGTTCTTCTCAAATCACTCTAAATGTTGGAATAAATAAAGAAGCATGTTTGGGTACTGAAAGCTGGTATTGCTTATAAAACAGCCTCATGTTGCTAAAACAACCTCCACCAAAATTGATTGTTTAATAATTCATTAATAGATGTATTTATTTTGTATTTATTCAAACAAGGATGTTATGTACGACAGAGTATTAGGGCCAGGCTAGAGATTTTCTTTCTTCTATTTTGAGAATAAAGTCATAAAATTACAAGAATAAAGTCGTAACATTACGAGAATGAAGTCATCATACAACAACCTGTTTCAGAAAGAAAGCTTCAAGCTCCGACCAGCAGATGGCAGCCGACCAGCTCCACCAATCAGCAACCAGAGTCCACTTTGACATCCTTCCCAGTTTGATGCTGCTGCTAAAAGATTTCCTTATTTGTCAAACCGATGCTAAAGTAGAACTTCAGACGATGCTCCATATTCCTCATTTTAGGGAAGAAATTGCTTTTTGTAGGAGTTGTCATTAAATACAACTTTTTTCTCGTAATTTTCCGACTTTATACTCATCATTTTATGACTTTATTCTCATAATGTTACCAGTTTATTTTCATAATTTTACGACTTTATTCTCGCAATTTTATGACTTTATTTTCGTAACTTTACGACTTTATTCTCGTACTATTATGACAATATTCTCATAATTTTACGACTTTATTCTCGTAATGTTACCACTTTATTCTCGTAATTTTACGACTTTATTCTTGCAATTTTATGACTTTATTCTCGTAACTTTACGACTTTATTCTCGTAATGTTACCACTTTATTCTCGTAACTTTATGACTTTATTCTCGTAATGTTATGACTATATTCTCATAAATTTACGACTTTATTCTCGTAATGTTACCACTTTATTCTCGTAACTTTACGACTTTATTCTCGTAATGTTATGACTATATTCTCATAAATTTACGACTTTATTCTCGTAATGTTACCACTTTATTCTCGTAACTTTACGACTTTATTCTCGTAATGTTATGATTATATTCTCATAAATTTACCACTTTATTCTTGGAATTTTACGACTTTATTCTCATAATTTTATGACTATTCTCGTTGTGAATTTATTCTCATATTTTATGACTTTATTCTCGAAATAGAAGAAATTAAATCTCAAGCCTGGCCCTAATGCTCCGTCGTAGATATGCTCCTTGAGATGATACCATCTAGTTTTCAAAGGGGGTCCATAAATAGAAGAAAAAACAGGAAAATATTATAAAAAAAATAGATCCAGCAGATAAACAGATGGATGAATGCAGTCTTTTCTTTCCATGACTTCTCAATCTGCTGGTCCAAAGTGCTCCACTATCAGATTCCATAACACAGATGGAGACTTTTGAATATTGGTGAGTGCTGTGTTTCCAGTGGCCTTCTGGTGCGCTAAACCTGGAAATTACAAGTAGGCTATAGCTCCCCTAGTGGCTAAAAGCTATGCAGTGTTGATTTAAAAGTTAGGACAATTAACAATTAATATTCCTGGATGATTCCAGAGAAATTTCTATTACTGCATTTTGATAACCTTGCCTGCAGAATGACATAAAACAGGTGGGTCGAGGGTGTTGCAGTATTATGGCTTAACTAGCATGTATTTGTATTTCAAACTGATAGCAGTTAGAAATACAAAAGAGCTGCTGAGCCCAAAGCTAAACCAAAATATACTGGCAGCTTAGGAAGATAGACTCGTAGCTGTTTGGTCAAAATGTTATTTATTATTTTTTTAAAGGAACAGTAAGAGCATAAATGAATGTTGTTTTGGTTTCTCATGGTGTATGATGCCATTTAATTTATTACCACGAATGACTAAAACAAATATATAAACACTATCTGTCTGTCTGTCTGTCTGTCTGTCTGTCTGTCTGTCTGTCTGTCTGTATGAAACAATAATTTAAGTCAAAGCATGCTCGGGGTAAATGCTCCTTCAAAAGCAGGTGATTTCAGAATAAATAAATCATTCAAAACCTCCTGCGCAGAGACTTTTGTGCAGGTGTGAGGTTCACGCTTTAAATTAGTGATTAATTCCACTGACATGGCCCCTGCCAATGATCAAAATATCAGACGGCTTTGAAAAAAGGCAAAGCAAGTGAAGGGGAAATGGTCTTTAGAAGCCAAGCATTCTCAATCGATCATTAGTTACCGCTTTGTCAGTGGTATTAATCACAGAGCTGTTGCAGTGCGAAACACAGACTCACATGTCCTCAAGTTACCAGTACACAGCCAGGGAGACTTTGGTGCAAGTTATTTATTTATATATTTTTATGGGGGGTTGTGGGGTGGGGTGGGGGACTCCAACCTGCACTAATAAAGCAAAGTCCTCCTCCATAACCCTATGACTTTCTTAGGAGATTATTTGAGGAAAATTAGAAACATTACATCATTCCTAATGTGTGTGATGTACTTTCAGTTCTTAGGATCTTCACATCCTGAATTAAGATCAAACTACGTCCTCCCTGACCAGCAGATATTGGAAAATAGATGGATGGAGCACATTTTGAATAAAAAATACATCTTCTGCTAAAGGCAATATTGGTGCTGTTGTACCCACATTATTCACCAAATATGCTTTTGTGTCCTGTTGTCTGTTACCCAGAGTTTCCGTGATGATCCAGTGAAATTCTTGGAAGGCACATCCAGGATTACATCATACCCGTGTCCTTCGTCTAGAAAACTCCACCTCAGCACTCAACTATGTACCATAAGATTCTACCATTCTGACACACTAATCCCAACGTCAGTCTTTTAGCCTATTTTCATACACTTCATGCAAATAAATATAATAAGGCCATATACATTTGATTGAACTAAAAAATGAAGAAATTTCTATGCTATAAAACTAATTTATTAAAGACTGAGATGATTTGAAACAAAACCTAACTCTACAGTTTTCAACATAAGACACAGAACAACATAACAAGACTAAAAGGTTACTGTCCAGGCCTAAAGAATGTCTTTCCTCTGCCAAAGAAAATGGCTGGTGCTGCATAGAAACCCTTTTGTCACAGCCAGTCAATGGTAGACTTGGTGTTTTCACTGGTAAAAACAGAGAAGATAGCTGTGAAAAAAAAACATCTGTTTCATAAGTCCAAAGAGTTTCCTCAAATGAGTCATGACAAGGAAACAGGGACGTTTTGAAATTCTCAATGCATTCATAAGTGATTAGACTCTAAAGATAAGTCTTTATGCTCTTAAACGCTCTTTTAAACTATCCAAATTCAACTATGAGCATATATGAAAAAATATGTGACTTAGCCTCTCTCTGTGTGATTTCATGATGTCATCCTACAGTTGCTGTAGCATGATATCAACGCCACCAAAATTATTAAACACTTTAATGAAAGATGGATGAGGCTGGCTTATGTTCTTGACCCACAGTGCATTTGGTAATTTGCTGCGCAGGAGTTGCTGCAGTGACCCAAAATATTTTTACAGGACGGTTAGAATTGATCAATTACAAACTTAAGCTAAGTGTTTTATTGTGCAGCAGTTGGTTTGGCATTTTTATCATTGTGTTATTGCTCACATTCATAGCTGCTCATGTGGAAATATGCCAAACAATGGCTGTTGAGGTGGAGAACACAGCTTATGGTGTTAGGAAACTCCAGAAATAGCTTTTATATATTTACCAAGCAAAAAATAAATATTACTAGAAAGTGTTTCACCTACAGCTCTGGCCTCTAAGTTTAGTGGTTTTATTATCAAGTTATCATGTTAATTCTTAGATTTGATCTTCTACATAAACCAGTTTGGTACAGACCAAGGTTCTTTAAGCAGTCATCTGTAAAGTGAAGGTCAAGGACAAACCCAAGCTTGCTGATTCTTAGCATGTATTGAAAAAGGAGATTTATTTATTTATTATTTATGGGGATTCTCCTTTAGAAAGGCTGAACAAAGTCTGAAGCCTCTCACAGCTTTAAAAAACATTTTCTTGACCTAGACTATAGTCCAAAAAAGAACAGTTGCCATCACCATGCAGAGTATCTGCTAAAATAGATACTTCCTCTCGAATTTGGGCAGAAATGCTCATGTTCTTCCTCATGTCGCTGCTCACTGATAGGGGAAATTGGGCTCATTGTAAATGGGCATGCGCAGCGCGGGGAAGGTCGGGGCATCTTGGAGGGGGCAAGTAATAAAAGCTCTGTCTATACCTCTCATGACTATTTTTTTTTTCTAGATATGGAGGGGCTGCTGCTTGAAGAGCAGAAACAAGAATCTTTATTGTCATTACAGACCCATTAGGAATTTTTGGTAAAGATGCTCTACTTAGGTTTCTCGTATATGGAACACAGACCATTAAAAACACATTGGAGAGGATTGATCGCTCTTAAGTCTTTGGAAATTCCTTAAAAATAAGAGATAAATAACACAGCTAAAAATTAAAAGGGACAGCAGGAGGAAAATTGGAGCAGTTATAGTGCTGAAAAACATCCCTAAAGAGAACTATGAAATATGTACATGGGGATGGAGCATGATGTATATGAATAAAATGAAACAGCTAATGAACAGGATCAGTTATGAAACAGATTATCAAGTCTCTAAAGGGGGTGATTACCTTCACAGCTCAGGGTAACACAGCTAAACCACTTTCCAAATGGAAGAGGGACAAATACCTCGCAAGCCTCGTTTGACATCGATCGAGTCCAGATCTGCTGGACGTCACCATACATAGGAGTGTTGGAAGAAATTAATTTGCCAATACTATCCTGATTTTTCAGCTGACTGATAGAATATTAATCTTTCAGCTCCTAAAATATTTTTTTGAAACATTTTCCCTGAAACAATTGGGAGAAATTCGCTACTCCCACACCACTGCTCCAGTAGAAGGCGCCGTGGAGCCATTTAGCTCCAATGGCACAGCGCCATTATTGTAGAAAGACAGTCGCAGTGGCAGACATGGGCTATATCTCACGGTCCACTCTAACCCCTAATCACTCAATCACTATATAGAGCAGGGACTATATAGTGGACTTTATAGTGAACTCAGTTAACTGACCGTTCAAACAGATTATTACTGTTTTTCACTCCCCATTGGTCACGTAACTCTGCCTCCCTGCGCTGTGCCTGCGCCATCTTTGTTATTTGTTGCTGCTGTTACTAAACGACAATGGGCCGCTGTCATAAAAAATCTCATGATACCTTTTGTATGGAGAGCTCTCGCAAAGCCATCTTGGATTTATCTGCTTGTCTAGTGACCATGGAGGACCACTACTTTCAAGGTGAATGAAGAGAAATTTTGAGTCGACTACATTCCATCCACTAGACGTTAGGACACTCCGTTAAATGGCGTAATTATTATATAGTGTCATGCTTTTATCTAAAGCTCGGACCCACATGCAGTGAAACCAATTGAAGAGTTAAGGCTCGGTGCGGAGTTGCTCAGATCTCAGCTCGACCGGAACTGGAAAGGTGAAGAGAACACAAATGATTAGTTCAGGCTCAGTGGGAAATTTCATTCGTGCATTTGGAAAAGAGGATCTGGTGGTTGACTCACATTTCCAGAGAAGTTGTAGGATCTTTTTCTCCAATCTGTGTGCTGTTTTTCAGTGTTATTCTGATTCGGTGGAGGGCGGAACAGGGTTTACCCTGAACTCAGATGGTTGTTGGTGAACGGAGAAATTGATTGCCACTCAGATATCCTGCGGTACTTGAACGGGTCGTAATGGATATGATTCCCTTGCTCAGAGAATTAAACTCAACGTCCTCTTCAAGGAAGAAGGATCCAAACCTCCAGTTTGAATCCCCAGCTCGGTTTGAGGCTCAGTTGATTCCTTCAGGGAGTGAAGGTCCGAAAAGATCCAGTTTGCAGGATGACTTCCTGCCGAGAGGCAAAGACAAAAAACGAAGTTAAAACTCAGATTGACAAGAACTCAGAGTTACTCAGCAAAAACTCAGCTTGGCTAGACTACCCAAAACTGGCACTCTGGCGTCGAGGTAGTGGCAACCAGCAGCTTAAGAGCACTCCCCTAACGAGGCAACCAACATCAGGTGTGTGAGGAGGCGGACCAGAACCAGGCGCCTCCTGCTGGTGGAAGAGAGAACAACACAAAAAGACAAATACACAGACTGGAGTCCTGACATATAGTGCCCTATACAGTGATTAGTTCAGACACAGCCATGATCTGACTCAAACCGCAATAAAAATATGACTACCACAATAACAAAATTATCAATATCCAATGAAAACTTACACTTGCTTTTTTTATTTCTACATTTATTGTTAATATTAGCTGAATAGAATACCGCAATAATATTGTGATATTGCAATAACATTATAATATTACCCAATTATCATGATATAGCGTATCACAACACTCTTTGAAATACTCCTAATTCTACAATTGTCCTGTGTGAACTTCATCCCACAGTTCCTCTGTGCCGTAGCGCTCCTTTACCACACTGTCATGCTCAGACACAGCATGCTTTCCACTGTGGTTCTGTAAAAGTTTGTTTCAGTTTAGCTACTCGAGAGGTAAAAAGTCTATGCTGGCCGCTTGTTCCACCACCTCCCCATGTATGCAGAGAGTATCTATTCCTGGAACACTACTGTGTCAGCATTCACAAGCATTACTCCTGCAAAATATCACTTTAGGCATAATTAAGGAATGGCATTATTATGACGTGAGGAACTGAACAAAGGTGATTTTGCATTAAGTAGGCCTTTTAAATGTTTCTTCTCTTTGTTCTTTCTTTTTTTTTGCTTCTTTGCTTTTTGGATCAGAGATGACTGAAAATCTTGAAAGTAGTTTTCTAATATTCATTTTGACTTTTAAAAACAAAATACATTTTAAAAAAATTACAATTTAACTATTTAAAATGTTAACTTATGGAGTAAAAAAAAAAAAAAAAAAAAAAAACCGACTAATTGTTTGCTATAATCCATACTGAATGTTGCCTTCATTTTAGTTCTATTATCAGCTAACCCTTGTTGAATCTGTTCGCCAACCATTGGCAAAGGCCAATTTGCTGAGTCCAAATAAAAGATCAAACGCAGTCCTATTACAGGGATTTCCATCTTAGAAAGGATTAAGTCAAAAAATTTCACACTCTGAGTACATCCTAGCCCTTGATTGGTTGTTGGGTGCACATTATTTCTCATAAGTGACAGCTGCAAAGTAGTTGCATGACTGAAAGTGCTTTTAAACCATTTTAAATTAATGAGCTCGATCCACCGTAATGACTGCCATCAGATGGCTGTGGACAATGGTACATCAGAAATGAATGAAGAAAAAAAATGGAATCTGAATACTTAATAACACTAAGTGTAGTCCTTCGTTTTCTTTTTAGTATGACTAAAAGATAAGCTGCTACAGCTTCCCCTGTTCTCTGAACTTTCTTTAACCTGTGTGATCATCTGGTATGTTGCTATGCTAATGAAGTTGCTACTTTAGCTGTTCATCAGAGGTAGGTGATGCAGCAGCTTTGATCTTGACAGATATTTGTTTCAGCTTTGTTTATTTAATGACTGAACTGCATATTCTACAATCTTAACCCCTTGTAGATTTAGAGTATCTCAAACCACTGAGCCACTAACATATCGCTATTACCTTTTGATGCTAGATCAACAAAAGATTAATATTGGAAGGATTATTCTTTCACCGAGCCATGGGAGTCAAATGCGATTGTTCATAATGTGTCAAATTTTTATATCAAATAAGTCAGTTTTGCAGAACTTTTGCTTTTATTATGATTGGTATCATCCATCTCTTTCATTTGTCATTTTACAATTTTTTATCCTGTGGCTACGTTGAGAGAGGTTGGCTAGAGTCCGAGTGATATATATATATATATATATATATATATATATATATATATATATATATATACACTATATTGCCAAAAGTATTTGCTCACCCATCCAAATTATTGGAATCAGGTGTTCCAATCACTTCCATGGCCACAGGTGTATAAATTCAAGCACCTAGGCATGCAGACTGTTTTTACAAACATTTGTGAAAGAATGGGTCGCTCTCAGGAGCTCAGTGAATTCCAGCGTGGAACTGTGATAGGATGCCACCTGTGCAACAAATCCAGTCGTGAAATTTCCTCGCTCCTAAATATTCCACAGTCAACTGTCAGCTGTATTATAAGAAAATGGAAGTGTTTGGGAACGACAGCAACTCAGCCACGAAGTGGTAGGCCACGTAAACTGACGGAGCGGGGTCAGCGGATGCTGAAGCGCATAGTGCGAAGAGGTCGCCAACTTTCTGCAGAGTCAATCACTACAGACCTCCAAACTTCATGTGGCCTTCAGATTAGCTCAAGAACAGTGCGCAGAGAGCTTCATGGAATGGGTTTCCATGGTCGAGCAGCTGCATCCAAGCCATACATAACCAAGTGCAATGCAAAGCGTCGGATGCGGTGGTGTAAAGCACGCCGCCACTGGACTCTAGAGCAGTGGAGACGCGTTCTCTGGAGTGACGAATCGCGCTTCTCCATCTGGCAATCTGATGGACGGGTCTGGGTTTGGCGGTTGCCAGGAGAACGGTACTTGTCTGACTGCATTGTGCCAAGTGTAAAGTTTGGTGGAGGGGGGATTATGGTGTGGGGTTGTTTTTCAGGAGCTGGGCTTGGCCCCTTAGTTCCAGTGAAAGGAACTCTGAATGCTTCAGCATACCAAGACATTTTGGACAATTCCATGCTCCCAACTTTGTGGGAACAGTTTGGAGCTGGCCCCTTCCTCTTCCAACATGACTGTGCACCAGTGCACAAAGCAAGGTCCATAAAGACATGGATGACAGAGTCTGGTGTGGATGAACTTGACTGGCCTGCACAGAGTCCTGACCTCAACCCGATAGAACACCTTTGGGATGAATTAGAGCGGAGACTGAGAGCCAGGCCTTCTCGTCCAACATCAGTGTGCGACCTCACAAATGCGCTTCTGGAAGAATGGTCAAAAATTCCCATAAACACACTCCTAAACCTTGTGGACAGCCTTCCCAGAAGAGTTGAAGCTGTTCTAGCTGCAAAGGGTGGACCGACGTCATATTGAACCCTATGGATTAGGAACGGGATGTCACTTAAGCTCATATGTGAGTCAAGGCAGGTGAGCAAATACTTTTGGCAATATAGTGTATATATATATATATATATATAAAAAATATATATATATATATATATATATATATAAAAAATATATATATATATATATATATATACACACACACATATATATATATATACATATATACACATATATACATATATATATATATATATATATATATATATATATATATATATATATATATATATATATATATATATATATATATATATATATATATATATATATATATATATATATATATATATATATATATACATAGAAAACTGTAACTGGAGCATGTAACAAAAGTAATTTCCCTCTGGGATTATTAAAGTATTTCTGATTCTGATGTTGTAACCACACAGCTCAATGACTACCTGTAGCCCTATAAATATATATATATAGGTAAGTGGAATAACAAGACTGATTATTTTTTATATATTTATATATTTACTTTTTTTATTTTATTTTTTTATTACGCCCAGATATTTCAAAACATAATGAGAAGGATATTTATTAATGTGATAAAAATTACCTTCATATGTGTTTGAAAACATCTAAATGTCATCATTCGTTCCATACATTTATCAGTTGCAGCACAGCAAGCCCACAGCATGATAGAGCCATGATCCTGCTCAAGTGTGGTAAGAATGTTTCTTCACAATTAATGATGGCTTTGATAAATCTTTTCTAAAAAGTTTTGATATGCACATAGAACATCAAAGTCAAATGAAGGACTCAGCTGTTACTGATGGTTTTGTTTTCTTGTAATTCTCTTTTTCACTTGCGGTTTCTTTTTTTCATTCCTTTTGTTAAGCTAGCTGGTGGAGATAAAAAGCATTCAACAATTTGGACAGCTTTATTGAAGCATTTAGAAAAATAATATTTCATGTGCATCACAAAGGTTTCGAAAACATTACAGTTGAATAAGATTTCAGCTTTACCTGAGATTTAAATTTTGTTTTAAAAATGGTCAAATATGATAGGAATTAAAAACTAAAAGTACGATGAAATGATTAATTTAATGACAAAATCTGTAACACATTTAGCAATGAAAGCTGGAAAGGTCCTTAGCAAATCATTTACATTTGGCTTTGATAATTTTTTTCCTTTTTTCCTGAATTAACGAGTTTGTTATTGTGATACATTTTTAGAAGCATAAAGGAGAAGGAAAAATACAAGGAACCCACCTAAATATATAATTCAATAAATTAAACCTAATACTCTAATGAGAATTGGTAGAGAAAAACACAATAAAGGGGTCATGATGCTCCCCAAGTTTCTGAGTGAACAATTCAATCAAAGCCTTAAATGTTAAGGAAAACATTTTATGATCAATATGACAAGCAGAGAATAATAGAACTATCAATTAAACTAAAAATGCTGTGGTGTAATTTTTTAAAATATTCAGTATTGGAGGGATGAGTTTTGGATTGAAAGGTTTAGGGGAAACATATTTGTCTAAAATCATAGTAGCTATATTTTCATCAGGATTTTTTGCTCCAAGATAAAAGATTATTTAAAATGTGGCATTGTCTAAAATAAATTACAGCTGCAGCTAGCAATTGCTTTTGCTAATTAACAATTCTGTTGACTATTTTTTCTGATTAAGTAATTAATTAACCTGACTCTGCCAGATGGATTTGCTCCCCATATCCATCTGGAAACCTTCCGTTGAAGTAATTTTGGGAAGGGGCGAAAATACTGGTTAGCTGATTGGCCTATGTTGGTGATAGACGGGCCAAATAAACCAATCAGATCAACGAAGCATATGACGTACTAACAGAGCGACGACGAAAACACAACCACAAGCTAGGCTAACTCTTGCCGAAACCAGTCGGGAGAAGAACAAAAACATCTTTTCCTCTGAGAAAACCCTCCACAGCAGTGTTTTGCTCTTCTTTCAGTGAAGAAATACTCTGTAATTCCGATAAACTTGCTCGATAGCCACGCTAACGCTAGTTTCATCGGCTGAAGCCGCCATGTTCTTTAGACTGAACTGTTGCGCTTCTCGTTGCGTCACACCTCAACCCGCCTCAAAGCCAACGCTGATTGGACGTTCGTTTGGTGAACGGCTCCAAATTTTCTTTAACGGAGAGTCTCCAGACTGATTAGCGAGTGAAACCTTGAAAGCTCGCGAGATCAGGATGGTCTCACGAGGCTAGTAATTAATAGCTTTATTTAACAATATTTGAATGATAGCTATAGCATTTCTGACTCAAACATCTCTATAGAGAAAGAAGACTTTTCGTCATAAATGCAAAATGGACCTCTATATTCTGTACAATTTTGGCTTAATTACTGCTGCCAAATGGTATTTATTAGAAGTAATGATATATGTACAGTCATTTATGGAGGACATTTCATAATAACCTACAGTTGTAAAATAATGTTTATAGGTTGAAATAAATTAGTGAAAACTCTCTGATATTTCAGTTCAGAAATCTGTTAACCATCTGGTGGTACTTCATTGACTGAAAGAAAGTATAAAAGAATGAAACCTTGCTCTGCAGTTTTGAAAGGACGGGGGACCACTGGGACCTGAGCTCATTCACTTACCCCTCCCACAATTTCCCATGTGATTCAGAGATTTCCTCTATTCAGGTTCCCCTCAAGCCTTAAACGTGTTTTACTAATGTCCGGGCTATTTCCACAATCTGTAGGGCACCAGAAAGGTTAAAATGACAGTATCAGTGAGTTACAGCATAACAGAGCTGGAGCTTTGCTTTGGTCTGTTAGATAAAAGTGAGTCTGGCAGCACTGAAAATAAAACTGTATCCTTTTCTTTTTTTTTCCACTTTGTACATACATCCTCCACTTAACCTTGCTCTGATGTCTTGGTCAATGAAGCATTAAAACAGGGCTGTATTTGATATGCATACGGCAGGCAGACACGAAAGGCTTGCAACTCCTCATTGTTCTTCATTGCCAAGCGTTGCCCTCCTCATTTGACATATTAACAAAAAAACATTTGGCCTGTTTCCTTCCATCTGCCTCTTCAAAAAATTCTATGGTTGAATTCATGCAGATGTCATGATTTTCTGGACTTGGCTCTATTCTGTTGTTTCAAATGAATTAATATTCAACCTATTCTCATTATGAGTGCGTATGAAATCGTACGAAAAGTTATGCACCGTAATTTTGGACGTTTTGGACGTTTTTTTCGTTGTTCATGAATATAGAATATAAATTACAATTAGCCCTAACCCTAACCCTAAGATATAAAACAGCAAGCAACGTATTTAGAGACACGAATAAGTGATGATTGCACTGTTTTTCCCAGTTTTACGTCTGTCCGCGGATCTGCTTTTTTTTTCTGTATGCCAGCGCATGCGCACTGATGTGGTTTTTTGAGGAAAAACGTCCAAAACTTATGAAATAGTGTGATTAACTTTTCGTATGATTTCATACATAATGATAATGAGAATATGTTGTAATATTCTTCTCTCCTCTTGATCCCTGATTGTTCCATTAGTAATTTCCCCCATTCTTTCAGTCCAACCTCAGTTATTTACCGTCCGTCACAACTTCAGGTTTCTAATCAAACACCTGCTCCTGGTTTAGTACTCATCTCTTCAGCTTTGGATCATCCTGAGTTTCTTTGTGCATGTTTTGAATGTCGTTTCTGTTGAATTTAACCTGTCTGCCTCTTCCTCAAAATCAATCATAACTTAACAAAACTTTCTTGAAAGTCCGCCTCAGAGCTGCTCAGAATTGCATAAAAAATGTTAAAAAATTCACAGCAAAACCAAATCCCTGCAGCTTAAAAAGTTAGAAGTCAGTGCAACCCACTCGAAGTCACCGGCATCTCAGCTGTTGGGTGTTTAAAGTGGCCATGATCTAAGTACAACATGTGGCGCATTAGTATTCCTAAAAGCCACACTTTAATTGGTTGCAGATTAAAGTTAATTGATTTAGCTGATAGTTTTAAGGCTCCTGGAGATAATTAAGTGTAGGGTTGAGAATTTTGATATGTTGACATTTTGAGAATGAACAACCTGTAACGTACGGATACAACACAGCGTTAACTAACATCTTAATCATGCAAATTGAAAAACACGGTTGATTTAATTATCGCTGGTCCAATCATTGGTCCTCATTAATTACATTGGGCTTAATTATTCATAATCACATATCTTTTCCACTTACTTCCCAATTATGCAGGACAGTCTAGCAGACCCCTGCTGATATAACCCACCGTAATTCCATTCCAGCTTTGTTAGAGGATGCATGTAATGCGATGTCGAAGGGATGGAGGGACAAATAAGCATTCAAGGGTGAAGATAAACAGCAACACTGCAGGGAGAAATGAATATTTTAATAGTTATTTAACAAAAACAGTGCTTATGACATAAGCACTCCTCAAATGAACCCACAACCTACAGCCTAACATTTAGTTATTCCACCTTTAAATCCCAGACATGGGAGAAATGGGTGAGAACCATCTGGAAGAATAATAACCATAGATCATCTATTGGGATATGATCGCAGATAAGTTTGCCTCACAAAGGGAAATCAGATTCTTTCAGATTGGTATCCTGGGGTTGTAGAGGTTGGAATTACACTCCTTATCTTCTCTAAACATTTCTGAGATACTACAGGGAATGATGAGCACAAATGTGTTACAGGGATGAATTTAGTGCAGTGCACAGTCTGGATGTACTTTCAAAGGAACGTGTTTGTGTTTTACCAGAGTATCTTAAATTGATCACATGTAAAATGATTTTTTCAAGTAGGAACAAAAAGCTGATGTAAAATAAATATTTTATCTAGTAATGAGAGCAGCAGTTCCTTTGAGTAAACAGAATCGCTAGAACCGGTATATCCAAATCATTTGAAATTGTTTAAAAGATTCCTTCACCGAATCATTCAGTTGATGCATCTGCAGCTTTGGTTTTACATTTAAACTGATTCAGTCACATAGTGTTCTGTGTACAGAGCTTTAACTGCATTTTATGCTCCTTTACATTTATAATGGGCTGTAAGCATGACTAAAGTGTGCTAATTAAATTAAATTCAGTTCAGTTTATTTATAGCACTTATTCACAACATATGTCATCTTAAGGAACTTTACAGAGACAGTCATACATCTCTAATAGCCTTTAATGTTCTTTTGAAGCTAAAACAAGCCATTGATATCAGACAAACCTTTCACTTTGTTTTGATCTCTGGCAACTGGAGGTCAGTTGGCTCAGATGGAAAATATGACCTGGTGACTTTTAACTTTTAAATTGTTTATTTATAAAATGTTTTCCACAGATTACATCTGTATATATACATATACATATATATATATATATATATATATATATATATATATATATATATATATATATATATATATATATATATATATATATATATATATATATATATAAACACATATATACATATATATACACATATACATGTGTGTGTATATATATACATTTACACATATATATATATATATATATATATATATATATATATATATATATATATATTTATTTATTTATTTATTTATTTATTTTTTAAAGCATTTGACTGGTATGTTGGCTATCATGTGTTTTGTTTATTTAAGATAAGATTTGTAAAAAATTATATTGGTAGGTTTATAGCCATGAAAAAAAAAGTTATAAATATGACTTCAAATCAACAATTAGATGAGTAAAATCTGGACATTGTTGGATGTTTACAATGAAAAAAACATCCTGACCACACATTACAACAAGAGGGATAATCATTTGCTAATATTTGGTTGCCTGGTCTGCTGTGAAGCTCTAAAAAAGACACATAACTCTTAAATAAAGATCTACTTAAAAAAGCACGAGAGCTTGTTGAAACCATTCAAACTTCTTTTTTGCTGCGTGTTAAACTCAATATGTTATTTTCCTTTGCTCAAAAGTTAAATCAGAACAAAAGTAATCTTTCAAAGACTTTCATATGTTTGCCATACTTCATGTTTATTTAAAACATAAACCAGATGTGACAAAAAGTGAGTCAACTGACAATATTCTGTGAGGCAGGGGCTGTGGATAAAGAAGAACGCGTACAGAGGAAGTATATGATTAGAGGAAGAAAGACATCAATAGACATTGATGGCCGTAAAGAACAGAGTAAGTGCTGGGGTAATGACACTTTCCCTTTAATAGTGTTCATTAAGAATACTAGCCACTTGCTTAACAAGAATGAAAAATGGGTTCTGCCATTTATCGCCCTGCGATGAACAGAGAGATCACAGCCAGAGCTCTTATCAAAAATGAGATACACAAATGTAACAAACGCTTGGCTCCCCGTGTAATGCAACAAAGAAGTAAAATTCTATCTTAGCTTATTCTATTCATTCTGTTTCTAATAAGAATTTCCCCAACAACACATTTTAAAAGATATTTTACATGTGTAGAAATTAAATATATATATTATATATTTTTTTTCACCCCACAGTGAACTGAGTAGGTGAAAATAAAAATAAAATAAATAAATAAATACAATATTCTGTGCAATAAGTCTACTGCAAAACTTCTGCATCTAACCAGGTCCACTTAAACATAAGGGCAATAATCTGCCACCTCAGTGAGTGAATTGAACCCGGTAAGACTTTTTTGACCATGATACATACACTCACCGGCCACTTTATTAGGTACACCTGTCCAACTGCTCGTTAACACTTAATTTCTAAGCAGCCAATCACATGGCGGCAACTCAGTGCATTTAGGCATGTAGACATGGTCAAGACAATCTCCTGCAGTTCAAAGCGAGCATCAGTATGGGGAAGAAAGGTGATTTGAGTGACTTTGAACGTGGCATGATTGTTGGTGCCAGAAGGGCTGGTCTGAGTATTTCAGAAACTGCTGATCTACTGGGATTTTCACGCACAACCATCTCTAGGGTTTACAGAGAATGGTCCGAAAAAGAAAAAACATCCAGTGAGCGGCAGTTCTGTGGGCGGAAATGCCTTGTTGATGCCAGAGGTCAGAGGAGAATGACCAGACTGGTTCGAGCTGATAGAAGGGCAACAGTGACTCAAATTACCACCCGTTACAACCAAGATGGGCAGAAGAGCATCTCTGAACGCACAGTACATCGAACTTTGAGGAAGATGGGCTACAGCAGCAGAAGAACACACCGGGTGCCACTCCTTTCAGCTAAGAACAGGAAACTGAGGCTACAATTTGCACAAGCTCATTGAAATTGGACAATAGAAGATTGGAAAAACGTTGCCTGGTCTGATGAGTCTCGATTTCTGCTGCGACATTCGGATGGTAGGGTCAGAATTTGGCGTCTACAACATGAAAGCATGGATCCATCCTGCCTTGTATCAACGGTTCAGGCTGGTGGTGGTGGTGTCATGGTGTGGGGAATATTTTCTTCGCACTCTTTGGGCCCCTTGGTACCAATTGAGCATCGTTGCAACGCCACAGCCTACCTGAGTATTGTTGCTGACCATGTCCATCCCTTTATGACCACAATGTACCCAACTTCTGATGGCTACTTTCAGCAGGATAATGCGCCATGTCATAAAGCTGGAATCATCTCAGACTGGTTTCTTGAACATGACAATGAGTTCACTGTACTCAAATGGCCTCCACAGTCACCAGATGTCAATCCAATAGAGCATCTTTGGGATGTGGTGGAACGGGAGATTCACATCATGGATGTGCAGCCGACAAATCTGCGGCAACTGTGTGATGCCATCATGTCAATATGGACCAAACTCCCTGAGGAATGCTTCCTGCACCTTGTTGAACCTATGCCACGAAGAATTGAGGCAGTTCTGAAGGCAAAAGGGGGTCCAACCCATTACTAGCATGGGGTACCTAATAAAGTGGCCGGTGAGTGTATTTCCTAAACAGGCGGCCTTACCAAACACAGTGCAGTTTCAGTTTACCACAGATGAATGGTTAAAGATGTTGTCCAATGATGTGCTGTAGATACTAAACCAAAGACAATGTAGCTGCAGCTGAAGGTGGTTCTGCACAATGTTAGGCATTTACAAAATGTTTAGAAAACAATTTACTATATTTTTTTCACATAGTTTTGCAGTGTGTCGAGGTACTGTCTTGGTCTAATAAATGAAAATACATCCAAGTATTATAAAATGATAAACATGCAGGGCTCTTTACATAAGTCTTGGACTCTCTAAAAACCAGAGGTGAAAATATTTCTGATAAGCAAAATAGCAGCACCATCACAGACTGCAATGTGACCCAATGTGGTTTCTAGGATATTGTGGTGATTTCTGCCCTGCGGTTGCAGTTGCAGAAACATTATGTTCCAAAATGTTGTGGTTTTGATTTCATGCAGTGTTTGACTTCATGTTTTTGTAGAGATCAGTTCCATCTCTTGTACTGTGTCTCTCTGAATGATATTACTGAGGGAAAATATGGAGAAGCAAGTCTACGACGAAAGATGAGAAGTAGTTTAGGGTTATTTTTTCAGACTTGAATATCAGTCAGAAGAGCCAGGGAGCGAATATTTCCAGAGGAACACAATGCGACTGTCTTTTCACATGATTAGGGATGAAAAGAATCTTCAACAAAAACAGCATTTTGTCATTATCTGAAACACCAACCCCCCAAAAATCAAACAATGTTTAACTCAGTAGAGCCCACATTTAATCAAATTAAGAATTTGGTAGATTTCTCCAGTATTGTAAAGGAGTAAGGATATCTGCCTGCACAAATGCAAACCAATTTCTTAATTTAGAGTTTTATACATGAGAGAATGGATTTTGACATTATATTATGGATTTAAAAGGAATGCAATGGTGGAAAGCTAAAATAACGTAAATTGTAATCTCTTTCATTTTTTACCAGAACTCTACCTGCAGCCTTTTGGATCAGCTAAAGGCTTTTAACTACATGCAGACTCCCTGATAGTAAAGAATTACAACATTCCAGCCATGAAGTAACAAATGCATGGACTAGTTTCTCTGAATTAATCCTGGACAGGAATTTTATAATTTTTGCAATATTTCCGAGATTAAAAAAGGAAATTCTACAAAACTCTTTGAAATGGGAATCAAATGTCCTAGTCAAATACTAAAAATACTTCACTACTGTACTTAAGTATATTTTGGAATACTTTATACTTTCCAAGTGTATAAATTTTTTTTTGAGAACTTTCACTTTTACTTATTACTTACTTACTATATTTACGAACTTAATTGCACACTTTTACTCCGATACATTTTCAATCTTTGGTTTAGTTACTAAGTAAAAAAAAAAAAAAAAAGCGAGTGAGAGAAACACAAGTGTTTTCACCCCCCCTACTGACTACAAAGTCTGGTCTTGTCTGGGCTGGTTCATCAACACCAATAGGATACGGCTGTTTGGCAAAGCCAGTCTAAATTTATCCTACACTTGGTTGTTTATATTATTTGAAGTGAATTTAACCTTCAAAGTTTACCAAAATGTAAAAAAATGTCATTCAAACTGCACTACTTTTTACTTATACTTTTCACTACATTACTTGAGTACATCTATTTTTACAGTACTTCTTATACTTAAGTACAAGCCATTTCAGATACTTTAAGACTTTTAATCAAGTAACATTTCAGTCAGTAACTTGGGCTTTTACCAAAGTCATAATTTGGAGAGGTATTTATACTTTTCCTTGACTCAGAGATTTCAGTAGTTTATACAACAGGGCTATTATCTGAGATCAATTTAATCCCACCCAGATGAAGGGACTGACTAATCAGCTTCTTTTTCAAAGATTCTGGTCTAAAGACATTAATCTTTTTTTCTTTCCAAATTCAAAATCATAAGCTTTGGAGTCATCCAGGTTTTTATGTCTTCAAGATATGCCTGTAGTTTCTGTAATGAGTTAGTTTCATCAGGTTTTGTTGAAAAATAAAGCTGAATATCATCTGCAAAACAGGGGAAGTTAATCCCAAGCTGTCTAAAAATTCTACCAATTGGGATCATATATATATACAGTAAAGAGAAATGGCCCTAGTACTGATCCCTGTGGTACTCCACAGGTAACCCTAGAGCTTAAGAAAAATGTATCATTAGTATGAACAAATGACAAGCATTCAGATAAATAACATTTCTAAAAGCCTGGGGAATTTCTCTTAATTCATAAAAAATATTCAAGAATATTATGACTGACTGCATCAATTTCAGTGCAACTGCTGTTTCAGTGCTAAGATGAGCTTTAAAACCTGACTCAAAACGCTAATTATGGTCTAATTGCTTACATACTTGTTTCGCAACTTTTAAAAAAGAATTTTATTTTAAAAAAAGGAGATTAGATATGGGTCTATAATTGACCAAGTAATTTGGATTGAGAGAAGGCGTCTCAATTTAAATACAGGTTTATTAGAACTACCTTAAAAGCCAGAGGTACATCTTCCTGTAACAGTTTAATCATATTTAAAATGGAGGTGGAAATGGGTGACAATGATCTCATTTATAAATCAATTTTATTTATAAACATGCCAACAACAACATTACTTTTTCTTTCCACTAACTCTACTATGTTATCGAATAGAAAAGCACAGAGCAGTAAATTCTTGTGAGTTTCTGGATTTAATTGTAAAACAGGAGTGTACTGCCTTGAGTGAAACTGACTCAAGTAAATAAGGATTAGGTATGCCAGAATGAGTGGCTTTAAGGTATCCACATTTTTTTGAAAGTAAGTTTCAAAAATCTTAAATGTGAATATCTAACATGCTGTCAATGAAATACCACATAAAGTGCTAGAGTGACTGCTTGGCCAGACTGCCTTACAGTATGTCAGGCAGTTAAACTCAGACCCAAGCAGTCACAGCAGCGGGAGATTGTGCTTTCACCATTATTCAGAATTACCCATAAAGCAACAGTCCTTTTCTGTAACCATAAAATCAAGAGTTCCACAGAACTGGAGTGATGTTTTAAAGATGCCCTTTATTGTGTCCTGAATGAGCTGGATCTGTCCTTAAAATATCAACAACTGGCTGCTGTAAGACCTTTTTTTCCTGTTTTATTAAAAACAGAATTTTTTTAGTTATAGTCATTTGTTATATGATATATGGTTGATTCTAACCTGTTTTCACCGACTTTTAAATTTCAGGTACTTTCTTGCCTGCTCTTTCGTTTATTTTTTCTAGTTTAAAAAACTGAGGAACATTGATAATTGTTGTGTTATAACCTACAAGCAGCAATGTTGTTAAGCAGCTAACTGGTTGGACACCTTAACAAATAGCTCAACACTTCCACTTCAGTGGATGTTTATTCTCTATGTATTCTACCTTCTGTCTTTCATATTTAACATATTATTGAAATAAATGGGCATAGATAATATTATTGCAACATTTTTGCGCAACAAATAGCATAAGGCCTTCATACCTAGTATGGGTTAGCTAACTGAAAATCTCCTAGTAATGTGAAAATAACTTTTTGCACCTAGAAAGCCTATCAAAAGATTGCCTTAAACAAGCAAAAACCCCATTTACTGTACACTAGCCTTGTGAAACTGTGCACGGTAACCTAGATAACTGTTGAGTGTAAATGGAACGCAACTGAGATAAACCATGTCAGATACTGTCATGAATCGAGGACAGATGGGCCCAGTATTCAAGGAGAGACAGTCAGTAGGAAAGTTCAAAACGTTTATTATATAAACAAACAAAACAAAAGCGGAGCTGTGGCTTGCGGACACTGCAGGATGGGGAGCGGGGCACCGCCCAATCACAGACACTCTGCAGGAGAAACACAGGCAAGTGACCAAAATCATCTGACAAAGGATGATTATCTGAGTTGGCCACTTACCTGGTTTAACAGTCCAGTCCTAGAATGTACCCAAGTGCTGCAGTCCCAGAGGACATGCTGGAAGCTGATCCTGGTCAGACAGGGACAGGATCCAGATCAGGCAGGAACAGAAACAGGTGGCAGGATCCAGACTTCCAGGCATCCACAGGCTGCCAGGAGGGTTCAGAGTCTGACTGGGACCATAAGCATGACCAGGTGGTCACGCACAGGAGCAGACAGGATCAGGTTCTGACAGGCAGGCTCAGTGGAAGAGGGTAGCCGAGACAGGACGTAGAACCGGAACTTGATGCAGAACTTTAAACTGGTCTTCTCCCTGGAGCCAGGCTTACTGGATAAAAAATGAACCTCCCCACGTAATGAGCTAAAACCCAGAGGACTCCAAGGAACAGTGGACAAACAGGGGAGGAGACAAACACTGAAACGCTCTTTCCACTGGCTGCCAGGATCCAGGACACGAACCAAGGAACAAAACTAACAGACAGGCTAACAGAAAGACAAGTAATGATCTGGCACTGAATGCTCAGGCTGAACTGAATATAAACCAGAGGAAACAGGTGAGAGGAATAAATTAGAATTGAGGCAGCGAGGGAAAACGACAGGTGAAAGGAATGACTAAACAAGTTTGCGATCACTTACACCATAATGAACTTTTTGAAGAGTTTCAGTCTGGCTTTAGAGCTCATCATAGCACTGAGACAGCTCTGGTGAAAGTCACTAATGATATTCTCATGGCCTCAGATAATGGACTTGTATCTGTGCTCGTCCTGTTGGATCTTAGTGCTGCATTTGATACAGTTGACCATAATATTCTTTTAGAAAGACTTGAATATTTTGTTGGAATTAAAGGAACAGCACTAGACTGGTTTAAATCTTATCTATCTGATCGAATTCAGTTTGTTCATGTTAATGATAGATCTTCAACATGCTCAAAGGTTACCTGTGGAGTACCACAGGGATCAGTGCTAGGACCAATTCTCTTTACTTTATACATGCTCCCAATTGGTAGAATTATTAGACAGCATGGGATTAATTTTCACTGTTATGCTGATGATACCCAGCTATATCTGTCTATAAATCCAGATGAAGCTAACCCATTACTTAGATTACAGGCATGTCTTGAAGACATAAAAACCTGGATGACTCTTAACTTTCTGCTTCTGAATGCAGACAAAACAGAAGTTATAGTCTTTGGAACAGAGTCTCTGAAAAATAAGCTGATTAGCCAGTCACTTCATTTGGATGGGATTAAACTGATTTCAGATAATAAAGTAAAAAATCTTGGTGTTATTTTTGATCAGGACCTGTCATTTAAATCCCATATCAAAGAGGTTTCTAGAATTTCCTTCTTTCATCTGAGGAACATTGCAAAAATTAGAAATCTCCTGTCCAGGGGTGATGCTGAGAAACTAGTCCATGCATTTGTTACTTCAAGGCTGGACTATTGTAATTCTTTACTATCTGGAAGTCCACAAACTGTAGTTAAAAGCCTTCAGCTGATCCAAAATGCTGCAGCCAGAGTTCTGATGAAAATTAAAAAGAGAGATCATATCTCTCCTATCCTGGCTTCTCTTCATTGGCTTCCTGTTAAATCAAGAATTGAGTTTAAAATCCTCCTTCTCGCATATAAAGCCTTAAATGGCCAAGCTCCATCTTATATCACAGATCTGATTGTTCCTTATGTTCCTAACAGAGCACTTCGCTCTCAATCTGCAGGTTTACTAGTGGTTCCTAGAATTTCTAAAAATAGAATGGGAGGCAGATCTTTTAGTTATCAGGCTCCTCTCCTGTGGAACCAACTACCAATTTTAGTCCGTGAGGCAGACACCCTGTCTACTTTTAAGGCTAGGCTTAAAACTTTCCTTTTTGATAAAGCTTATAGTTAGAGTGGCTCAGGTTATCCTGAGCTATCTCTATAGTTCTGCTGCTATAGGCTAAGACTTCTGGAGGACATAGGGACCCCCATTTCATCATTCTGCTTCATTCTCTCTCTGTTCTCCTATTCTGCAGAATCTGTTAGTTCAATCTCTAACCTTCTGCTCTCTCTGCTTTTCCTCAGAGTAGCTTTGCCTCGTCTGTTCCTGTTTGGCCGTGACGTCATCCTGGAAAGAAACATCAGCTGTGCTGCTTCCATCAACACCCTTGTTTATAGATGTTGGAGATCGGCCTGTTTTCCAGTGTGGTCCTGTGACTGGGTGGATGTGCTCTCTTCATCCTCTGACATGGGAGCTGGCTCGGAGCTCGTCTGCCTGGCTGTGTGTTTCCTGGACGGGGCAGCCTTTTACAGCTGCTTTTTGTATCTCTGCTTCTGTCTCCTTGAACCCCAGTCGGCCTCGGCAGATGGCCGCTCACACTGAGCCTGGTTCTGCTGGAGGTTTCTTCCTGTTAAAAGGGAGTTTTTCCTCTCCACTGTCGCTACAAGCATGCTTAGTGTGAGGGATTGTATTTGAGTCAATGAGTCGATGCAATCAACTGGTTTTCCTTAGATATAAAACTTTGTATCAATTTGACTGTATGATCTGGTTGAACTGTAAAGTGCCTTGAGATGACATGTGTTGTGAATTTGGCGCTATATAAATAAACTGAATTGAATTGAATTGAATAGATACAACCAAACCACACTAAACTGGTACTAATTCAACAGTAGGGCTCAGCACGGTTCAGTTGTGGTTTGGTTCTCTGATAACAAAGAGTCCATGAGCATGAGTCAGCTGACTCATTTTGCGTTTTTTCCGGGATATGTGGGGGTTTATAATTCACAGATCTCTTCAGCTGATCACAACACAAACCTCTTCTCAGCCTATTAAATATAAATGGCATCTAAAGAGCGTGGTACGACCTGGGATGATGCTCTCATTCAAATTGTGGTGGAGGATGCTATGCAGACACAAAAGTTCCTAAATGTTATGGGCGTCGCCATTTTTGTTTGCGGAATTCCCACCTTGATAGGTAGTAGTACCTTGGACCGCCAATAGGAGGTGAGGGACAGTGCTAGCGTGATGTGTTAATGGTCGTAAGAACCAAGCTCGGCAGGGTTAACTGATCCAAGCTCGCTCCGAACTCGGCACGGATTGGTTTGAGAGGGGTAGTGGAAAAGGGTCACAACAATGACAGATATATTGTTTTTTGGCACAACTGATAAATATAAAGTATAAACTATTCTCATATTTTTCTTAAACTATAAAAGAACATTTTCAATACATGCTAAAAAAATTCCTATTTGTAAACAGTGTATTTATCTTGTGTGCAATCACTCACTAGCCTTAAGCACAGCTAAAGTTAGTAAATGGATACCCAATCCTTATAGCTCACTTTCTACAAGTGTCTGTCTGCCTCCTGCTGTCTCTGCTCCCCTGCGTCTCTCTGCTGCTTTTATTACTGCTGGTTCAAATAAATCTCCTCTCCATAAACCTTTTGTCCCCCATTTAAGAAAGATTATTGCTTTTTTTGCTTTCTTTTATGTTGCACATTTTCTTTTTTTGTCAAAACATGCTCATATCAGTACATGCCTGATTTATCATTCTCGTTACCTGCATGTAAATGTAATAATTTGACAGTTAAATTCTAAAAGACCATAAATATATATGAAGCATATTTTACTATGTAGGAATAATTTTTTGCAAAACAGAAAAGAGCTGCTCTGACTATAGATGCTAAAGTGACGGGCCATGAATTGATGCTTAATCAGACAAAGCATGAGATTTTAGGGCAGAATAAAACTGTTAGCTGACATTTTAGCAATAACTCAGACATGCAGCTTGATTAGTATTTAAGACAGAAGTTTTCAGACAGTCACTCTGGTGCCCACCTCAGTTTACTGTGCATGACAGCCTTCAACTGTGTTTGGTCCACTGGCTGTTCTAGTCTTTGACAGAAAAGTCCAGACTGTTAGTCACCTCTGCTTTTGATATGGCACAGCTAACATCACTGACAGCTGCAGCAGAGAGAAAACTAATCAGCCGAAGCCTGTGTAAGCTGAGAGCGACAAGGCACAAAAAAAAGAGACAAAAAAATCAGTGTATGCAAGACTATCGCTGCCGTCAATAGAAAGACGGGCTTTGGACAGGTTGGCAATTCATCACTGGCCCTTTGGACTATCTCCGAAAATCTGCTTTGTATCCTTTACACAGAAACAGAAAACCAGGAAATACGTACACAATGTTCAGGGTAACAGAACAACATGTTTTCTACTGAATCAAAAATTCACTGTTGAATAAGTGATGAGTTAATATTAGGTTGTATGAAAGGCCTAAATTTAAAGAATAAGAATCCCTTGATTCTACTGATTGTTCTATGAAATAAACAAACCAAATGTTTGCCTTCATTTTAGTTGAATTAACTACAGTAAATGCACAGCCCAGGGCAGTGGTGTCAAAAGTTCACACAGTTGTTACTTAAGTAGAAGTATAGATACTGCAGTTTAAAAGAACTCTGGTAAAAGTTTAAGTATCAACTTGACCTCTTTGTTCAAGTAAGAGTGAAACAGTATGTGCTCCAAAAACTACTTAAAGTATAAAAAAGCCTTTAAAAAAACAGCCAGATTTTTCAACTATTTCTAAAAATTCTCTGAGATAGGGCCAAGGATGAGAGAGGTCTGGTTGGTCTCCGTCTCCCGATGCGCTCTCGCCTGTGTCAGACCTTTCAGACATTTCAACATCTTTTTCTGAATCCCACATTGTAGCATGGCATAGACAATTCACGTTAGCAGTTTGAAGAACACCTGCTTGCTTCTGATGATTTCGTTTAGCTAATCAATGAGTGTTTGCGTTCTATGACTCATCCAATCAGACTAGTTTTCACTAGATGTGGATGGAGCCAATGATCTGCATTGGATGGAGCACATGACGGGAAATAAATATTTATAAACATTAAACCCAAGTCAAGAGTAACGAGTAACGTTTTTTTAAAAATGTATGGAATAAAAAGTACAGATACTTGTGTGAAAATGTAATAAGTAGAAGTCAGAAGTAGGAAGTAAAATAAGTAAAGGAGTAATGTATAGATACCTAAAAAGTTTACTTATGTACAGTAATGAAGTATTTGTACTTTGTTACTTGACACCTCTGTTCCTGGATTTATTTCAACATAATATTTGTGAACCTTTCACATCATTCGGAAAGGAATAAACAATAGAATCAAGCAAGTTAACAGGAAAACAAACCCTGGTTCATCCCTGGATAATATTTCCGCTGACTCCATAATACCACTTTTACTGTATTTCCCTGTGTTTGTCATCAAACAGCAATTCACACTTGGCTGCTTGCTTTGGTTATTTGACAGAGAACAAAGGAAATTCTCTGCATGCTGCAGCAAGTATTCAAATAATGGAAATGTCAAGTTATAAAGAAATGGCTTTTGTTTCACAGAAATTTGTGGTTTTGGCTTGTTTTCTTGCCAAATGTATGTTAAAAACATAACTTAAACAGGGATTTAAAATATACCTGGTTAAAATAACAGGTAACTGATTTATTTTAACACATTTTAATTACTTTAATATCAAGATCACCCAAAGCATTTTAGAATTTTTGTCTTTCCTAATAAGACAACAGCCCAGTAGAGTCTTCCGACTAACGGGAATGGCAGTTCTTTTGACTGAACTGAAGCACTAAAATCAGTTAATTGTCTGTAGCTTCGTGGTGCAGTGTGACATAAAATCAAACATTTGTCTCAAGTCTCCCCCATTGCCCGTCCTGCCCCCCTCCACTTTGGCCCGCCAGTGCATTGGTTGTGCTCGTTGTTTGGGGGTGGATGTCCAGGCAGGTACTGGCTTGTTCCTAGCCCCCGTGAGTCTGGTTGGGGCTCCCGCCGGGAGGCAGGGCACTCCTGGGGCCTCGGGTCCATGGGCGTTTCCACTTCTGGGTGGTTGGCTGCCTACGGAGCCCACAGACTCTTCTCAGTAGCTACTGGGGACTTCGGCATTGCGGTGGCTGACGGATTTCCTCTGGGCCATTTCTCCTCTTCCCTTGGTGGGGGGTGGATTTCCTTGGTTGGCCCCTCCTGGGCGCCTTTGCTCTGGGGATCCCTTTGGGCATCTGGGGTTTTGGCTCTTCACAACCACTATTGAGCATTTTTAATTTGATAACCTTTACTTGTACAAGTGCACTCTCACAAACAACTACAGGTGCAGATGAAATAATACTACTTATACTTCAGCGATAGTATCAAGGTGCCGCTTTATTGTATCTCCTATACTATATCCATTGGTTGTGGTGTTCTTTTTACATCCCTCTGCAGCTGATGAAGCAGACTGAAGACATCTTCTTTTTATCTACTCTTTCTTTCAACTTTCATCGTTTCTCCTTTTTTTCTGTTTTTCCTTTCCTGTTCTACTTACATTGCAGTGTCTATATAATCTGCAATACCCCCTGCATAATCATAAAAAAGCTATTCAGTCAGTCAGTCAGTATCTTAACCTACTAATAATCCCTCACCAATTCATAAAGCACTGTTACTGGTTAGTAATACTTCGCAAAGTACTCCACAGAAGCGCTTGGTGAAGCTAATTTCCACTGTTAGTCATTAAATAAGAGGTATTCCAGGCTAAAATTAGCCATTAGATTGAAGTAAGAGTCTGTGGACTGTGTGTTACATGTTTAGGTTCCATATCCTCCCCTGTCTTGATGTGGGAAGATGTCAGCTGCAAACTCGTGTCAAGCTAATCAACCTTATATAGCTGCCATGATATCAAGAATATGCCCTCACTGCAAACTAATTTGGCCAATATTGCAACCATAACAGTCACATCTCCTTTGTGCAATTTACTTTTAATGCTTTCACTCCATCTCGGTGTTAAATGTTTTTATAATTGAGAGCATCAGGAATGTTACCCCTATGGGTGATAAAAAGATAATTAATCTCTGATACCTTTAATTGTGCAGCCTTTAAAAGTATCCAGCATTGATACACAACGGCCAAAAGAAAAAAAGCTACAGGCTAAAGTTTAAAAAAATTAGCTTGACTGATAAAACAGCAGCTATGATATGTTGAACTCCAACCATTGACAACAGTGTTCTTTAAATTGTAAGACTTAGAAGATGCACAGTTTAAAAAAGACAGAATTATCTATTTCTTAATCTGTATATGTTGTGGCTTTAATGCCAATTCTGAGACGCTTTTATTTTTTGAGAAAATATCTCATGGGGGGGTTGGGGCTTTTTAATTCATAATTGGTATGTGTAGCTTACACTGTGAGGCTTTTTTGAAGTCTTTAGAAAACAACTGTTCTACTGAATGTTAAAAAGAAAGAGAAGGCGACCAACAGTCCTGCAGGAATTGCACAGCCACACTAGAATACACTTCAGGAAATTTAATTGCAGCAACTACAAACTTGTTCCTGTGAGTATTATATAATAAAGACTCAGCTCTAACATGAAATAAAAAGCACATTTTCTGTTCCTCAGGCTGGAGAAGTATTCTATCTATCTATCTATCTATCTATCTATCTATCTATCTATCTATCTATCTATCTATCTATCTATCTATCTATCTATCTATCTATCTATCTATCTATCTATCTATCTATCTATCTATCTATCTATCTATCTATCTATCTATCTATCTATCTATCTATCTATCTATCTATCTATCTATCTATCTATCTATCTATCTATCTATCTATCTATCTATCTATCTATCTATCTATCTATCTATCTATCTATCTATCTATCTATCTATCTATCTATCTATCTATCTATCTATCTATCTATCTATCTATCTATCTATCTATCTATCTATCTATCTATCTATCTATCTATCTATCTATCTATCTATCTATCTATCTATCTATCTATCTATCTATCTATCTATCTATCTATCTATCTATCTATCTATCTATCTATCTATCTATCTATCTATCTATCTATCTATCTATCTATCTATCTATCTATCTATCTATCTATCTATCTATCTATCTATCTATCTATCTATCTATCTATCTATCTATCTATCTATCTATCTATCTATCTATCTATCTATCTATCTATCTATCTATCTATCTATCTATCTATCTATCTATCTATCTATCTATCTATCTATCTATCTATCTATCTATCTATCTATCTATCTATCTATCTATCTATCTATCTATCTATCTATCTATCTATCTATCTATCTATCTATCTATCTATCTATCTATCTATCTATCTATCTATCTATCTATCTATCTATCTATCTATCTATCTATCTATCTATCTATCTATCTATCTATCTATCTATCTATCTATCTATCTATCTATCTATCTATCTATCTATCTATCTATCTATCTATCTATCTATCTATCTATCTATCTATCTATCTATCTATCTATCTATCTATCTATCTATCTATCTATCTATCTATCTATCTATCTATCTATCTATCTATCTATCTATCTATCTATCTATCTATCTATCTATCTATCTATCTATCTATCTATCTATCTATCTATCTATCTATCTATCTATCTATCTATCTATCTATCTATCTATCTATCTATCTATCTATCTATCTATCTATCTATCTATCTATCTATCTATCTATCTATCTATCTATCTATCTATCTATCTATCTATCTATCTATCTATCTATCTATCTATCTATCTATCTATCTATCTATCTATCTATCTATCTATCTATCTATCTATCTATCTATCTATCTATCTATCTATCTATCTATCTATCTATCTATCTATCTATCTATCTATCTATCTATCTATCTATCTATCTATCTATCTATCTATCTATCTATCTATCTATCTATCTATCTATCTATCTATCTATCTATCTATCTATCTATCTATCTATCTATCTATCTATCTATCTATCTATCTATCTATCTATCTATCTATCTATCTATCTATCTATCTATCTATCTATCTATCTATCTATCTATCTATCTATCTATCTATCTATCTATCTATCTATCTATCTATCTATCTATCTATCTATCTATCTATCTATCTATCTATCTATCTATCTATCTATCTATCTATCTATCTATCTATCTATCTATCTATCTATCTATCTATCTATCTATCTATCTATCTATCTATCTATCTATCTATCTATCTATCTATCTATCTATCTATCTATCTATCTATCTATCTATCTATCTATCTATCTATACACTCACCGGCCACTTTATTAGGTACCCCATGCTAGTAATGGGTTGGACCCCCTTTTGCCTTCAGAACTGCCTTAATTCTTCGTGGCATAGATTCAACAAGGTGCTGGAAGCATTCCTCAGGGAGTTTGGTCCATATTGACATGATGGCATCACACAGTTGCTGCAGATTTGTCGGCTGCACATCCATGATGCGAATCTCCCGTTCCACCACATCCCAAAGATGCTCTATTGGATTGAGATCTGGTGACTGTGGAGGCCATTTGAGTACAGTGAACTCATTGTCATGTTCAAGAAACCAGTCTGAGATGATTCCAGCTTTATGACATGGCGCATTATCCTGCTGAAAGTAGCCATCAGAAGTTGGGTACATTGTGGTCATAAAGGGATGGACATGGTCAGCAACAATACTCAGGTAGGCTGTGGCGTTGCAACGATGCTCAATTGGTACCAAGGGGCCCAAAGAGTGCCAAGAAAATATTCCCCACACCATGACACCACCACCACCAGCCTGAACCGTTGATACAAGGCAGGATGGATCCATGCTTTCATGTTGTAGATGCCAAATTCTGACCCTACCATCCGAATGTCGCAGCAGAAATCGAGACTCATCAGACCAGGCAATGTTTTTCCAATCTTCTATTGTCCAATTTCGATGAGCTTGTGCAAATTGTAGCCTCAGTTTCTTGTTCTTGGCTGAAAGGAGTGGCACCCGGTGTGGTCTTCTGCTGCTATAGCCCATCTTCCTCAAAGTTCCACATACTGTGCGTTCAGAGATGCTCTTCTGCCCACCTTGGTTGTAACGGGTGGTTATTTGAGTCACTGTTGCCCTTCTATCAGCTCGAACCAGTCTGGCCATTCTCCTCTGACCTCTGGCATCAACAAGGCATTTCCGCCCACAGAACTGCCGCTCACTGGATGTTTTTTCTTTTTCGGACCATTCTCTGTAAACCCTAGAGACGGTTGTGCGTGAAAATCCCAGTAGATCAGCAGTTTCTGAAATACTCAGACCAGCCCTTCTGGCACCAACAATCATGCCAAGTTCAAAGTCACTCAAATCACCTTTCTTCCCCATACTGATGCTTGGTTTGAACTGCAGGAGATTGTCTTGACCATGTCTACATGCCTAAATGCACTGAGTTGCCGCCATGTGATTGGCTGCTTAGAAATTAAGTGTTAACGAGCAGTTGGACAGGTGTACCTAATAAAGTGGCCAGTGAGTGTACATATATATATATATATATGTATGCATACATATACACATGATGTTAACAACCTACTGTAAGTCATGATGTTTTCAGCATCTTGCTTCATTTTTTGATGATAAATTGTCCACTTCTCCCAACTCTCCACCAAACTCCCTATGCATTTGGTTTCCCATATACTGTCAATTTCACAGTCCAAAAAAGCTTATCCCTCGCTGCAGTATGCAGAGAATTTCCTTTGTTCTCTGTCAAATAACCAAAGCAAGCAGCCAAGTGTGAAGTGCTGTTTGATGACAAACACAGGGAAATACAGTGAAATATTGTATCATGACAAATTAGCAGATGAAGCAATTTGCTCCAGCTTTTAGATCCCATCTGACAAATAAGCTTAAAAATAAGATGTAAAAAGAACAAAGGAACATGGAAATCAAGAATGACGTGTCGAGAGTAGCAAAAGACAAACGGGGTAAAGCAGGATACGGCACATGGAGAGGGTTTGAGGAGAAGGGAAAGAGAAGGGAAAAACAGATCTAGGCTATTGATTTATTGGAGGGTATAGTCTAAGAGACGGGAGCAAGATTGATCAAATGGAAGGTTATTCTTATTCACAAAGGCAAGCTGTTTGCCAATACCTATCACAGCAAACTAAAATGGTTCAAGGGATCTGTGACATTCACTAACACTGCTGACGCTGTTAGTGGCCAGTTTAGTAGAATATTTGGGGGATGGAAGACTATTTTAGATGGAGAGCCTTTTACAGTTTGTATTTTTGACATTGAGTTAAAGTTTATAACAGTATTTGAAATTAATAAGTGTTTTTGCTGTCAGTAAAAAATATAGGAGTTTAGCTATTTAGTGAGCAAATTAGCATAATTCTGCATAACAAGGAGTAACTCAAACCAACAGATGGTTCCAATAAATCTATGCTGTGTGAAATACACATTAACATTTATTAACCGGAGTCAATTTTGAGGATAGTTAATTATTTAAGTGGTTGTAAAGTGGTTTGAAGAAGATTTTTGCCAAAAATCGACTTCATATTGCTGGAAAATTGGTTATTGTATATCTTTTGCTGTAGTTTCCAACTAAGAAAGATGTTTCAGACTGATCTTTTGTTGTACTTAAAAATTCTAGATTTAAACAAAATATGTTGATCTTATCATAAAGCTTGTCCACACTTTGTAATATATACTGTGTTACAAAAAAATAAAGTCTTAAACCTAAGGCAGTTTAATTTGTATGGTAATATTCAGTAACACGACTTTCCAAGTGCTTTGAATAAGATAACATTGCAGAGATATAATAAAGGAAGGTACAATATTTTTCGTATCAATGATGCTTCAGTTTAAAAAGAATAGTAAAGGGCAGCTAGGTTTAGACCAGGGCTTCTTAACCCTGGTCCTCACGGCCCACTGTCCTTCATGTTTTAGATGTGTCTCTACTCAAGCAAACCTGATTCAAGTGATTGCATTTCCTCCTCGACTGCCCTCAAATGCTGCAAAAGCCTGTTAATTACCTTTTCATTGAGGTCAGGTGTGAGGAGGCAGGAAAACACCTAAAACATCTAGGACACTGTGGCCTCAATATTGGGGTTCAGAAACCCTGGTTTAGGCCGTTGTTTAAAAGAACTTAAGACATCTGCATTTACATTTGTCTTTTCCAGATTAGTAGACTGTTAGAATTTAACATTGCTTCACAATGTTTGGTTGTACTGTAATTCTAAGGATGCAGAATTGACTTTAACCGAGGACTTGACAAAGTATTGAAGGTCTTTATAATGACAAATATGTAATACATTTTCATGCTTTTCCATCAAGTCATTTATAGTCTAGCAAGTTTTTTAAAGTTTATTCTCTAATTTACAGAGAGCCATTTAAAGATCTTTAGAACTGGGGTGATGTGCCATAATTTCCTATTTTTTTGTGAGGATGCAGGCAGCAGCAATCTAGATCGACTGCAGCTTTCTGGTGGGGTTTTATGCAGACTTGTGAAACACTGTTGCAGTAATCAAATTGGGCCTTTAGTGTGAGGGATTGCTGTCTAGTAAATGAGTTGATGCAATCAGCTGGTTTTCCTTAGATAGAAAACTTTGAACTAATCTGATTGTATGTGCCTTATGGCGCTGACATACCTTGGCGATTTGGCCAGTGTATGCCGACGTCCCAGAATCTTTTAAAAGGCTGGCATACACGGAACTTTCTAATTATTTATTCAATATTGGCCATATACATAGAGTATTCATAATGAGTCCAGAACTTATATTCAATGACAGTCTAACTTATGCATAACACATGGAAGCATAAGCCAATGATATTTAACAAGCCAGTGTCCTGAGGGGGGCAGCAAAAGAAGAACGAAAAAGAAAAAAAAGAAAGGTTTACAGTAGATTTAGTGTTCTGTCTGCTAGGAAGTTTGCTGTTCGTGGGCAGGAACATATGGAGGATCCTTCACACTCACCACCCTATGATGGGGATGATACAGGTTGGATAAGCTAGACGTCATGACTCATGAGTAAGTAACAATTAATGTTTGTCAACAATCAGATAACTTATAGCCCATGTATGGCATATGCTAGCCTGGGTGCCATTCCGAACTTAGTCCCGCCCACAACGTTTGAGGTCGGGAAGTTCGGTCTGGCATTGCTCAATAGTAGCGCGAGTATGCTAGCACAATATTTGGTCGGGCTAATCAAATTGTCAGGGTGGGCTTTATACGATGATGGACAGATGATCAACAGTAACGTAATCAACCACGTGACCAAAGCTCTCTTGGGTGACAACAACAATGGCTGCCGCTGGAGAGTTGAGGTGAGTAGATTCTGCTATTAGGTCTGTTCTAGAAGATATCGACAGCAAATTAATTTTAAAACAGGAACAGAGAAACGCGATCAAGGCATTTGTTGAAAAGAACAATGTTTTTGGCGTCCTTCCTACAGGATTCGGCAAAAGTTTAATTTATCAGCTGGCTCCCTTGGTCGCTTAACATTCTTCACGCACTCCGTTGCTCTTATTGGTTGTAGGTCTATCCAATTGAGTGCAGAGGTATTTTTTTTCCTGGTCCGTTCAAAACACGCCCCATAATCACAGCTCTATGGAGCAGCATCAGACTCATATTCTGACTAGAATTGAGTAGGACTACGTCAGGCTAGTCATATGCAAGAAATTTTGAGCAGCATACTTGCCTTATGTCAACGTGTGCCAGCGTGCTTCAGCCAGTTTCATCGTGCTCATAACTAATAATTTAATGCTTTTTAATTATCTTAGAAATAAATTTTATGCCATCCATAAGTACCCATGACTCTCATATACATATATGTATATCCATCTATATATATCTATATCTATATAGATATATATATATTTATATAGATGGATATTTGCATTTTTGAAATTTGCGTTTTTTCATTCTCTAGCTTATTCTCCACCTGGAGACTGGAGCTTGACACCAGATATAACCTCAGGATAGGCAGTGGGTAGCCAGGACCAGCTCTGCAGATAAAACGGGAGGACAAATAGGGAATTATTTAACAGTCCTTTTAAGGGCTTAATTAAAAAGTCTATTTGTAAAAGCCATCCACAAACCTCTTAAAAACATTTCTTTCTTTCATGTCACAATAGTTTTTATTCTATCTTCCATTCTTATGAAGCAAGGCTTTCTCTTCACTGCGCCTCTTCACCCTACATCACAGCCACATCAGTCCCCAGTTGACAGAAAAGTCCAAGTGTTTTAAATCCAGTGATAGTTGCTGTGCATTGATTGCACGTGTCAGGTCACCGTTGCTTCTATGTTATTGCCATAACATTTCCACTTACATTGCTAGAAGCACGTATGTCGCAATCCTTTGCATCTCTGCGCTCCTAAACGAGTCCTCATACTGTAAAGACCCAACATGTCAATCACTTGCTCTAGCCGCTGGAATCATGTTTGATGTGAATTACATTGAACATACATTGAAGTTTGTGTTTGCAATGTGGCAAACTCTGCATACTAAATGATGCCCTGTTGTTCATTTATGGCTTTTAAGTCATCTTAATCTAGGAACTAGTTAAGGACGTATTAGTTTCAGTTAAGTCCTGATTTCAAATCTGACTCTAATAATTTCTCAGGAATATTTGTTTCTTTGCCTTAATTATTATTTTACAGCCTTGTCTGTGTTCCCCTGCGAGCTCAATATTCAAGTCCTATAGAAAAAAACAAAACTGTTATTCTTGAGCAACCACTGACAAGGCACTAATGTGATTGAGATGTATGTTAGTGCCGGGCAGGTAGCCCAGTTTCTGGAAAGGTTTTCATAAAACAGCTGGCAGGAAATGTAAACAGAAATCAAACCACACTTGTGTTACTACTAAATTTGTCCTATTTTTGGATTGAATTGGATTTGGAAATGTAATAGACAGCTCTAAGTGTTTGTGTGGAAATTCTTTTTAAAAAAAGTGATCTGTATGTGTTGGTAAGGGCATTGTATAATCCAAGTCTTCTGGTGGGTATAGCAGTGCTGGTTTAAAATAAAAAAAAGAATATAAAAAATGTATTTAATTTTGTTATTTATTATAATGCCTAATCAGTAATTAAATACATTTCTATTAAAAATGTGTACAAGTTATTTATATGTTCTAAGGAAAAGCCTACAATCTGTAGCATGAGTGCAAAAACACATTATACTGCATTACTTCTGCACAGCCACCTTAATTCAATCTGCAAAGCTGATCTGTTTAAAACTACTGTTTAAACAGGTGATACCCGAGGCTAAATCCAACCCAAATTAAACTAATGACTCCAATAACAAAGATTATTCAGTCCTTTTTTTCATTAGACCGTGTAAGGAGGCTGATGATAAAGTGATGTGATCTGGAGAGCAGGCACAGACAACCTACCCCCTTAATGAATAAATAAGTCTGCAGGTCAGCACCTTTAACAAACCTCTAGACCAGTTGAAAGTCCTATTAATGTTTCTTTGGCAGCAAGTAAAAGTAGAAATAGAAGTTAAAGCAGCAACATATCAAATGGTTTCTAGTCGATATATACTATAATGCTGCCACCATCATGCAGGATTATGTGGAGTGGAGTTTTTACTGGACAGCTGCACTATGCATTTCAGGCTCAGAGCAGAGCTACTGTATTCACTAAATCATTTATTTACTAATTATCTGCACTGTTAGGAAGAGTTATCTTCACAAATGAGTTATTAAAGCAAAATCCACATGTTGATTGATATTTATTGATAATCATACAGCTCGGAATCCTATACTGTAATACGGAAGAGGATTAGGGCCACTGAAAAAAAAAAAAAAGTTAACAGATTTTTTTAATTTTATTTCAGTATAGTATGGGAAAAAAGTCAGAATTCTGACTTTTTTTCTCAGAATTCTGACTGAATTCTGACAATAAAAAAGTCAGAATTCTGAGAAAAAAAGTCAGAATTCTGACTTTAATCTCAGAATTCTGAGAAAAAAGTCAGAATTCTGACTTTTTTCCCATGTTAAACTGAAATAAAATTTAAAAATCAGTTATCTTTTTTTTTCAGTGGCCCTAATCCTCTTCCGTACTATAAGACTGACTCAATGGTTTAAAAAAAAAAGTAAGTTAGGTCAATGTATTATTTTGAATCTGATGTTGCAGAACTTTCATGAATATGAATTAATTTGATTGAATTTTGTTTCTTATTTTGCTATTTCTAACTTTGCTATTTCCATCATTTGTAAACATTTTATCCCAGAGCTTTGGATCTTTTATAAAGGCAATTGTAATTTCGTTTTAGTTCAAATTCATTAGAATTTTTAAAAGCATAAATTATTCAGTGATTTACTTTGGAAATATAGTTCTCACATATATGATTTGATGGAGGAGGATATTTTTTAATGAGGATCATTAAATAGTTAATTGTTTCATTCATCAAAATTATTTTAAACAGACTGTTTTTGAATTTTTTAAAACATCCCATTCCCAGCTCATCTGCTTGAAATATTTGGTGCAGTCCTTAATTAAGCCTATTTGATTTGTAGATTGGCTTAAATTTCCATAATCAGTTGATCCAGTGGTTTTAAATGTAGTTAGTCTGATTAATAAAACCCACAATTTTAATCAAAAGCTGTTTGAAGGAGCTTTTAGGTCAGTTAAAGCCCAGGTCTGCTTCGTTCAAATGCATCGTGACAAAATTCTATTAATCATCTCAAAATTAAGAATTTTAATCATCGCTTTAATTCTACAAAAAAATCTCAGTGTCACAAAGAGTTGAAATTCTTTCTTGTCCCTCACAGCATGCATAAGCAAATTGCCAGTTAAAAAAAGGATCTCTGGCAACAACTGAACTGCTCAACTTTCTCCAAGGCGTTTTCCTTTTGTCTTTCAAGTTTTAAATAACAATATCATTTTGACTCACAGTTGGGATCCAACAAATATTTTAATTGTTTTGCTGGTAGCAAACAGTTTTTTTTTTTGAGGGAGGGGTATTTTGTATTTTTGGCACTTGGACTTTTGAATCTGTAAACAACTTTCAGTAAAAAAACAAGTTTTAAATTGAGCTTGAATGTCTTTTAAGAGGGTGGTAATCTGTCTAAGGTGAGCTACAGGCTACAGAAAAAAATTCAGCAGAGTTAGATTAATACTGGAAATATTATTATACTTCAAAAACCACCATTATCATCCCTGTTCTGAAGAAACCATCAACCTCAGTTTCAACGACTGTGGTCTGTTTGCACTCATCCCCATCCTCATAAAGTCTGGTCATGAAATATATCACGGCTGCCCCGCTGATACTGAAACTAGACACACTGGGGCTTAATACTGGGAATCGCTGCACAGAATAACTTGTTGGATCTATGGAGTTAATTTTTTTTCATTATTGTTGTAAACAAAGAACACATTTTGTAAATGGAAATTACAGAAATTAAAAATGCAATCCTGAAATGAAACCTTTTAAGAAATGCTTTTCTGTTTAGTCTAATTTTTTTAAATTATCTTTTAAATTTTTTGTTTTTTAATCATTTCAGAATTTGTTTTACATAGAATTTTATGAATTGCACTCTTTTTTACAGCTGCAGCTAGTGGGCTTTCCTCTAGACTGAGGATGGAAGAAGCTGTCTAGATGTTAGCAACGGGGATGTCCCAATCCAATATTGATATCAGATATTGGTCCGCTATCGGCATAAAAAGAAATATATATACCGACCAAAATCTAAAATCTCCCATATTACACGCAAATAGAAAGACTCCACTTTAGTTTAAAGTTTGTGTAACTCATTGATCGATAGGAAATGGGTGAGTTATTTCTCATTTAAGTAATATCAACTGACCAAACGTTCTCTAATATTTGACACTACAAATTTTGTAATAACAATAGCATGATTTGTGCTGATATTGTACCAGGTCCATATCGCTATTGGTCAGCACCAAAGCTGCTATATCAGTGTTGTATCAGAAATTAATCGAGCCATCATCATTAGCAACCACCAGAGATGGGAAGTAACGAAGTACAAATACTTCGTTACTGTACTCAAGTAGATTTTTCTGATATTTTTACTTTACTTTACTACTTATTTTTATGGTGACTTTTTACTTCTACTCCTTACATTTTTAAAAATTGGCTCGTTACTTTAGCTTTGAATCATTTCAATGGAGTTACCGTTATTATTTTTCACGTCATCAATACCAAATTCAATCTAATTGGATGGGAATCTACGTTGCATTTGACGCACCACTACAAGATGAATCGACAGATTTGGCGGTATTCATTCGCGGCAAATCATTGCAGCTTGGTGGCGGTGGCGTTAGCATAGTAGCATGGACGACGAGATGATTGAAAATGAACACAACAGAGATCTAGTCCTATTGGCAGACATCCATTTAAAATGTCGGCAACGGCATGAAAAAAGTGGTTTCTACTTTTACTTTTATACTTTAAGTAAATTTACAAGCCTGTACTTTGTTACTTTTACTTGAGTAAAGAAGTTTAATCAGTACTTCCACTTTTACCAGAGTGTTTTTTAACACCAGTATCTGTACTTTTATTCAAGTACGGAAAGTGAGTACTTTTGCCATCTCTGGCAACCACATATTTATGGGTAAGGACCGAGTATGGTGTCAAATTGCTGCCAAAAACCAGAAGAGAAAACAAAGCAATCACAATAGTACAAATATGAATCACAGCCACCCAATTTAATAAACAAAGAGTGCACGGCCACTCTACGTATCTGTCTGCTCCTGTAGAAAAACATATGCTTCCTTGATTTGTGTGTTTGTGGTAGGGGGGGGGGGATTTCTGTTTCCGTAGTTAGGAGGAGTTTTTATTCTAATGGATCTGATTGGCTGGATTTTCAGCTCCTATCCTTTTAGCTTTTTGAACCAAGTAGCTTCCCGTTCGCATTTTAGGTAGAGTTCTGGTGCTATCTGACCTTGCTGACTAACTGTAATGTGGTTCATAGAGCTCTCAACAATTTGTAGTTTGAGAGGCTTCTAGCTGAGATAAACAGGGTAATAATGATTTTGTGGTTGCCTTTGTGATTTTTCGTAGTTATGACATTTAATTTGCTCTGATTATTTCTTTGACTATGTATTTCCATATTAGAGGCGGCAGGGACATTTATATTGTTCTAAATTTTAGACTGAAATGAAATTACACATTATAAAATACAATTAGATCATTGATTAGACATTATCTAGTTTATGCAGTACACTGGCCAGTGTAGACAAATCTAAAACTGTTTACCATTGTGTTCTACATGCAAATAAAATCATATAGAAGTAATATTAGACATTTTAAAGCAATTCCTGATGTTCTTTGCATACTAGTATGAAGATCGCTATACTTTGTCCTCCTGGACGCTAAGAAGTCCGTGGTTTAGAGCTCTGCTCCGGCTTACAGTCAGATCTACATCGTGGAACAAATCCTGAGAAATTGCTGGTTCCATGGTTTACCAACAGACGTACAGTAACACATGATGATCGTATGATGATCTAAATTTTGAATAACTTTTAAATTAAGAATTTTTTTGTACGGAGGATAAATGTTGCACATTTCATTTTTAAGTACATTGATCTATAATATTACACACACATATATATATATATATATATATATATATATATATATATATATATATATATATATATATATATATATATATATATATATATAGTATATATATTTATTTTTATTTATTTATTTATTTTTCTTTCCCTGAGTCAGTGTCTGTGTGAGTGTGCATGCATGCAACCACACTTGCCTCTCTTCCCGGCTGCATCATGTTGGTGTGACAGATGTTTGTGTTTTTGTGTGCATAGTTGCTTAATACTACGGGCAAAACAGGAAGTTGAACAGGAAGTTACCTGTTTTAAACCTCCGACAGAGGGGTGTGTCTTCAGAGGGGAGTAGTTTCGGTTACATTCGCTGCACTTGATCACAATAAAAGTTACCTATGTTTCGGTTGCATATTTGGCATTAGGAGCAGTAGCAGCCATTTCCTTTTTTACTTAAATGACAACAAATGTCTTAAATCCTTACTGTATAAACAACAAGTCATTCAGGCCTTTTAAAAAAGGTTGAACATCAAAACTGCTTTAATCAATGAGAAAGCATGCTATTAGTACTGATTATATTGAAAACATAAACTGTAAGACAATGTTGGAGAGAGCAGAAAAAAGGTAGGGTTGCTGTCAAAATACTCCCCAGTTAGTAGCAAATTAACCTGATGATCAGGACTCGCAGTAACATGATTGATTTTTAAATTATTTCAAACAAAAGAGTCATTTCAGTTTCCCTTTGTACTGATCTATTATCAGCCACAGAAGAGACAAGAATTTCCACCTGCATAGAATCTCCCCAAACCAACAGTATAACATCCTACAGTTACAGCAATTCCACTGAGGTTGATTTAGCATAAAAGGACACCACCACATGTTACAGACATCCCAAGTTTCAAAAACACATTTCAGGGAGATGGTTATCAATTTCTTTTTAAGTTTCTTGTTATTAGAGTTACTGTTGTAAATTTATCATTTTCTTTATCAGGAGTGTGTCTAAACTTTGAAGCACAACTTAATATATTTACCTCAATATATAAATACAATCCATTTTAGGATTGGCAGTCCAAACAGGGAGAGGTGTACAAGAGGAAAAAGATGAGCAAGGTGTAATGTTATTAAAAGCCAGGTAAGTTTCAGTACAGACCGTCAGACAAGAGAAAAACACAGGAAGACAAAACACAAAAGTCTCAGATATGATGTATTGGTAAATGATAGAGTCAGTTATTGGCAGAGGCAATTTGAGCAATTTTTTGAAATTTAGAAATGTAAGTAGAAAACAGTGAAATGTACCTTGCCAGGGTTCTCAGCACCCCTAACCCTCTGACTCTAGATTTGACCCTGATCTGCAGGAATTTAAATTCAAGTATCAGAATGAGATTGGAGGTGTGTCAGGACTCCTGTTTTCGTGTTTGTCTCCCTTCATCCACCAGGAGGCGCCTGGTTCTGGTCCGCCTCCTCACACACCTGCTGATGGTTTCCTCGTTAACGGAGTGTTCTTAAGCTACTGACTGCCACTACCTCGACGCCAGAGTGTTTGCCAGTTTAGGGTACTCTAGCCAAGCTGAGTTTTTGCTGAGTCAAGCTGAGCTTTTTGTCAATCTGAGTTTAAACTTTGTTTTTGTCTTTGCCTCTCGGCAGGAAGTCACCCTGCAAACTGGATCTCTCGGACCTTCACTCCCTGGAAGGATCAACTGAGCTTCAAACTTAGCTGGGATTTAAACAGGATTTTTTTTAAAATTTCTTTTATTTCTTTTATTTCTATGTATTTCTTTTTTAAATGCTTTTTTTTGTAGCACTTTGAGGCCTTTTTGGTGAAAAGTGCAGTATAAATTAAACGAATTATTATATTAATATTATTATTTGGATCCACTTTTCCCCAAGAGATCGTTTGAGCTTCTCACTGAGAAAGGGATTATTCTCCCCTGCGACCCGTTCAAGTATCGCAGGAAATCTGAGTGGCAGTCAGTTTCTCCGTTCACCTACTTTCAACCGCATTCTGGGTAAACCCTATTCCGCCCTCCACCGAATCAGACAAACACTGGAACCACGGCACAAAGACAAGAGTCAAGGATTCAACAACATGAGTCGGCAACCAAGTCCTCTTCCCCAAGTTCACGAGTCAAATTCCCCACTAAACCTGAACTAACCGCTGTGTCTTCCCCTCACTTTACAGTTCCAGTTGAGCAGTGTTCAGAGTAAGACTTCTCCCTCTGCTAAACTTCTTCAATAAAACTCGTTAAACTTTTTCCCTGGTCTCTCTGAATTGGTTTCTCTGCATGTGGGTCCGAGCTTTAGATAAAACCATGACAAGGTGGAAGACTGAGGATCAGTGTATTCCGAACAAATACCCAGGGATGATGACAACAGGCATTTCCTGTTAGCGGTCTCTTCATTTTTCTACACAGAACATTTGGTACACTTCAAAATAAGATGTGCAACATAAATAACTTACAGTAGGTTTGTTCATAGTCGTAATATAAACATTTGTATTATAGCTTCCTGGTTCAAATTGTATGGTGAGATATCAGCCAAACATGTAAACATGGCTAATGTCTTTGAAAACAGCTTATAGCAGCTTCTCAGTCTGTGCCATCAAACATAGCGGCTGAGGTCTGATTGGGGGATCCTTTTGAACACTTAAAATGACAAAAATCACCCAGGCTCTTGTCTGCCTAGCACTTAAACAGAATACATTTCCATAGAGTGAAAACTAACCAGCTGCTCTCAAATCAGGTTTCTGCTCTTTGAAGAGTCGGATATGTCCCGTTATCTGGACTGCACCGCATTCTGATGTTGATGTCCAAAATAAAAAGGGATTCATGGCGTTATTTTCTAATCCATCCAAATTTGCTCAGACTTTCGTATTTCAGTGCTCAGTTGCCACTGAAGATAAATTACTGCGGCAGAATCGTCGCTTATTAACATAGCTTTATAGGCATGAGGGATATTAAATGAGTTATTTCTTAAATAAAAAGTTCATAAATTTGAAAACGTGTCCTCTGTGGATTACTAATAATAATCTCAGAACTGCTCCTAGAAGGTCATTTTGTTTTACTTCAGGAAGGACATAAGCAATGATAGATGAGGCAGAAATAATAAAAGTTTTAAATGGCTCAAGCACTTGTATTAATATTAGAAAAAATAAAGAATAATGATTTTAGCACAACACGCTGCACATGCATCTGAGTGATCTGTTGTCTTCTGTTTTAGTTTGTTTGTCTTCTTTAGAGCCGTTTCACCTGTTTGTGCTGCTAGTGATTAAATTAGACATCCTCTGCAGCCTGAACCCTCTGTGTAAGAGAAGAGCCAGGTGTTTCACAGATAGAGTTATTTGTCATCCGACTTGTTCTCTTTCTGTGTAGGCTGCTATATTATAAGAAAAGTCCCCCAGTTTCCACTGCAGGCACTTGTGTCACGCTCATCACGTCTGACAGCTGTTCAAACCTTATCGCATCTGCTTATTTGGAGAAAAAGTCTGCCGCTATCATTAGCACATTCTCAACATTGCCATATTGGCCCCCTTTTTTTGCATCTGTTCTTAGAAGTAAAGTGTAACTGATGGTATTATCTAAAGCTATGATTCAATAATCTGGTTAATCCTATGGGACTTCTCAGAAATGGGTGTCGTAGGACTGAACACTCGCTGTGCTTTTGGAAAAGTAGGGAGCCTTATAGTCAAGAGTTTAAACTATTTTTGGGATTAAGAGCATTTCCTTTGGAAAGCTAATGAAGAACCGCTGGAGAGGAAAACAAACGATGCTGACACAGATGATGAGCACCCTATAGATGTACATTACAGACTGAGGTAGAAGAAAAACAACTTCTGTTTTATCCCCATTAAACACAAACTGTGGTCCTGCAGTGTGGTGCCGATTAAAATGCACGCTTGTTATGGAGATGCACTGAATTGGATGGCTCCATTGTAAGGGAAGAGGGGCTATGTTTAGACTGGAGGAAAACTAAGGTCATAAGGAGCTTTGGGGTGAAAAAAAGAAAAGAAAAAAAACACCACCTCCTACCCTCCATCCCTTATTGCTTCACACTTTCCTGCAAACCCTGCCATTTCAGAGATTTATAAATAGTGTTAAGCCTGTTCTTGGCTCTCTTGTCGTTATGGGCCGCTCAGTTTGAGTGGCGGTTGTCACAGACAATTTCTATCATACTTTTATAGAAAACGGCTGCTCACTGAGGAGAAGAAAATTCTCTTTGAGGAGGCAAAGTCTCAGTTGGAAGAAAATTGGGAACAACAAACGCTGATCTTTTTTGGCAAGTAATTGTAAAAGCTATAAATATTCTAATTTCTCCACAGGTCTTCAAAGCTTTGGAGTAGCTTTTACTTTAACCAAATGATTTCTGTGTTAAGACAAAAAGAGGATTGTTTCCTTTTCCTATTTGTAACTGAAAACAAATCAAATACAATCAGCATTTTCAGCTAAATTATTAGTTTGTTTTTCTGTATTTGCTAACGGCGCTTTATAATATCTATGAGGCAGAAAATCAGTGCCACATTAAGGAAACTAAGCTTAAACATGTCATCTCTGTCACATCTTTAATCCTGACAAAAACAGGAAGATATAAAATAAGACACTAAAAAATTTGTTTAAGCTAAATAAACAAGGTCACACCAACTAAGTCCTGCCAGTTTTAAGAGCCAGCTAATAAAAGAAAGTCTTGATCCATGTTTTAAAATTTGGCAGTGAAGGAGCCTCTCTAATGATTTCAAACAAAAGAGTCATTTCCTTAAACAAGGAGCAGTGATAGAGAAGTCCATCAGCCTGCTGAGCTTCCTCCTAAAGCTCCGTACCTGCAGGAGCTGCTGTTCTGCTGACCTGACGGACCGAGGGGGCAAGTAGGAGTGAAGAAGCTCAGAGAGGTAAGACGAGGCAAGGTCATTAAAGCACTTAAAAACAAAGATAAGAAGTGTGCTGTGGTCATACTTTGGAGTACTAGTTAAAATACAAGCAGCTGCTTTTTCCACCAACGACAGTAATCCAATATAGGTTAAATAAAAGCAGGGATAACTGTTTCTAAGGGTTTCCTTAAAAGAAAATATTTTAGTTTTGCCAATTGTCTTAACTGATAAGAGCAAGATTTGATGACTGCTCCAGTTTGCTTTCGCCATTTAAAATCACTCTCCACCTTGAAACCCAAATTTGTGACGGTCTATTTAAAATATAATGTCAGGGGTCAGAGGTCCATAATAGTGGAGTCACAGGGATGAAGAGGTACAAAATAACCTCAGTTTCCTTCTCATTAAAATTTTAAAAGTTCAGGGAGATGGTCTGAGCTGTTAAACCAGGTAAGTGACCAACTGAGATTTTCATCTTCTGTTGGATGATCGTGGTCACTTACCTGTGTTTCTTTCCTCCAGAGAGTGACAGTGATTGGGGCGGTGCCCCATCCCCTCCTGCAGCCGTCGCGAGCCGTGGATCCACAGCAGCGTGCTTCTGTTCTGTCGGTTTTTATTTTAATAAACCCTTGAACTCACCTACTGACTGTCTCACCTTGAATACTGGGTCCATCTGTCCTGTTTTATGACAAATACCTCAGTGAACAGTTTAACTTCCAACAGTCAACAGCAGGTTTTTAACTTTGACTTAAAGAACTCAGGCTTTCAGCACTTTCACAGTCTTCTAGAAACTTCTATCAAATAACTGGAGCATAGGAACTAAATGCTGCTTTCCCCTGTTTGTTTCTAGTTCTGTGTGAACAGAGCAGGCTTGAACTAGATGACCTACTTGTACTTATTCTAGAATTTTTTTTGCTTTAGTGAGAACACAGGTAGCAGCATTTTGGATCAACTGCAGCTGCCTGATGGCCTTTTTAGGCAAACCTATAAGGACACTGTTGCAGCTACCAATTCTACTAAAGATAAATGCATAATTGATTTTTTCTAGATCCTGTTTGGACATTAGTCCTTTAATCCTGGAAATGCAATTTGGGTGATAAAAGGCTGACTTATTAAGTGCCTCTATATGTCTTTGAAGGTTCAGGTCTGATTTCAGCCATAATCAGTGGTTTCTGGCTGTAGTGGCTGAAGCTGTGAGCTAACTCTGGATCTCTCCTCCTTTGGCCCTAAGATTATTACCTCAGTTTTTTTTTATTCAGTTGGAGAATAAAACCACATAAATACAACAAAAGTCCCATTTAAAATATACCAAAGAAACAATTTACTAAGACGTTATGATATGTAAATATTTCAATAATAATTGCTAAGTACTGAGGAAAAAAAGGCAATATGTGTAAAAGCAGCACATCCCATTACATGTGGCAACAAGTATAAGGTTGACCTTTGATGACCTCTAAAAACATCTCTTTATATCTTTAAAATGAAAGCGGCACAAATGAAAATTTTTGCTGCACAAACCAGCACAAACGTTCGACACTAATTTTGTCTGATTTGAAGAGGGTGGGGGGGCCAACTTCACTCAGGTGTATAAGCAGCATTCAGTATCAGCATTTAGAATTCCTATTTGAAGGAACTATGAATTATTTCCTCATGCAAAAAGCTTAAATAATAATGCATGGCTTTTGATTGAGAATTTGAAAATTAAGCATTCTTTGGTTATGCAGCAGGATAATAACTGATTAAGTCGACAATTTAGGAACCATCTTCAAGTAAAGCCATTTTACATCTAGTGCAAAGACATCAGGATGTTTTTATTCAGTGTGGTTCAATCAAAAGGTTGGGTGACTAAGATTGGACCAAGTTTTTTTGCAAGGATGTTTAAGACTGATTGTGAACTTATTACACACACTTGATGGGAGTTCCTGCAGCCCATTGTTTCACAATCAGTGCTTTGACTTGAGGAGCATTAGCATTGTTTTACATTTGGCTAAGGTGGTTTCGAAAGCTCCTTTGGGGACACATTTTAATATTTACCCAGGTCACCATTTTATATATATTTTTTCTTGAAATATTAAAGTGTGACTGATAAGAGAACATGAAAAACAGTTTTTCACTACACTTAACATTATAGTCCTTCTTTTGTGGGCAATAACTGATTCTGCTACCTGCAGTCATGACAGAGTAGCAGGAAAAATTGCAAATACTCACAACACTTGGAGAAGTAAATGATGTAATTGGCAGAAAATATGTTGAGTGATCATTTGTGTCTTGCAGTAGTTTTTGATTCACTCTGACAGAAGGGCAGAGTCTCCATACATAGTGCAATAGCTAAGAAACAGTTTTGACTCCGGGGAGGTTGTATGGAGCCCTGCTCTGTGCAGTTAAGGTCTTTGCCCTCAGGACCAAGGTGGATCCTAAGATGTGCTACGCACTGAAGTCTGAATCTGATACTTCTTAACCGTTTCTGCTTGCTAGTGTGACGACATAACACTTTATGTTAACGCTTCTGTTCAATGCATTTCACACATCTCATCTTCTTTGATGTGTAAATTATGCAATATTCTAAAAAGTCTGACATGACTAGCTTGTTAATGCCATCAACTTAGTTTAAAATAAGAGACCTTCCATACCATGGGGAGGTCTTAAACGCAGCCAAATCCTGAGAGTTTTCCAATAATTCCATAGAGATTAGTGCTGCAAAAACAGAGATGAATTTGCTGTCTTTGTGCACAGAAAGAGGTGGATATACAAGAATGACCTCAACAGTAAAACCTATATACTGACGTAGAAAGGCCTCATTGTAATTTACAACTAAGGAAAACTCATCCAGTATCAAAAGAGGTGGTGATGAGGAAAATAAGGCTGTCTTTCACCTGAGCATCTGACTATGAGACTACACAATAAAAATCACTATAAGCTGGATTAATATGATGTTCTGTGAAAAACAAAGCTTCCATTCCTAAAGTAGCTAAACACATTAAAAGGTCCTTCAGATCATCAGATCACTTATATGACGAGAGCGTGCACGAGCCCATTTCTCATCATGCACTCTCTCTTTAAATGTTGCCGTTTGCATCGCCTCATACAAGCTTACTTTCCAAAAGGAGATTTGCAATTTTTTCACTGTCAGACTCACCATCATTACTGTGAGTGAAAATGGGGATGAGCACGTAGGACAGTCTTACGTTAAAATATCACCAGAATGATTGACAAATTAGGAGGGCCACTTAATTTTATGATCCACCAAAAATAAACCACATCCTCCACTATACCTTTAAGAGGGATCCCTTATTGAATGGGTCATGTGACCTGAAGAGTCACTTTATGGCAGTCTGAGCTCTCCTCAAACATGAGAGCTAACTAAGCTAAAAGATTTTGTAAATAAAACATATGACACTTACATAATCAGAACATTGTTTGTTTCTCTGACATAAGGTTCGATCTAGAGCGGGGTGATTCAAGTTCCTGATGGCCGGTATCCTGCAATATTTAGTTGCGCCTTTGGTTCAACACACCGGAAATAAGTAATTAGATGATAGAGGGGAATCTGTAGGAACTGACTGGATACTGAGGAGGTAACTCAGCCATTTGATTCAAGTGTGTTGTACCAACGATCAGTGTTGTGCCTGAACGCATTCATTGAACAAAAGTTCATGAACTCGTTCATATTTTGGGGGAACGTGAACTGAACGTACTGTATTACTGCCTGATGAACGTTATTGTGAACTCGTTCATTCTGGTGTCTGTGAACGGCTCGCTCTCTCAGTTCAACTTCGTTCAATAGGTTGCCAAATTTCTATTCGTTTTCACGCCGTAAAACGTTAACACCGTAAACAGGCCTTAATATGTAGCGGGAAAAACAGCCAATCTGGCAACACCAGCTACCAGTGTCGTAGCCTACAGCCGCGTGCGTCATCAAAACAAAATGCAGCGTGGAAGCCACAGCAGCATGGAGGCGACCGTGGAGGCGACAAAGAAGCAGTATGATCACTTAAAACAGGTTTATGACCAGGTGGTCGGTGAGGATGATGGCAACAGTCTTACATTCCTCTGCAAACTTTGCCCGCCGGCTTATAGTAAAAAATATATAGCATATAGAACTATGAAATGGAATTTCAAATGGAAAAAATTATTAAAATTAAAAAAACATTTGCACCTTAAAGACTACTTTCCTGTTTTTCTTTTAATAATTCCTCATAAAAAAGACCATTCAAGCAGCACATTTTTCCTGATGTTTTTGAGAATATACTGTAGGGGTGAAAGCTGCAGCTGCTACTAGTGTGAAGTGAATGGACAGCAACAAAGCGTTAAAGCAACAATGGGGAAATGCTGTCCCCTCAATGCTAATGTAAACCCTGGTTGGATAAGGATTCAAAACTGGATATGAAGATGAAATCTGACGCACAGTTTCAGTGTTACAACTGATAAAATAATTGCTGTCTGTGGTTCTACACTAGGCTATGGTGTGATTGAGCAATATATATATAAAAAAAAAAAAAGAACTATGAACTAGCTCATTTTTTGGAACTGTGAATTTAGTTCAAAATTTTGAATTATGAACTATGAACTGAACTAGTTCATTTTAAAATGTGTGAACTGAACTTTGAACTAGTTCACGTAGGAAGAGAACTTTCCCAACACTGCCAAGGATGGATCTAAAAGTTGCAGAATACCAGACCCCAGGAACTGGAATTGCCCACTCCTGATCTGAAGGGTTGAATGATGTCTTGTCTTTACCAGTAACTCCTCAACTTCTTGATCTACTGGTCCAAAGCAGTCTGCTATCAGATACCTAAAATACTAAGAGAAACTGCAACACTTCAGTGTTGCCAGTTGCCTTCGGGGTTGCTAAACCTGAAAGTTACAGGATGATTTTGGTTAGAATTATTAATTATTGTACCATGGTCTGAGTACTTGGTTCTGAATGGTTGCAGTGTGTCCAATAAAAAGTGATACAGGACACCTATGCAAAGGTTCTGGTCAAATAGCCTGATTGTTTTACATTACTGAGCTGGATTCGTTTTGAAATAGTAAATTATCCCCAACAGAGCTGCAGTTTCTGTAGACAGGGTTGGTTACCTTGAAAAAGTGTCAAAAGAGATATGAAGTCCACTCAGTCGCTTCTTTTAAACAATTTATGATTTTAATTGTAAATTTTTTTTATTACTAACTGATTTAAGATTTGTTTATTTCCTAAGTGACCATGGTAGATCATAAGCGGTGTAAAGCTTTGAGGTATCATTATCAAAAAATAATGGACCTTGTGTTGGGATCTGGAGGCTTGTCACCTTTCTCCACCAGAGGGAGCCTGAGATCTTCCTCCTGAGGGCGTGAGCTGACTTCTGCACACCTGTTTCCCATCTACTCATCAGGAGACTTTCTTAAAGAGGAGGAGGCTGACACTTCCCTGCCAGAGTGTTTGCCATTAATGGTACCAGCAAACCTGAGCCAGCTAACTCTGATCTGTTTTTCTGATTTTTTGAGAACCTCTCTGCCTCTCAGATCCTGACATATCTGGTTATCTGTCAACTCCTGGAGAAAACTCTCGCTGCCTGGAACCTGCCTGTCTGCCCTCCGCCTCAGCCTCTGCCCTCAGCCTGCCGATAAGCCTCTGGACCCTCAAGGTTCCCCCCTGCCGGTCAGAATACCCCCTGAGCAGGTATTAACCCAATCTGTCGTTAAACAGCAAGTTTCCTGGATCCACTCTAACCGATCTGTCCTCCTCTAGTTGCTTCCCTCCCGTGACCAGCCTGACGAACCAAGACCCCGTTCACATTACTCTCAAAACATTGTCAATAAACCCTTTAACCTTTTTCCTGTCTCATGAGTGTTTCTGCATGTGGGTTAGACGATTAGACCCCAACATGACACTTTGCATTGGATGTTTCACGTCTTTGTGTCATCCATTATTTCTGATGATTGACAACTCATCAGGCATTATCTCATTCTTAATGCTGATTTCATGATTATTAACATTTTTCTAATATACATTTATATCAAAACATTCAAAACTACACAACAATTGTGATATAAAATGTAGCATCTTCTCTACAGTAAGAAAAAGCTATTTGTAGGGAGAAGTGTTTTTGTTTTCTTTAACTTTTCAACATTAGAACAGAGATTTAAAAACAGAAGTAATTCCAAAATTATTTACTATGATTTTTACCCAGGTCCTTGCACATTAATGTCAAAGATATAAAAAAAAGAAAAAGGGCTAGCCATAAAACATCAAATCATACAAAAAGAGAAAAAGGTGAAAGGAAAAACATGTTCTCACCTCCCACCAAACCTCTTGATTCGTAACCCCCCACCTTTCATTTAGAGTACTTGCTCCTTGTTAAAAAGACCAGGCCATGGACGGAGCGGGGGTGGTGATACTCCTAATGAAGATGAATATTCAGCTGTGTTAGAAAGGCTCTTGGACGCTTGCCCAGTCTGCACTTGCTGTTCCAGTAAAATTGGCAGCAAGGTGGGGGGTTGAGGAAGGGGCCCGCTGCACAAGACTGAATTGGAGAAGTTGGATGGAGGAATGGGGTGTTAGATGGGATGACTACTGCTGTTGGCAGACAGGCAGGCATAAGCATCATATTTATGAGAATGGGCAGAGAAAAATGGATGTGCTGTGTTTTCATACACTGATCGGCACTGACCTAATGACTACTGGAGAGAGGAACGCTGACATCCGGCTGCTACCATCTAATGATATACTATACTATCAGAAGATTGCATTGCATTCATCTAAAGAACCAGGTTACAAAATGTCAAAGAGCTGAAGGCCTGTAAGAAAAGATCATTTGGGATATTTCTTACAAATAAAATTCTGAAAACCTGCACCATCCTGGCTATTTAGAGGTTTATGCCAGGATCCTGTTTGTTGACCTCAGCTTTCAACATCATCAACAAACAGATCATTTAATACAAGCTCACATTTCCAGCCACTACCTGACAGTAGATCACCAGCTTCTTGATTGACTGGCAGCATTAGGTGAAGCCCGGGAGTATATTCTATCATATGAGAACCATGAGCACTGGTGCCCTCCCAGGGGTGTGCTCCCTTCCCTCTCCCTCTAACGAAAAGGTCATTTCTAACATGGTGTCTTGTTTTAGTGTATATAAGATATACTCCATATAACTTCATTAGACAGAAAGTGTTATATGTCAACCATTTATTTGTGTTAAATGGGCATAGTCACATTATAGGCCTATAAAAAAACTCTGCATTGTCAGCATGGTAAAATAAGGTTTTATACACAACGCATGTGCCATGGTCGTGTTTTAAGGTTTCTTTTGTTTTTTAGCTTTAGTAGAATTGCAGCACCAGGCACAATAATGAGACATAAACAGATAAAAATGGCACCACATGGCAAAACCAAAGAACTGTCAGAAAGCTAGATACCGACAAATTATACAGCTATAGTCGTGATGCTGGCTGCTCGATGCTGATTGGCTGAACTTGAGGATTTTTGATTGACAGTGGCAAGACAGTAAGGAGGTTTTTCTTATGAGGGAATAGTGATCATTCAGTCAGAATAGTCATCTAATGCTAAACTCTTGCTGTGGATTCTGGACTTTATCATTTAAGAGGGGTTCACAACAGCTATTTCCCGCTTATAGTGATGTGTTTTTGTGTGTTTTAATATTTATTATTACAATATGGGTCATTTAGATCTTTTAACACCACTGAGCCTCCACCTTTGTCAGAGAGAGTTCAGCATAGTTTGCTCTTACAAAGCATGGCACCACAGACCTTTGCAAAGGAAGTCATATTTCACAAAAACAGCTAAAAATGCTAAAATTTAAAATATCTAGTGAAACTTGCACTAGAATAGTGAAGCACATTTTAAAGGGTTAATGTTTTATAGAGAGAAGAAACTAAAGTGCAGCAGATTTATGGGAGGGAAGCTTCCAGGATGCAACATTCTTGATGTAAGAGGACCTTAGAAGAATTTACAAAATCTTTGGTAAGAAATCTGTTTACCATAATCTGAATCACAGGTCTTTATAGGTATAGTAAATCCTCAGCAGATAGCCAGTTAGAAGTAATGCTTTTAAGAAAAAAGAAATTCTATTTTAAACTATTTTTAATTTTTCCAGAGATCAATTTTGATTAACTTGAGCCTTCAAATACGTTCTTACTACGGCTACAGATATAAATTGGCCTGTTTGTATTGTATAGGAAGAGATATAGCTCAGGTTATCCTGAGCTATCTCTATAGTTCTGCTGCTATAGCCTTAGACTGCTGGAGGACATAGGGACCCCTTTTTCATCATTCTGCTTCATTCCATCTCTATTCTCCCACTCTGCAGAATCTGTTATTTCAATCTCTAACGTTCTGCTCTCTCTGCTTTTTCTCATAGTAGCTTCATCTGGTCTGTTCCTGTTTGGCTGTGACTCCATCCTGGAGAGAAATATCAGCTGTGCTGCTGCCATCAACACCTTTGTTCATAGATGCTGGAGATCGGCCTGTTTTCCAGTGTAGTCCTGTTTCTCTGGCTGTGACTGGCTGGAAGTGCTCTCTTCATCCTCTGACATGGGAGCTGGCTCGGTGCTCGTCGGCCTGGTTGTGTGTTTCCTGGATGAGGCCGCCTTTTACAGTTGCTTTTTGTATCCCTGCTTCTGTCTCGGCTTGTCAGCCTCGGCAGATGGCCGCTCACACTGAGCCTGGTTCTGCTGGGGGTTTCTTCCTGTTCAAAGGGAGTTTTTCCTCTCCACTGTCACTACAAACATGCTTAGTTTGAGGGATTGTGTTTGAGTCAATGAGTCGATGCAATCAGCTGGTTTTCCTTAAATAGAAAACTTTTAATCAATTTGACTGGATGATCTGGTTGAACTGTAAAGTGCCTTGAGATGACATGTGTTGTGAATAGGCGCTATCGAAATAAACAGAATTAAATTCAATTGATAGATACTCCCAACAACAGCTTTATAAAGCAACCTGAAAGAGTGAATGATAGAAGTATTGCCATTTCATGGCAGGAGCCAAAGGATAACCTGTTTACAAAATAAATTACAAACAAAACAGCTGAATTTAAAAAAAAAAATCAACAAAGTTCAAGAATATTTAAAAAGTAGTCAAAACTCTTAATACACAAAGATTCACGTTAGAGATGAATGCACTATTATAGCATATAAGATCACAGTATATGATATGACATTAATAGCAGAAGGACATACAGTTGTTTATGTCTTAAAAATGCTCTGACAGAATAAAAAGCCTTTGAGGACCAGCTGCTCTTGTAGTGAAATTAGTCTGGGATTAAAAGGGGCTGAAAGGAAATATAAAACACTTTTCAGATTATAATTTGTGACAAAAAACAGCAAAAACCAAAAACATGTTGATAACGCATGAAATAGATCAACAAACTGGATGAGATTGTGTCTTTTTTAAATCTGTAGTCCTGGAGTTTAATATTTTCCTGCTATGTGCTTAGAAGGATGTTTTTAATCTGGAAACCAGATTATTAATGTTTAGTAGGGGTGTAAAAGATAATCGTTTTGTATCGATGCATCGATCCAACAGCCGACGATCCGATGCATCGACACGTCCGCAAGAGAATCGATTCATTTATTTTTTCCTCCGGTCCATTTTTATCCATTTGCTCCTGGGCGTAATTCTCCCTCCCGTGCTGCGGTGGCGCTAAACGTATTTTGCCCTCCTACCTCGCTTCCTGGTTATACTCTTACAGCAGTGTGTTGCAGTGAGCTTGATGCAGACATTTTTAAATTATGCTCAATATTGAAGCGTGGTCTGTGCTACACGCTGTAAGTCTAGATACGGCCGAGGCGGCGAGGAAGTGGGGGCGAGTTTAGTCCGACGACGGAGGGACATGAGGGCCAAAAAGAGCGGAGATCCAGGTGGGAAAAGGGTCCCAGTATTCTCTCGCACCTCGCTCTTCTAGCTGGTAAAACTTCACGAGTTGTTTTCCGCAATTTCGGTCATAAAAACAAAACAAGCCGACCTCCTGTTTGAGGTCAGCTACAATTTGGGAGAGAAGCAGCGTAGCGTCTGTGGAGGGGGCGGGACGTCTGGAGCCGAGGTATTGCATTGCACTCATTGCACTGATATTCTGCAGTATTTTTGCAGTATTTTTTGATGCAACTTTTCTACTTCTGTTATTTGCTGTTGTTTCTATTAAAAAAAATCATAATGATATTACAGCTTTCATTGATTTATTTCAAACTTAAAACTTTGTTTAGCCTGTAAGGTGTAAAAAAATAAATAAATAAATAATAAAAAAAAAGAAAAATTAACCGATTAATTGAATCGTGGTGTATTCTTGAGTATCGAAAATAATCGAATCGTTGGGTCAGGAAATCGATACTGAATCGAATCGCCATGATGGATGTGATTTACACCCCTAATGTTTAGCACTGAAGTTTATTTCTGATGATCCCATTGAATCTTTCTCTGTCAAGGAGGGGCATTCAGGAGGACCAGCAAAGGGTGACAGGATGAAGTGACACCTAGTGCCAGCTTAAAAAACTTTTTTTTTCTTTTTTTTTTACTTTTTTTCTGCTAATCATGGTATAAATAAACAATGAGAAACAATTCCTGCTTGTAAAGCTTTTGCTTTTCCTCTTTCAAACATAAAATGTTGGATTCTGATAAAACAGATGTACACCATTTTAATCATGTCTAAGTGGACATTTGGCAAAATTTTATTTAAAATTTTATTTTATTCTAAAATGTATTTTAATTGAAACATTTATCTTATTCTATTTTTATGCGTTTATGTATTTTAGCCTTAGCTTTTATCTTATGTACCTTAACTGTGATTCCTGTACATCACTTTGGTCAACCCAGGTTGTTTTAAATGTGCTTTATAAATAAAGTTTGAGTTGAGTTGAGTAACAGCAGCAGCTGCACGTACATCCTCATAAGCTTCCGTGAATTTGGCTCGCAGGCAATGTTAAGAGGTTTTGTCTGTAAAATTTCTTTAGATTATCTCTTTTCTTCAGAGATAAAAAAGTGGTAATTAGTGTACAAAATCATTAACTATAATCTCGCCTTCTAGGACCTTCAACCTTAAAAAGGAAAATTTTTATAATAAATGGATTTCTGACTATTAGCTAGCGTTCTTAACAGCAGGATGTGATTCTAAATCAAAAGATAAGCAAAAATATAAATATCTCTTTTCTGTTCAACTCAGCTCTGAAGCAGTAAATACTGACCCTACTTAAAGAGCGTTTGTACACAGTATCTGATACAAGCACTACACTTTGTCTGTGGTCCCAGCTACAAACACAATCCTGTTGCCAGGTGGAGAGGGAAGAACTGGCAGACATTTAGCTGTTTTTGCTATTGGAAGTGAAAAGAGAAGAAATGTGGGGCAGCTTTGCTGCTTGTTTGAAGTGAAGACAGCCTGTTTGTGAAGTTGAGGCTCAGCTATCAGCTTTCATGTCCTGCTCTTATGTGACCTGGGGAGACCTCAACTTTATAAACCACGCTCACTATATTCCCTAAAAAAAAGCCACTATATTACTGCAGTACCTGTGGGCCTTAGAAGCCCGAAGCTTTCTGAAGTCTCAGGTACAGACATTAAAACATTCCCGCGTGTTTACCTGAGGAATAAATAAGAGCTGTAAGGGGATGATGTGACAGTTAATTTCAGGCTGCATAACAATGGCAAAGCTGTGACATTTCATGACGATTCTTTTAATGATACTGTCACACTCCATCAGCATTCCCTCTCTGATGCCCTAAATGATTGTGTGATTAAACATGAATTAAAAGTAAAACCATGAAATTGCACGTCCTCCAACCACCTTCTCTAAAGTTAAAAACCCAGCTGCTCTTAACAGGAGTTTCTTCTTTTTTTTGACACAACTGCTGATCCAGCTCTCCAGGATGAGGGCTTCAGAGACTTAGACGTTTTTTTGCCGCCTCTGCATTTCTACGGAGGGAATTGGCAGATTATTTGGTCAACCTCGATCAGTTCCACCACAGCTTAAAGGGGATACATGCTCGCTGACTAATATTGCCCAGAAATCCATCAAAGTCAAAAGGGCCTGTCCCCACTTTTAAACCTTGTGTGTTCCAATCAAGCACTCGGCGCATCAAAGCCATCACAAACCAAGGCTGCACCCCGCCTGCGCCTGATGCTGACAGTTCCCAAACAAAATAAATTATGCTGTCTGTGTGCATGAGAGTGCCAACTGTAACGTCAAAGAAGACGACACTTAACTTTAATCTTTAAAGCTCCCACCAGGCATAATGCACTTTTTTTTACCGGTTCCATATACTTAAGAATTAAAAAAGGAGTTAATTGCTGGATTTCAACTTCTCAAGAGCTTTGGCCTCTGGGTCACAAGAATAGCTTACTATGGAAAGACCTTGTTGTACTTTATGGGATGCAAAGCATTCATTTCCTGGTAACTTTTTCTATTATGTTAAGCATATTCAAAGATTTCAGTGTAGATGACTGAAATCTTATGTAAAAAAAACAAAAACAAACAAAAAACACATGTGTTCTTAGATTAGTGTGTCTGTTTCCTGTGTATCTGTTCTGTCCACTCAAACCCCCAGCCTTATGGCAGATGGCTGTTCACACCAAGCCTTGTTCTTCTGGAGGTTTCTGGCTGTGAGATAGAAGTTTTTTCTCCACTGTCACTGCATGCATAAATAAATAAACAGCATGCACGCTCAGTGTGAGGGATTGCTTTAAAGTCAATGACACATTGCAAGCGACTGTCCACTGTCACTACCAATCTGTCTGTTTTATTTGATTGAAATGACTGTAAAGTGCCTGTAGATGGTTGGTGCTCTTTTAAAATCTATAAAATCTATATAATAATAAAATAGAATAGAATTGAACTTTATTGTAATTACACTGTCACAAGTACAAAGCAAAATGTAGTTGGCATCTATCCAGCAGTGCTATAACAGATATAAATGTGTATTATTTTACATGAGACTATGTATCTATTGACTATAAATGATATATATAAACAGAGTAATTTTGAGAGGCTATCGGGCAAATAAATATAAAAAACTATATGCAGATTATAAAGGTTATACAGTGATTTGAACTGAATGAATAATTAATCTTCTATTTTTTAACAAACCTAAATCCTAAAGTTGGGGCTTCGATTTGAAACCTTCACCTGACACCCCTAAATTGAAATCCTGTGCAAACATAGCATGATCTATTCTCTGTGAAGGCCCGTGCATGTTGTGAAGATTATACAAAATACAAATTAATTTGTATAAAAAGTTGAAGTCAATTTGTAAAAAAAGAATCTTGTTCAACCAATCATTTGTAAGATAACAGCAGACTGGTAAAGCTCTATGTTAAAAGAAAGACAGCCATAAAGATTCTCATGTTATGTGTAAGGCAGAGCTTCTTCTTCCACATATGGATGAGGATGTTCTTAGACTGAAAAATAAATTTTTATTGGACACAACACTCGGTGAGACTAAAACTAAAGAAATTGTTCATATTTTTGGAGCTGTAAAAACAAAAAAATCTAAAAAGACATTTTTGTGTCACAGCTGTAGTTATTTAATTGATTCTAAACTGTTTCAGCTGATTATCTTACCTATGCGGTGTACATTACATGTGTCAGTCTGGCCAACAGGCTGGGAAATTAGCACCAGTGGCGTCAATAGGTTTCTTACACCAAGGCTCTAGCCTCCCTCATACTTTCTTAAGCCCTCCTAAATTATTTAATCTAAGGCCCTGTCCTATTCCTCTCATTTGGCTCTAAGAACACTCCAGGGAGTTCCCTACACAGAAAAGTCCACTTAGCCAGTGAAGTGCAAGTGAAGATTTTCTCCCTAAGAAATGGGACACCACTAGCTGCAAAATTACACGACAGCCTAGTAGATGGCTGTAATACATTGCCTGTAGACATCAGCGACGTGTCCAACTACAACATAAGAAATCACAGCGTGAGTCACAACCTTTGCTGAATGAGTTCTGGGAAGCCACTTTGTTCAAAGTCAGGGATCATTTTAAGGGTTGAAGGGCACTCCCCTCTAACTCTTAAAATTATAGGGACACACTACCCCTACACTTGAACACGCAAAACCGAGTGCTAGGGCCCAAAATGAGGGCAAGTGATAGAAATGAAAAGGCCTAATTCATGTTAATGTTTTAAACACTGACATTTTTGACCGTTTAAAAACCTGCGGACCGCTACGGATGGATGTCAACAAGACAACAGCGGGAAATAACGGACGGAGGAAGAGATGCGGGAGACGGAGAAAGCGGAGCTGCAGAGGGGGGCTAACTACGGAGCCAAAGAGAAATCCCCCACAGACCACCGCTTCCATCAATCCTGCTCTCTAACGTCCGCTGATTGGAAAACAAAATGGATAATAACTTCTGTAAGGGTGAGGGGAGCAAGGATAGCCAACCTGCCAGGACCAGATGAATAGCAGCATAGCCTAAAAATGGCCACAATATACACTGAAGATGCATCTAAAATGGTTTTAAAAGGTTTTTTGTTTTTAAATAAATAAATAAAAACTCTACAGTAAACTAAAGAAATGTTATTATAATAATACATTGTAGAGATATATAACAGATGTGATTTTGAATGGAGCGTATTAAATCAAAATTGCAACAAAATGAACTTTGGAAATGAACTTGGAAAGGAATATAGATCTAAATGAGTAAATTTGAAGCATATCTGTCTCTTTCCCTTACTTAGAGTTTGTAGAATAAACTGCTGCTATTAAAAAAACCAAACACTAAATTTGTATCAGTTGACCTATGTGTCACCCTTTGCCCATGAGGCAGCTCTCAGGGACAACAAAAAGGTTAAATAACCCCCCCACCCCTCTTACGTTTCACAGAATAGAGTCATTTGTGATACAGATAGTGTTCTAATTTTATACAATATCTGCGATGAATTATAAAACATCTCAGTCAAGGTGCACAATAACAGATTTACAAACCCTGGGCTGCTATTTAGAAGAGTAATGTTTAAAAAGTAGAGATAGCTAAAAAAAGTACAAAGGTAGAAAAAAGTGTTTGCCCCTCTTCTGATTTTCACACACTTAAAGTGTTTTAGAACAATAAACTTATTGAAATATTAGTTACTAACAGCAGCAGTAGACAAAAAAAAAAACTGCTTTCCAATTAAAGCTCTTATTATTAAGAGAAAAATAAATAAAATTCCTTTCAAACCAACTTTTTTAACAACTTTATACAAATAAGCCAAATGAACCCAAAATAATATTTTCCAGAGCTTCCTACCATTTTATTCACATGTGGGTTAATATGTAATCAGGGGCGGATTTACCATTAGGCAAAACTAAGCAGTTGCCTAGGGCCCCAAGTTCCTGGGGGCCCCATAAAACTCCTTTTCCATGCAGCTATTACTTATTTGTGCACATTAATTATGTTTTAAATAAAAATCCCTTAATTAAAACACCAGCAGAATGCTTACAAAATTAAGCGTGTCTCATTCAGTGACTTTTCAGACCCCTCTAGCGCTTTTATTAAAAAAAAACTCCTAGCGCCAAATCTAGTGCCTTTTTTCTGCTACTGGAGACTTTGGCGACAGCATATAAAAGCAGCGAACTCTGCTCTCCAGAGCAAGTAGTCTTGTCCGCTGTCATGATTCATGCAGCTATTATTTCATCCAAATGAAAAATGGAGAACAGATAAGCAGATCATGGCTTGTCTACAGTGGAAAGAAGGACTGGGTTATTTACTTTTTCTGTCGCCTTTTTGGAAACACAGGAAGTAGCAATCAGCTAAGTGAGCTTAGTTTCATTCCTTTTGAAACAACATGAAAAGTCAGCTGAGTACAAAACAGAGGAAAACAAGAAAAGGGATAAAACGTAGAACAAATAATGTATGTCTATTATATTAAAAATTCTGTATCTGTATAATGGGTCTGTTTTATGTTTTGTCTTCTTAATTCAGAGGGCCCCCGGTCTGTCTTTGCCTATGGCCCCGAATTTCCTAAACACGCCCCTGAATGTAATTGTGCAATTAAAAAATATTTAGGAACAAACAGTTATTGTGTTCTCAGCAAACATCATGGTATTTGCCTTTATGTTGATTAGTTAGATCCGTTTATTGTGTTTTAAGGTGTTGTGAAGGTGGAGGATTTGGCAGAGAGATGCTGAGGAGGAAACAGATTAACAAACGCACATCCTGTGTTTGTTGTTGTTTTGTATGGAAAATATATTTGTTTAAAATATTTACCCAGTTAGGTATCCCTGTTAAATTTGTTTCATTAGTGGAAAAGTACAGTTTTTGTAGAAATGTTGTGCAGTTATTTTACATCCTTTATATTACCTGGGGGCTAAACCCCTCCTGTTTAAAACCTCATCTCTCCCCTTGTGGTTAAAATATCCAATGTGTTCCAGATCAGCAGTTCTAGCTGCTGATCACTCCCTCTCTAATATGTTAACACTATTTTCATCATTTTGACACATGGTGAAAAAATTTGAAGGGGTTTAATATTTGTGTGTGCCGTCAAATAAAGCAGGAAGCTGTCCAACAACTCCACACCAAGGCTAAAAATGTGTGAAAAGCCCTTTTTTTTTTACAGTAAAGTGCTAAATGAGTCACACATCCCTATTATTAACAGAAATACAATATATGTGTGTAATCAGTCCACTTAAATGTTTTCTGCTATGTACAGTTGTTGTAAGTGCAAATCAAATGCATTATATAAACAAACTAAGGAACGATTTCGGTATTTTTTTTAGTACGTTTTAATAATACATTTTATAAACATTTATTAAGCCCTATTTGCATAGGAAAAGCAGTATCTGGGGTAGCACATGTAAGATATAAATAATCTGTGGAAAATAATAAATAAGCCTGAGATTCTACTGAAAGCAAGCGAAAATCTTTTGGATATGATGTTAGCACTCTATTGCTCTGCGTTTCTGTTAGCTTAACAAAATCTGTGAATTTGGTCCATGAGTGGGTAGGGTTGTCACGGTACTAAACTTTTCAACTCGATACCGATACTAAGGAAGATTTTCAATACTCGATACCATTTTCGATACCACAAGGATAAAAACAAAGACTCCAAAATTCTACAGAAATATGTTCATTAATAAATAAAATACAATAAATAAATACAATAAAGGTTGTATGCTGTGCACAATATTAAGCAAGCTTGATGAAAAACTTATAAAATTAAAATTAAGTGTTCCCTCCTTGGCTATGCTTTACACACATAATGACGCTAGCCAAACCGGTTAAAAAAAATAATAATTCTCAGCAGCTGCACCTCTTACAAAAAAAAATTCTGAAACTGAAAAGTGCGTAGAATTATTCAATCACACAGTGTTCAGAAAGTGCATTTTCCTCTATTCTGCACTTTAGATGAATGACTGCTTAGGTGCCACTGGTGGTAGCACTGTATCGATACTTTTAAAAACAAGTATTGTATCCGGATACAACGTTTTGACAACCCTATGAGTGGGACACTGAGATCTACCTGCTGCCTCTCCTTCTATCCCTCAGCATCTGGTCAGTAAACATCAAGAAAAACACACACTGTTCATTTATTAAATACATCTCTGTGGGATAGTAAGGCGATGGAAGTAAAACAACGTCATTGAAAATTGCCTTTTTTTTTTATTTACACCGAATTTTAAACACTGAATTTTTTTACACATTGAATTCCTTACACTGAATTTTTATTCAGTTGCAAACAATTCAATTTGGCTGCAAATGTGTTGACCTTTTGATGAACTCAAGCCAAAGCGATCTACACCCAATGCAGTCCAGCAGCTTCTAGCCAATGAAATTAACCCATTTTGTCAGAAAAAAAGGAAGTTTGCTGCCGGCCGCTTCTTCCGCATTAAACCCAGAGCCTTGGCAAACAGGGGTTCAACACTGTGAGCGGCTCAGTTATTTCACCCAGTCCGATTAGATGAAAAACTCTAACGGTCGTCTATTAGTAGCTACCTGGTGTTTTGTAATCATATCTATTTAACAAGAAAAACTCCTCACCAGCTTCATTCAGCAGGGACCAAAGCTATGCCCAACTGTTGTGTCGTGACCAAATGAGCTCATGTGCAGGCAAATTTTTTGCAGCTGAATCTTTTTTGCAGGCAAATCTTTACCAGATATAAATTCAGTGTAACGAAGTTAATGTCTAAAAAAAATTCAGTGTTTAAATTTCTGTGTTAAAAAAGAATTCAGTGTTCAAAATTTGTCGTACAAAAAAAAGCCGATTCCAATGAGACAGTTTTTCTTCCATATTCCATATAAGGCGGTTAAGTTGAAAACTTACATGAGAAGCTGTTCGACCTTCTCATGTATCCTAAGGAGGAGGTCATCATGGCAGCTGTGGTCAGGAAGCTGCAGCGTCTGAAACCTTGCTTCCAACACGGTGCACTGAAGTATAAAAAGTCAGATGCATTTCCGCTGTATCTGCCTGAAATATTACTGAAGATTACAATTTTTGCATCAACTACAGTGGTGGAATCACATGTTGTAGCACATTGCATGGCATCCTTGCTGCAGTGTCTTCTTTGTAAAGATGTTCAAAACCAAGTAAATAATGTTTTTGCAGTTTTTTCTTATCTCACACTAAAAAAATGGTACAAAATGAAACCTTTAAACGCAATACATTGAATATATTTGCAGTTGGAAGGGTCATTATTTGTTACTAAAATAGTTAGCACCCTCAACATGCGGCCAAAAATATTACATTTATTTATCTTTGTTAGGTTTCTGTTTCTGTTATGTTTTTCTTTTGCTCCTTGATTTCTAGTGTTTAGTTTTCTTTTCACCATGTTTCTTTATCCTAGTTATTTGATTATTATTTTGTTGTTGTTTTCTTATTAGTTCCTGTCTTCCAGGTTTTCCATTTGTTATCCTCTGGTGCCCCCTTGTGTCCTCTTTCTCTTGCTCTGTTTTCTGTTCAGCCCTCACCTGTTTTCAATTCCCTCATTAGCCCTCTCCCTGTCTCTGTCCCCTTTAAAAGCCCTCCCTCTTCAGTTCCTGTTTGCTGGATTCTCGTCTTACATCTCGTCTAACGTCTGTCTGCCTTCCTCGTCTCTCCCTGGCTCCTTGAGTTTTGGTTTACCCCTGATGTCCCCTTGGTTCTGGTTCATTTGTTATTTTGTTGGACTTTGTGATTCCTGCCTCAGTTTCTGTGAACCTAATTAAACCCACTTAAATTCACCGCTGCCTACTTGTTTCTGCATTTGGGTCCTCCAAGCCAACACCGTTTTCTGACAATCTTAAGTTAAATAAAAGTTTAAGCCCCACTAAAATGTTAGGTTCAGAAATGTAACGAATGCAGCGGTGAATTTAAGTGGGTTTAATTAGACACGTCAAGTGAGAAATAACCAGCATTAATTTCTTCCTTTGGCATAGCTAATCTTTGTCCCCTGTGTTATATTTTAGATTAAAGAAGACTTTTCTCCATAGCTCACCATTGTTAGAGTGTGACTAAGGTCTTATGTGCAGGAGAGGCTTTACTGATGCATTAGACAACAACTTTTATGGGACTACCCACAGAGTACAAAGAAGCACAGTTTATTAAACCAGATGCTCTGGATATTCATTTTGTCTGATTTAGACATCTATGTGTTTTAGAGAATGCTAATGCAAAGAAAACCCAGCTGTGCCGTGTGATTTTGCTCTGCCTTACACATGGCAGGAGGCAGCTGGTGACAGAATCACGGATGAGTCATGGAGATGAGTCATTTTGCTTATGAGATATAGAGCCTGAAACATATGAAACATCTTGAAAGTTTCCACATTTTGTCACAATACAAAGGCAAACCACAATGCAATTTATTTGGATTTCATGTCGCAAACAAAAGAATTACCCTATTTTCCAGACTATAAGCCGCTACTTTTCCCCCACGCTTTGAACCATATGGCCTATAAAAAGGTACGGCTTTTCCGTGGATTTTTGCTAACCACCAGAGGGGGGGAGTCAAAGTTGGAAATTAAAGATTAAGGGGCGCTATGCGTAGAGCTCCCCCTACAGGTTTGGTGGGAGACAGTTGAGTAAATATCAGTGGCTTATAGCCCAGTGCTGCCTATACAAGTTTCCAGTTTTTTTTCAAAAAAACTTAGTGGGAGCGGCTTATACTGAGGTGCGCTCAACAGTCCAGAATATACAGTATTGTCCAAAAAAGTCCAGTAAAACAAAAAAAATATATATATATATATTTAAATATATACATATATATATAGGGTGACAAAACGTCAGTTTTTTTTAGAAAGTGAGGAAATGTCCTGATTTTTTAAATTACCTTAATTGGACCATTAAATTTACAGGCACTAGGGCACTGAGCACGACGCTGTGTGTGATGTAATCCCTGAGTCCCTGATTCAGTGCGGGCAGCCCTGTTCTTAATCAGAATATAGATAGCGTGGCTCTCAGTACGCCAACAACATGCAAAAGCGCAAATGTATGTTTACCAACGATTTATAAAAGAGTTTCCCCGCTTTCAGACCGGGTCGAGACAAACAGGAGGCCTTGTGCACAGCGTGCAAAGCAGGCACATATGTGTCGGTGTCCAATGCAGGTGCAAGGGATCTGAAAAGCCACCTGGACACTGAATAATTCTTGCTACACAAGAGGTATTTTTTGTTAATTAGCTCATTTGTTCATTTATTTTTTCCAATAGCCTACAGAACAGACATTATTTTGTTCATTGCTGAGGCTGAGTATCATCAGTTATTGGGAGTTGAGAGTTATTGTTAACTTTTATTGTTAATTGAGGGATGTTTAGATAAGACATTATTTCTTTCATTGTGCTATTCACTCATTACAGGAATTGTTAAGCATTTTTAATAAATACATTTTGAATGAAATTATCATTTGTTATTGGAGTTATTGCTGTTGACTTTTACTGAAAAGCATTTTTAATAAATCAACTGTAAATATCATGTTATTGTAGGATTATGTAGGCCTAGACATCTCTATGCATGGGAACAGAGATACACCCCCCCCCCCCCCCCCCCCCCCCCCCGCTCCCGGTGTCCTGGTTTTCCCAAATGAAAATATGGTCACCCTATACATATATATATCTCTAATGTGAAAAGCTTTAGATAACTAAACTAGCAGGCCATATTGACTATGTATAGCAGGGGTGTCAAAGTGGTTCCAGAAAGGGCCGTGTGGCTGCAGGTTTTCTTTCCAACCAAGCAATAGCACATCAGACAAGTCATCATGTTCAGATTGGACTCACTTGATGAGATGACTGGAGTCTGGTGTGCTATTGCCTGTGTTCCTTAGTCATCATGGTGCAGTAAGCTCAGTAATGTCTTCTAACAAGCCTCTGTTGCCTAAACAGAATAAATGGACTGCACAAATACCTTTGGATTTTAATACACCACAAGTGTTAGATGCACACCTGCATATAGTAGAAAATCACAGCAGGCATTCTCTTGACTATATTGTAACAAGCAATATTTTAAATATCAAAGGATATCTAAGAGCTATTGAAACCTAGGGACTGATCCTCAAAACATGCAACCCTGCTTATATGCTTAGAGCAGTTCTTCAAAAAAGGTTGCATGTGATCTGTGTTTGCAAATCAGCAGGCAGCTTGTGCACACCTTTTTTTGTGTTTATGCCATCATCTATATGTAGATCATGTTATAGTGACCAAATTCCTGGAAATGTAAAAATTTACCACTTGCAAAACCATTTTTCCAAAAGTGAAGCTGCAGTTTTTGCAGCAGATAAAGATTTTATCGTTTTTTGTAGTATTTTATATTTTAATATATCCAAATAAGTTTAGTTATTTTTATTTTATTCTTATTTTATCTGTTTTAAGTGCATTATATTATACATTATCTAGTATTATCATTATCGTTTTTGAAATAATCATGATTATTACCTCCACATGCCTTTGAAGCTCATCTTGTTTCTATAGAAGTAGCAGTAGAGCATGCAACCTGCTCATTTTAAAGGAGAGGAAAAAAACTGGTGAATGCGTGCATGTCTTATGATCACTAACAACATGCCTAAGTTCATATTTGAAGTTTGAATATCAGGCTCCTATTTTTTCAAAGGAACAAAAAATATGTCAAGTAGAGCATAAAGGAAAGAGAGAGGAGAAAAACTTGACTTAGACCTTATTGGTGGAGTGGAAAGCTTGTTAATAGGAATGTTACTTCCAGTCATGGTGACAAATAATGATTTTACTGTAAATTTTATTTCTTATTGCTTATTTCAAAGCTAATTCAGCATTGTGTATCAGTCTATGCCAAAGGTTACGGATTAGCGGACCACGGTCCAGATCCAGACCCACCTGCTGGCTAATCTGGACCCAACCTCATTTAAAACATTTATAAATAACCGCATATTGTCCGACGACAGTGTCTAACTTCACTTGCACCGCTTCTCCTGTTAATACGGTAAAGCCCTCCGGGACCAGGCAGCCACCAGGGACGTGATGCATATGAGCCAATGAGCTGTCAGTCTGGGTTGCTGCTGCTGCTACTTTTAGACACAGCAGGCAAACCTGTGGCAAACCCACTGCTCTCATTAAGCCAGAAAAAAATATATATAAATAACAAACGAGTTATATAAAGGAGTTTTATAAAATATGTGAATCAGGAAATTGTCTATATATCAAACTGAATGATTGTTGTTCTCTACAAAAAAAAAAAAAAAACACTTTAGATTTCTAGTTATATCCATCCATCCATTATCTGACACGCTTGTCCCACTTGGGGTGCCTATATCCAGCTGTCAATGGGCGAGAGGCTGGGTCCACCCTGGACAGGTCTCAAATCCATCACAGGGCAACACAGAGACAAACAGGACAAACAACCATTCACACACACCAGAGAATCTAGAGAAGCCAATTAACCTAACAGTCATGTTTTTGGACTGTGGGAGGAAGCCGGAGTACCCGGAGAGAACCCACTCATGCTCGGGGAGAACATGCAAACTCCATGCAGGAATAGACCCCAGGCGGGGAATCGAACCCAGGACCTTCTTGCTGCAAGGCAGCAGTGCTACCCACTGTGTCACTGAGCAGCCCGAATTCTAGTTTTATATTTTTTTTTAAATAAATAAATAAAATAGATCTCTAGTTCTATCATTTTTTATATATTTTTTAATTTAAAACTGATAACATGGATGCATAAAAACCTCATTTAATTTCAGTGTTAAATTCTGTTTAAAGTAACGGATACAATTAAAAATGTCTCCAGTCCTTTACTGGTTGTTTTTTTCTTTTTGTTTTTTCACCCTGCTGATTTTTAATTGGTTACCCCTGCTCTATGCTAGTCAATCACCATAAAGTTAAAAGAATGAAAGAAAAAGGGGAAACAAAGTATTGGCGTGGGAATATATTTTACTTTATATGTGGATGAATGGAAGTTTTAGTGCAATATCTCAATCATTGAGAATCCTTGAAGTCCTATCATTTACTCATTAAAAACTCATTATTATTAGGAAAATGTTACAGTCACTCAGTAAATACTAAGACGCTCATCTGTAAACTTTAATAAAGGCCAATGAAAGCATTTGCTAAGTCATTGTAACGTGCAATGAACCAGCACAACTTAACATCATTAATATCCAACTACACCGAATATAAAGTGACAATACTGCAACTCCTCATTCCTAATTAATAGTAAGTTCATCTAAAAATAGTTTGGAACATGTAAAAAAACAAAAAAACATCCATTATTTTACTTTTGTTGAGGATAATTAAACCTGAAAGCCTTTATTTATTTTTAATCAAGCTAAAATGATGCATCTTTTGTTTCAAATGCTAATGTGTGAAAATGAAGCTGTCCAACAGAGTTCAGTCTTTAAATGCACCATAAACTTAAACTATTCCTCTCTTACCTGCAGTCATTCCAGATAGTTAACCCTCCAAAGACTCCCCTCCCTCCAAAGCTCTTTCACAAAAGTATGTATGTTTATATCCACATGTGTATATATATATATAAATGTGCGTATATATGCGCGTGTAATTACGTAGGTCTTCTGGTTGTGGGTAGCTGTAAGTGACTGGGAGGGGAGTTTTTCAGCACAGGTCCCACGGGTTGGCTGTCTACTCATTTGTTAATGACAAGCATTTGGGGGAGTCATCGATTTCCCCTGGCACTAATTAAGAGCAGGCTCATTAAAACGTTTGCAATACATCCTGTGTTAACTTTGCAGTCGTTTTGTTGCTCTATTTTTTCCCCCCATTCTGTGTGTTGTTCATCTTTTATTTTGCGACAAACAACCTTGTGACATCAGAGAGAAAAATTAGGGGAAAATGCAAGAGGTCCTTTGATTATTTAGCTTTTGGTTAAACAAAGGGACAGAAGTGGAAGGTTAAGTTGCAAAATCTGCACTCATCTCACATTGGCATGATTATTTATTGTATAAAAATAACAAAAAAGCAAGGTTTTTGTTATTTTATTCCAAAAAAATGCTTCAAGAGGGAAGGGCCGCTAAGGATTAGTTGTAAATATTTAACACAACTGTTGAAATAATAAGAGAAAACTCTTGGCTTTGATTCCAGCTAAGCTCACTAACGGTGGGAGGCATTTGAGCAGACATCCATTTAGGAGTGCAATCTGTCTTAAAAGCCCATGCCTCTTATTCCGAGCAGCCATATTGATCCGTCCAACTGTTCTTCTTGTGTGTGTTTATGTCTGCTGCCAGGTCAGATATGTGTTCTTGGAGCCTGCCAATGTCCGTGCACTGCTGCCTGACCACAGTTCATGAGGTGATTTGTTGGATTCTGGCTTACCTTTTTTTTTATTTCTTTTCTTGTTAGAGTTGTAGCCTCCTGTCACTCTCTTTTCCAATTGTTTTTTTTTCCCTGTAGGAGGATGAAGATAACAACATATTTGTTGTTACCCTTACAGCTCATTGAATGCAAGCTTAATTAAATTTAAAAAGTAACTTAATTAAAAGTAATTATTCTACTATCATGGAAAAAATATTAGACCTCAATATGTTTGTTTTTTATCTTCATTTTTTCCTCTAGGTGATATACTTTTAAACAAGAAATTTAGGAAAACAAGAGTGATGTAGCAGCATGTATTTTCATGCTCATAATTCAGTAATTTAAAAATTACATAAATGAATGATATAATCAGAATGAGCTCTAAAGCAAGGCTGTCTCACAGCTACTGTCTCCTTTTTACATTTTACATTAAATATATTCAAGATCCTCACAAAAACTTTATCAGTTGAATAAGATAACAGAGTAAACGAACTATTAAGAGTTTGCAACAACTGGCTTTATTTTTTTTTACATCACCACTGAAGAATTTTGACCCAAATTCCTTTGCAGATCAAGTAAGCCATGGCCGGAGACGGTGGGGACAGACCAGTCTGTTGTCCCGGGCTTGGAATATGGGAGAGTCCAAAGACACACCCTGAGTGATAGTTTAATTCAGCTCTGTCCAAAGACAACCCTATATACAGTGCGCATAAAGCAAGCAGGGAGAGTCAAACATGCACAATCAAATGCTCATTTAGATAAAACGTACTTCATCTATAGTAGGACCTCAGGAGTACAGAAAACAGATACCGTGATATAGTGATCCTTTTGGAGCTTGAAAAAAGAACAATGAGGAACGCTTATTAGGGACAATACAAGATATCGTTCATCGTGCCCCCGTCAGGGGCGTCAACTGACTCAAAACTATACAGGGGCACAATCGGGCGCCAAATAAAATGCGAGCGTACATGGCGCGCAAGCAAAATCATTTTCGGGCAATTATTTATTTTAAAAAAAGCATGGGCACAGATAATTAATGCAAGCATACAAGCAAGCATTTTATAGAACATATTTATTATTATAAAGCATCATAAATAAATTGTACAATCAGATTGTTATTTTCTGCATCATTAAATATCTACCTGAACCAACTGAATTGGCCCACTTGGGAACTTAGAGGGGAACGCCGTTTTTTTTTTTACATTGGGCCCTTGATTTAACGTCATTACATCATGTTCTACTCACCAATATTAGTTTTTTTGTCATTCTGAGCCGTTCTGAAGATATTCCGTTAGGTTTGTTAGGTTTATTCTTTATACATCATGTGCATTTTTATTCTGTTAGCCAGATTAGACAGAGTAGAAGGCCTTCCTTCACATGGTGGATGTCACTGTGTGTACGGAGGTCATCTAATCAGGACAGCCTTTGTGTCTTTAAGAAAACCCAGGATATGGGCACATCTTGGAGCCGGTCTGATAGAGGAGAGCTATCTGTAACCCTTAAGCATAGAGGCAAGCTGCATATGGGTCAGGGCATTGATGGCGTGTCAGTTTCTGATACGGACAGCTAAGCATCCACCTGATGCAATACATAGACTCATAAGGTATAAGAAGCAGGAGATGACCTTGTTCGTTACTCTGTCCTGTAACGACCTGATCTGGAATAAACTCTGTCACTTTTTTCCTCCTGTTTTATAGTCCTTTTTATATGTTTTTATCCAGTTTGAGTTAAGAGTAGTAAATAACTTGCTCCCAGGAAAAGAATCGTGAGGAAGCCCCGAGGCGCAACAGCTTTTTTAGGGGACATAATTTCCTTATTTAACAGGTTATATCTAAGTAACGTCTTCCTATGGGCAACGACTTGAAGGCACAAACTAAACTGTTCATCATTTATTCTTTATGGTACGCCAGCATTCAGAACATGTAGGCGAATCACTGTCCCCCAGACAACCGCGGTTATATTTTTTATAAATATATATTTTTTTAAACAAAATGGCGCATGTATGACGTACGACATCCACACGCTCTACCCCTTCTATTCATTCTAGCTAATCTGAATCCTTCAATTCCATTTGGAGAGCGGGATCATCTGTGGTCGACAATCTGGGATTCACATGGAAAATAATAGAATATAGTCTACTTTTTGTAGATGTTTGTTAATTAACATAGTTGCTCTTAAATAAACACATTCTCAATAAAATTTGTTTTTATATATTAAACAAATATAAAGCTGACTAATACCTTATCAAATCATTAAGGTAAGGCAAGGCAAGACAAATTTATTTGTATAGCACAATTCAGTACAAAGACAATGCAAAGTGCTTTACATGATTAAAATACAGGAAGATAAAACAGAATCAAAGCAAGTAGGAAAAAAATAAATAAATAAAATAAAAATGCAGAAACAAAAAAGAATATTAAAAACATTTGGATTAAAGAAAATATGTTTTAGTTGAACTATTTAACTAGAACAGTCTGAGGCAATCCTAAACAAATGTGTTTTTAGTCTTGATTTAAAGGAACTCAGGCTTTCCGCACTTTTGCAGTTTTCTGGAAGTTTGTTCCAGATAAGTGGAGCATTGGAACTAAATGCTGCTTCTCCATGTTTAGTTCTGGTTCTAGGTCTGCAGAGCAGGCTGGAGCCAGAAGACCTGAGTGGTCTGGAGGGTTGATACACTGATAGCAAGTCTGTGATGTATTTAGGTGCTAAGCCATTCAGAGATTTATAGACTAACAGAAGGATTTTAAAGTCTATTCTCTGAGATACAGGGAGCCAGTGGAAGGACTTTAGAACCGGGGTGATGTGCTCTACTTTCTTAGTCTTAGTGAGGACACGGGCAGCAGTGTTCTGGATCATCTGCAGCTGTCTGATCCACTTTTTAGGCAGACCTGTGAAAACACCGTTGCAGTAATCAATTCGACTAAAAATAAACGCATGGATTAGTTTTTCCAGATCTTACTGAGACATTAGTCCTTTAATCCTGGAAATGTTCTTCAGGTGATAAAAAGCCGACCTTGTAATTGTCTTTAAATGCTTTTGGAGGTTCAAGTCTGAATCCAGCACTACACCTAGATTTGGGGCCTGATCAGTGGTTACTAGCTGAAGCGCCTGAAGCTGTGTGCTAACTTTAGATCTCTCCTCTATTGGTCCAAAGTTTTGTTTTTATTCAGTTGAAGAAAATTATGGTACATCCAGGCATTGATTTCTTCTAAGCATTTCCTCAGTGCTTGAAATTAAACACATACAATATGTTTGTAGTTTTGTGACACTATATTGGACCATGCAAAACACAGATTTATCTTCATAAAGCCTCAGAAGGGCAAGATTTATATACAAAAAGTAAACATGTACATGAAATTATCTTTTTATTTTATAAAGCGTTTTGCAATGTTATTTATTGTTGGAATTCATATAAATATACGGGTGTGTTACATTAGTATATGTTTGTTTTGTTTTTGGTATACGTCTATTTTAAATTTATTGCCCACCCCGGAGAAAATTCCACCAGCCGCCTCTGGTTTGTACCTGTCGGTTCTGGTGAGGGCTCTACCTGCAGTGTATATTATAGTGTATATTTTGATTTTTTTGTAACAGGCCAACAAATAAAGGATTGCAGTAATCAAGAAGTGCAGACACAAAGGCATTAAAGAGGGTGGTGCTGACAGGAGCTGGAGAAGAGTATAGATCGGTCAGCCTTCTGCTACATCGGAATATTGTTTTTATTTTTCAGGTAACTTTTAATATAATTTTTATTCAGACTGTTGGTCCTGTGGGTTCATGCCTGTTTCAGAGTAAATAGCCTTTAGCTCCTTTTTTTAGGTGGGAAGGTGGAACAGGGGTCACAGTTCAAAATGTCTCTGCTGATTTCAAATAAAAAAATGTTAGTCTTCTGCCTGATCGTCCATATCATCGCAATTAGATATTTTAGCTTTATAGAAAAATAGTTTTTGTAATTTCACTATAATTAGAGTTTTTAGCAAGATTAAAAAGAGTAAATATCCTTTCACTGTTCAAAGTTGTTGTTTCAGAACAAATTTCCAACAAGATAACTGAAAAGACCTTGTTTTCAGAGGTTTGTATTCTTCATGGAGTAACCACTGAACTCTACAAAGCTATGAGGGTCATCCAACAAACAAATAACAAAAACAAATTTGTCTCTGAGGCCAGAAGTTACTGAACATTTTTTTATATATATGTATATTTATTTTCAGCTGAAAAACCTTTTCAAAGTTTCTACTAAAGTGAGTTGACCATCCTAAAAGTTTGACCAAAAAAAGAAAATCAAACAATTTTCCTGCGTCAAATGCATTCCTTTTATAATTGCAAACTAAAGAGAAAGCCGTTATGATTGTTGATCTTTCATATCCAATTTGACAGCTAATGGTAACTTATTTAAAATGATTTAAACACACCTGTTATAGTTCATTTTAAGAGTGTTGCCTAAGACCCTACTACTATCAGCCAGAACATATTTGAAAAATGGAAAATACGTATTTTAATATTGCCAGGTGGAAGGAGATAAAACTGTCAGAGCTAGAAGAAAAATGGCAATAACTATATGGAATCATGTAAACCTCAGTTACCTCAGTGGGGTTTGTTGTGTTTTTAAGTTATATTCTGATCCAGCACCTGCTAGTTTCTTTGATATGGAAATGTACCTTTAGTCATATTGCAAAAGAATCATTTATTAATCTTTGAGTTTATCCCTTTTAGTTTTCTTTCACCCAAACACTTGCTTATAGAGCATATTTCAAAGGTGTGCAGCTTAAAGCTAACTCAACTGCTGCTGTGGAGCTTCATTGCTCCTTCGGGGCTGCTCTTAGCCTGTTTGTTATCTCACTGATTAATGCGCTTCTTGTTTAATCGATTAGAAGTTTTTCTGGCAAGTTTGTTGAATTTGTGATTTTTCAGATATCTAAAAAGGGTTTTAATCAAAGTTTTCATAGACTTTTTATTTATAACTTTTACAGACTATTGTTGGAGTGTCTAACAGTTGAAAAAGTAACTAAGGTCATCAAATACAGATATTAAATTAATTAATTAATAATATAATATATTCAATATTATATTATTATTATATTGCATTACAATAGACTGAGATTGGAACCTATGATCAACTAAAGTCACCCAGACATTTTGTTCATTCCAGACCGTTTTATTTAGAACAGAGGTGCCAAAACATTTCAGATTCTTTGAGTTATACTCAGACTGACATCTTTTGTGTAAAAAGTTATTTTTTAAAGAAAAAAGCAAGCTTTTACTTTTTCACTTTTGTACTTAAGTACATTATAGATACGCAAACATTGCAGGTGCCATCCAATGATGACATAAATCTGAATAAAACTTGATTAGGTTCTTTTCTAAGCTAAGGAATCATTGGCACCTTTAATAATCTAATACTTTAATAATCCCAGAGGGATTGTTACACTATCCAGTTACAGTTTTATATATATATGTATATATATATATATATATATATATATATATATATATATATATATATATATATATAAAAAAAAAAAATGTTTTCTCCCCCCTCGTGGGGGGGTATGTGTCATCCTCAAGCTCGGGTCCTCTACCAGAGGCCTGAGAGTTTGAGGGTTCTGCGCAGTATCTTAGCTGTTCCTAGGACTGCGCTCTTCTGGACAGAGACCTCTGATGTTTTACCTGGAATCTGCTGTAGCCACTCTCCCAGTTTGGGGGTCACAGCCCCCAGTGCTCCAATTACCACTGGCACCACTGCTGCTCTTACTTTCCATTTACATTTTTTCTAGCTCCTCTTTCAGCCCTTGGTATTTCTCAAGCTTCTCGTGTTCTTTCTTCTTGATGTTGCTGTCGCTTGGGATTGCCACATCTATCACTACTGCCTTCTTCTGCTGTTTGTCGATCAACACGATGTCTGGTTGGTTAGCCATCACCTGTTTGTCAGTCTGGATCTTGAAGTCCCATAGGATCTTAGCTCGCTCATTCTCAACTACCTTAGGAGGTGTCTTCCATTTTGACCTTGGGACTTCCAGCCCATACTCATGGCAGATGTTCCTGTACACTATGACAGCTACCTGGTTGTGGCGTTCCATGTATGCACTTCCTGCCTGCATTTTACACCCTGCTGTTATGTGCTGTATTGTTTCAGAGGCATCTTTGCACAGTCTGCATCAGGGGTCCTGCCTGGTGTGGTAGACCCTGGCCTCTATTGATCTTGTACTGAGTGCCTGTTCTTGTGCTGCCATGATTAGTGCCTCTGTGCTGTCCTTCAGTCCAGCCTTTTCCAGCCACTGGTAGGATTTTTTGATATCAGCCACTTCTTCTATTTGTCTGTGGTATATGCCGTGCAGTGGCTTGTCCCTCCATGATGGTTCTCCTTCCTCTTTCTTGTCCTCGCTTTCGGTTTTCTCCTGCCTGAGGTATTCACCAAGTCATTTATCTTTGGGGGCCATCTTTCTGATGTACTCCTGGGTCTTAGTTGTTTCATCCTGGACAGTGGTCTTGACACTCACTAGCCCTCGGCCTCCCTCGCTACGCTTGGTATACAGTCTCAGGGTGCTGGATTTGGGGTGGAACCCTCCATGCATTGTGAGGAGCTTTCTTGTCTTGATGTCAGTGGCGCTATCTCCTCCTTTGGCCAGTTTATTATACCAGCGGGGTGACTTGATACTGGTATAATATATATATATATATATATATATATATATATATATATATATATATATATATATATATATATACATCCAACTACACAAGATAATAAAGATAAAAATAAAAAAAAGATAAAATATATACACATATAGCTCTTCTGTACTGGATGAATATCCTACTTTTAATGTACTTTTTTATTGTTCCTTTTTTGTTTACTATTGATCATGTGTCTGAATAAAAGCTTTTGATTGATTGATTTTTGAACCTGCACCTTTTCACTTAAGTAAAGGAGTTCAAACATTAATCAGCTAAGTCTTTTTTTATTACACAGGTAACTTTACCTCTATGTATGTAAAGAATTGAAATATTTTGGACACTTCTGAAGATGTTCAAAAGCAATAGTGATTTAGCAGTTCTTGGATTCTCCAGTTTGTCTGCCTGGCTGGCAGCAGATGAAGGCTCCTCCAGCCTCTGAAGGGCAGCCACCTTGAGGAAACCTCTGCATGGCTGAAGACACAAAGCAGCTCAATTTCATCTGACTGAAATTGAGCTGCTTTGCAAAGAAGAATAGGCAAACAAATTATTTTCTATGTATGTAAGCTGGTAAAGACTTGCCACAAAGGAATACAATTGGAGGGAGAGGTGGTTCTACAAAATATTGACTGAGTGAGCCTAAATACAAGTTGGTGATGTACAATAAACAATCCATTTTCTGCACACTCTTAATCTTTCATGGTCACGGCGTCGGTCCCTGTCTCCAGCAGTCACTAAGGTGGGAGGCAGAGTACAGCTTGGACAAATTACCTGTCCAGGGCAACACAAAACAAAAACACACAGAATGAACATTGCATGTAAACACCTACATCTTGAAGCAAGTTAGAGTTACCGATTAATGGAATATGCATGCTTGTGAACTACTTAAAGAAGTCATAGCACCAGAAGAGGATGAACATTTGCATGATAACATACAAACTACGCCAGGACTATCTAGCTGTATGGCATTAGTGTTAACTGCTGTGCCACCAAAGATCTGCATGATATATGCAGATGATATTAAAATTGGAAAGAACTCTCAAATGGTGTACTGTATTTGTTGACTATTTCATCACAAGAGATAGCAGGTAACTCCTGGTATAATAGCATGTTCAGCCCATTGGATTGTGATTACCTTCAGTAGGTGTCAACACCTGACACATGATGTCCATGATGCAAGTTTAGCTATGTAGCTGTTTTGATTCCAGCCCGTCTGCCTGCTGTTTTCCCCCTGTGCTCTTTGTCAGCAATCAAGCTCATATGATCCACCTGTTCACTGCAACTCAATCAGTATCAACTAGTGATGGTGAGTTGAGGCCTCATGAGGCATTGGCTCTGTTCGAAAACCTAGGACCTAGGAAGGCAGGATTCGAAGGCTGAGGTCTGGTCGGATCTCAAGACTCCTCGTTATGCGACCTTAAAATGCGTCCTTCTTTTTGCACGATTTGAAGGACGGGTCCAATGCATCCTCTGTATCCTTGGTTTACCCAGAATTCATTGCGAAACCAAGCAAGCCGTGATCAGAGGAAAGGTTACTTGGCACCGAACAGTGGTGAAAATTGGAAGTTCAGTTTAATATAATACAACTCTGTGAATAGTTCCGTATGAAATGAATGAAAATAGTTGTTTTAATGGTTATTGAGTCAGATATGTGGCGGTAATGTTTGATTTATCTAAAGGTTTTTATCTGTTACTGTGTAAATGAGTTTGGCTGTAATTTAAGGACAGATTCTAATATATCTGCAGGGGGGGGGGGTTACTATAGATCTGATAGGATTTTTATCTTTTTATTGCTGTTTTGCACAATATGCTTAACTAAGTATTTTTTGTTGTAGAATATTAGAGATTTTGAAGATATATTTTTAATCATACATTGTTTAGATTTACTTATATATTTCTAACTCTTTTATAGAATAAAAAAATTCCTTTATTTTCCCACAATGGGCAAATTTACAGCAGCAGAAAGATTATTGAAAATGGTCACACAAATGTGGATCTTAGAATAATGTATAAGAATAACATAATAGGGAAGAGTTAAAATATAAACAATAAAATCCTGTAAAGTGTTTTAACAATATAAAACTGGAGAATAAATAACCAATATGCAGCTATGGACATTTTTACAGTAATTTGAAAATAGCAGCAACATCAGAGATGTGCAGAATGACAGCAGCAGGTTATTTAACTGACTAAGGTTTTTATCATTACATTTGATTTGATTTGTTCCTGCTCCCGGTGGTTGGAACCTTTATTCCACTCTGGATTCTCATCAGTCTTTGTTCACTTTATGATAAGAAATAAATAAATAAACAAACAGTTTTGAAAACTTCGGTTTTCATTCTGTTCCTGCCTTGTGTGTCAACTTTCACGGTTGCTAAGCAACAGAGCATACGGCTGTAAAACCCGCCGAAGGGTAGACCTGGTCGGATTCACAGCCAAAACTCTTCCGGTCTCCTTATTTTAAAGGACTTCGAAGGATCCAGTCTAGGTAGACCGCGTCCTTGGAGGATGCAGCCCAGGTTTTCGAACAGAGCCATTGAACCGTTTGGCCAAATTGCTTCAACGATCCCCACAGTTCATGAGGCTCCATGGGAACATGTCACCACCTACTGGTGGAGTGCAGAACTAGTTAGTAATAAAATATGTGATTTTTTTTTTGCAATTGCCCCCCGCCCCCATTTAAGTTCCTTTGAAATTGTTAATGGTTGGTGTGTATAATAAAATCTTTTGTAATTTTTTTTAGTGTAAAATTTCTTAGAACAATCATTTAAGGTGCACAGCTTTTCTGCCATTTCAGTGAAATAAACTCAAGCAGACAGTGAAGGTGTTTGTGCAAATTAGGCAATGATGAGCAAAATGAAGCCCTAAAGTTTGATATGAAATAAAATTCAAATATACATGATCAAAAAATAAATTCAAGCAGAAGAAGATAATCATATAAATCAATATTTATAGTATGGAATGCATATAGGTGAAAGGATAAACAACTTCCATTTTAAAAATCTAGTATTGTTTACTTTGTTTTCACCTGATCTCCGCGGAGCTTTAGTTATATAGTGGAAAAAAATAATCAAATATTTTACTCAAGTAACAGTAGTGATATTCTCCTAAGTATATTACTTAGGTAAAATGAAAATCACCCTTATGATTAAAATATGGGATTTTTTTTATATAAAACTACAGATTTGAGATTGCTCAACTGTTAAAAGGATTACAAATGTACATAAAATATATCACACTTTTTTTTTATGAAGCAGAAATTTATTTGTATATTTCATTTATCTCCTGCTAGCATATGGCTGTTTTCTGCTATTCCTTGACTCCCAGGAAGTAGAATAATCAAAAGACGAGCTGTTTCTCACAGGATCATCTGTTCCTCAGTTGGCACATCTATCCTATTTTTACTTGTTTTGGTGTTCTTGGTGGTGGATGGTTTTCTGGTAATAGTGCCCTTTTTTCTTCAGTTATGATCTGCTGGTGGGCAGCTCTTCGAAAAGAATAAAGTGAACAGCCTGCAACAATATCCAGTGTTAGCAGTTAGCTCAACAAAAAGCTAATGAACCATTGCAAACAGCTTGTGGGGTGTAGCAAAAGGGAGAAGTAACATCAAAAGCCCGTTATTGACTGCTGGAGCACGCTTAAGTGAGCAAACTATATCCTAAGGCTGGTGGAAAACAGACACAATCCATTGACATGTATACAAGTCAAAGTTAGATGAGCAGCAGCCAGTGTTGCACCAAAGAACAGAAATCCCATGTAACAAAGATTTTACCTAAATTGCCTTGAAATAAGCAGTGATGGGACTAACGGCGTTGAAAGCAACGGCGTTACTAACGCCGTTACCTTGTATTAGTAACGAGTAATCTAACTAATTACTTTGACTGTAACTATAACGCAGTTACCATTGCAGACACCCAGTTACTGCGCGTTACTCAGGTCGCACAATGAACCTTTTTTCATGATAGGACTCGTGCGCAGCTGCGTGAAGCTGACACCCCACTCACGTCAAAAAACTCTGCATATAGACTGAATGGTTAGTGCAACGTTAGTGCAGATTTGTGCAGAAAAAAATATTGTTTGTGCTACTTTTGTTTAAAAGATATTAAAGATTATTTTTTTAGGTCATCCAGAGGTGCGCGCCTTGTCATGAGAGAGGGGAGGATGAGAATGGCTGATGTATAGTGAGATTCCGTCTGTCAGTTGGGTAGGTGGGTGTTTCTGCTGGTGGGTGTTAACGTACAGCACACACAGAGAGATGGAGAGTGAGGAGGACTCCAGCAGCAAAACAGCGTTTTCCTGATGGAAACACCGGTGTTACGTCGAGCTGCATTTCCCCATCAGATACGGTTTCCTCTGCATCTCCGCACAGCGCAGGAGGCACGAGTCACTGCGCAAGCGACAGGAAATGCACATGCTCGCTAAAGGCGCGCAACAGTCGCCCTGTGCTCGCGCCACAGGAGAACTATGGAGAGCGTGAACGATCAAATGATAGCCTATATGGAGAAAGGGAGAAATCTGGATGGATGGATGGAGGATGGATGGATGTATGATGGATGGATGATGGATGGATGGATGGATGGATGGATGGATGGATGGATACTCTGCCTTCTCAACCTACTGTATTTTTTATTTTAAACATTATCTGATGGCCTTTGTGGCAGGGATGTAGATCCATATTTTATGTCACACACAGAGTATAGATCTAGATAGATAGATAGATAGATAGATGTTGCACTATCTATAACAACCCAAACACACAGGATTTCAGAATTAGACATCCCCAGTTATTAATTTCACCAGATCTGAATGCCCTGTTTAAAACTTCACATGGCGTTCCCCCCTGATGTCATTTACATTGAGTTGCAATAAATGCAAAACTCTCTGCAGGTTCTTGTCTTTGTCGTCCGCACTATTCAGCTTGCTTTGGAAACACGCTGCGAGAAGGTGGGGGCTGGGTGGGGAGGGTTACGGGGGCGAGAGAAACGCAAATGTAACGCAATAGTTACTTTTACTAGTAACTAGTTACTTTTATTGTGGAGTAACTCAGTTAGTAACTCAGTTACTTTTTGGGAGAAGTAACTAGTAACTATAACTGATTACTTTTTCAAAGTAACGTGCCCAACACTGGAAATAAATCTCTTTTACTTTTATATGGCAAGTTTTATTGGTTTATATTTTAATATAAATGTCAAAGAGTCACCAAAATGAACACTTTTGACATACAGTACGGTATGATTACTATTTGGTACAGTTGTTTACATCAGTTAAATTAGATGAGTAACATAACAAAGAAAAAAATGGAGTAAAATAACTTTTCAATTCATTTCAGTTTATTTCTATAGCGCCAATTCACAACACGTCATCTCAAGGCACTTTCCAGTTCACCAGATCATCCAGTCAGATTGATTCAAAGTTTTCTATCTAAAGAAAACCAGTTGATTGCATCGACTTATTGACTCGAATGCAAACCTTCACACCAAGCATGCTTGTGTGAGGCCTTATGTAAAGTGTAAAAAATAATGTATTTCACTTGTAGGTGAAAAATAAATTACCAAGCTCCACATTTGTTCTCACTTTTAATACGGTATGTCCTAATAGTAAACTACAGTACATTTATTTTAATATTAGAATAGCAATCAAGAGCCAAAATCATTTAAGGAAAATAACTCTACCTATTCTGAAGCGGTTTGGGAATATCATGTTGCAGTAGGACCCTGATCAATACAAAATACACTAAACATTCAATATCTACATCAGTGGAGGCCTTGGGAAAATTTAAGGTAATCTGTACAAAGACAAAACATTAAAGATGCTTCAGAATTGGACTCCAGAGAAACATGACCGTGAACCAAAACACACAAAGGTAAATGCACCAAGCTCAGATAGGATTTTGATTTGAATGCTGAAGTGAATTTTACCTGGACTGTTCATGCAAGAAACTCCAGAAACATTTAACAGCTTAAAGTGACAAGCAGGTCATATTTTGCTAACATTTATGTCTGAAAGGCTGGTTTAAGAATGCTAAACTCATATGCTGACCAAGCTGCCAGGGTTTTTCAGGACAGCTTCAGCCTCTTTATGGTTTTCCATTGTTCCTGCCTGCATAAAGTTCTTTATTATTACTGTGCCTGTCCCTAATAAACCAACAATCACCTGCTTAAACTATTACAATCCTTTATCATGAATAGAAGTCAAGAAGTGCTTTGAGAGAAATCCTCCAAAAGAACAACAAGGACACCATCACTGCTAACCTTGACAGCCTTCAGTTAGCTTACAGGGAGAATGCCTCCACAAAGGTTTCTGTCTTATTAGCACCTGTGGTTCTGACCTATCTACAGCTTTCTAACACTTGTGTAAAGATGTTGCTGTATCGGTGGACAAATTTGTGTTATTTCCTGTTTTTATTGACTTCCACTCATTTCATGTTTAATTTTATGGCCTCAACCAAACGATTACCAAAATATACCAAACCTTTAACCTAACCTAATCTTGCATGTTATTGAAAGTCAAACCCAAATCAAGAAGAGAACATCCACTCCAGAACCCCCCAAACAGACCTTACCAGGGAGGACTAAGAGTTTGATCCCTCTGTAGTTGGAACACTCCTTCAGTAACCCGTGAGCATGAAGAAATCCCTCAAACACTTTAAGAAAGAATTTGTTCTTATGACATAAAGCTACCTTTTGTATAGTTATGGTGACTGATCTTGTTGTGTGCTATAATCTGAGCTGAGGGGAGAATGTAGATATTAACATGTAGGGGCCCCAAAGTGGAGTGTTGAGGGACCCCACATTTGATATTTCTGATATTATTGGTTGTATACTTTTCACTAGCTGTATTATGTTTAAATAATGTAGTTTCATGCACCCAGATAACTGAAAGTGAAATCAAGAAATAAAACTTCTTTTATCCTTTATTTAATAAGTGCCATACAATCAGTTGTGCAAAGTATAAACAACAGGTCTGACAACGAATGCTCTACCAGTGTTTTTGTTAGCGCTGCTTATGAGATTTTTCAGTTCAACTTTTGTATTCTAGCCAGAAAATCAGAGGGCAAAAGGGTCGCTATAAAAGCAACCTAAACAACCACACTTTACTTCTGATGGCAATTTGGAGAGAAAATTCACATGGAACCTCCCAAGGAGGACTAAAGGTGAGGATTCAGACTCACGGCCTTTTTGCTCCAAGGCAACAGGGCAAAGTGCAATGGAATGCAAGCTATAAGCGGAAGCTCCACTGTCAATGATAAAAGGATACGCCAAAATCTAAGTATCTGTAATACCTGTCGAGTAAAGTTAGGTTGTACGCTGATTTCAAACATCAAACTGCGAATAAGTTACTGCAACATTTACTTTTTTGTGTCTATTTCTTAAAAATACTTCAATAAAGTATTCTTTAATCTGAAAATCTGTGTTGCAGACAACTTGAGCCACCAGTAGTGATGCATTTAAAACAACCTAGTATTTCTGCTGGATTAACATATTCATGCTGATAAGGACATTCTGCATTTGAAGATACTGGACATTGAATGCATCATTTAACCTTATTTGGCAAACATTAGGGACTAAACACATTATGGAATCCAAAGTATTGACAGGAGACCTGGCAGGCAGCGGAATAAAATGCACAGGTAGGCCTACCAGGCAAAATTGCTTTCTTTGTTCCTGTTAAGTTGAAAGTAAGAGAAACAGAAATTATTATTGAATTAAGAAATGTTTGATTAAAATACTTTGAGAAAGTAAGAGAAAAGGCCGACAAGCTGAGACAGAGGATCAACAACAAAGATTTCACGGATTTGTGGTCCTCTCTTCCATCATAGTTGCAACATTTTTTAAAATCAAATTAATTAGAATTCACATCTTGTTGCTCTCCACTCTAAAGACTCCCCTTTTCCCTAAGTCCTCTCCCCAGCCACTTCTCCACACCATAAATCCTGGCCCTTTTTTCCCATGCAGGTGTTGGACTCTCAACATGAATGGCAGCATGAATGCTAATAGGTCGTTGTAATAAGGTCTTTGAAGTATGCAATACACTGTTACAGAATCATAATGTGAAAATCCTCTTTGAATCTGGAGACTCAGTTCTGCTTGACAGTATCAGGCCCCTCGTTTCTCTCTCACTCCATCTCAAAGCCCTTACTGTCTTTCCCTTTTTTGTTGCACCACTTCTGTCCATTTCCCCAACCCCTCCGGCCCCCTGAATCCCCTACCACTCCACTTCTATTCCTTTCTCCTTTACATTTTTTTTTATTCAATAGGTTTTGGGTAACAAGCAGGCCTCCAAATATCAACACATTGGATGTAGCAATCCGTGGGAAAAAGTAAAGGAGTGGACAAATCAAGGAGGTGGTTGGATTATTGGTCTTAAAGAGGAAAAAAGAGGGGGGTTCTAACATTGTGAAAGAATAGCCATGAGTTTACAGCTTAAAAAAGTATTCTAAGAATATTATTTCTTGTAAAATTATATGTTTGCTTGTTTTTTTTTTTTTTTTTTTTTTTTTTTTTTTGGTCACATTACAGAGCAAATTTAGTGTCAACATGACAACATCAGATCTTACAGATTGGTAGGAAGGAGGCCATAAAAATGAAAATAACTTGTATTTGTCTTTGCAATTGGCGATGAAAGGGATATGCTCTGTTAGAACAATAAACAACAAAAACAACTACTTGAATGTAGGACTAAATCCTAGATGATCAAGAAGATAAACATTTTACTTTACCCTTAATACACCACCAATACACCAAAACAGGTGTTGGCAGGTGTGTTATACTGTGTTACTTATCCTACTTTAAACATGAACAGAGAAGATGGTAAAATTACCATATTTTCTGTATTATAAGTAGCTACCTTTCCCCCACCCTTTCAACCATGCAGCTCATGCAAAGGCGCTGCTTTTCTTTAACCACCAAGGGATGGAAGTCAAAATGGAAATCAAAGAAGGGTCTAATTTTCATAAAGCACAAGCACATGCTAGCAGCAGGCACGACGGGGAACAAGTGTCCTGAATTTACACATTTTTGTGTTTATTTGGGCACAACTCCTGCAGAGCTGAAATAAAGAAGTAATGAAGCCTCATCTTTCAATAGAAGATCTTACAGCTGCGAGCCAAAAAACTAACAGGGGGTACCATTCTTCTTTGTCCCTACTCTAGTGGTGATATATAGAGCTCCCCCTATAGGTTCGGTCTGGGACAGTTCAGTACATATCAGTGGCTTATAGTCTGGTGTGACTTAGACCTATATATATAAGTTTACGGTAAAAAAAAAGACTTTGAGGATGCGGCTTAAAGCGAGGTGCGCCATGTAGTCTGGGAAATGCGGTAAATATATGAAAAAGGTATCAACCAGTAACTACAAAACAAATAAAATAAAAAATGAGACTTTGGCTAGATAACACCACAACCCCAGAAGATACTGTCAAAGTCATGATTGAACGTTTTGAACCCAAGAATGGCCATGTGCTTGAGTGGCCCAACCAAAGCTAATTTTACAGATGTCCAAATATAAACTTTTTTTTTTTTTTTTATTTCCAGAAATTGTTTTTGTTAATGTTAAAAGGGGAAAAACGTCAGTGAATACTGATACATTTCCATGAAATTTCAACCAGAGGACTCTGAATTAGAAACTATGGGAAGTATTATATTAATTGGTTTATTGATTGATTTTTGAAATTGTTGCAATTTAAATGTCTTTATAAATAGATGCAAGAAATTTTATTACCTTTCTTCTTCCTTTCGGTATTATGCTTGTAGCATTGAAATCTTGCAGAATATGGGTTGTTTCACCTACGATCTTGATGTTCATTTGATTCAAGCTACCTTTTATTATTTCCCAGAGTTGCCTAGTGGATCCCCATCCCTACTTATTGTTGACAGGATCAGTAGCCGGCTTTGGTGAGAACTTAGCTTCCTTAGAGTTCTCAGCATAAACCTTTTATCCCATTTCCTTTGCCATACTGTGGAGGTGTTATTATATTTTTTTCCTCCTTTCTCCAGCTGCTGATGTGTCTCTAAGCTGTGCCCAAACTGCAGTGTGTTATCTGCCTATTTGACTTCCCCTCACAATCATCTCCTCTCTTCCTCCCATCTATCTCTGCTGTCATTTCGTCACTTCTGGTGCTGTCAATCATCTGCTTATAAAGTGGCTGAGATATGAAGGGCTTTTATTTGCCTGCAGCCCCGTTGAACCTGACCTGTGATAAAGCCGTGACAGAGAACGTGTTAATGATGAAGCCCTGCTGACTGATGTGCAGCTGTACAGAAGTTAGTAGGGGATGCCATGAGAGCTTGACCTTTGTCAGCTGTACCCATCGTCAGCCTCCGCAGCTCTGCTCACTTGCCGGCCCATGAAACATCAACCTCACCAGGATCAACACCTAAAATAATTCTAGTTTTCATAGTCGCACTCATGTTGTAAGGCGTTTTGGACAAAGTGTTCATTTTGCGAGGCTTTTCTTCGTCACCATTCTCCTTCGTGCATTGACTAACACTCATTCAGGCCCATTGGAGCTTGTCTACTCCTTCTTTATCTCCCTCAACAGATGATTCACCCTGTCTCTGTCTCTCAGCTTTTCTCCCCTTTTTTTGCTATCTCTTGGTCGTTCTCATTACAAAAGGTGATCGCCCTTTGAGCTCATCCACCCAGAGTGAACACCCTTGTCCCCCGATGACTGATGAGTCTGAGGAAAGGACTGCTGTGACACTGACAACTTTTTCTGGGAGGAAACATATTAATGTCTCGGCTTCAAACTAAAAGGCTGCACACAAACCTACCGTTCCCCTTCCACCACACCCATAATGTGGAGCTCTTCGCTGGTATTTCTTAAATGCCAACGTCAGTCAAGAATAGGTCAGGACAACAAGCACTTAAATAAGGCTTTGTCACTGATTAATGAGAGGTGGTAAAGAACGGGAGAGCCTCCAACTGCCTCGTGCAGATAAAACAATTAATGTTTTTGTAAATAGCCACAGGTGCTTCTCTACGTCTCTGTATTTACCCCCACCCCACCCCACCCTTAGGTGAAAAGAAACATCGCTGTTGGAAAACTGACAGCTGCTCTGGGGATCGTGAAACACATGTTTCCAGCCGCAGGACTGGAGGAAATCCAATCACATCCCAGAGAGCTAACAGTGGCTCAGTTTGCAAAGCCAACAGGCCTTTTACCAGTACTGCTGTAACAGAATTAACAGGTTGGATCCAAGCCAAAGAGCACTATGCCAAGCTAATGTTATTGACGACTTATCCATAAAAATGCATCCATTCTCACAGCATTATAGTCACACATGGCACAAATTGACTAATCTAAACAGATTAAAGTCACTTAGAGGGGATTGGGGTTCAGCCACGGTTTTAATAAAACTCACAAATCTAATTATCGACAATTTGTCAGTTATGCTAAATAGGCAAACTTATAGCATGCTAAAGAGCATTAAAATTATATTTATTTTCTTTAGGATTTGATAATAATGAAAAGCTTTTTTTTGAAAACTTAAAAGATGACAACCAGACAGAAAACAAAAAAAAATAATAGTCTGACATTTAATGCTTACCCATATTAATTTGAAAAGGGACTTAATACATTTTTCTTACCTCAATAAATACCCAGTCAGTGTATTATCCTGTTAACACTAATAGCAGGTAAGCCATATTCATCTGACAGGAACTGCATTTAAGCAAATAAATATACTGAGTAGGATTTTTCTGAAGCTCAGACTGAGCATCATGGGGATGAAAGTAAAGTTGATATTTTCTGAAATTTTCACTCAACCATCTTTCTGCTTTAAAAACAACGGTCTGGGAAAGAAGGAATGTCGAGAAAGTGGCAGTTGATTTGATGAAGCTGCCTTGTTTTTGATATAAATCAGAGAGGAAGGAGCAGATTGCTTCGCGGTGATTGCAAAGGCAACAAGAAATACAATAAGCACTGGTTACAGCCAAGAAATACAGGCAATATTGTCAATATTTGAACATGCAACATGCAGGACCTCAACCTTTTATAGGGCAAGTTAGCGTTTTTGATAACGCTTACAAATGAAGTCCCCCCCCACCACCCCCAGCCCAAAAAAATTTAAGTACCAGTATCATCATTAATGCCTCTAAGGTTAGTTGGACCCAAAAAAATGTGTTTCTTTTACTTTCAAGTTTTTTTCATGAATGTTTTACAGAAGCGCTTTTGTTATTTTTCTTAATATATTTGAGCAAGTTGGCGTTTCTTGTTATTAAATTGACATTCATTTTTTGCCATCAAAATATCCATATTTTTTGAATAATAGAAAGGTATTAAGTTCTTGTCCTGGATTCCATTTACACCATTGTCTTAAAATGTAAATTTTCAAAGTATTTCACTGAGGGCCCTATAAAGGGTAAAAGGAGATTGTCAGGACTCCAGTCTGTGTGTTTGTCTTTTTGTGTTGTTCTCCCTTCCACCAGCAGGAGGCGCCTGGTTCTGGTCCGCCTCCTCACACACCTGATGATGGTTAACTCGTTAACGGAGTGCTCTTAAGCTGCTGACTGCCACTACCTCGATGCCAGAGTGTTTGCCAGTTTTGGGTACTCTAGCCAAGCTGAGTTTTTGCTGAGTAAGACTGAGTTCTTGTTCTACCTGAGTTTTAACTTCTTTTCTGTCTTTGCCACTCTGCAGGAAGTCATCCTGCAAACTGGATCTTTTCGGACCTTCTCTCCCTGAAGGAATCAACTGAGCCTCAAACTGAGCTGGGGATTCAAACAGGAGGTTTGGATCCTTCTTCCTTGAAGAGGACGTTGAATTACTCTCTGAGCAAGGGAATCATCTCCATTATGACCCTTTCAAGTACCGCAGGAAATCTGTGGCAGCCAGTTTTCTCCGTTCACCAACAACCATCCAAGTTCTGGGAAAACCCTGTTCCGCCCTCCACCAAATCAGACTAGCACTGGAAAACAGCACACAGATTGGAGTCAAAGATCCTACAACTTCTCTGGAAATTTCCGGTCGAGCTGAATTCTGAGCAACTCCACACCGAGTCTTAACTCTTCAGTAAACCTGTTAAACTTTTCACCTGTGTCTCTCTGAATTGGTTTCACTGCATGTGGGTCTGAGCTTTAGATAAAATCATGACAGAGATGGGGTGCAATTGGAGCAGCCCACACCAGGGGCCATTCCTAGGCTAAGGAGACACATCTAGGCTAGATTCCTGGCTCTTCCTAAGTAAACAACACAATGTTAAAACCATGTCCAATGAGTCTTGACTAAAACATCAAAGAGTCGTTTTCTTTCCTGGCTTTCATGAACGTGTCTGGCTCCTGGTGGTGGTGTAATAATGCGGGGGATTTTTCTCAAGGAAGTTTAAATTATGCTCTGTTAGGATCGACTGGGGATTATTTAAATAATGCAGCCTATTGGTGTTGGTCATGTCGGTCCCCTTCGTGACCGCATCGTAGTATCTTCTATCAGTGATAATGCACTAAGAAACAAAGCTGAGATGATCTGAAACTGGTTCCTAGAATTATATGTTCATTTTTCTCAACATGCAATTACATTCGTATACATTCATTACTGTCATGATTTAATTTAAAGGTCTGACCCCAAGATGCAGAAGACCAAACAGAGAGACCAGGTAAAGGTTTAAACAGGTTTATTTGGAATAAAGGTGATGCATCCAGTGCTGCTCTGAGCACTGCTCAACAGGGACTTGTCCAGGAAAGGGTGTCCTTTATGGAATCCAGACTGTGAGGATTGTACTTGAGATTGTCTTGTTTGGTGATGGGTGGACCGGGTTACTCAGACTGCGGTTGTTCCTTGGTGAATGGAGAAGTTGACTGCCACTCAGTTGTCCTGCGGTACTTGAACGGGCTGTGGTACAGAAGAAACCTTTGCACAGCGTGAAGCTTAAACGACCACTTGGGGAGAGTTGATCAAAACTTCCTGTTTGGAGTGAACGGAGAAGCTGACTGCCACTCTGATTTCCTGCCGTACTTCCAAACTTCCTGTTTGGAACCCCAGCTCAGTTAGAAGCTCAGTTGAACCTTCCAGAGAGAGAAGGACCGAACAAAGCCAGTTTGCAGGATGACTTCCCTGTATTGGCAAACACTCTGGCGTCGGCAGTCAGCAGCTTAAGAACACTGCACAGGCAATGAGGCAATGAGCTGCAGGTGTGCAGGGAGACCCAATGAGGATGGGGCACCACCTGGTGGACGAGGAAAGGAAACACAAAAACAGACCACACAAACTGGATTTCTGACAATTACTGTTCCCATTTGGGATTCAGATCATTAGATGATTCTTAACATGGATGTGTAGCCAATAAATCTACATTCCCCAGCATATCAATAGAGTATGAAGCAACAGCTGTTTAATTTTGTTGGCATCTTGTTGAATACTTTGCCAAAAAAGTAAGGGTAGTTTTCATCAGGACTATGGCTACAGCAGTTTGGATCAGCTGAAATTACAAATGAGTTTCCAAAATTCTGTAGTTTAAAAACAGTCCAAAGGTTGGTTCACTGAGAATCAGTCAGGAGGGCAGAGGTAACGAAAAACAGTGGGCAGAGACAGAACACAAAAGAGTCAAAAAATCCACTAAAGGCTAGAAAGCTCGGGGGGAAAAAAAGGTCTGGAACACTTGCTGGACAAACCAGCACGGGAGGAAGGAAACAGACTGCTTAAATACACAGGGAGGGATGATTGAGGGCAGGTGTGTTCAATTAGGCGGGCTTGGTGCAGACAGCAGAGGTGGGGCAAAACAAAGCAGCCTTGACACACATTTTAGAAACTTGTTTAATACAGAATTTCAATGACAAATCCTCAAATAAACAAATAGATAAAAATAACTGCAGTTTTTTACATTATTATCTGAGACCAATTTAATGTAAGCCAGATGACGTTACTGACTAACCAGCTTCTTTTTCAAAAATTCATTCAAAGAAAATAATTTCTGTTTATTCTGCATTCAATAGGAGAAAGTATAGAATCATCCAAGTTACTATGTTTTCAAGAAATGCCTGTAGTTTATGTAATAGGTCAGCGTCAGCAGAATTTATGGAGAAAAATATAGCTGATTATCATCAGCACAACAGTGAACTAATCTAATGCTGTCTGAAAATTCTACCAACACAAGCAAATACATGAGCCTCACTGTTACAAAATTCATTTGACTGCAGGAGTTAACTCAAAAGATTGTGCAAAAAAAGATTAGGTTATTTTTGTCCAACCCTGATTCATGAGCATGTTTTTTTTTGTTTGTTTTTTTCAATTTTCTGTCAAAGCATGTTTCTTTTCTAAAATCCAAGTAATTTCTGGGATCAGATCAGTGTGGGTTTTATTTTATTGACCAAATGATAACATTTTCTACATGTGAATAAAATAAAGACAATTGACCCTAGCCTTGATGCCTGCGGTGCTCCACAAGTAACAGCGAGACGTTAACCAGTTAAAACCCTTAAGTGGGGGTAATAACTCAGAATGCATAAAATTCCACTGGTAAAATTCCAGCAGGTGGAGCCATTGAGTGCAGCTCCAAGCTGACACCAAAAGTTCCAAACCCCACAGCTCTGAAACTGTTATAGGAAGAGGTCTGAAATTTTCTGCATTTGTGGTTGACATGATGTAGAACAAATATAATACAATAAAACCTGTTTTTTTCTCAAGAATGTCTTTATTACTGCTGTTCAAATAAGTCCGAAAATTTCCGAGAATAAAACAACAAATCTGAGTCATGTTGGAACTGATGCACGTTGGTCTGTGTAGTAGTCACCAAATTTTAATTTATATATACTAATTATATATACTGGCTTTTTTTTACATGTTGCTGTCATTTGTTTACTTCCTTGATTTCTGTTGCACTGAAGAAATCATCAACATTAACTGAGTGTGATGGTGTCACCTGATGCAGCAGTGAGGGCACAGAGGCCACGCAGCTTACTAAAGAGGGGTTAGACCCAGGTATTTTTGGCAATGGGAAGAGAGCCAAATGCCGATTGCTAACATGCTAATTTCAGTGGGAAAGATGCTTTAGTCAACTTGCCACAGCCTGGTTTCTGTAAGACAACATAAATCAAAAGAAAGAAAGAAAGAAAGAAAGAAAGAAGAAAGAAAGAAAGAAAGAAAGAAAGAAAAGAAGAAAGAAAAGAAAGAAAGAAAGAAAGAAAGAAAGAAAGAAAGAAAGAAAGAAAGAAAGAAAGAAAGAAAGAAAGAAAGAAAGAAAGAAAGAAAGAAAGAAAGAAAAGAAAGAAAGAAAGAAAGAAAGAAAGAAAGAAAGAAAGAAAGAAAGAAAGAAAGAAAGAAAGAAAGAAAGAAAGAAAGAAAGAAGAAAGAAAGAAAGAAAGAAGAAAGAAAGAAAGAAAGAAAGAAAGAAAGAAAAGAAAGAAAGAAAGAAAGAAAGAAAGAAAGAAAGAAAGAAAGAAAGAAAGAAAGAAAGAAAGAAAGAAGAAAGAAAGAAAAGAAAGAAAGAAAGAAAGAAAGAAAGAAAGAAAGAAAGAAAGAAAGAAAGAGAGATCCCTCTCCCTGTTAAAGATTTGACTTTTACTCCACATAGCTTCTTTAGACTTTCTTTCCTGTCCTTTCTCTTCCAAAGTAATTAACTAGTGGAAATGTTTTACCTTGAATGGTTGTCAGATCAATTTCTCATTGGAGGTCTTTGGAAACCTGCTGTGGCACACTCTGCCTGTCAGATCTCAGCCACTGGGCACATCAGGTCCACTTCAGTGGTTTTAAACTACAACACAGTTACTGAGAGTCCCATGAAGAGAATGAACTTCAGTTTGAGGTGATACTTTATAGATGCTAAACACTGGGAACAATAGCTTTGGTTTTATGACCAGTTCTATGCAGACGTATTCAAAACCTAGATTTAAGTACTTAATTCCCATAATGGTACCCCATGTTCCATGCAAAAGCTGAAATTTATTACACTAGAATTTTTTTCTGGTTAGTCAGATACTTTGAGTAATGTATACTCAAGTAATTGGAAGTAAATTTGCATATTTTAAAATCTTAATACAACTATATAAAAAAAAGTGGCTGCATATGTGTTTATCCACCCTTTTGAAATGCTTTGAACAACCCCCTTCGAATGTGTGTAAAATAACACAGTACTGTAAGCAGGGGTCAAAGTAAGCCGGAATAGTCAGGTACTGCATACTAATTTCTGGGTTAAGCTGCTGCATAATATTTTTGCCATATTTATTTAAGGATCTGACCCAAAATGCAGAGAACCACTCAGAGAGCAAGGCAATGGTTTAACAGGTTTATTGTGGTAAGGGTAAAGGGGGTTGGATCTGGAACTCAGAGAGCTGGTGAACAGGAACTAGAAAGTGTTTGGGGGGGGTTCTTCTCTCACTTTGAATCCAGTAAGTCTCGGTTGATCTACTGCAGAGGGGACTCCTTGGAGAGTGGAAAGGTAGACGTACGTAGGATCCAGAGGAGCAATGGAGCAGACTGTCACTTGGAACGGCACATGTGGAGGTTTTTCAGCTGCTCAGTGTGAACACAGATAATCCTTCCAGGGGGGCAGAAGGCCAAACATCCAGTATGTAGGAAGACTTCCTAGAACTGGAAAACACTCTGGCCTCGAGGTAGTGACAGTCCAATGCTTAAATACTCCTCCAGATAATGATCCAACGAGCCGCAGGTGTGCAGGGGGGACCAACGAGGACAGGGCGCCACCTGGGGGTGGAGGGAGAGACAAACACAAAACAACAGACCACACAAACTGGATGCCTGACAATTTTGTGCCACCAACTTTAACAAAAATTATAATTTGATCAACAGTTGTGCAGCATTTAAATCTCACACGAACTAATTTAATACATGTCTGGTGTGCATTAAACTCTACGTCAAATTCTGCTCACTCAGCTTATTCACTTACAAATACGTCTTTGCGTTTAGCTCCATGTTTTGTCGAAAAAACTTTGATTTGTTTTATTTCATATATTAATTGATCCTTTTTACTCACCTTAAAAGTTTTCATTCAGTCTGTTTTACCTGTAAGGCCACACCATTCTCTGCAGGATGGTGTTTGTAGACCAGATATTGCTTCTTATCAGCTGTATGATGAACTGTTGTCTCTTTGCAAAGATAGGATATGATATGAATAAAATGCCGACTGAGTGAAATCCACCGATCTCTGTTTATTTAACTTGGGTGAATAGTTGAATACTTTTTACTCACTACAATGCTGTGCCAGCTCATAAGAGAATACATATCTATTGACCTTAATGATTAATTTTGGATGAAGACCCAGATAAAAAGACACATAGACCTTGTCCCTCTACTTCAATCCATCCAATAAGGATGTAAATGTTTTCTTTAATTGTCATAAAAATGTTCTCTATTTCCTTCAGGTATTTTAATATTTTAATTTACTTCTCTTAGTTAAGCTTTGAATTGTGTCGGCATTTGGAAGTAGCAAGAGAGGTTCTTGCATTATAAAGACTGCATCAAGTAAAAATTAACTGGATGTCATCATGGGTGAAACTATTATAACGTAAGTTTGGATTTTGTTAATGGAGAGTTAAAATACCTAGTAATCTTTTCCATATACGTCTTTCAACAAAGAGTTCTGTAGGTGTTGCATCATCCGTGGTAACAGCAAAAGAAATATTACAATCCCTGGTAAGTTTCAGTGCCATAATGCCAGTGATTTTTTTTACATTTACTAAAGGGTCTGAATAAATGGTGGCAGGGCATCCATCCATCCATCCATCCATCCATCCATCCATCCATCCATCCATTCATTTTCCGGGTCGTGAGGGGTTGCTGGTGCCACCCTCAAACCTAAGGAGAATTTAGAGAAACCAATTAACCTGACAGTCATGTTTTTGGACTGTGGGAGGAAGCCGGAGTTAGCCTCGTGAGACCATCCTGATCTCGTGAGCTTTCAAGGTTTCACTCGCAAATCAGTCTGCCTACTCTCCGTTAAAGAAAATTTGGAGCCGTTCACCAAACGAACGTCCAATCAGCGTTGGCTTTGAGGCGGGTTGATGTGTGACGCAACGAGAAGCGCGACAGTTAGGTCTAAAGAACATGGCGGCTTCAGCCGATGAAACTAGCGTTAGCGTGGCTATCGAGCAAGTTTTATCGGAATTACAGAGTATTTCTTCACTGAAAGAAGAGCAAAACACTGCTCTGGAGGCTTTTCTCAGAGGAAAAGATGTTTTTGCTCTTCTCCCGACTGGTTTCGGCAAGAGTTTGATCTATCATTTGGCTTGAGCCTGGCTTGTGGTTGTGTTTTCGTCGTCGCTCTGTTAGTACGACATATGCTTCGTTGATCTGATTGGTTTATTTGGCCCTTCTATCACCAACATAGGCCAATCAGCTAACCAGTATTTTTGCCCCTTCCTAAAATTACTTCAACGGAAGGTTTGCTCCGCATATCCATCGGAGTCAGGTTAAGCCGGAGTACCCAGAGAGAAAATGTTAAGAATATTCTGAAGGTAAATAATTTCTGTGCGTTTAAATTTTAAATCAATTGTCGAATATTACACAGTCCAGAATATTTGTTTTAAATTTATATTGTTTTTTTTCTTTTTTTTAATAGAAAATGGAAAAGCTAGGGTTACTGTCATGGAGTGGAGGTAGAGCTCAAAACCCATATACAGACTGTTGCAGGTTCAAATCCCAGCCCTGCTGACCTTTGCTGTAAGTCTCTCCTCTCTCTTCTAAACCACTTTCCTGTCTCCATACTACTGAAAAAGACAAAATAATGGCCACCAGAGCGTAAACACTAGAGACTCAGTCTAAAATACCTAAATATGATTTATAGGTTATATTGCTCTGTATCCAAAAAATATGTAATTTTATGAAATATATGCAGGGTTAAAAAAAACTATTCCAAATTATTTTGTTATATAGCACTGGCAAGAATTTAAAACTACATTCACCCCTGACTGTAAGCCTACTGGATTACAGTCAGGATTTGCAGCTAAACTGACACTCCTGGTAAAAAGAGGTATAATCAGAGAAGTCCTGAATCTTTTGCAGGAATCCACTTCACTCAGCTGGCCTTTTGTATGCAGACACAAAACTTTTAAAACAACTCCAGTTGTCTTTGGTTTTTAACCTCTGTCTATATATGTGTGGTTTGTCTCATTTACAAAACAGCTTGAGACCGCATGAACATTTAGGTCTCCAGATAATCTTCGGGGCTAACCTTCCTTTTATCCAGGATTTGTACGAGGCACAGGTCCAGGGTCAGAGAAAAGGAAAGCTCTCTGAAAATCCAACATTTCCTGCATTCAAACTGTTTAAACTTCTATTCTTAAGTTGATAAAACAGAAACCTATTTTTAAAATCACTTGGCACAGAGAATGCTTCTCCCCTCATACTATCTATCTAATTCACAAATGAAAAACTCGACCTCAATAAACAACCTGAGTAGTCAGCTGCACTGCGGTGAATTATGAACATATTTGAAATATAACTTCCTCCCTTTTTTTCCTTTCTTCCATACTCCAAAAAAAGAAAAATGTGTTTACATACAAATGTACAAAACTATGCTTTTATCCAAATTCTTTCCTCTTAATTTAATATATTTATACCTCATGAGCTTCTTAACCAAAATCAAATACCTTGATTGTGCAAACACTTATAGCCAATAAATGTGATTCATTTTCTGATATTGACTTTTCTTGAATGTTTCATCATCTTCCATCATATTGTTGCCCTTAACACTATCTATTAGCATCAGTATCTAAGCCACTAAAACCTAAATCTTATGTTGGCATGAAGGGCAAAATCATTAAATCCAAATAGGCATGCTGAATCTGATTCTACGGCACTTAAAGTATAATAGCACTCCAGTGACTGCAAGCACTACAATTGCAGCTTTGCATAGACTGATAGATTAATATTGTGATGTTCATTATGTTTGCGCAGCTTTGGGGTAGATCTGCAGAGCTTGTAGAAAACTACCCCAATTCTTTGCAATGAAAGGTGGTTTTAGATCATGAATTAAGCCCCTCCTTCATTGCGATCGTCATGCTGGAAGTCACGTTACATCCTCAGTGTTCTCACAGTTGGAAGAAGGTTTGGGCATGATTATTACTTTTTTTTTTTGCCTTTTAGTTTAATTTTTGTGAAGCATTTTTTATTATTATTATTTTGATGTCAGTTTAAAGGGCTATACGAATAAACTCTCCTTAAACAGTTTTGCTCACAGCTATATACACTACATACTACAGTTCTAAAAATGAACTTTTAAAGATTTCAATCATTTTGAAAAATTTAAATGTACATATATATATATATATATATTTTAAAAAAAAAACTGTTTTCTCCCCCCTCGTGGGGTGGTATGTGTCATCCTCAAGCTCGGGTCCTCTACCAGAGGCCTGGGAGTTTGAGGGTTCTGCGCAGTATCTTAGCTGTTCCTAGGACTGCGCTCTTCTGGACAGAGACCTCTGATGTTTTACCTGGAATCTGCTGTAGCCACTCTCCCAGTTTGGGGGTCACAGCCCCCAGTGCTCCAATTACCACTGGCACCACTGCTGCTCTTACTTTCCACATCTTTTCTAGCTCCTCCTTCAGCCCTTGGTATTTCTCAAGCTTCTTGTGTTCTTTCTTCTTGATGTTGCTGTCGCTTGGGATTGCCACATCTATCACTACTGCCTTCTTGTGCTGTTTGTCGATCAACACGATGTCTGGTTGGTTAGCCATCACCTGTTTGTCAGTCTGGATCTTGACGTCCCATAGGATCTTAGCTCGGTCATTCTCAACTACCTTAGGAGGTGTCTTCCATTTTGACCTTGGGACTTCCAGCCCATACCCATGGCAGATATTCCTGTACACTATGACAGCTACGTGGTTGTGGCGTTCCATGTATGCACTTGGAACTGATGAGATGCTACTATATCTATCTATCTATCTATCTATCTATCTATCTATCTATCTATCTATCTATCTATCTATAAATACAGGAAAAACCAGCAGCATCAGTGGTACCCGTGGTCATTGGGGCCCTCGGGGCAGTGACCCCAAACTTGAGGAGTGGTTACAGCAGATCCCTGGAAATATATTAGACATCTCGGTCCAGAAGAGTGCAGTTCTAGGAACACCAAAGATACTGCGCAGAGAACAACAGCTTGGAGGAAAAAGGGGGACCATCTGCAATGGGTGAGGAAGAGTAGAGATATATAAAAAAATATGAATTAATCAACTCTTAATGAATCGAGTCTCTCTGTGTAGCAATGGAATATTTGCTCATCATTCTCGTGAGCATTTTACCCCATGGATGAGCTCTTTCCTTGCGCTCCAGTTCAGGGAAGATTATCAATAATCTTTTATATCTTCCATTTTCTGACAATTGCTCCTACGGTTGAACTATTCACACCAACCTGCTTGATTATTGTAGATTCACTTTTACCAGCTTCTTGCAGGCGTACCATTTTATCTACATCATGTTAAACAAACGTGCATCCCATACAGGCCTGGAAGACATTAAAACACTCTAAAGTTGTTTTCCTTTGCAGTTTAATGACAAAACTCATTACCAAAACTTTAACCATTTCTTTGATATGTCAATGCTTGTTTCGACAACAGAATGATTCACTTACTTTAGTAAGTTCCCACAGTTTTATCCTCAATGATACAAAAATTATACCTTTTCTCCGGGTACTCTTGTTTGCTCCTATTGTTCAGAGAGATTGATGACTTGTGATTAACTAGGGTTCTTTGCCTGAACCAAGGTCTTTTTTCCTGTTCCATGGTCTTTTTCTGTCATTCTTAACTGGTGTGATGGTCACATGGTCAGTAACCCCACACACAAACACTTTTTTATAAGTTTTAAATCACAGTAGCATAAATATATTGGTTTGTTTATTTTGACAATATTGAAGACATTAGTTCCAATTGTAGCGTGCACATTTGGTTAACTTTTGTTTATTTAATTTTGTCAAATGCTTTATATATTTTGTGCTTTCTTTTCTGGAGTTGTGGGAGTGCCATCAACTGGGAGAATGTGGCTGAAATAATCATGGACTGATCGGTAGCATCTGGAGTTCCACTATGGGGGAAGACCATGGACTCCACATTTTAAATATGTTGCATAATTTTTCTTCTTGCTTTTGTGAGTTGCTCATTTTGTTAATTTCTTTAATGATTATCATTTAAGTTTAATCCTTAAGCAAACTGTTTAGTTCTTTATTGTTAAATTGGTGTAGATGTTCTCCCTACCTCTTCCTCAGTGTGTCAGTCTGGTCTGATCAGCCAGTATTTAAGTCCCCTTTGTTTGCTGTGTGTCAGGTCAGTTTTTGTTTGTTCAGTTAGTTTGAGGTTTGATATGTTTGAACTTGATATTTTTTGCCCTAAGTTAGTCTCTTAATTTGACCTCTTTTAAGGGCCCTGAAGTTTTTGTTTGGATTATTGTTACTTTGGGGAAATAAAACCCAGTTTTCTTGACAATCACCACTGTGTCCTCATGCTTGGCTGGCTCGGTCCCTCACAACTGGATTATACATATATTGGCCTTTTGAATCTATGCATGCCCCATTCACTTTTCTGTATCCCTTTATTATTAACAGAATGATTTAAGGTAGTCTGGTAGTGAGAAATTAGGATGATACTGGTTGCCTTTCTTGTAGTTCTCCTGGCACCTTCCCAAGGTCAGGCTGCAGAATGCAATTGCTGTTAGTGCATACATACAGTCAAAGCAGATAAATATAGGCTGCTTTTAGCGGATGAGCCACAGCTTCATCAATTAAGATTAGGGCAAGTGCTATCACAGTGTCATAAAGAACAACAAGATGCATTCATTCAATGTCAAAGGTAAGTTAAAGACACACAATCAATTGGGAAAAATCAAAGAGAACCCGATAGCTCATATAAATAAAACTCACAATGACAAATAGCTACAGATTTTAGTTAATCAGATAAAGTGACATGACCTAAAGAGCCTAGGGACAGATCTAATAAATTAGAGAAATGTTGGTTGTGATGAAATTGATGATAAGACTTGGTTTCTGGACATTATTTTCCATCAGAACTTCTCTATCTCCATATCTCCCATCAGAACCAGAAAAGACCTAACTGTGTTCGACCATTTTAGACAGGAGAGCTTTGAGGTCGACTCCAGCTCCGATAAACTAAAACAGCTTCTGCCTGTTGGTCTTATCCCATCCTTCATGCTCTCTTCTTTTCCACACCTATTGTCGCAGAGAATATGGCAACATGCCCCACGTCAGGCCAGAGGGAAGTGGACAATGTACAGGCCCTGAGACTCTCCAGTGGTTTCCAAGTAAAGGCCATCATTCTCTCTAATTAGCTGGTCTCTTTTGGGCTGTGACTAAAATCACCTCTGTGGCTCCTTCCTCTATCGGATCACACCTAATTTTAATTAGACCCCTTGGAATATTAGCCAGAGTCTTTGTTCCGCTTCCCCTCATTAAGGAGCCAGACAAATGAGTCGTTAAAATCCTTTATACATTTCCTCTGCGTTTCTCCCCGCATCCCTTCCCTCCCCTCTATTGTCCACATCATTTTCGCCAGGGTGCTATTCTGCTGTGATGAACAGGGAATTATCAGCTCCTGACCTAGCTGAAATCATATGAGTATTGATTACCTATCCTGTCAAAATGTCCCAACAAAGTCACAGTCTGAGGTGAAGCAGAGAGAGCTGCAGATTAAACTGAAAGGTTGACAAAGGTTTATGAATGAAAAATACTCAGTATTCTGTATTCATTTTTAAGGAACTACAACTGCTAATTACGACAGTAAAGATATATTGCAAGTGCAAATACTAGTTCATGGTAAAACAGAAACAGAATGTGAAAATTGCTGGAATTATGGACGATTTAGTTGAGTGAAACGCATATCATAGACATTAGAGTTGTGTTGCCTCAGAAATCTTAATTCAGTCATCTTAAAGTTGGAAACTTAACTATAAAGGTGTTCAAAAGGTATAATATGTAGAATTGTCAGTCGTTGTTAAACTTAAATTATCTGCCCTCATATCTGTCAAGAATCCTGGTATTGCCCCGATGTAAATGTGACTGGGACGCAGTGTTGGGGAGTAACGGATTACATGTAACAACGTTACGTAATTTAATTACAAAAAAAGAGTATCTGTAAACCGTTAGTTACAATGAGAAAATATGTAATTCAGTTACAGTTACTTCCAAAAATATTAAGAATTACAAATTCAGTAAAAAAAATGTTTAAATATAAAGAAAAACCTTTGCGAAATATGTAAAGATATTTTTATTGCTTCGCACCCTGTATCGCCGTTTCCCGCTACGGCTCCTTGTCGCTATCATATTTGCCACTCTGATGATCCATCCTGTGCTGGTGGAGCCTCCTTGAGGAACAGCAAGCGAGCGGACGGTTCTATTTCAGCTCAAGCAGCGCATCAAAAATGACAGCCTTCCAGCACTGGAAATTTAAGGAGCCTTTCATTAACATCTGTGAAAATGGCTCAATTTTAACCATGCAGTGCAAGAAGTGTTTGCCGGCTATAAAGAAGTTGTCCACGTCGAAGCAATCTATGTGAAACCTGAGGAAACATTTAGAGGTAAGTGCAACTCACTGATAGACGAAGCATCTCTTCTTGTGGACGTCCTCTGATTGCCTGTCAGCAGTTCCCTCTCAGCTTAGTGCTTTTTCAAGGTTCACATTCAGTTCTCAAAAATTAAATGTTGAACATGGGTCAATACTCATTAAAACCTTAAAGCAATCAAAAAGTAATCAAAAGTAATTAGTTACTATACTATTTAAAAGTAATCGAAAAAGTTACACTACAATTACATTTTAAACAAGGTAACTTGTAACCGTAACGGATTACATTTTTAAAGTAACTTACCCAACACTGCTGGGACGGCAGCAGAGAGTTGCGTATTGTTTTCTACAAACATGATGCATGTAAGTGAATATCAATAATAGATTAAATATATTTTCATTTACATTTCAGTAGATATAGAATGTCTCACCAAATATTATTTATACCACACTTAATGATCAATATAAATGTCTTTATTGGCATTACAGAAATCAAATTCTTCTCAGAACTCCTGTTTAGGTTATTTTTGTGCTAGTTTTTAAAACCTATATTAGGAAATAAGCTCAGGTATGTAAGATAGGAATCACCCTTATCTTACCTTCTTAAAAACGCATCATTTTTAAATAGCTTAAAATACTTTGTAGGTTTCTTTTGGCTTTAAAGTCTAATCCTCTAAGTTCACACCTAATGGTGTTAGCACAATTGGTAGGTAGCAGCTAAATATGGTGCAATCACTGATTAATAGAAGTTAGGGGAATTTCCGTCAGCAATTCAATTCAGTTTATTTATATAGCGCCAAATTCACAACACATGTCATCTCAAGGCACTTTACAGTTCAACCAGATCATACAGTCAAATTGATACAAAGTTTTCTATCTAAGGAAAACCAGTTGATTGCATCGACTCATTGACTCAAATACAATCCCTCACACTAAGCATGCTTGTAGCGACAGTGGAGAGGAAAAACTCCCTTTTAACAGGAAGAAACCTCCAGCAGAACCAGGCTCAGTGTGAGCAGTGAGTTTCTCTATAGTTCTCTATGAAAATACTGCTCTTCATTTTCAGCTTCAGTATAAATATATATATATATATTTTTATTAGTTCTTCATGATACAATGTCACAAAAAAAATTGCGATTGATTATTTGTGCTTGACCTGTTAAGTAAGATTGTCTCCAAATGGTTTTTGAACTAACCAGGGGTTTTGGGTAGGCCAAGTTCTACAGAGACTAATGTAATTTAGTTAAACATATATTTATTGTTCAGAATCCAAATCTATATATAAATAAGGACATTTTTAAAGAGTGAGCAAAGATCACTTCAGAATGATGTAAAAGACTAACAGTTTTTGCCGATGGCTGATGGTATCTGCTCTTACCAAATGTATTATAACCAGCTTTTAGGTTTGAGGTAAATACTTATATTGCTTTAATCCCTCAATAGCTAAAGCCTAATTTTATAGGTTTGTTTTGTTTTTGTCCTTTTATGCAATTACATGTGTTTGATCTGGAACATGCAATTGTGAAAAAAGCAAAAGTAAAAAGTGTGTTTAATGTTAGACATTACCAGTCTTTGATTTGTACCATTTTTTCCCCATATTCTGAAATTTACCAATTAGGTTGTTAAAAATAAAAGATTTCAATGAACGGGACAACTAAAGCCATTTTAAAGTGAAATAAAACAGTAAAATATTGTGAAAGAAAACATTTTCAAGCATAGCAGCCTCAAGACTGCAGATCAGGTGGAACCCATTAGAATCCACTTCTAGAGTGACAAGTGACACACTTTGTTGTTTGAACCTCTGAAATGTGGGTCACTGTTGTCTGCAATTGAAATGTTAAGCATCATCATGCGGAGATCTGAAGAGCTCTCTGGAGTCTTAAGATAAAAGAAGAAAATAAGAAAAATCAGAAAAGAAAACATTGTGGCTGCCAGTGTTTCTGGCAATGGAATTTAGAAGCCCTTTAATTTCAAATATCCATGCAATATTCATCAGTTGGACAGTTTTCAAAGGATTTTGAATGCCTCCTTGACTCGGTGCCCCTCCACAAGCAGCCCTGGAACTGGCCGTACATTTCTAAAACAAATTAGGCAGGCAATGGCTGCAGCTGTTTAAAGCATGAGAATAGGTTCACAGTTCGGTGTGAAATGACCAGGAGTCCTAGTTCCTGTAAGTGTGAGACCATGGCCCCAAACTGGAAAAATCTAGAATGCCAGACTGGGGGTCACTCCCTGTCTCCATTAAGCCGGTGTAGGTACCAGATCTGCTCAGGCCCTGCCCCTTCCTATGACATAATCATATGGCAACTCCACTCAAGCAAACTGTATTGAACCCGTTTCTTAAGGATTGAATCTTTTTTGGATTTTCAACATATTATTACCTAAATTTGCTATTAATTTACATTGCATTGGCTATCTAATGTAGCTGAAAGTAGAAATGAATCATTGTCAGTCTTGAAGGAAAGTACTGCATTCTAAGACAGACTGAGTTCTGCCATTTAACAGGGTGACACAAAAAGTCTTAGTTTATTTTTATTCTTTTTATTAAAATCTAAAGGGAAGGGCAAATGAAACACCCTAAAAAATGACTTTCGTAGAGATTTTAGACATAGAAAACAGTTATTCTAGTTGTAGAAAACAAATGGTTGTTGTTGATCCAAATTCAAAAGTAGTGTAGCATAATATGGCTAACTGACCAAGCTTAAAGAAGCTAAGCTGTTAGCTACTGAGCACAGCTAGCTACAGCACTACCCAGCTCTCCCTCTTTATACCATAGTCTTGCAGTCACTTTGTTCACCATTAACACATTTTTGCAGTGTTGTTATCGATCAGGTAAAACTTCATCGGTCATTAGACACGCTAACGGACGTTGCATGATGTTATTATCGTTGTCTGGGCAACCACTATGTTTTACATCATGTGGCAATGTTCAGCCAAACATGTAGCGTAACGTCACTGGCAGAAAGCAGGACCTGAGCAGATCTGACCACTCGAGCAGATCTGGTACCTACACCGGGCATACACTGTGCGATATTTTCTATCGTTGCACGCAGGCTAAATCTCAAACTGAACAACGAAACCGCAGGGTTTTAAAGTTTACAACTCAGAATGTATGTTCTCACACTGTGCTGCCAGAAGCTCTGGTGCAATCTGCTCATGCTGTGGGTCCAAAAAACACACGTCGGACTGAGCGCCGAGGGATGGCGCTGGTCAGAGTGGCGAATCTCGAAGAAGAAGAAGAACTCCCTTGTTTGCACATGCGCAGTGCTCAAGGTTCTGGTAAATCAGCTCATAGACGCTTGTAGCTCTGCTTCAACAGCAGGATTTGTCCACAAACGCCTCACGAGGGCCGACTGAATTTCCAACATGTTTGATTTTCTACCAAGCTTACGATTCCTCATCGGGAGGTGGTCGTTAGAGGCTGATTGCCCCTCGTTACCCCCTGTATACTACAAAACGCATGATGAGGCTGAAACTCTGCCCGATCGAAAAATTCTCGCACGACTGGGTTGATGGGGCGACAGTGGTGTTGGATGTAGGGGTTTGCCTTGAAATCGAAGGATTGACGGTTCAAGCCCTGACACCGACTTTCAGTGTCGTTGTGTCCTTGGGCAAGACACTTCACCTGCATTGTCTACTGATGGTGGTCAGAGGGCCCGGTGGCGCCAGTGTACGGCAGCCCCGCTTCTGTCAGTGACCCCCAGGGCAGCTGTGGCTAAAATGTAGCTTGCCACCATCAGTGTGTGAGTGTGTGCATGAATGGGTGAATTAATGTAGTGTAAAGCGCTTTGGTCAAGTCTCCTGACTTGAATAAAGGCGCTATATAAGTACATGCCATTTACCATTTACCAACTGGCCCAAAAACAGCAAAAAATTCGTAGTGTATGCCCGCCTTCATTGGAGTTAGAATATGTTGCTCTCTTGATCACAAGTAATGCGGATAGGGTGGAATGCACCTGCTGTTCAGGCCTTCTTTTATGATGAAAGAGCTAAGCCAAAAGTCAAGGATTTGATATTATTCTTAATTCTTAACGACGGGCATGGGCGGTTCTAGACTAAGACCAACAGGGTCCACTGTCCCTGTAGAACAGGTCCTGGCCTGTGTTATGGCCCCCTTACACAGTACTTATTCAGTTTTGTTGGGGTTAGCTGTTACTCAACTGACCTCGTCTCAAAGAAATAGAAGAGATCAGATGGATCCATCCTAAGGTCACATAGAGATACGGTCCAAGTGAAAAATGCAATGAAATGACTTTGTGTACTGAAGTATTTCTTCATATAATTAGTATATGTTTTCTGATAAACACAGGTTAGGAATTTGCTAATAGAAGTTAGTCTAGGATAAATGTAAGGGATAGGCATAAATGCAGTAGCTAAAACAAAATACAGGAAATTTAAAGTCCTAATGTGGGTAAAAATACAAACCTGTGTGTGTGTGTCTCTGTGAGTCTCACAGCAGACATAGTGTGTGTGTTTGCCGTAACATCAGTCTATGTAGAGCAAGTCTGAAAATGAACTCATGGGTGGCTGAGTAATAGATGCTGGTGCCCTGCCAATGCCACACACCCTTTTCATAAATTATGAAACCAAGAGCAATTATGGCTTTTACACAAATGAACCGAAGCATGCAGGATGCAAACTGTAACTGGGTCAGTGCTTATTTCCTGTGACATACCTGGGCTCGCAGTAAACATTAAGTATCAATTATAAATGGCCCCTACTGTACACGAGTTGTAAAGCAGATTATGACCCATCAAAGTATACTGTATGTGGTTACATCAGCATAGACATTGACTAGCAACCTCTTTAGAGTCCCTTGAAATAGTAATCAGACCGCTTGAATTTCACATACACATACTTATATGGACGGTCCTCTTTTTCACTGCTGGGAAACAAATAAGCATACAGCGCTACACGCATTATAATGGAAGTCTCTTCCTGTTAAAAGGGACTTCTCCTCTCCACTGCTGCTACATTGATGCTTGAATGAGGGATTGCTGCAAAGTCAGCAAAAGTCAACTCCTCTGTTGCTACATGCTCAACCAGGTGGAATGAATGACTGGATCCAATCAGCTGGGTTCCCTAAGATAAAGTACTGTAGCTTTTGATGCTTTTGTTTAAACAGAGGTCTCACTTTGACAAAAACTGCAGGCATATTCAGTGAAGCTATTCAGAGAATAGAGTAGCTGGAAATCTTAATCAAGTAAGAGAAGGAGATATTTATAATAATACAGTAAAAAGAAAAAAAAACATATTTTTAAGACAAAAGTTATTCTTGATAAAAAACAAGAAAAGGTTTGATAATTTTTTTGGGACTGTATTTAAACACATGCATTTATTATCAGTGTAATAACACTAAATATTGGCTTGGTTATTATTTTATTGTTTTACTGTTAAATCAATTTTTTTTTATGTTGTCAGTATGCTTCTATACAGAAAAGTGAATATAATACAGCATTGCTGTTCTTCTTGTGTGTAGAAAGTAAGGAGTTGATCATTGTAACAACATTTTGTTAGGAATCCAGTGGGGGTGTGTTTTTGTTTGTCTTCCCTCCTCCACCAGGCGGCACCTGGTTCTGGTTGGCCTCCTCACCACCTGTGGATGGTTACCTCATTAAAGGAGGACTCTTAAGCTGCTGACTGCCACTACCTCGACGCCAGAGTGTTTGCCAGTTTTGGGTACTCTAGCCAAGCTGAGTTTTGCTGAGTCAAACTGAGTTTTTGTCTACCTGAGTTTTAACCTTGCTGTTTTTGTCTTTGTGTCTCAACAGGAAGTCATCCTGCAAACTGGATGTTTTGGACCTCCTCCCCCCTGGAAGGATTTTCTGAGCATCAAACTGAGCTGAGGATTCAAATTTTTGGTTTGGATCTTTTCCCCTCAAGGATTGTTTTGGGCTTCTCACTGAGCTGGGGATTCATCTCCACTATAACCCGTTCAAGTACCGCAGGAAAACTAAGTGGCAGTCAGCTTCTCCGTTCACAAAGGAATAACCGCAATCTGGGTAAACCCTGTCCGCCCTCCAACGAACAAGACATTCACTGGAACAACCCACACCGACTGGATTCTATAAGAGACACCTTTTTCTGGAAACGTGAGTCTGCAACCTAATTCCTCTTCTTCAAGTCAAAGACACTAATTTCCCACTGAGCCTGAACTAACCGCAGTATCTTCCCCTTCACTTTCCAGTTCTGGTTTGACAGTGTTCAGAGCAGCACTGGACTCTTCTCATTCACTCTAAATAAAAACTTGTTAAACTTTTCCCTGGTCTCTCTGTTTGGTCTTCTGCATGTGGGTCAGAGCTCTAGATAAAATCATGACATGTTTAAAATGAATGTACCAGGAGTCAGGTCTTCCTGTCTGCTTTAGCTAGCCCTGACAGCCCAGTCAGCTGACAGCTGGTCAGAGCTGTTTTATCTGTTCATGAAAATGTCTTGTTAAACTAAGCAGATAGATGAAATTCAAACAACTGCATTTTCACATAAAACATTTCTAAAATTCATTTTTATTTTACAGAATTTGTTGTATTTTGAGCCTTGATCACACTCTGCTGCTCTCCACCATTCCTTCTTAGACAACTTTTATTGTCATTTTTTATACACAGAGTGTATACAAAACAAATTTTCATTTTGTACAGCTTTCAGAACATTTCTATTCCATAAAGTGCAGCAGTGATCAAATGTAAACAGGTTGGGAGGAAAAAAAAAACACGGTGCAAAAAACACATTGATATGGAGGTTCTACGACGGAGTATTAGGGCCACACATGAAGAGAAAAAATATTTTTGCCATGACGAGATTAAACTCGACATGTCGACTTTAAACTCGCCATTTCGAGAATAAAGTTGAAATATCGTGGCGACTTTAATCTCGACATTCCAAAGTTTTGAGAAAAGAGCACCCGCGCTCCACAGCTGCAGTCTGCGTTTTAAGAGTGAAGGTACCCTGTGACGTGCTGTAACTGTAAAACTGTATAATCATCACAGAAAGTACAATTTGACCAAATCATCTACACAATGCATGTCTGATTCTGGATTCTGTGCATGTATCCTGTGCAGCGGTTGGCTCTCTTGAACTAATTTCAACTTTATTGTCGACACGTCGAGATTAAACTCAACATGACATTTCAACTTTATTCTCGAAATGGCGAGTTTAATGTCGACATGTCGACTTTAAAGTCGACATGTCGAGTTTAATCTCGTCATGGCAAACATATTTTTTCTCTTCATGTGTGGCCCTAATACTCCGTCGTAAGGTTCAGACGGTCCTGTTTCCATTGTAAAAAATCCCCCCAACCCACAATAAGTCACAGCTAACATTTTCTGTACATTATTTAAAAATATTTGTAGCATTTTATTCAACCCCTATTCCCTAACCACTAGTCTGCCACTCCTACCACAGTAGACTCACATGTTTCTGCCTGCTGACCACCTCGTTCTATCTAGTCCCATGGTCTGTAAGTCTGATGCTTCCTCTATGGGCCTGACTCTGTTTCTGTGGATTCTCGCTTTCCCCTTAGATTCCTCTGGCTGGCTCGGTCCTATTACATTCCGACTGCTCTAAATAGGGAGTACCAATATGGCGGCTTGTGACTTCACAGCACTGTGTACTACCAACAGCCTATCAGCAATCCAGTGAATAATTAGAGATCAGTGGAGCAGACTGACTAAATACAAAAAGGAGGAGGAGATGATCATGAGCAGGTGTGTTGGTCTGGCGGGAAAATGCTGGCAGCACAGGTGGGATCGGTTAAAACTGCCATGCCACACCATGGGAACAACAGAACTGCAAGAAAACTAGCCAAACATATTCCCCTCAACCATCCATGCACTGAAAGATGGAGATTGGAGCTAGATGTTTTGACATCAGCTGGGCCATGTCACTGACCTGAAAACTTTGTTAGGATAGATTAAGTAAAACAAAATGTCAGACTTCTATTTAACACAGCCATGTTGTCGACTAGTCAGCATGTTTACTCTCTGGCATTTAAAAAAGAAAAGAAAAATAGAAACCTTTAAAAGGTGATATCAATCATACCCACATTTTATTGTTTTATTTTCTGTCGTCAGGGAAATCAGTGTTCCGCAAGTGATCTTTAAGCTCAATTACATCTGCCACAACAAGAATATTTCACTGCCACTATGGCAATATGTTGGCATATACTCCTCCAGCTGCTAAATCATCATTAATATAAAGTATATAATACTTGATTACATGGTATAAGATGCTCAGCTGATTCACTTTCATTTGCAATTAGCCCTGTCTAATAACAGAGACGATGGGGAACGACCTTGGAATGCGCTTAATTACTCAGCCGCGAGGGGAAATAAAACCACTGTAGTCTTTGTTGGTTTCTGGTGAGATTAAGCATGAAAAATATGACACGCTATTTGCTTAACAGGCTAAATGTCATTTATCAATGAAAATCATCCGTCATTTGATTTTGCTCATTGTTATGTGTTGCTTGTTGTAAGGGTTTCTTACTTTGCATGTAGAGGTTTTTGTTGCTGTGGAGCATGGTCATAAATTTAATGATAATGAGGAAACTCCAATGAGAAATAGTAACTGCAACAAGCTGCAAGAAACAAACATACATAATGAGAAGACAGTGACTATGGAGAATCAAAGCTCGCAGGCATGAAGCCATTTTTTCCTTGTTGACAACATGACAGCATCTAAGTGCCACAGTTGTGACAGGAAGAAAATTCCATGTGATATGTGAAAGGAAATCCTTAAAAGGTATAGAAATGAGTGAAGTATGCCTGGAGTTGTTTGGTATTTATACACAATGCTAAAAAAAAATCATTTTGGAGCAGATCGGTGTGCTGAATCCAAATAAATTGTTTTTTCATACAAATTTGATATGCTAATGTATTCAAAGTGCATAAAAAGGATATGAATCTGTCTTTTTAGTCATAATTCCTCTGAAAGGTTTAACATTTTAAAATCAAAGTTAAACTTTGCTCGTTATTAAAATAAAAGGGGAAAAAAAACTTTTTCTGTGTGCTTGTTTTTTTTTTTTTACATTTTACTTACAAAACTGTCCACAAGTGTCATGATCTGGCCTGTTTGCTCCTCCCTAATTAGTCATTCCTTTCACCTGTCGTTTTCCCTCCCTGCCTCAATTATAATTTATTCCTCTCACCTGTTTCCTCTGGTTTATATTCAGTTCAGCCTGAGCATTCAGGGCCAAATCATTTACTTGTCTTTCTGTCAGTCTGTCTGATCAGTTTGAGTTCATGGTTCATGTCCTGGATCCTAGCAGCCAGTGGAAAGAGGGTTTTAGTGTTTGTCTCGTCTCCTGATCGTCCACTGTTCCTCCCCCGCGGAGTCCTCTGGGTTTTTGGCTCAATATGTGGGGATGTTCAGTTTTTATCCAGTAAGCCTGGCTCCCGGGAAGAGACCAGTTTAAAGGTCCTGCATCAATTTCTGGTTCTACGTCCTGTCTCGGCTACCCTCTGCCACTGCGCCTGCCCGTCTGCACCTGATCCTGTCTGCTCCTGTGCGTGACCACCTGGTCACGCTTTTGGACCCTGTCAGACTCTGAACCCTCCTGGGAGCCTGTGGATGCCTGGAGGTCTGGATCCTGCCACCTGTTCTATTCCTGTCTGTTCTGGATCCCTGACCAGGATCAGCTTCCAGCATCATCTGGGACTGCAGCACTGGGGACACTCGTGGTCTGGACTGTTAAACCAGGTAAGTGACCAACTCAGATAATCTTCTGTCAGATGATCGTGTTCACTTACCTGTGTTTCTCCCCCTGCAGAATGTCTGAGATTGGGCGGTGCCCCGCCCCCCTCCTGCAGTGTCCGCGAGCCACAGCTCCACTTTAGTTTTTGTTTTGTTTGTTAATAAACGCTTTGAACTTTCCTACTGACTGTCTTACCTTGAATACTGGGTCCATCTGTCCTCGGTTCATGACAAGATGTAATCTCTGAAAACCCCACGGTTCTTGCAGCACCTCTGATTATATTTGCCATACAATGACTGAAATTATTCTCTTTCAAATGTTGACTGTCTTTATTAAAGGAAAAACACTATACAATACCATAAGCATGTTTTTTTGCAAATCCATCCAGGTCATGGCAACCTTAAAACCGCCTTCAACCAGAGGCTATTTAAATAATTATAGGTGTGTTTATGAAACCGCTCTGGAATGAGGTCCAGGACAATTGTAGATGCTTGGAAGCTAAACCTGCGAACCTCCTATTCTGTTCAGTGATGGCTTTTTTCTTAAAAAAAAAAAAATGGCTTCCTTCAATCCTCTTTAAAAAATATCCAAACTATCAAAAATGCGAAAATTTCGACTGCTAAATGTGGCGACAGTTGAGTTGGATGCGGTAGTTTGCAGACATCCCAAGTTTCCCGGAAGTTCCAGGAGTCTCCCTGATATAGAGAGTTATTCATGGATGCCCGCGAGTCGGATAAATTATCCCGGATTTTAGACTCTGTGAGGTGCTGTTTTTTTAATGCGTGTTAGGTTTATTATTAATACATCATGTGCATTGTTATTCTGTTAGCCAGAGTAGAAGGCCTTCCTTCACATTGTGGATGTCACTGTGTGTACAGAGGTCATCTAATCAGGACAGTCTTCGTGTCTTTTAAAAATACACAGGATATGGGCACATCTTGGAGCCGGACTGATAGAGGAGAGCTATCTGTAACCCTTAAGCATAGAAGCAAGGTGCATGAAGTTCAAGACATGGATGGCGTGTCAGTTTCTGATACGGACAGCTAAGCATCCACATGATGCAACACATAGACTCATGAGCTATAAGAGGCAGGAGATGACCTTGTTCGGGGCTCAATCTTTGCCGGACGCTCGCGGACGTGATTTTGAGCCCACAGCTGAGCAAGCTCCAAGCATTTTCTCTGTCCTGTAACGACCTGATCTGGAATAAACTGTTATTTTTTACTCCTGTTTTGTAGTCCTTTTTTATATGGTTTTACCCAGTTTGAGTTAAGAGTAGTAAATAACTTGCTCCCAGGAAAAGAACCGTGAGGAAGCCCCCGAGGCGCAACTGCTTTTTTAGGGGACATAACTCCCTCATTTTAACGTGCGAGTGAGAGCATGCAGGTAATACAATAATTCATGCATCATGTGCGGATTAGAACTACTGAGATTGCGCAGACAACAAGAGTGCGCGGGGTGTGGGGAGGAAGTTGCTGGTGAAACCTGTGCAGCGTATCTGTCCAACCAGCGTTTCAGGTAACTGGTTGATCAGAGAGCTGATTGGATCAGTCCCATAAGTTTTTCTGGGTTACTCTCTGGCAGTCACCTAGTTACCACTCAAAGCTGTGCATCCTGGGAAATGGCAGAGGTTGAATCCTCGAGTAAAAAACGAAAATATAGGACTCATTTTACAGCAGAATATACTAAAGTATATCAACGTCTAGTGAAGGGGAGGAACAGTGACGGATCTAGGCCAAATGTACCAGGGGGGCCAGGAGGGGGCCAGCGTGTTTTCATGGGGGCCCAGAAAAGCATGAAAAAAAAAAAAAAACAGGGCAAGAGATTCAAATATATTAAGAGAGCTGCATGACGGGAAATTTCTTTTCAATTAGTTTCAATAAAAATTCTATTTCTAATGAGGTCAATATACATTTATAATTTAGGAATTTGAAATATTTTTGACTTTTTTTAAGTTAAAGCTACCGTTTTTTTATCAAATTTAGATTAGAATTAAAAAAAAAACTTAATCTGTAAAAATTAGAGCATTTTTTTTAATTTGTTGTGAAAAAAACATTTAGCAGATGAAAACTGCTAAATGTTTACAAAAAAGATTCTTGTCTTCTTACCACAACTCTTGTCTTTCAGATATAAATGTTTCTGAAAAACTTTAACTTTATTCTACTTTGCTCCTAGGTTGGAACCGTGACCTGTCAATCATTCTACTTCTGATTCAACCCCCCCCCACACACACACACCTCAAAAGGCCACAAGAGAGCTAAAATCAGCTCATATCAAGCTGTCAAACGTGGTGAGATATCTCAAGGTATTCCATGTTTAATGTTTTTCCTCCAGTTATTCTCATACTGCTGCTTTTGTTGCATAACTTATATTAATATTTTATGTCTTTGTGTTTGTAATAGATTGGAGCAAAGACCTTCCTAGGGAGCGTGGAACATGACAGCCGTTCCTCCTTTGTGTTGTTGAACAGAAGAACAATGTACGCAACCATCCCTGGCAGCTTTCAATGATCTTTTCAAGGCATCCTAACTTTACCACAAATTTACCACAAATTCCTCAACAGATTTTACACATTCATCCAAACTACAGTGTTTAACATTAATGTGGGAAGTGCCAAGGAAAGTCCTAGAGCAAAGAAGGTCAGAACAAGACTGTTGAACACTAACACTTGAGGTGATACACAACCTTGTTTGCAAATATGCTGATAGGTTTTATTTGTAAGGCAAACCGAAAAAGTTTTTTATTGCTTTGTCAGTATTTGAGACTTTACCATGGATTATATCCAGGAACTCAACTCAACTTTATTGTGAAATGTGCTACATCGTAAACATACAACACAGATAAAATTGCAGTCCTCTCAACCCCACGGTACATAATAAAATATAATGAACCATAGCATAAAAAAAAAAAAAGAAAATAGTAATAAAAAGCAAAGATATAAAAATAAATATAGGTATCTAAAAATAAATATAGGTATCTTAAACTCAGTAGCAGTTCAGATGTATGCAGTGCAAACAGTGTGAATGGTGCAAATAGTGCATACAGTAGCAGTCCTGACGTGGGGGAAGTAGTGGGGGACGGGGGTATTGGGGGGTCAGGGGGGCGAAGGAAAGACATTTCGTCTGAAATGTGGACATCTGGGATGTTCTTTATCATTTTGAAAGCATTCAGGGTTTAAAAAAACACCTAATTTGTTTGCACAATGACACTAGTTTATTAAATACAATGTGGACGCTCAAAATGAAGGTTATGTATTACTTTAAGCATCTGATGATGAATGATCACAAGTTTTTCAGATCCTTGTTTCCTGAAAGAATGTTAATTCCAAAGCATCATTTTATGATATATTATCCAAGGTCCATTCATAAAATAGCTACCCTTCTTCATGTGTGGTGTATAAGATTTGAGGCCAAACATTATTAATTTTTTTAATGATCTGTTAAAAAAAATAAATCAAAAATATCACAAAAACATTTCTAAAAAACACCAGAGACAGTTAGCTTATCACGCTAGGAATTTATAAATTTGGTCCGGTGAGGAAAGAACTGACCGATAGCTTGGAGGGTGGTGATAATAAGTGCTAACTTTCATGTTAATGCATTTTCTGATGTGTCAACTAATAATTGGCTAAAAAACGTAGGAAAAGAATATCAGATTGATGTGATTCTTTCGTATTACAATGGACATGGAATTTCCTGTGTTTAGAAATTTCACAGATATCATCATTAAAGGCACACTATGCAACATTTTTCAGTTAATTAATGTGTTCCATAACGTTTTGGATGATTAAATGAGTCATTTCAGGTCCAACAAAGGTTTTCTCGGCCGCCCTGGTGGTCTGTAGGGGAAATACCGCACTTGCAATTGCAGGAGCCCTCGGCCCACACCCACAGGCTCAGAAGTCTCGTGCATCGCGAGAGTCGGTCTTGCTTTACGGGGAGAGCTGCTACACACCCCCAGTGAAAGGCATGCTCGTTGCTAGCCTATAGCTTGAACAGATAACTCAGACGAAGCTGATGTTGAAGCTGATTCCTGCAATATTATCACAGAGCTGTTGTCAATAACACGTTTAGCCTACATATAATAGCTCATAAGTCCTGAGCCTCAAACGATTTTTTGTCTAGTCATACTATGGCAGACTAGAATAGTCTGATTATCTACCATACAATTTCAAATATTTCTGATGCATGCATAAGGTTGTTTAGACCATTTTAAATTCTTTGAAATGTACTAATTCAGTGCTTGAGGTACAAAACCACAGAAATAGGAACCCCCTTCCCCCAACGACAGTCGGATAAATGTATTGGAAACTCCAACTTGGCTAACTACAATCTTTGTTATTTAGACACATGCATAACAAATAATGTATAAAAACATGCTAAATTTTCAAACTCAAAAATTGGAACAAAATAGTCACTTACCACAGTAGACATGGTGATTCGTTTCATTCGCCTGTCTGCTAAGCTCAAAACAACCGCGCCTGGCTTGACGGAGAAACCAGGAGAACAGCTGAGCATATTCACGACAGTGCACTTTTACTTTGGCCCTCTGGGGGGAGCCTCGCTGGAAAATCAACACCGGTTGCATAGTATACCTTTAATGAAGATCAAGCTTTTATTTTGAAATCCAGAGTTGACACTTTATTTTGATAGAGGACTGATCCATTGTTAATGTAAAGCCAATGCTTTGTTGCAGATGATGTGTTTTATTTAATACAGTTTAACTTGAACTACAATTTCCCTGTTTTGTGAAGTATTTTATTGTGTGTTAAATTGATTCCAAACAGTATTACAGCTGATCTGGTTGCAAAAGGCTTTGAATTGGGACACGGATGTTCATCCTCTGACCGCCTAGGGATCCTATAAACCACAAAAGCTACAAAGGCAATATTTCAAATCACAGTATATCCCTTTATTAGAATGGCCAAGTCAAAGTCTTGACCCCAGCTCTTCATAGATGCAGGTGGAAGGTGTATGTAACCCACTGAGTAATCCCCATTGGGCTATATGCAGAGGCATCCACATTATATCCTGGATGTAATTGTATGCTTTTAGAATTTGCCTATTTGCTTTGTTGCTGGTGGCTACAAACCTAAATTTCTAGCCTGATGGGACAATAACAGAAACTTTTATTCAATTCTATACAGTGCCATTGATATACATATATTAACACTGGAAAAATCGAAATGTAGATAAGTCTTTGTTTTTTTTCTTAAAAATAAGTGAATTTGTTCTTGAATTGAGGAGGTAAAAGAGACATTTTGCCAATGGAACAAGACTATTTACACTTAAAATAAGAAATCACAATTGCATTGTCTTATTTCAAGTGCCTTTTATCTAAATATCTAATTTTAAGAGTAAAAAATACTAATTCCATTGGCAAATTATCTAATTTACCTACTCAAATTAAGGGTAAATACACTGAATTTAAGAACTTTTTACTTATTTCTAGGTCGTTTTTCTAGTGATTTGGAATACCAATTTTTTAAATGATTGTAAAGTAAATGCAAATGTCAAGCAGTATGTTGTTTTTTTTTTGTTTTTACCACATAAGTTATTCCTGGACTTAAATAGGGAGTTTGAATGTAATTTAAACATAGTTAGAAAAAAAGGAATTCCAGCCCCTCTGCCAAATGGAATCTCTGCCTTTAGTAATGGCAGGACATAAGCACATTAACAAATAAACGTAGAAGCTTTCACATTCTAAGAAATAAAGTGAAATGTTCTAATTCCACAAACAATCAGGCAGGAAAGAAAAAAAGACAGATGGTTCAATTTGTTCCAACTACGTTGATCCAAGTATTTTAAGACATCTCAGAGCGGTTTCTTTATCAGTGTCACTGAGAGTAAATTGAGGTATTAACAGATGTTAAATTCTCAATAACAACATAAGCTAGTGCATCACTTTTCAAGTATTGAATGCCAAATCACAAAAGAGAAATCGGTTTCAATTTGGCGTAAATTGGTGTAATGAGCTGACATGTAAATAAACTGCACAGTCACTGAAAGCTAGAGTTTTCCTCTGTGTCGCTTTGGCTGTTTAGAACGGTCTCTGATTAGACTTTGCTGCCTGATATTTTAAATGACAACTAAACTCCCAACAAGCAACATTATAATCTATCCTCAAAAGCAAGTAATAAAACCTGCATACATGACTAAGCCAAAAAACGGAAGGGCAGATGTGTGAAACTATAGAAACACATAGACAAACCTAATTTCCATGCCCTTTTCACTCAAAAGGAATACAGAAGCATTGATTGATGATTTGCATTCGAAAATACTGTTTATACCTAGAGAGATGTGGCAATGAAAACAACATGATAGGGAAAGTGAAATTTCATCAAATGTGAGGAAAAGAAATGGTTCTGCAAAAAGAAAATCATGTTTGGTTATCTAAAGTTTTGGGGGGAAAAAAGACACAAAAAAGTATAAAAATACACCACAAAAATGGGAGCAACCAAATGCAAAAATTAACCAAGATTGTCAGCTCAGTAAATTTAGTACAAAGGACTTTTACAAAGGTAAAGAGCAAAACAAAAGTCAAATGTGGCTGAACCTTAGATGCAATGCAGACCCTACAGGTCTTAGTTGTTTTTTGTGTACAGCTATTCATAATGGACCTGTGTAGACAAGTAGTCTCTAGCTTTCAAAGTACAACCAACAGCTCATATGTCAATGTGGGCTATTATGTGTTATGTGTGTAGGGGTGCTTTAACTTTGCACCATTTTAGTTTGAGACTCTTAATTTAAAGTATAACAAGAAGTAGTTCTTAAGTTACCCTTGTTAGATGATAGAGACAGTAGAAAACACTCAGCTGCAACAGGAGTGCAGGAACATCCACAACTTTGAATAAGGGAAATGTTTAATCATAACCTGTACACAGTGTACCCCACTTCCTCCCCAGACTGTCGGAGACAGGCACCGGCCCCATTGTGACCCTAACCGAATAAGCAGGAGAAGATGAATTGATGGATATTTAGTTCAAAACTGCGGGTTAAGATTCTCAGTCAGCCAGGTCAAAAAAAATTAAAAGCAATCAACTGGACTTGGGTTCCTCTTCCCATCCAGGAAGCTTTTTCAATTGAAAATGTTGGGAATAGCGTTGAGTTCGATGTTTTATACAGTACCCCAACAAAGCCTTGTTTTTGTTTAGAAAACATGCAAATCGGAAAAGACTAAGGGGTCCACCCCCTTGGAATGGGGATCGTTTGGTTTCTTTTGTTAGACTGCAATACCCCATACCCATCTAAGAGTCTGAAAAGTCGGTCGGGGTCAGGGATAACGAGAAGGATTAAGTCAATAGCTGCATTGTTGCTGCTTTCAAAAACGTAGAATTCAGCTATTGAGTGACATGATTCAATAGTAGACTCTGGCGCAGACAGAACGCGAGTCAGGAAGCAGTTTAGAATGTTTATTGGATAGTTTTACAGAAAGATTGTTCGGCCTGGCGTAGTGGTTCGGGCAATAGCGGCTTAGTCAGGAACTGCACAGGGAGAGATCAGTTATATGCTGGCAGGAGGATCTGAGTTATTAGGAGTTGATGCTGATTCCTTACAGTTCTTTAGAGAGCGGAGCAGCTGGAGGGGAGGTTGGATGAGCCCACTGAGATTGAGTTTGACTGAGATGGTGGGGCTTCGGCTTGAGAGCTCCAAAGGGTGGACAGGCAGGTGAGCAATCGAGGATGGATCCAGGAGGACTGAGGGGAGAACCGGCTTGGAGGCTGCAAGGCTTCTAGGAGAGAGAAGGAGGACACATAGGTAAGCTTGAGTCTAAGCCATCAGTTCAGTTTTAGGAGAGCTAGCAGGTAGGTTACCACTATGTGGAATTTTAACCGACTGGCGTCCGTCCCAGGGAATCCACTCCTCTAAATACTGCTCCCTGATTTAAACCAGCTGGAGGCTTGTCTGGGCTGGAGTCTCTGAGGAGGAAAAGGTAATAAAAACCCTAACACAGCTCAGCACACAATCCAGTGGGCCCAACATTGAGTTAATCCCTTCCCATTTAGGCACAGGCTCCCCTCAGGGTTGCGTCCTGAGACACACAACTGCATCCCAAGGTTCACCTCCAATTACATCGTAAAGTTTGCAGATGAAACCACAGAGACTGGCCTCATCAGAGACGACAACAACTATAGAGAGAAGGTTTGTTGCCTAACCACGCTCCACTGCTCATCAACAGCTCAGCTGTAGAGGTGCTCAGCAGCACCAAATTCCTGGGGGTGCACAGACACCCTCACCTGGACTGGAAACACCACCTCACTGGTCAAAAGGGCACAGCAGCACTTGCTCCTGCCCACCCCTCATGACCTTCTCCAGAAGCACCATAGAGAGCATTCTGAGCAGCTGTCTCACTGTGTGGTGTGGAGGCTGCAGCGCCTCAGACTGGAAGAAGGTGAGAACAGCAGAGTAGATCATAGGAGCTCCTCTTCCCTCCATTAAGGACAATTCATCCCAACGTTGCGTGTCCTGAGCCCATAACATCATCAATGACCCCTCACCCCCCCACCGTGGACTGTTCTCCCTACTACCCTTTGGGAAGAGGCTACACAGCATTCAATGCAGGTTCTGCAACAGCTTCTTCCCCACCGCCATCAGACAATAAAGTTTGTCTAAGTCTAATTTTAGCTCCAAGAATGTGTTACAATGGCCTAGTTAAAGTCCAAAGCTAAATTCAAGCATTTATAGATGCTGGAGATCGGCCTGTTTTCCAGTGTGGTCCTGTTTCTCTGACCGTGACTAACTGGATGTGCTCTCTTCATCCTCTGACGAGGAAGCTGGCTCGGAGCTCGTCTGCCTGGCTGTGTGTTTCTTGGACGGGGCCGCCTTTTACAGCTGCTTTTTGTGTCTCTGCTTCTGTCTCCTTGAACCCCAGTGGGCCTCAGCAGATGGCCGCTCACACTGAGCCTGGTTCTGCTGGAGGTTTCTTCCTGTTCAAAGGGAGTTTTTCCTCTCCACTGTCGCTACAAGCATGCTTAGTGTGAGGGATTTTATTTGAGTCAATGAGTCAATGCAATCAACTGGTTTTCCTTAGATAGAAAACTTTGTATCAATTTGACTGTATGATCTGGTTGAACTGTAAAGTGCCTTGAGATGACATGTGTTGTGAATTTGGCGCTATATAAATAAACTGAATTGAATTGAAATTCAAGTAAAAAAACTGAACATTGCTAATCAGAGGTTTCCCCTATTCAATTATTTTGTGAAGAGGAATGAGAAAAGGAAATTTAACTTCAATTTCTTTACAATATTACTATAGTACTGGCCCATTGTGGCTAAATATTTACTGTATAAAATCCTCTTTAGTTATGTATCTATAGAAAATGCAAACTTTACAATTAAGCAGTAATCTGTGTTTGCTTTAGTATAAATGCCAATGTTCTGCTCAGTGAGCAAAGAAAACCATCAGGAGCCTGTAACCGATGAAAGTATTAAAACACATGTTTGCACTGACATTCTGGTTCTTAACTGTTTTCATAAGCCAAATAAAACAGCAATGCACATGAAGTTAGCTTATATATTATTTATACTTTCATGATGGTTATGATGGAGCAGACATCATTAGGTCTTTCATTATCCATGCATGAATAAATACAGTCCCTTCCTTGATATGCTATTCCCGGAAATTAAATATAAAATTCTAACTTGTTTTCATGGTGCATTGTAATAGAAACACAACAGCAGCCCCACATGTTTACATTTACCTAATTATATTCAGTAATCAAAGCACAGTACAAGAACAATGCATGTTTTTATTTGCCTGCAGCCAGAGCAGCTTTTTGGTCTATGTGTGCCTTGCTTTTATCTGACATATAACCAGCAACTGTTTTCCAAACGAGTTTCTGTGTCTGATCCTGTATCTATACACTGCTAGTCAAAAGATAGTCATGTAAAACATACATTTTTTCCTATGCTTTGATCCTCTGATTCATTGTACATCGAATTATAAATGGAATACAAAAGCCTATACAGTGAAATGTATACGCTTCTGAATATGCTTCTTGTACATTTTTCTTTCATACCGCAGGTTAATATTCAATCACTAGAAAAACATTTTACAAAAAAAGGAAGAGACAGCAAACTGTGTGACTATTAAGAGATTAAAGTTAGTGGGCAATAAAAAAAATGGCATGTTCATGAAGGCATCAACAGATGGAATGAAAGAAAACCTAAAACTCATAATCTATGGGTGTTTGTGTTTTGGTTTTATGTTTGTTTTTGTCTATCACTCTTTGAGAAACCTCATCATATTGAGTATGTACTTTGACTGTTATTGTCATTCGGGGCCTTCTATAGTTGGTTATTCATTTGTTCTGTTACTTATTTAACATGTTCTTCCCTGTGCATTTTTTTTCTTACGTTAGTGTTTGGCTTTTTTCCTTTTTCTTGTATCATTTATTGTTTTTAAGTTACTCCAGTGTGTAACAGTTATGGGCTAGGCAGCTAACTGCGGCTACAAAAGCAGCATCAGAAGAGTGTCCTTTTAAGGAGCCTGAGGCGTGAACAAAAACAGAACGCAGTGCTTTTAGGTTTGGTGGATGTATATTAGGTGGTTGAATAAAACAGAAAAATTACAGCAACACAATGAGACACAAGAGGATTGACTCAAAACAAATTAATTTCAAAATCATAAAGTCCATAGTCCATTACTAGCTCGCCATCTTCAGATCCAGATGAGGATCTGATCCAAAGAGGAAAAAACAAAAAAAAAAACCCGACCTAAAAAGGTCAGAAAAATCCATTAAGTTTCATCAAAAGCAACTAAATGCAAATATAATATAAAGCAAACAATTATTTTATTAAAGCATTTAATTTATGCATACTAAATGCAAATGAAAATAATTATATTTCCAAAAAACATTTCAATCAGGTTAAATTAACCATAATTCAAATAAAGTAAAACAAAAAGTATCATATTTCAAGTTTAATTAATCTAAAGTTAAAGGTAAAGTTAAAGGTGAAGTGCACTTTCAAAATATCAAGAGAAATAAAACAAATTGTCAAATACTCAAGCAGAGTGAGCGAAAGGGAGAAAAAAAAAATATATATATATACATAATGAGCAATATCAACTTATGTGCAGCTACACTGTTCAGATTAATCTTTTAAATACTGTTCTGGAATCATGGTAAACTTGTCAAACGCACATCAAAGAGAGTGGGGTGTACTTAGCCACAATCAGCGATGGTCCAGGAAAACAGGGCCAATAATTCTGATAAAACAACGCTCTAATGAGCAATCGAGCAAAAATAATACAAGGAAAAATAATATATTATCAAATAAACTCACCCAGCAATCAAATCAATAGGGTTAAAGATTTCAGATGGAGAAATGGAGAAGACACCAGCAGCAAGCCACAATCACGGTGGAAACAGGTGAGGATCCTCAAACTGCATGCTTGAGGCGGGGCTTTAAAGAAGCTAACTAATTTGGGCAACACAGGAAGGGGGCCTGAAAAAAAAGCAGTATCTGAATAATTGTGGGTTACAAATGTCTTCTTCCTTCAGCCTCTCTGCCTTACCCTCTTTTACAGCTTTTATACACAACTCAGATAATGTTCTCCTGGTTTCAGCATAACTCTCCAACCTTGTTTAAGCTTCTGTTTCCATTATTCTTTTCTGGTTTCTTACGGCCTAGTTCTTTGTCTTCTTTTTTCTTGTGGCTAACTCATAGGCAAGCCAGCCCAAAGTCCTGTCCTGTAGGTTTTAGAGGTTTTTCTGTTTCAGCACAGCCGGCTCTGATTATTTCAGTTCAGGAACATCCTGTTAATCAGTTATCAATGATAATTATCTGCTCTGAAGCAATTTTTTTGGGTCAATATTTAAACTCCCCAGGTGCTGCCAAACTATGATTTAGTCCTGCTTTAAACTAAAAAAACATAACTTTTTAAGAGTTAAATTTTCATCCTAAAAATATGCATTTTTGATATCTACACACTATGCAACATTTTTCAGTTAATTAATGTGTTCCATAACGTTTTGGATGATTAAATGAGTCATTTCAGGTTGAACAAAGGTATTCTCGGCCGCCCTGGTGGTCTGTGGGGGAAATACCCCACTTGCAATTGCAGGAGCCCTCGGCCCGCACCCACAGGCTCAGAAGTCTCGCGAGAGTTGGTTTTGCTTTACGGCGAGAACTGCTACACGCCCCCAGTTAAAAGCATGCTCGTTGCTAGCACAGTGGCGATCTTTGTGCAGTTATCATGGCGGAACCAGCGTGAAAACAGCGAAAGCCCATGTCGGAGCAGGCAAGAAAGAGGAAAAGGGCTCCGGACAGAGAGAGGAGTCGTACACGGGTCAACATCAGGCAAGCTTTTTCCGAATGACGAGAGCTAAAATAAAAAGAAGGCTGCAAGGCTGACGCGGACCTCGCGTTTCTGCTGATGCGATTCTAAGTAACATTGGAACGGTTTCTCTCTCTCTGTGTGCATGTTCATACTTTCACTGTGTTAGTCATTCGTTGCGTTCGCCTGTCTGCTAAGCTCAAAACAACCGCGCCTAGCTTGACGGAGAAACCAGGAGAACAGCTGAGCATATTTACAACAGTGCACTTTTACTTTCTTCCTCTGGGGGGAGCCTCGCTGGAAAATCAACACCGGTTGCATAGTATACCTTTAAAGATTTGGATGGAATAATTGTTGATAGTTAGAACCAGAAAAATGTCTTTCTAAAATAAGACATATTTACAATATGCAGGAAAATTATTTACACAACTTAAGATTTTAAATGTTTTCTGTGCTGCAACAGAGCAAAGTAAAGAAGTAGTGTTGGTGACTTTCAAAGTCACCACTACTACTCAAGTCTTCAAAAGGATTAAAGTAACATTACAGCAAAATCATTTTTTCACATGTCCCTTTCACATCATAGAGCTTTTGAAAGAAATATGTTCAGCAAGTATTGAAGGTTATTTGAAATGTCTATTATTTTTTTGCTTTCAGGTTGTATTGTACTGTAAACTACTCGAGGCTCCAACTGGCAAGGCAGGAAACTCAATAACATTTTTTTCCGTTTGTTGCAAAAACGTCACAAGGTTATATTTAACTGATAATTCATATAAATCTAGTAGTTAGAAGGTTTATTTTTTGTTTTGTTTTATATAATGCCAATTGAAAACACTAGAACTTTAAATAATTTTACAATTAATTTTTAATTATTTTACATGAATTGTATTTCTTAACCATAATGTTTTTTATGTAATTGGTATTGTAATTTTATCTTGTGATTTTATACTTGTGTTTATTTTTAAGGTTGCCTTTTTTTATACCTGGCTGGGGGACTACCGATAAAAATTAGCACTCCTTAGCTAACTCGGGTATATTTACATTGTTTTAATGTTGATTATTGTACACTGTCCCCTTTCAAATAAACAATAAATGAAAATAAAAAAATGAAACTGGCTCTCAGTGTTTAAACCCCTAATATCACACTTCAAATCTGTTCCAGTGATTCAAACCATTTGGTATTAAAAAATAAATAAATAAAGCAGTTGGAGTGAATGTGTAAATGGATGCTTTGATGGCTTGCTGTGAAAATATGCAGTTTTTTGTTTTGGTACATTTTTATCTGAATTACTGAAGCAAGAAGCTCAGAGAACCGATGTTGGAAACATTTGATCTACACAGCAGATTTGAGTCAAACCCAGAAAACTTCTGGAAAACTGCAAGATCTACTGATGCTCACAGAAGCACATGACTGCGATGTATTTTGTGCTCTTATATTATGAGCACAAGTTGAAAGTATAAAGGCCGGGTTAAACTGTTTGTATACGACTTTTTAAACTTTCCGTAAAAGTAAAAAAAAAACACTGGACTTGGTTTCCAGGATTTGAAGACGTTTCTTTTTTTTTCTCAATTCTTTTTACTTTTTTAACTGATTTTTTTCCCATGTTACACTGACTGCGTATAGAGAGGTTCACTGTATTCTCATTATCAGTTCGTATGAAATCGTACGAAAAGTTATGCACAGTATTTCATATGTTTTTTTCGTCGTATTTTTACGTCTTGCCTCGAGACAAGATATCCGTTCGCATGCGCATCTTACGCACCATTCAATAACATACAATGTAACATACAATTAACCCTAACCCTCATCCTAACATAAAAAAAAACAGCAAGCAACCTAGTGAGAGACATCATGAAGTAATTATTGCACTGTCCATCCCAGTTTTACGTCCGTCCGCGGATCTGCTTTGTTCGTCTGTCTGGCTGCGCATGCGCACTGATATGTTTTTTCGAGGAAAAACGTCAAAAACGTACGAAATACTGTGCATAACTTTTCTTACGATTTCATACGAACTGATAATGAGAATATGTTGAGAGGCTCCAACTCTGAATTGAGACACTGTCCCGTATTTGGCTGGGAAAGAGTATAAAAAAGTATAAAACCTTAAAAAACAAACAAGCTCCACCAAAAAAAAAACCAGGATTCTAATAGGCGTGCTTAAGAAATATAATGGGAACTATTTAAAAAAAAAAGGAAATACTGTGTTTAAATGGGTACCAGATAACGCAGTGAGCGGTGATTCTCAGAGAGAGTTCTCTGAAGTTTTTTCTTTTCTTTAATGGCTCTCCATAGGCTTGCAGTTGTGTTTTACATTCTTTCGTATAAACTATGAACTGATTAGAGCTTTCTGACAAGTTTTTTTCCCCTTCTATTGATATTTTCTCATAAATATACCACATTGTAGCTAAAATGCATTTTCCTTTCTGTATTTTCTTAACAGATCCGCGATTAAAGAAATAAAAAAACTCCAAACATAACTGTACATACAAGGCCTGAAATGTGATAGTGTGTGCAAAGGTGACATGCAAACCAGTTGCAATCAAACTACGTCCTTAAAATGAGTGGAACAGCACATACAATTTTTTTAGCCTGCTTGACATCATGAATATGCAGAACAAATGCTGATGTTATAGGTCGGCCATTTAGGGGAGGAGAAAATGCTTATTTTGGGGTCTTTTTTTGCAGGTTTTGCATCTTGTAACTTTTGCGTGTAAATTACGAACGTTTTGCTTGAAAATCCTGGAAGCAAACCTTTCTGCTGTTTTTGCAGCTAAAAGACGAGATATAGGCGGAGTGACAGAAGATGGAGAGTCTGCCTGCATATATATATATATTTGAACTGTCAGCTGTAGTAGTAAAAAAAATTAATGCGAAAAGGATGTGTGGGGCAGCTTCATGCAGTGGGAAGCAAACAATCTTTATGCAATAAAACCAAAATGAAAAGCTCCATGACCAACCTTAAATGTTTTGGCATAAAGGTTCCTTGGACTGAATAAAGCTCAATAAACTTACTGGCAATATGCCAATAATCTGCAATTCAATCAAATACTGATTTCCAGACTGTCCATCAGCTTTCCCAGGTTTCATGACTTATTAATCCTTAATTTTTTGCTTCTTTTTTACTTAAATTAATCCCTCAAACTCCAAACTGTGTATCAATTATAATATGCTTTTAAATGCTGGAAAATGCATTATCACACAAATAAAAATTTTGATATTTTTATGACCAATTAACTGTTCTTTGACATTCTTTAAATTTATCTCCCTGAGCTATCTGTTGTACCCTGTGATCCTTATGCAGTTGTTTAATCACAAATTTGTTCTAACAAAAGTTTTAGGCCTTCAAAGAACAACTGGATTTATAATGAGATTAGATAAAAGACAGAATAACTGGCCTTTACTTTTAAAAGCCTTTGATTATAAAGGATTTTATTAAGGGGAAATAAAGGGGCATAAATAAGAATGTACACCGTGTCTGAATTGTATTCATAGCAATTTTAATATAAAACTGAATTCCACACCACCAACATGCTTTTTCCTGATCTATTTCTCGGTTTGTATGGCTTTAACATTGCAAAATATGAAAGTGTTCCAGGAGGAAATGTTTTCATGGATCTGAAAATGGAAACCAAATAAAAAAAAAAAAATCCTATTTTATAATATTGAATTTCAGCTATTTTAAACTCCCTTTGAGTGCAACATCCTTCTTCTAAAGCCATTTTAAACTCCTTTTTTTCCTTGCTTTTATTGTAATTGCATAAGTATAGAATACAGAAATGAACACTACATTTAGCCAATCCCCTTGGGGTGCAGTGGGCTGCCATTGTGCGGTGCCCAGGGAGCAGTGTGGGGTTAAGGGTCTTTGCAAAGGGAGCCAGAGTGGCAGTCTGTGGGAGTGGGATTCGAACTCAGAACCTCAGGATTCCAAGCTCTACACCCTAACCACTAGGCCGCCACTCCCCCACTTTATGTGTGGGACTTTAATTAGACAAAAAAAATAAAATAAAAAAAATGTATTAAAATTTTTAGGCCCACTTTACAGACACAAACACAAATGTATAGAATAGTTATGACATTGATGATGTAAATTTATATAAGCAGAAATACTGTGGGAATTTAGGAATGGCTTCAACTGTAAACACTGCGGTACTTCATATTCTGGCTTTTATAAGTTTAACCCAAAACAGTTTACAGCCATAATACAGTATGTTGTGAACTTGAAAGCAGTTGCAGTTTGAATGTAGCTGTAATGATTTTGCAGCCACAGATCCCCGTTGAGCTGAACTCTATTCTATCACCAGCTAGTCTCAATATGAGGCCTCTGGCAGAAAAACCATTGCACGCTCTCCAAAAAGTCCATCTACTGCTCTGTGGGTGCACAAGTATAAAACTGAGCATGTTGTCAGGTCAGAATGAAGCAATAAATTCTTCCCTTCAACAACTTTCTCCCCTTTTTATTTCAGAGGTACTGTAACATGGGGCTTGTCAAAGCATGAAGCATTGTTCTCTGTAAACCTAACTGCAGAATTTAATGAGACACGCTGCTACAGGGAATTAATTTTGAAAAAAAGTTCACTCAGCCAAAAGTGACATTAAACACTGACTGAACCCAAACTGTATTTTAGGAGTAAAAAAGTTTAAATACAACATGACAGCTTTTCAGCTTAATTGTTACATTTTTAAAATGTGTGTATGTTAGAGAGAGAGAAAGATTGTCTCAGCTGTAATATCAGAGTTATGGTCTAAAAATGGGGGCTGTAATTTTATCGAAAAGCTCATGCAGTATTTAAGTCCCTTTGGCAAGGAAAGGCAAGTTTATTTGTATTGCAAATAACAAGACATGTTAAAGTAGTTAACATGATGAAAAACCAAATTATAGTGGAATAATAAATGAAATTCAAGAAAAGTTGAACTGCAGAGTAAAATAATTATGCTTTAGTTAATAGTTGAGGTAGAACAGAACTTTAAACAAATGTGTTTTTAACCTTGATTTAAATTAACTTGGCATCAAGGAACTGTAACAGTTTTCTGAGAGTTTTTTTTTTTTTCAAATTAGTGGGACATAAGAACTACTGTAAATGCTTTTTATTCATGTTTGCTTCTGATTCTGGGTTTGCATGAGACTTGAATACACTTAGACCACTTTTATTGTCATTTAGTATACACAGCATGGATGCAAAACCAAATTTAATTTTTGTACAGCTTTTATGAGATTTCCATTGCATCAAGTGCAACAGTGATCAAATGTAAACAGTGTGGGTGAAAAAAACATGGTGCAAGAAAATGCATTTTGACTATTATCCAGGGTGCAATTATCCAGGTTTTTGGTTTGGTGTTGTCAGTGTGATGCAGAGTCTGAGATGATTTCTTTGAGTTTTTCTCAACAGTCTGAACAATTGCATTCTCCTACAAAAGCTTAAAGGTATAGTGGAGGATTTTCACAAATTCTTGAAAAGACCCGCCCTCTGCACTTAAAAAAACAAAATGCACATGCTCAACCCTGTACCCGCTCCCAAGAGGGAACACCTATTAAACATGTGCGAGAGCGTGCTCGATTTCTCCTCGTGCACGCTCTGTTCAAAGTATGCCGACTCACCACCGGTAAGTGAAAATGGGAATGAGCACGTTGGACGGCCTTATGTAAATATATCACCAGAATGATTGACAGTTAGGAGGACCAATTATTTAGATGATCCACCAGGAAAAAAATTATGATTGGGGCTGAAATTCACGTCAATGCAAATTGAGACTTCAATGCATTTGAGAAGTTTCAAAATAAAAAGGTAAGTGTTGCTTTAGATTCCTAATCAGTCTAGCTGTTTTTTGTTTTTGTTTTTTTGTTATTATTTTACAAAAAATGCCCAGTCTCTTTGGGTCTTTTAAAAAATCCAGTAAAACACACTAAAGTGTGTTGCTTAATGTAAAAAATGTACTGTTAAACATTGAAAAGGTAAGAACCATCATTTATGGCAACGTTATTCTGGAAAATTCTTCAATTAACCTCTTACACCCTCAGGGGGTATAAATAAATTTCTGCCTGACAAAAACACACAAAAGTAAATCCCTTATAGCCTCATTATTAGATATTAATAGATATTAATATCTAATAAGTTTCTTCTTATTAGATTTAAGAAGAAACTTTTGGTACCTCTGTAAAGGTAAGATGTCATAGAATGGTTTTCTGGTGTCAGCACCATTGTAGCTTTGACCCTGCCTGAAATATTAGGGACAAAATACAAAATATTTTGCATTTTTTGAACCTCGCCAAAATTTTCTTTGAAATAAACATTGCAAAACACTATCAAAATATTATTTATAGCACAAAAAGTAGTACAGACTTTTAAATCTAAATGTTGTGTAAAAATATACCAAATTTGGACTCAGTCAGATGAAACATATTTATTTTAGAATGGTATTAGTGAGAAATTTCTTAGGCGGAGGGGCCATTTTGGCACATTTATCCAAAAATGTCACCAAACTGTGCCAAATGTGTTTTTTACATCAATACTGGGGGTTTGTTAAAATTACGAGGTCACGTAGCAGCTGGACCCACCCGTGGGTCTGTAGGGTTCTAGTTAAGCTACAAGCAAATAGCATCTCTCTGCATCGACATGGTTTGTTTGTATCTAAACAAGGCATTCATGATTGTGTTAGGGGAACCTGTTCAATTTGTATTTATGGAAAACACAGCCAGAGGGGGAAAAAAATGAGATTGTCAAAAAAAGCAGTGCTTGTAATATGCATTTAGCCAGATTTAAAATTAGATACTTAGTCTCCTAAAAGCTGGTGGTAATTGCTAAGAAAAATTTTAGAATCCATTCAAAATATATTTTAAAGATTATGTTTCTGAGCAAAATACAAAAAGGGAAATCCTCAGTGATTTTAGTGAAATCTAAAAAGAAAGAAAAGACACAAAACCATAAAACAGCCTTGATATTTCTGAATCAGATATTGGTTTCAAATAGTGCATTAAATCCAAAGGGTCAGAGAACAGAATCCTATCAAACTTTATTATGCAATGTGGATGCACTTCTGCTCATCAAGTGTCTCTGAATGGCTGCTAAGGTCAGCATGAATAACCATTGAGAAAAAAACAGAACGTTGGTGTTTTCCTTCACTCTTTAACTCTGAGGCATGCTGCATCTGCAGAGAAAATTTAATTGAATTCAGTTTATTTCTATAGCGCCAATTCACATCATGTCATCTCAAGGCACTTTCAGTTCAACCAGATCATCCAGTCAGATTGATTAAAAGTTTTCTATCTAAGGAAAACCAGCCGATTGCATCGACTCATTGTCTCGAAGGCAATCCCTCACACTAAGCATGCTTGTAGAGACAGTGAGAGGAAAAACTCCCTTTTAACAGGAAGAAACCTCCAGCAGAACCAGGCTCAGTGTGAGTTTCTCTGCAACACCCCTGGACATCATATTAAATCATATTAAAGGTAGAGTGGAGGATGTTCTTTTTTCCAGATGGATCATCAAAATAAGTGGTCCTACTCCTAATTGTCAATTAGTCAATCATCCTGTTTATATATTTACATATGGCTGTCCTTTGTGTTTGTCCCCATTTTCACTTACCGAAGGTGAGTCTGACATTTTGGAAAAATTGCAAATCTTTTGGAAGTATGAGCGATGCGAACAGCAACTTGTAAACAGAGCCTGCACGAGGAAAAATAGGCTAGTGCATGCTCTCCCATGCGTTTAATAGGCAGGTGCTAATGTTTTACCAAAATAAGTTAGTCTATGTGCTTTATATAATGTTATATGTATTTTCAATCATGATGAGTGTGCTTTTGTAATGCCTTTCTAATGAGTTCCAGGACAGATTAGTAGATGCTGGATGTTGAAACCGCTATCCTCTCTTTAAGTTTAATGATGGCTGGCTTCCTTCACCCCCTCTTTCAAGCATTTACCCTCTCTGTCCAAAATCTGAACATCTTGTTCTGGTTCATTCTAAAATCAGAGCATCTAAACCAAAGCAGAGCAGAGTTGATTATGTGATCTAGTGCAGCCAGACCTGCGGCATTTATTTGGAGAAACCAAACAACAGCCACACAAACAAATGGTAAAGCACAGAAGAGCCAGCAGCTCTGGACAAATTTACACTGAACAGTTGCACCTCAAATACAAAAGACACTTTTGATGACTAAAATGTTCAGATTCTGCACAGAGAGGATTGAAGGTTTGAAGGAGGGGTGAAGGAGGCCATCATTGAACAGAGGGTGAGGACTGAGGTTTCCACTTCCAAGTATCTACAACATCTTGGAATCCATTCTAAAGACGTTACAAAAGCACCTTCATCATGATTCAAATGGTCTAACACAAAATCCATACAAAAATTCCAATTGGGAATTTACACAGGCAGATCATCTTGTATTGCAGTCAATGCATTCATCATCCAGTCCTATAGGATTTTTGATATCAGGGGTTGACGTTAAGGATTTTTACCACTTGCCCAAAGGGCAAGTGACTTTCACATTTCATTTGCCCAGAAACAATTTTTACTTGCCCAGTATAATGTTTGATAAATATAGTTCCTAATATTAATTTTTGTATATATGTCAATGAAACATGTTTGTTTTTTAAATGTTTTTTGTAATTCAGTATTTTTTAAGTTTCCAGGTTCCTGGTGTGTATCTGCATGCGTCAGATAATGAACTCAAGCCTATATTACCGTGTTAACATGCTTTTCAATCCTTCCTGCACATTCTTTTTAAACTAAACTTTGCTTTAAACTGTTGTGTGCTTGGAAAAATATAAATTGTAATGTTAAAAATCTAAAAAAAACTTGACAGGTTAAAAACTTAAGATAAATCACAAGACAGAAGTCGATGTCACAAATGAATAACTTATTTTAGAGTCACGGTATGTTTATACAAGATAATAGTATTAATATAATGTGACTTTTCTAGAGAATCACTATACATAGTTATTTTATTCAGGGTTTCCACAGTCTGACATCATTTCAGAATTTCCTGACTTTTAACTGACTCAGGATTAGTTTTCCCTGACAAAATAAATGCAGCAACAAGACAATAATAATAACATAACATGTCACCAATTTAACATGTTAAGCTCTATAACATTTAAATGCACCTCTACAATGTCTAAGGGAAAGAAATTTTATGAAAATTTTTTTATGTATGACCTGAATCACTGTACAGAAGACTGTCATATGATAGCCATATTTACACTGTGCGCATGGCATACAATTATGCCAATTTTCCTAATACCTGACCGATAATTTTTAAGCTAGGGTTATCTGGGTGGTGGGTGTGTTTGATTCGCGCCAATTCCCGGACAAAAATCACGCCATCTAGCGGAAAATCTCCCGGCTTTTTCAAATCACGCTGGAATGTGTACAAAACAAAAATGGCGCCGGCAACGCATGTGGGTCTTTTTTTAAGCGAGTGTCAGTGATTTAAAAGTAATTTTGAGTGATAATTTTTTTTTTTTTTTTTTATCATTGCACTTGCCCGGCGGGCAAATGCAATGAAATTTGTACTCTCCCGACAATAAATCGCCCTGGGCGATCGGGCAATGGTTAACATAGAGCCCTGGATATATTGCTTGATATAATTGTTTTTAAATAAAAGCTAAACTGAATGTTTTAAAAATACAAAATTTGTATTTCTGAGGAATCTGAGTTTTTTTCATTACTTTTCAATCTCCCCTATGGCTCATAGAAATAAACATTAAACTCAATCAGATAATTCTGAGCTTCATTAATTGTCTCATTAAAACTTTTGATCTGTTTTAATGTGAATATTTGTCTTTTTTGTTTGTTTTCTAATCACTATTCAGTAGTCCATTTTCTAATCTTACATTTTTTGCTAGTCCCTGCTTAATCAATGCTACCAACCAAAGACCACCTTCTTCTGAGCAGGTTCATTAGATGCTTCCAGTTAAGTCCTTGCTTTGAGTATTGTTATTAAAACTGATCTAAACCAGAGAAAACATCTGTATCAAAAACATCCAATTAATAAAATAAACCTTAGGTAATAAAGATAAACTGATAAAACAAGAGAAATGTTTTCAACCTCATTCTACTGCTTATTTGTCCAGCTCAGGTGGGCAACACCCTGGACCAGGGGTGCTCAAGTCCAGTTCTCAAGAGCTACTATCCTGCAACTATTTGATGCAACTATTTTAACACACCTGAATCAAATGAATGGCTCGTTACCATGCCTCTGCTGGGCTAAATGAGGGGATTGAGGCTTTAGATTCAGGTGTGCTAGAAAAGAGATGCTTCTAAAAGTTACAGGATGGTAGCTCTTGAGGACTGGACTTGAGCACCCCTGCCCTGGACTATCACTGAAAGGCAAAGAAACGCAACCATGAACACAAAAACACACTAAAGAGCAATTTAGAAACACCAATATACATAACCCAAAGTAACAACTCATCATCTGCTCTTTTTTATCATTATCTTTATTTTTTATTTCTCTATTCTTTTTTATTCAACTTTTATTTATTTATTTTGTATCTTTTTGTACTGTGGAAAGAAGCCAAGTACTAAAGAGAATGCACACATCTACAGTAAGTATATGTAAACTGTAGAAAATCTTTGGACCAGGGATTGAACCCAGGACGTCCTTGCTTTAAGGCAACAGTGCTACAAACCTTTAGAGTTGGCATTTTAACATCTATTTCACTGCAAAAATGATCTAGAAATAAGTAAAAATGTCTTAAATTAAGTGTATTCACCTTTAATTTGAGTAGGTAAATGAGATAGTTTGCCAATGGAATCAGTAATTTTACTCCTAAAATAAGATAATTAGATAATATGCACTTGAAATAAGACAATGCAATTGTGTTTTCTTATTTTAAGTGTAAATTGTCTTGTTCCATTGGCAAAATCTCTCTTTTACCTGCACTTATTTTAAGAAAAAATGACTTCCCTAGATTTAGATTTTTTGCAGTGTTGACTGTTGATCTTAGATATTATTTTAAATATGGGGACCAGAGCCATACATTCTATGCGACAACTGCATAAAAAAGATTTCCAGAGTTGCATCTTAAATTTAAATATTTATATTAGTTGTATTAAGGGCATATGGTTCTATATTTCTACATGTGAATAGTGGGCAGGCTAAGGTCTGATCCTTTAGGCCGTTATGAACACAATCTGATCAAACTCTGTAAGTATAGAATTGCACAAAGTTTGTAAGAGGAAAATTATTTCTGCTGCTTAGCTTCTCTGTTCTACAGGAAATAAAATTTGGAACCAGCAGGGGTTCTCGGCTATGTGGGTCAATCAGCTCAAAGAATAGGGAAAGCAGGAAATTTGCTGATAATTGTAACATTTTCATCGCTAAGAATAAACCTCTTGATTGAATGAGCTTGATTTTTGCAGAGTTGCTGAGTCTTCCTGGTGACATACAGCAACTTCAGGACAGATTAGTGTCTGCTTACAGGAAGAGAAGTCCAGAAGCATAAACCTTGAACCAGCATCTTCAGCTGTATAAGACATACAGCATGGTTAGTATGCATAAGCTTCAGAACGCGTCTCGATTCTCCACCTCCACAAAGCATTGTTTCTGTAGCTCAGAGAAGAGCTCACCTTGAGCTGCTCATCTGTTTCTATGGTGATTCATCTTCAGAGTTTTCTTACTTTTCCTCTGGAAAACACAACAGATCTTCTCTTTTTTGAGCTCTGCTAAATTGAATCTAATTGTCAACATGTAGAATTCTTCCTCTAAGAAAATCTAAAGCCTACTTCATAGTTTTTTATAGATCATTTGTACATTATAACATGCATCATTTCATAAACGTTTTATTGAACTTGATATACATATCTTAAAGTTATTAGACAGAAATAAAGTAGAGGAAGAAGTATAAGGTCTAATTACTTCACCCAGTGTAAATTATTTTCTGAAACTTTTTCTTAACATCTGTTGTTATTCCTTTCAGTCTACAGACTTGTTCCAAGGGTTCAGGAGATTGAATTTTGTCTTGGGTTTAATATACTCTGCGAGCATCGCATTTATATTGGCAATGCCCGGAGGTCAGTTTATACTGAGCAGAAGGTATAAAAACAAGAAAAAAGGAAGAATTACCTTCATAAGAAGGTTGCTGAGAAGAAAAAAAATCAGAAACAGTTCATTTTAGTTTTGGTCATCTTTCTTAATACAAATATTGTAAAATAAAAAATGTGTAATCTAAATAAGACAGACTGGTGTCAATTAAAGGTATAGAGGACGGTCTTTTATTTCGGGGTGGATCATCTACATAAGTGGTCCTCATACTTGTCAAATTTTCAGATAAACAATAATAAAAAATAATATTACATGATTCAGTTCAGGATCATTTCATCTAAAATTCTAATTGTAATTTCTTTGTGATCTAGATTTGAATATTTTGATTTATTATGTTTCTTTACTTGTTTTATCATTTTAGACCTGAACTTAAAGGTATACTATTCAACTGGTGTTGATTTTCCAGCGAGGCTCCCCCCAGAGGAAGAAAGTAAAAGTGCACAGTCGTAAATATGCTCAGCTGTTCTCCTGGTTTCTCTGTCAAGCCAGGCGCGGTTGTTTTGAGCTTAGCAGACAGGTGAACGCAACGAATCACCATGTCTACTGCGGTAAGTGACTATTTTGTTCCAATTTTCGAGTTTGAAAATTTAGCATGTTTTAATACATTATTTGTTATGCATGTGTCTAAATAACAAAGATTGTAGTTAGCCAAGTTCTCGTCGTAAAGCAAGACCGACTCTTTGCGATGCACGAGACTTCTGAGCCTGTGGGTGCGGGCCGAGGGCTCCTGCAATTGCAAGTACGGTATTTCCCCTACAGACCACCAGGGCGGCCGAGAAAACCTTTGTTCGACCTGAAATGACTCATTTAATCATCCAAAACGTTATGGAACACATTAATTAACTGAAAAATGTTGCATAGTATGCCTTTAAATGAAAACATTTGATTGCAAATGTTCTTATTTGATGCTATCAGAGAAATGCTTCCATATATTATTCTGTTTTCTGCAGTGTTCACTTGTCACTTAGTTTTTTGTTATTCTCCTTTATTTGCTTCGAGTAAAGCATTTCTTACGATCCCCCAGACTCCTGCACTTATGTGTGTGTATTTTTTCTGCACTTCGAAATGTCTCCTATACCTTTTACTCACACATATGCTGATTTTTTGTCCCTGTTGCTTGGATTGAGCTGGACAAGAAAGAAAGCCTTTGTTCATTCACCTCCCCCTACTTGGAACTTGATGTAAAAAAACATTTAAAATAACTGGACTTAACGTGCATTCCATGTAACTTTGCATTTTATTTGTTCCTTCCTCTTGTCCAGGATTCCCAACAATAAGACGTTGTTCATTTTAGTGGAGCTGTAATAGCTTAGAAAGTAGGACCCAGAATTCCGACAAGACAGAGAGTGAAACACTTAAAAAGCATTTATGCGAACAATGTTGGAAAAAAATCTGCTGTTGCAGTGGCTAGGGCGTCCGAGGCAGAAATATCTATTGGAGCGAAACACAGGTTAGTGACTACGATAATCTGATGGAGGGTGAGTATGAACGTGTTAGTCACTAACCTGGTTTGACAGTTTAGTCTGTGCCCAGAGAACTAGGAGGATTCCAGCCGATCGGCTTACAAGAAGCAGCGAATGCTGCCACAGAGCTCCAGATGTGAAAGCCAGGAAGGCTGCAGAACTGACAGGAGATCAGATCCGAGCTGACAACGGAATGCAGGGTGAATTCAAGAGGCAGATTCAGTTTTAGTCCACAGAAGAATCCAACAGGAGTCCAAAGACAGGCCAGGCAAATAAATCAGACAAGGGCAAACAGGCATGAAGGTCAAAACACAGAAACGGATCAGGCAATCAGAACACTACAGAAATGCTGAAGAACACCAAAGGCTCAAGAATAATCTGGCACTGATGGCTGGAAAGAAGCAGCATAAATAGGAGCAGGAACAGATGGATCAGATAAGCAGTGAGGAGAAAACAGGGTGGAGCTAGACAGGTGAATTAAATGAACAATCATGCCAACAGAACCAAAATCATGACAGGAACTATCATGGTAAAATAAATATTAAATGATAAAAGAATTTGCATTACTTTTTTTTAGCCTCTATAGGCATTTTTATTTTTATGATTCTACTTTTGTTATTTTTAAAATATGTTAACTTGTGAACAGAATCCCAAAGTACTCACAAAGTATTGGCTTTGTACCAATACTTTGTGGCCAAAATGACGGCACATATTTGTGTTTGTCATTTGGCAAAAGACTTTCAGAAGATGACCAAAATTTTTTTACTTAGGTTGAGTTTCCAATGTGGTTAATCCCTTTGCACATTTTAAATGTTTATATTGTAAATTATGTTTACTCCATCCATGAATTTCTTTAGTTAGATCATTAGAATGTGAGCACATTAATGAAGGTAAATGAGCAAAACTGCTTTATTTGCAAACGGAAATTACTTTGCCCCTTCTCTGCTTTACAAAAACTTTTGCACCTGTTTTAGGACTGCAAACTTCTGACGATCAACACCAAGAGTTACCCACTACAGGGTGATTTTAAATACTTACAACTTTTCAACAAAAAACATACAAAGAAAAAAGAAAGAAAATATACAAAACTGAACCATCTCTTCATAGCTTCTCAGATTTTTTATGGACTGTCATAAGGTTGTGTTGGTTTGGAGGACCCGAATGCAGAGACAAGTTGGCAGAGGTGAATTTAAGTGGTTTAATAAGGTTCACAGGCACTGAGGCAGGAATCAAAAAATCCAAGAAAATAACTAACGAACCAGAACCAAGGTGACATCAGGGGAAAACCAGAATCTAGGAACCAGGGAGAGACGAGGAAGGCAGACAGACGATTGACGAGAGGTTAGACGAGGATCCAGCAAACAGAAACTGAAGAGGGAGGGCTTTTAAAGGGGACAGAGACAAAGAGAGGGCTAATGAGGAAATTGAAAACAGGTGAGGGCTGAACAGAAAACAGAGCAAGAGAAAGAGGACACAAGAGGGCAGCAGAGGACAACAAATGGAAAACCTGGAAGACAGGAACTAATAAGAAAACAACAACAAAATAATAATCAAATAACTAAGATAAAGAAACATGGTGAAAGAAAACTAAACACTAGAAATCAAGGAGCAAAAGAAAAACATAACAGAAACAGAAACCTAACATGGACTGGTGACCTGTGGAGCCTAATGCCAAGTAGAAAATGGATGAATGTTATTTGCGGCATAAGATTGCAATTCAAATTCCTTCCTCACACTGTGCCAAGGGCAATACCACTCTGCAAACTAGTTTCTTTAACAGTTTAATGAATGCATGCAGTGCTGCGGTACAGACAATGCATTTGTTTATACAGAATGACGTCAGTATTACCTCTTAATACTGGGTTGGTAAATTGTTTTCAAAGCCTTTTACTTTGACTTTTTAAAAGGGTATTAGGTCACGTCCATGTGTCTGTTGTAGGGTATTGCTGGCGAATGAATGTTAAAATGCAGAGAGGTCCCCATGCCCTCAATATCCTCTAAACTTTATTGCCTGTTTTCTCCTACAAGTCACAGGCCCCTTATGAAAGTCATTCAGAACAATTTAGCTGCATCGTTCCTCAGCTCCATTGTTAAGTGAATATGTCGCCCCCCCTAAGATAAGAACCGTGCAGCGAGCTCATCTCTACAGAGAAAGTGAGAGAGACACCTCAAGTGTGAATCAATACCCCATGACTTCCATGAGACAAAAGCTTAGACCTTGCCAAGCAAGAAGTCACTTTGCCAGGGACATTCTCTCATGACTTTCCCATATATGGCAAAAGCCCAAAGATCAACTCCTTTCTTTGTTCAGATCCACTTTGATTTCAGTCTTTTCAGCAAACTGACACTTTATCAGGAGCCAGACTTGCTTAAACTGCACATCATTGGTTTTTACCACTTTTTATTGGACTGTTATCCAGATTTTGTAAGTGGAGTGTAACTCTCTCAGCACTTTGTCATGATTTTAGAAAATAAATACAACACAAAGACAGAAGGTGCAGAGAGAGACAGAGAGAGAAAAACAAACAGGAAACTGTAAAATGCAAATGAGTTTTAATACTTTAAGTATTTACACCCCTGGAAATTTAGTTGGTCACAATACAAATATATTTTGCACTGTATTTTATAAGGATTTTCTGTAACAAACTTTGCATAAGGTATGCTAAAATAGTTTTTAATAATATGAATCCAATGTGTGGCATTAAGTCCTTTTGTCTAACTTGGAATCCCATAATCCTATTGATTGTTTTTTACATTTTTTTGGAATTACTATGACCTGGATGAAGTCATTTTAACAGAAATGAATTTATATCAAATGTTTTTTGTAGAAATGTTACAATAAAATTAAGACTGGTTGAAAGAGGAGAGTGGCAAAGGATTCCCTTTTTCACACGATGATGCTTATCTCAAATACAGCAAAAAGAAAAAAAATGTGCTGAAGGCAGAGAGGCTCATGAGTCGATTGGGGAGCAACAAATCTGGGGTCTTCTGATGAGTTTGTTTGGTGTCCAGCTGTGTGTTTGCCTGTGATTCCTAAAATCCATTAGGAATCTGCTGGGGGTCATGACTTCACTTCAACTCAGACAGATCTGTGCCTTAGAGAGGACCGGGTGGCTCACCTCAACCTCATTTTCTCCACAAAGCTGCGGCTGTGAGGCAATCAGGCTCAGACGCCCGGAGAGCCCTGAAGCGTCAAAGATGCTGTCCAACCTGCTGCAGAGAGCCCGACACGCTGGGGCTGGCTTGGAAAAGATCTTCCTGGATGATGTTGATTATAGGTGGAGGGATGTCTTGGTGGAATTAGATGTTAGAAGTCAATTCTTTCAAACTGAAATCAGCTGTGAAGGGGTCTCTTTTATGCTGAGCTTTAGGCTGACAGCAGTCTGGTAGCAAGGTGCAATTTTATCCTCCCAGGCATTTATACAGGCATGTTCAGTCTGCAAAAAGTTGGTGACTAAACATGAGAAAAGCAACGGTCTGGTCATAATGGAGAAAATAATGTTTACAGATAAGATACACTTCAGCACGACGATCGTCCTGATTGTGAACTGTGAAAGTGCACCATGAACCAGATCTACTCTCCATAGCAATGGCTTGAATAATATGAATTTAGTCTTAACTTGATTTAAAAAAAATAATGACATCTAGTGAGCACAAAGCAGTTAAATACAGATTTCTGACAGCAGTAATTAAAACTTCAGTAAATAAAGTTCTCTATTTGACGTGAATCTGAAAATGGATATTAAGTTCTGATCTCAGCACCTGACACATAGTTTTGACTTCTGATTCAGTCTTGTTGACAAGGAAATTCAGCTTCCTTGCAGGAGATCTGGAGGAGGAAACTCAATATAAACCATATTTTTCTTTCTCTTTAAAAAAACTAAACGTTTAAAATTAATTACCAGGACAATGTTTTATGATGGAAAGTTGAACATAAAACAGCTGGACATTTGCATGTGTTTGCACGTTGCCGCTTCAGGCGTCTCTGCAATGCAGTGTAAAAATTATCTGCTGCTTCTAATTCAGCTTCATCTAATTTAAGCATTAATCAGAGATCCGCAGCATTGCTTAAATACTTAACAAGCTGATTTGGATTCAGTTAATTTTTTTGTCTTCTCCGTATGGCTGTACATTTTCTGGCTAGGAAAATCCTGTGAAGATGAGACGACCTATTTTTGAGTCATGCTGAGGTGCGCAGGGTGAGGTGGAGCAAACCAACTCAGAAAAAAAAAAAAAAACAGCAGAACCATGAGAGAAATATAGGAGTAACATAATTTTGTAGACCAAAAAATTAAATCAACAGTTAGTTGTGAAAAATAATACTTCTGATGATAATTCTACATTCTTTATCCTCATTTAACCTTAAACACAATGAAATATAAACCAGAATAAAAGATTTGAAGAAGCTGTAAACAAAGGCAGAAATATAAGTTGATTTCAATAAAGTTAATAAAAAACCATCTAATAAAAGTTGCTCTACTGGTCATCAGATTTTTAAATCAGAGAAAAACAATCTAAGTAGACACAAAAAAACACAAATGTTTTTAGAAGCCATCCAAACCAACCTCATCCTGAGAGATGATTATAATTGCTCTGCATGTTAAAAAATCAAACAAAGTTGTTTTTTTTTTTTAAAGTTTCTTTGGGTTTGGAGTCTGATATAGGCAAACTGTTGAACCTTTGAGAGCAAAACAATCACCTTAGTAGGATAGAAGCTATTTTACAAGAATGAAGAAGCTTTGCGTAAATTCCAGAGTTAGTGCAGACATATGCCTCCTCTGACGACAAGTTGAAAAAGCACAACAGAAAAGGAAAAACACAGCAGTCTGTCTGACACTGCGCCTACAAGTCTTTAGTTCAGAGGTATGATGTCATATTGGTTGAGAAGTTATTTTAAAAGAGGGAATCTTACCTTTTTAGCAAAAAAGGGAAGATCTGAGCTCCCTGCTTGTTTAAAGCTTCCCCAATATTTACTCCTGTCTTAATTAAATAAGGCACATTTTTCTACAGTAGACAATGTTTTCTTTCCACACCATGGATGTAAAAGTAAGTAAAAAAAAAGTGAATTTCCCCTTAATTTTAGTACCGTATTTTCATGACCATAAGGCGCACCGTACTAAAAGGCGCAGTCTCAGTTATGTGTGCCATTACTGTATTTAACACACACATAAGGCGCACCGGACTATAGGGCGCGGGTTTTATATACCGGTACATATCCTCTACTACGTTTAAATACCTCTGCTGCGTATTTAAAAATAGAGCGGGAGCAAAACTGTATGATTGTGCTTTATTCATGTATTTATTACAAAGTATTAATCAAACCCATTGAAGTCATCATCCTCTGTTTCTGAATTAAACAGCTGCGCTAAATCAGACATGCCAATTTCCCCTTCTTCGCTGTCAGAGTCACTTTCCGTGCCGCGCGGCTTCTCGGAAATGATGCCTGCTTTTGCGAAAGCTCTAACAACAGTGCCAGCAGACACATTAGCCCAAGCATCAACAATCCATCCGCAAACTGTGGCGTAACTTGCCCGGCGCTGCCTTCCACTCCTTCCATCCATCGCTCACCAGTGTTGATGTTAGCATTGATAATGTTATCAGTGTGACAGAAAATAGCTAAATAAACAATGGAAAGCATCATAAGGAACCAGGGTGTATTAAGTGTGCTATTTTGTTCATCTGAATCACAGATCAGCTTGTCCCATACGGTCTCCAAAACAGGTAACAGGTCATTTCACAGGTCATCATAGGTTATCGCAGGTCTATGGGAGAATTATCCTGCCATAATGCAAGAGCACATAATTTCAATTTGAGAAAAGAATTTCATCTTCTTGCACTCAAAACTTATAATGCTCACACTCAAAATATGCGCTCTCTCTCAAATATTTTCTCTTCTCTCTCAAATCTTTGTTTCTTCTCTCAGATTTAATGCTTCTTGCACAGATATTTTCTCCTCTCGCTTGCCTCCTTCTCTTCACTCACAAACGCACTCTGCTCGAGTCTCAGATTCGCTCGCAAACCCTTAGGCTCTGCTTGCGGATTTTTTTGGCTCTCTCTCGGAATCCAGTTGGATCGTCGCCTAGCAACCTTTGCAGCCAATAGAACGACAGCCTCGGAAAGGGTGCGCTTGTTTAACCCTACTGAGTGTGCCTGTGCTACTACGCCACTTATAAGAGCGTCAGATGAAACTGCTATTTACAGTAGTTTTGTGACTCGATTCAGCAAAGTTCCGTACTTATGGATAACCCCAAAAATTCTGAATTAAGTAATTTAAAAAAATTAGTGGTTAAGAACCGACATATAAAATTATTATCTTGAAATACTTTGTACAGAGAAGAAACAAAGATTTGAGAGAGAAGAGAAAATATCTGAGAGAGAGCGCATGTTTTGAGTGTGAGCATTATAAGTTTTGAAGGCAAGAAGATGAAATTCTTTTCTCAAATTGAAATTATGTGCTCTTGCATTATGGCAGGATAATTCTCCCATACAGGTCTTCCAAGGCCACTGAAACAGAGAACAATGGAACTTCAATGAAAAAGACCAAATAAAACACAGGAAATAAGCAGAACTATACAATGAGCATTAACAGAAAATAATAAAAAGAAATTGATGTTCAACAGGTTGTTAGATCAGACGAGGCTGGAAGATGTGATGTATTCTGTATAAGAACGCTTTGCTTAAGATATTATGTAAATTAGTGGGTCGACGAGGGTCTCTTGTTCCCACTGTATGCCAAGACATTTAAAACCAATTTTAAAACGACGCCGGGTCAGTGAGCCGTTCCCACTGCAACTAAAAGGTGATTGTTCCCGGTTTCGCCAAGATACTTTGCATTTAAAATAAGATCTGGAGCAATTTGTTTTCTAATTTTTTACCAAAATCATCTCATTTTATGACAATTTTTGTTTCTGTTCAAATCAAGAGTAAATAAACTAGTTTAAAGAAAAACAATGACATTTTTTTTCCCATTTTTACAGTGTTATGGAGTCTGTGATGGGTTTTACTTGTGGCTGGTCTTCTATGATCCATCATCACAAACCTTTGCCTCTGTTCTCTTAGTGCGTCAGAGACTCAGCAAAGAACCCAGGTGAACAAGAACGCACGATGCATCACACTGATGCACACGGCCAGTGAATTCGGCCCAGACAACTCTCTCATAAACTGAATAATGGTGCTTGTTAAGCAAATGCAGTAAATAGAGAAAAACTCATTTTGCATGTCGGGCAAATGTAAGGGCATGTATGAGAAAGAAAAAACACATTAAACTTGTGCAAGACACCTTTAATATGACCAAAACCTTTAAACAATATTCAATGTTTGATTCAGTCTTGAAAGGATTCCAAGGGATTGTCACTCTAGTAAAACCACAGCCAAAAACATTATGCACATGTGGAGAAATCATAGACCAATTGTAAAACTTCCAAGGAGAGGCAATGCTGCCAAAATCCCCCCGAGCATAAAGAACTCATGTTGCAGTTAAATTAAGTTTTTATGATTCAACAACAAAAAATAGAAAAGGTAAAAATGATATCCATGGGATATTCCAGCACACAAACTTTACCTTATTGTACCTTATTCTGTGTGCAATTAGTGTGAAAGAAACCATTTTATGTAAGAAAAAGTATAAATATTACATATGTATGGAGGGAAAATATTAATTCACATCCCTGAAGGTCCATGCTTCTTTCTTGTTTAAGTTATTTAAATATATATTAGTTTCTGCTGCTAATGATTCTTAAATGATGACTTCCATCAATCAGTCAAGTGAAATAAAAGTGTCAGCTTTGTTGTGCATTAACATAGAAGATAATAATCTATCTTAGCGTTTTTAGCATTCAAGAAAGGAAACTCACAACAATGGGACTTTTATTTAACATTAAAGGAGTAATCGCCTGGAATACTTTTGTGTTTTTTTGGTGGTAAAACGTGTGTGTTGGAAAATCCAGAATGTGAAAGGCTGTTGCTGTTTTGGATTTGGGCTCTCTTTAATTGGTAATGCCCACAAAGAAAGACTTTCGGTTCTCCTCCTGGATTTATTCATTTGTAAAAGAGTGCTAACATTAGCCTAACATGCTATCACTATTCTCATATCTATTCCAACAGAATGATAAATTACAACAGTCAAGGACTTAACTGCAAGCAGTCGGTAAGTTTTGCAGCTTGTGTTACTTTTTACCTGCTGTTATTTGTTGTTAGACTGGAAAAAATATGGGAAAGTTGATCATTGTTGATAATACTACATCCATGAATATGCATATACACAACTCAAATTCTTGTGCAGTGGAGGAAAAAAGGTAGCCTCGTGAGACCATCCTGATCTCGCGAGCTTTCAAGATTTCACTCGCTAATCAGTCTGGAGACTCTCCGGTAAAGAAAATCTGGAGCAGTTCACCAAACAAACGTTGGCTTTGAGGCGGGTTGAGGTGTGACGCAACGAGAAGAATGACAGTTCAGTTTAAAGAACATGGCGGCTTCAGCCGATGAAACTAGCGTTAGCGTGGCTATCGCGCAAGTTTTATCGGAATTACAGAGTATTTCTTCACTGAAAGAAGAGCAAAACACTGCTCTGGAGGCTTTTCACCGAGGAAAAGATGTTTTTGCTCTTCTCCCGACTGGTTTCGGCAAGAGTTTGATCTATCAATTGGCTCCTCTTCGTCGTCGCTCTGTTAGTACGTCATATGCTTCGTTGATCTGATTGGTTTATTTGGTACGTCTATCACCAACATAGGCCAATCAGCTAACCAGTATTTTCGCCCCTTCCCAAAATTACTTCATCGGAAGGTTTCCAGATGGATATGCGGAGAAAAAAAGTAACACAAAACAACAACTACTACAATAAAACAACCCCTATGGACATGGACAATACACACACCTTAGTTTAGGTCTGTCTTCAATTTAATGTTTCATAACTCAGTGCAATATTTATTGATGTTACTTCTTGCAATAACTCAGTGCAATATATATGTATATATATACTTCTTTTCCCTGTATATAGCTAGCTCTTAGTTATAGAAAACATATTTATTGTGCAGGAATAAGGTCTTAGCTCTGTTACTCTGGTAGCCAAGTAATCAACATTTCGTTGTCAAGATTCACATTGTGTTTTTTTGTGCAATGACAAAGTCTAAGTCTAATAAAAATGTTGTTAGAATGCTCAAAAAATAAAGTATTATAATAAAACTCAGACATAATTTAAAACAATCTCTAAATAGCATATTTCCCTCAGTAAAAACATGCTTAATGTATTAAGCATCACATTTCAAACATCGCAGTACTTCAGTAGAGCATTTTCAGATCAGCTGGATTTGTTGACATGCAAGCCGATTGCCAGCATCCTCTTTCATCCACCTCTTACTGCAAGGCCAGTGCCTAAAGCCAGATTTTCTTCCACTGTCCTTGTGCCATCACAGGGACCAATTGACAAGTGAGGGGATATGTGCGGTAGCCAATCAGTGCCACCTGCTGAGCAGAGGAGACAGAAAACATTTTTATTTGAGAGTAGCAGATTTACTGGGAGCTTTCTTGCGTGTGTTGTGAGCTGGTAAAATGACCAGGTCCTGACAAGACTTCAATTCACGGGTCACAAAACATGTCAGGGTAATGGCAGAAAGGTTGAGAGGCACACTTAGCTTGACAGGTTCCTTTTAATGCTGGCTGCCTCCAAGCTGTGATCCACCTGATGCTGTGCACATACAGATTAACTGTGAGCACACTTGGTTTGCATGTCAATTGTCTCCTAATGTCAATCTAAGGCAGTGATGGGATCTGTGTTTTTGCATTTTGGTGAATTCAGTTTTTTTACTTCCTCAGCTGCTCCAATAGAAAAAGAGGCAACAGCATCATTTTGAAAAAAAAGATTGTTTTTATTTTATTGTTTTGCAAAAGTATGAGCACTCGTTGTTATTTCTTTCATAGTTACGTGTTTTAATTGTTTTGATTTTATTAGAATTCTATGTAAATTATAATTTATTTGACCTTATACATAAAGGGTGCACAAAATGCAACATGAAAACAGGAATGCTATTTTTAAAGATAAATCTTTAATGTGCATTTGTATCAAGTAAAAGTAAAAATACTTAGATTAAAAAAACTTGAATAAAACAAAGTAAAGTTATCAGTGCAAAGTTTAAGAAAAGTAAAAAAATATCTTTAAGCAAAAGTTGCTTAGTTACTTTTTTGTGAGCAGAATACAATTCCTTCTGGTCTATTTAATGAAGGAAAGTGTCATGATCGGTTCTGAATTAAACCCACATGCAGAATACTACAAAGGAGACTGATGAAAAGTTTAACAGAGTTTATTTGAGGTTTGGTACAAAACTAGATAACGTTCATTAAACAGGTCCGGGCTGGATACTCAGGCGTCTGCAGAGATGACAGTTTGGTTAACCAGGTGGATTTGAGAAGTTGTTGAGATTTCAGTTTTCAGAGGACCCATGGCGCACTCTGCTGGAGAAAGGTGGAACTTCTCCAGATCCCAACAGTACCCCCCCCCCCCCTCAACGACCGCCTCTTGGCGGTCCCGAGGAAGTGGACGGGAGGGACCTCTCATACTCGACGATCAGGGACGGATCGAGGATGTATGAACCAGGAACTCAGGTGCAGTCCTCTGCACCGTAACCCTCCCAGTCGACGAGGTACTGCCGACCGTGACCTCGCCGACGGGAGTCCACGATCCGGCGAACCGTGTAAGCCCGGATGACCATCAATGTCCCGGGCGGGTGGAGGGGAGTCAGAAGGCGGGCACAAACAGCTAGTGATGACAGGCTTGATCTGAGAGACATGGAAAGTGGGATGGATGCGTAGAGAGGATGGCAGGTGTAAGCGGACAGCAGAGGGATTGATGATCTGATCAATCTTATAGGGACCGATAAATCTGGGTGAAAGCTTTTTGGACATGGCCTTAAGGGGAATGTCCCGAGTTGACAACCAGACCTCCTGGCCTGGAGCGTAATCAGGGGCGGGGCGTCTCCTTGAGTCCGCAAACCTCTTGGTCGAGGCGGATGCACGGGTGAGAGTGGTGATTGTTTCCTTCCAGATGCGTTGGCAACGGCGGATGTGTTGATGGACTGATTTGACTGAGATCTCTCTCTCGTCTGCGGGGAAGAGTGGAGGCTGATAACCAATTGACACCTGAAAGGGAGACAAACCAGTGGAAGCAGATCTCAGGGAGTTATGTGCATATTCGATCCAAGTCAGGTACTGACTCCAGTCAGTAGGGTTGTTGGAAGTAAGGCAGCGGAGAGTGGACTCGAGTTGCTGGTTCATCCTCTCCGTCTGCCCGTTAGACTGAGGATGATACCCTGAAGTGAGAGATGACTTGCAGTTTAATGCAAAACAGAAAGCTTTCCAGACCTGAGAGATGAACTGGGGACCACGATCTGAGAGGATTTCCTGAGGGATACCATGGAGGCGAAAAACGTGCTTCACCAGAAGCTGAGCCGTCTGGAATGCAGTGGGAAGCTTTCTGAGAGGGATGAGATGACAGGCCTTGGAAAATCGATCGACGATTGTTAAGATTGTGGTCATACCTTTAGAAATGGGGAGACCGGTGATGAAATCAACAGCGATGTGAGACCATGGACGGGTAGGAACAGGTAGGGGATGAAGCAGGCCAGAAGGTTGTAGATGAGAGGTCTTGTTCCTGGCGCAGATGGGGCAAGCCAGGACGTATTCTTTAACGTCCTTGTGCAAAGACGGCCACCAGAAACGTCTCTGTATGAGGGCGATGGTTCTGCTCACTCCAGGATGGGCCGAGAATTTAGCTGCGTGCATCCACTGGATAAGTCGGGACCTGACGGAGGATGGAACATACATCTTGTTAGGTGGACCGTTACCTGGGTCAGGTTCAGAGGCGAGGGCAGAGTTGATTAAATCAATGATCTCCCAGGAAACGACTCCAACAGTGCATGAGGCTGGGAGAACAGGTTCAGGTGTCTCAGGTTGATCAGAGGAATACAGACGAGAGAGAGAGTCGGGCTTGACGTTCTTGGAAACAGGTCTGTAGGAGATGATGAGATTAAACCGTGAGAAAAACAGAGACCACCTTGAATGCCGAGGGTTAAATCTCTTGGCAGATTGAATATAGGCGAGGTTCCTGTGGTCAGTCCAAACCAGAACCGGATGTTCCGCCCCCTCGAGCCAGTGTCTCCATTCCTCCAAGGCGAGCTTAATGGCCAAAAGTTCACGGTCTCCAACATCATAGTTTTGCTCGGCTGAGGATCTGCGAGAAAAGAATGCACATGGGTGAGTCTTCTGATCTGAATCAGACTGCTGGGATAGCACAGCTCCAACACCAGAATCTGAAGCATCCACTTCTAGGATGAACTGTTTTGTAGGATCTGGTTGGACCAAGATGGGAGCACTGGAAAAAAGTTTCTTCAGTTTATTGAAAGCTGCTTCAGCCTCAGCAGTCCATTGAAAAGTCTTATTTACAGAGGTAAGAGCAGTGAGAGGTTGAGCTGTCTGGCTGTAATTTCTTATGAACCTCCTGTAAAAGTTAGCGAAACCAAGAAATCTCTGCAGTTGCTTGCGGTTCTCAGGTGTAGGCCAATCCAGAACTGCCTTTATCTTGTCTTCCGATGGTTTCACCTGCCCGCCATCGAGCACAAACCCTAAAAAAGTAACAGACTGTTGGTGAAATTCACATTTCTCTGCTTTCACAAAACGTTTATTTTCCAGAAGTCTCTGAAGCACTAAACGAACGTGCTTTCTGTGGTCAGAGAGGTTCTTGGAGTAAATCAAAATATCATCAATGTAAACAAAAACGTTCAAAAAATCTCTGAGGACATCATTGCCCAAGGCTTGGAAACAGGCAGGAGCGTTCGTAAGACCAAAAGGCATGACAAGGTACTCAAACTGTCCTAAGGGGGTCTTAAAGGCAGTCTTCCATTCATCCCCTTCTCTTATTCTCAGGAGATGGTAGGCGTTTCTCAGATCGAGCTTAGTGAATACTGTAGCACCTTGTACAGGTTCAAAAGCTGATGCCAGTAATGGTAGGGGATATTTATTTTTGACAGTTATTTGATTCAACCCCCTGTAGTCAATACAGGGGCGCAGGGAACCATCCTTTTTGCCCACAAAGAAAAAACCAGCACCGAGTGGAAATGAAGATGGGCGAATTATCCCAGCAGCAAGAGACTCATTTATGTATTTCTCCATGGTTTCACGTTCAGGTTTGGAAATGTTATACAATCTGCTGCTGGGGAGAGGGGCTCCTGGAAGTAAATCTATGGCGCAGTCATATGGTCTGTGAGGTGGTAGAGACGTCGCACTGACCTTACTGAAGACTGGTGCCAGATCGTGATACTCGGGGGGAACGGAAATAAGGTCAAGAGAGTCTATCTCCCCCCTACCTCTAGGGGACTGAAGTTTAGGAGCCGCAGAACGAAGACAAGACTCGTGACAGGAGGTGGACCAGGATTCAATGTGGCGTTCAGCCCAGTTGATATGGGGGTTATGTCGTTCCAGCCACTCGAACCCAAGCACCAGAGGAGAACAGGCTGAAGGAAAAACAAAAAAAGTTTTCATCTCTCGGTGATTTCCAGAAATAAGCAGTTCTAAGGGTTGTGTCTGATGAGTGACTTGATGAAGTTTCTTTCCATCGATAGCTGAAACTCTGAGAGGTTTAATTAAAGGGACAGTCTCAATCCTTAACTGCTGAACTAGTTCTGAATCAATGAGGTTCTTTCACAACCAGAATCTATGAAGGCAGACAGGGTGAGATTCTGGTTTGAAAAGAACAGAGTAGCAGGCAACAACAAGTTAGGAGTTTTCTCAGATCTTAGATGGCCCGTCAGACTTCTCACATCCTCTGACGGGCCCTGGCTTTTGATTTAGCCGGGCAAAAAGCAATAAAATGGCCAGTCTCACCACAATACAAACAAAGTTTAGCCTGAAATCTTCGTTGCCTCTCTTCAGGGGATAATCTGGTGTGTCCTATTTGCATGGGTTCGGTCTCAGCTCCCTCTGAGGAAGAAAAATGAGAGACCTGGACAGGCGTTAGAAGAAACTGGCTCTTAGATCTTGGCTTGGTACTGGGTTCTGGGGAAACAGAAGCATTGTTAAATGCAGGAGTCGAAATGGGAAAACTCAGATTTCTCTGCCTTGAGTGAATTCTAGTTCGAAGTCTGTTATCTAACCTGATGGTCAGACGAATTAAATCCTCCAAACTAGCAGGTTCGTCTATTGTGGCGAGTTCATCCTTAATATTTTCGTTCAAGGCTTTAAAGTAAGCACTCTTAAGGGCGCACTCGTTCCAACCTGAGGCTGCAGCTTTGACCCGGAAGTCAATGGAGAACTCGGCTACGGTAGAATTTCCCTGTTTTAGATTTAGCAGAGCTCGGGAATCAATTGTTTTATCAGAGTCATGGTTGAAAACTTGAGAAAACTCAGATAAAAATTCGGAAAAAGTGCACTGAAAACTGGACTCAGAAGAGAACCTTGCCTCCGCCCATTCCAGGGCTCGACCAGTTAGCTGAGAGAGAATGAAGGAAATTTTCTTCCTATCATTTGGTAAACTGCCAGGAGAGTGTTCAAAAAGCAAACAACACTGAAACAAAAATCCTTTACACTCCTTTTGGTTACCTGAAAATCTTTCAGGGAGACTTTGACGGAACTCAGGAAATGACGTCACGGATGGTGACCTTAGACGCGGAAGTGGTTCCGGAACAGAACGGACTGCAGGCGTAGCGTTAGCACCTCCCATGTAGCTGGCATAATTCTGCAGGACTTGATTCTGATGCTCTAGTTTAGTGTGTAACTCACGGATGGTGTGGGCGTGTCCAAGGATTTGAGCGTCCTGCTCCTCAAGCCTCCTCCGGAGGTGATCTGCTGGGCTTTGTGTTTGGCCGCAGTGTTCTGTCATGATCGGTTCTGAATTAAACCCACATGCAGAACACTACAAAGGAGACTGATGAAAAGTTTAACAGAGTTTATTTGAGGTTGGTACAAAACTAGATAACATTCAGGAAACAGGTCCGGGCTGGATACTCAGGCGTCTGCAGAGATGACTGTTTGGTTAACCAGGTGGATTTGAGAAGTTTTTGAGATTTCAGTTTTACTCAGAAAATACCTTGGTTTGGTTCTGGCTTTCTTCTCTGAGGGAGGGAACCGGTTGGGTCCAGAGACTGTTGGTTTAGCAGAGTGCTCAGCAGCTGCAGCGTCTAACTTCTGACTGTTTGTCTGACCTTGGCTTGAGTGATTAGTTCTCATCCAGAGAGCAGCAGGAGGATGCCAAAGTGAGATCTTCAGGTTTGGCTCTCTAGGGCAGGCAGGCTGGTTCTGGTTAAGCTCTCCCAGAGCTTCACACTAGAGACAGGTTTTCCTAGGAGCGAGAAGACAAGGCTGGTTAGAGTTAGGTTTAACTCGGAGACAAAGTTCAAGATCTTAGAGGCTCAGGTTCGCTAACCAAACTTAGCTAACACTGCGGCGTCGAAGGAAGGTCTGGCAGCTGCTTAAGTAGTGGAGGTCCTCTAATGGGCTGATGAGCTCCAGGTGTGCTGGAGGGCTCCCGCCCAGAGGACCCACGGCGCACTCTTCTGGAGAAAGGTGGAACTTCTCCAGATCCCAACGAAAAGAATGATATATTAGTCATAAACTGGTAATCAATACTCAAACAGGTGCAAAAATAAGAGGAACATTTTAAAATAATTTAATAACTTTGCACCAACAATGGTTTATATGGTATAATGGTAAATAATCTGTACTTGTATAGCACTTGTTTAAGATCTTTATTCACCCATTTATATAACTGCAGTGATCAGCATTTACTGCTGGGCTACCAGTTACTCACCTCACATAACAGTAATCATCAGGTATATTGTGTCATGTTCGGATTAAAGTGTCTAACCCACATGCAGAACACTCGGAGGCAGAAGAAAAGTTCAAAGATTTATTTACAATAAATGTACACAGTTTGATCAGATCCATGAGGGGCCTTGACTGGTCACGAGTGGGTTCACTGCTGAGGAGGACAGAGAGATTAGTGGAGGTCCAGGTGTTTTGCAGGTTGAGAGTGTTCAGGTCAGTACCTGTTCAGGAGTGGAGCAGAGCTGCAGAGGGGGGGAACCTTGAGGGTCCAGAGGTTGTCGGCAGGCTGAGGGCAGAGGCGGAGGCAGAGCTTACCGAGTGCAGGCAGATCACAGATTGAGTTTCCTTCCAGTAATCTTCTGAGAGCGGGCAGGCAGAAACTTGACAGAGACAGCTCTTCCAGAGTTCTACTGAGAACGAGCAGACAGATCACCGGCAGAGAAACTCTCCAGAGTTTCAGGTATTCAGGCAGGATCAACCTGGGAAGCAGAGAGGAGAAAACAGGATCAGGTTTGGTTCACAAAAGTCAGAGATCACAGACAGGCAGGTTGGCTCAGGCTTGCTCACCGTTACTGGCTAACACTCTGGCACTGGAGTGAAGCCCTCCGCCTCCTTAAGTACGGATCTCCTGATGAGCAGATGAGAGACAGGTGGTGCGGTCGGCTCATGCTCCAGGAGATCTCATGCGCCCTCTGGTGGAGAAAGTGGACAAACCTCCAGATCCCAACATATTGCTGGTCAAACTCCAACAAATAATCCACACCCCTCAATTGTTGCATTACCTTGAATCAACATAGCAACACAAGTCTACCAAGATGGTTACACTGAACAAAAAAAACATTTAATTTCATGATGTTACTCACCAGTCCAGGAGGGGGAAATTAGCTTTGAGTCAAACCGGAGCTGCTTCTGCTCTCAAAGTGCTCTCCACCTTAGAAGTAAAGTTAATCCTTGGTTTGTTCTTTTCCCTATCTAAAACTCTTTTTTCAGCTGCAGTCTTCAGTCCTGATTGTCTTCAGGTTAAGTTGTTGCACATATATTTGCTAGAGGTGGATGCAATTAATCTACAGTATATGGCGATGCATCATGACAATTCTGCATCAGTGAATTAGTGTCATTTTTATGTTTTTTTTGAAAAAAGGAAAAACAGAAATAATATCAATGCAAGGTCTGACGTATCTAGAACCCCTAATGCATGCTTCCTAGACTGTTAAGTGAGGAGGATGAGAAATGGAGCAGTTATAAAGATGGCAACAGCTTCAGCAGCTTCCAAGAGTGTCAGATAGTCTCGCCACCAGGGTTGACTAACCTGACTCCGCCAGATGGATTTGCTCCGCATATCGATCTGGAAACCTTCCGTAGAAGTAATTTTGGGAAGGGGCGAAAATACTGCTGAGCTGATTAGCCTATGTTGGTGATAGACGGGCCAAATAAACCAATCAGATCAACGAAGCATATGACGTACTAACAGAGCGACGACGAAAACACAACCACAAGCCAGGCTACTCTTGCCGAAACCAGTCGGGAGAAGAGCAAAAACATCTTTTCCTCTGAGAAAAGCCTCCAGAGCAGTGTTTTGCTCTTCTTTCAGTCAAGAAATACTCTGTAATTCTGATCAAACTTTTGATAGCCACGCTAACGCTAGTTTCATCGGCTGAAGCCGCCATGTTCTTTAGACTGAACTGTCGCGCTTCTCGTTGCGTCACACCTCGACCCGCCTCATAGCCAACGCTGATTGGATGTTCTTTTGGTGAACGGCTCCAAATTTTCTTTAACGGAGAGTCTCCAGACTGATTAGCGAGTGAAATCTTGAAAGCTTGCGAGATCAGGATGGTCTCACGAGGCTAAGGGTTGACTGCCTCCGCGTGGAAGAACCATGGATACATGCATACAAGACAATGGACAAAACTAGGCAATTTGCAAAACATGCAAAGCCAAAATAAAATATTTTAGCAGGACAACAAACATGAGCATCAGCACCGTATGTGCTTTCATCCCGAAAGAATGGTGTGACTGGTGTGAATGACTATCCTGGAGTCTACAAACTTCTAGAGAACTCAGTTACAGAAGCTATTGCTGCTTTTATCACAATGGATTTACACTCATTTTCAACTTCAAGGGGTTTTAGTTAGTGGTGCCGACCTTAGAGCCGTGCTGCAAGACTATCTTATCGAAAACACTTTGCAGACACTTCGAGAAAGAAATCCCGCAACTCTAAGACGAAACGAAAGCAAAGGTCCTGGAGTCCATGAAGAACGTGAGCAGAAAGTCACTAACAGCTAAACAGTGGAAGTTGGTCGGTCGCATCCTTTAAACTCTAGAGATGAAGTACAAATATTTTAATTCTACTCATAAAGTATAAAATATGATATATAATATAAAATATTTTGTTTTCGAAAAATAGTCAAATGTTAAAAAAGCCTTGGTATTTAGTGTATTTTTAGAGGAACTGAGTTGAGTGTTTCCGTAAAAGTTTAAAAAACAATCCGTTGGACTTGGTTTCCAAGATTTGAAGACTTTTCGCTTCCTCTCCAGGAAGCTTTCTCAATTCTAATGTCTGGATCCGTAGTGAGTTTGAGTCTTATATAGACAAGGCCTTGTATCGCTTGGAAACATGCAAATGGCACCGATGAGTGAGTTGTTTGGTTCCATTGTTAGCCTGTAATATCTGAAACCTGTCTATGATTCTGAAGGTCGGTCGTTAAAGGGGGGGATTGTTGTTAAAGGGGGGGGATTGTCTCCTGTAATACCTGAAACCTGTCTATGAATGTTAAGGGTCAGTCGTTAAGGAGGTATTGTTCACCGGGTGAAGAGAGGAGGTACTTTGTTCATCTGTGATCAGTGTTGGGCACGTTACTTTGAAAAAGTAATTAGTTATAGTTATTAGTTACTTCTCCCAAAAAGTAACTGAGTTAGTAACTAAGTTACTCTACAATAAAAGTAACTAGTTACTAGTAAAAGTAACTATTGTGTTACTTTTGCGAGCGTATGAAATTAATAACTGGGGATGTCTAATTCTGAAATCCTGTGTTTGGGTTGTTATAGATACTGCAACATGTAGCTATATCTATCTATTCCTTCCATCCATCCATCCATCTTTCTCTCTTTCTCCATATAGGCTAATGATCCTTCACGCTCTCCATAGTTCTCCTGTGGCGCGAGCACAGGGCGGCTGTTACGCGCCTTTAGCGAGCATGCGCGCTTCCTGTCGCTTGCGCGGTGAATGGTGCCGCCGCACTGTGCGGAGATGCAGGGGAAACCATATCTGATGGGGAAACTTAGCTCGACGTAACACCAGTGTTTCCATCTGGAAAGCGCTGTTTTGCCGCTGGAGTCCTCCTCACTCTCCATCCTCCCCTCTCTCATGACGCGCGCACGAGTCCTATCATCAAAAAAGGTTAATTGTGCGACCTGAGTAACGCGCAGTAACGGGGTGTCGGCAATTGTAACTGCGTTATAGCTACAGTAAGAGTAATTATTTTGATTACTCGTTACTCCCATCACTGTCTGTGATTGGGTGGGGGTGTGGTGATATCTGGAAGGGATCATCTCTATAACTGAATTGTAAGTTTTTGGAAGCTGGAATCTGAATCCACCACCTCTGTTTAAGGTTGGTTGAGTGTTATAAATTAAATAATTGAAGTTTATTCATTCTCAGATGAAGAGAAAATTAATATTATATGGAAAAAAGCATGAAATCAAAGATTTCTTAATTAAAATTTAATTGAATCTTGAGGGGCCCTTGTTGTAACACCCCCAGTACGCGCTCACCCAGGCACCCTTGCTATGTGAACAAGAGACTGGAGAACACAGAGATAGAAGGTGTGTGACGTCTTACATCTAAAAAGTTCATTTTAGTTCTTCACAAAACCGTTTTTTTAAAGTTCTTTCAATCAAAGTTAATAAAATGTATTTAATTTTTTCTTTAAATAAAGTTGTGTTAAAAAGGTACTTATAGAGTTTTTATTTTAAATTTAATTTCTAAGGACATCAATGGGTGAGGTTTTATGTATGTTTCACATTATTAAATAATCAAAAAGTAACTTTTGACACTAGCTTACTGCTTTTTTGTGTAGTTATCAACAAAGTTGCAAACTTTTTGGATGAAGTAGCTAGTAACTGTAACTAGTTACTTTTTTTTTTACTTTTAACACTTGCGTTGTTAGTTATCAGCCATAGAATTGCTTTTTGTATCCAATGCAACCTTTCATGGTCGCTTAGTATTTCAAAAAATAGAATCAACTTTTCAGGACGCCATCAGGTTTGGTTGAAGGCCTGTTAACGAGATCTTCATTCGATTCAGCTGCGTTTGAGCAGGGATGCAACTAAAACCTGGAGGACAGCAGATCGTAACGACCAGCAGTGGAGACCCCTGAAATAAATAATGTCCTTAAAACAATAAATTTTAGTACTGCTGTCCTTGTATGTATAATTATTCAGTTATTTAGAAGAAAAGAGGGTTTTTAGATCGAAAGCTTTATTTTGCTGATGTATATTATTTGATTAAAATGAGATTAATTACGACTAATTAATTTCAGCCCCTTTAATTAAGTAGATTAAAAATATTAATCAGGTTCCACCACTAGTTATTGCAGAGCTTTCCTTCTTGCAGCGTTTACTGTAGCAGCTTTTAGCATCACAGCTTCCAGAAAACTAAAATGTTTTACATCTATGCCATTGTTTGTAGTTTTTATATGCTTACTATGTGACTTTCATCCATAAGGGTATTTGTAAATTCTTTCTTCTTTTTTTTTTTCTGTGAAAGGCACTTGTTCTTTTTCTATAGTAGGTTTCTATACGCCAGAATATGTCCCTGATTTACCCAAGGTCTCATTTTTGCTTTACTGCCGATAAACCTGAATTATTTAGATGTCATACAATAAGGAATATTCTATTCTATTCCATTCATTAAACCTAAGCCAACCTTATAATTGTGTGGCACCTGTCTCTGACATGTCTGCTGGGTTCCTCTTGTTGATGCTGTTTGTTCTCTTATTTTCTCTGACAAACCTCTGAGGTCTTTAGAGAACAGCTGGATTGAAAATGATATTTAATCACACACAGGTGGATTCAATTCACCAGGTAGATTCCAAAGGGTCTCACTGAATTTTATCAAGGGGTATCAGACTTGTGGGGGGTTTCATACAAATGCAGCTTAAGCTTTACAGATTTGTATGGAAGTAAATTTGTGTCGCTGGGATTTGAATTAAAAATGCCACTGAAATTTAAGTGTTGTTTTTTTGTACTTACTGTTTCAGTGTTAAAATATATTCAGAACAAATTTTTGACCTAAAAAAAAATTATTGTCATTATTTCTACACAGCTGAAATTTCATTAGTTATTTTCTCTTCAAGCTAAAAATTCACATTACTATTTCAAAGTGATTACATTTTCAATACTTATTTTTCAGTGTTAAAAAAATCTGCATAGCTATAAAAAAATTCAACCTTTCAAAATTCAAACTCAATATTTTCAGCCTCCTGAGAGTCAACTGGCTCTATTTCACCGTCTTAACTTTGGCGTCTAAATTCAGTGTAAAAAGGCAAGGGTTAGGGTGGCCATTTCTATAGCACCAAAAAGGAGGACATTGTGCGGCATATCAATAAATTACTAAGGTGTACATAAGAATCGGGTAAAGTCACATTTATAGCACAATTCTTAGTAGTTTAAAGAGGATGCTTGTGTAGCTGAATAGAACAAAATATTAAAGAAATGTAAAAAAGAATTGGTTCCCAGCATTTGTATTTATTTAATACATTGTGGTGTTTAAAAAGTGACCATTTTTTAACACGATTAATTTGCGCAGAACTGCTGCAATTGATCATAAAGCAGTTGTTTGGAAAAGAAGCTCGAGAAAGAGCTAGAGAATAGGACGATGCAAACTGCAAAAAGTGGCTGGAAAAGAGGAATTCATGACATGGCTGCAGCCTGTCGAGAGTAAAGATGATTTCACCATGTTCTCTATCTATCCATACCTATATCTATATATATATATATATATATATATATATATCTATATCTATATATATCTATATATATCTATATATATATATATATAGATATATATATATATATATATAAACTTGAGTCATGGAACTGTGCTTACAGCTCCTTATTTCATGTAAACTAATAACTTGTGTACATGATACTTGATGGCATTAAAATTATTTCTAATAGCATTAAAAGAGCATTAAATTAGAGTTCCTCATTCCTGTATAAAACCTGTGAACGCTTAATTTAATCTGACATATTAAAAAAATCCCCATCATCATCCAGCAGATGTTCAGTTTCTGCCCAAATATTTTCTTTCTGTTGTGGATTTTTGTAACAGGAATAACTAGGATCATACATAGTTTGTATGAACTCTGTTTATTCTCTGCTTCCAAACTCATCATCTCTTCATCCATTCCTGCAATAAGAATTTTCTTTTAAAGTTGTGAGATTCACTCTAGAATCTCACAACTTCTTCCTGGTCTGTTGAAGCACCAATAGTCTTCCAATTATTTAATTAATTGCTCTTAGTTTTTGGGAATATATACAAACTATGCTCTAATTTCTAGATACCGATCTGTTTTTACTATAATTTAATTTGACAAACCGGGTCTTCTCTACATTCTTTTTTCTGTTTGGTGCGATTGCAATAGCGGGTCTTGATCTGGACGGACCGGAGGGGAGCAAAAAATAGCTCAGCTCCGTATTTTGACGGTGAAGGACGGAGAAGACGTACGTGGGCGGTGACGAGCGGAGGATGTGGAACAGCTCTCATTGATTTACATGACAGACAAGTACTCCATACGTGAGCGGGGCGGAGCGCTGACGGAGTATGTGGAATCTGGGGGTAAAGGAGGACAAATACACGTCCGGCTGGGTGCAGCGCCGGACGCCGGACAGTGCAATGAAAATCCGGACTGTCCGCCCTAAAGCCGGACATCTGGCCACCCTAGCAAGGGTTACTTCAGGTCACAGACATTAGCAATGGATTGTGGCGTCCAACACCCAGCCAATCCCGTTACGTTTTCTTAGTCATGTGACGTGACGCATGTGGCGCTCATACGGAAGGAAAACCAGCATGACGGAGCCGGTCATGTAAGCTAACGCTAACTCAACTACAGAAAAATGAAAGTAATAAAGTCACCGTTGAGTTAGCTAACGTTAGCTAACGCTAACTCTACAGTGAGTTTATTACTTTCATTTTTCTGTAGTTGAGTTAGCATTAGCTTGCATGACCGGCTCCGTCATGTTGGTTTTCCTTCTGTATGAAGGCGCCACAACCGTCACGTCACGTGACTAAGAAAACCTAACGGGATTGGCTGGGTGTTGGACGCCACAATCCATTGCTAATGTCTGTGACCTGAAGTAACCCTTCCCTTTTTACACTGAATTTAGAGGCCAAATTTAAGACGGTGAAATAGAGCCAGTTGAATCTCAGGAGGCTGAAAATATTGAGTTTGAATTTTGAAAGGTTGAATTTTTTTTTTCCAATGCAGATTTTTTTAACACTGAAAAATTAAACTGAAGAATAAGTATTGAAAATGTAATCACTTTGAAATAGTAATGTGAATTTTTAGCTTGAAGAGAAAATAACTAATGAAATTTCAGCTGTGTAGAAATAATGGCGGTGAATTTTTTTTTAGGTCAAAAAAGTGTTCTGAATATATTTTAACACTGAAACAGTAAGTACAAAAAACAACATTTAAATTTCAGTGGCAATTTTAATTCAAGTCCCAGCGACACAGATTTACTTCCATAGATTTGATTCTGTAAGTAAAGAGACGCATATTATAATTATCATTAAACTTTAAAATCAGGCATTGCTTTCCGTTTGTCTGTACTTTGCGGTTTCTGTGACAAACAGTGAAAATAATGTTGTAGATATTAGAATACAAAGAGGATCCTGATTGGCGAACTGTGGTTTAACCAGTATGGGCAGATTAGAAATTCCTGCTTGATTGTGATTCTTTGAGAGGCGACTTCTTCACTGGTGCTTGAAAGACTCGCTGCCCCTGTGTAACAAGTGATTACCTCTGAATGAATCCCTAAAGTCTCGCTGCTAATGCAAAACAATAGGTAGTTGGAGCAGGGAGGCTGCGCTTTGCTTCAAGATCTAGTTGGGTTTTTTTTCACCCGGCATCATTTTTTGCTTCACTGATCTATCACTAAACAACAGCTGCTGAGCAGAAGCCAAAGAGACGCACTGCAGGGAGGATGAAGCAAAGTGGGAGAGGGAGAGACGTGGTGATAGCATCAGAGAGGCACGAAAAGGCATGTAAAATTGGAGACAGAGGAGTTTTAAGAGGCGAGGTCACTGGTGATAGCCTGGAGCTCTTAGGTAGTGGTGGCCCACTGAGAAGAGGAGTGAGAAGAGGGATCCTGGCAGCTCTGCTGCTCTCATGACGGATAACAAGTCACCTGAAATGGCTTCCTGGGTGGCAGCCATTAGACAGACAATTTGCAATCATCCCTGGCCCAATTTCTCTCACCTTCTCCCCATCCTTTTCTCTCCCTCACTTTTTCTCATATTACTCAGCTTCTCGCTCTGCTGCCCTGTAGACCTTGGCAGCTTGAGTGACAGGGACTTAACTAGTCTAGTCACACAAACGTGGGAGAGGAAATGAGGAAAAGAGAGGTGGGGGGAGAATTTCATTCATCTTGCAAATACCAAATAACCTCTGCTGCCTGGGCCATTTACATATTCCCTCCACATTCTCCGTGGGCCAGGTGCGCCGTCCTGTTCCCGGTTCATCCCATCTGGTCCGGCGCTAGCACTGTGTGACAGCAGAGAGTCATAAAGCAGAGGCGGAACGACAGTGGCGGCTGTGAGGGCAAAAAGGTCTACATGTTGCATTACAGCCAAAACAAGATGCAAAATGACACCAAAGTGCTGGTTCATCATCTTTGACAATGGAAAACACAGCAACAATGGCCAAATATAAAATATTTAGGTGTGTGTGTTTATTAGACCTCCTTTTTGATTTGTTCATTAAATGCTTCAGACACTATAACATTAGTAAAGGAAAATGAAAAAAGAATGGTACTGTATAATGTTTTTTCTGACGGTATAAACTGATGAATATATATATTATTGTGTGCATCACAAAATATATGTGTAACAATCTAAAGATTGTAATCTAAAGATTGTTTATTTTACTCATACACAGATTACAGGTGCTGGTCATAAAATTAGAATATCATGAAAAAGTAGATTGATTTCAGTAATTCCATTTAAAAAGTGAAACTTGTATATTATATTCATACATTACATACAAACTCATATATTTCAGATGTTTATTTTGTTTAATTTTGATGATTACAAATGACAACAAATGAAAATCTCAAATTCATCATATCAGAAAATTAGAATATTACTGAAGACCAATAAAAACAAAGGATTTATAGAAATGTTGGCCAACTGAAAAGTATGAACATGAAAAGTATGAGCATGTACAGCACTCAGTATTTAGTTGGGCCTCCTTTGGCCTGTATTACTGCAGCAATGCGGCGTGGCATGGAGTCGATCAGTCTGTGGCACTGCTCAGGTGTTATGATAGCCCAGGTTGCTCTAATAGTGGCTTTTAGCTCTTCTGAATTGTTGGGTCTGGTGTATTGCATCTTCTTCTTCACAATACCCCATAGATTTTCTATGGGGTTAAGGTCAGGAGAGTTTGCTGGCCAATTAAGAACAGGGATACCATGGTCCTTCAACCAGGTACTGGTAGCTTTGGCACTGTGTGCAGGTGCCAAGTCCTGTTGGAAAATGAAATCTGCATCTCCAAAAAGTTGGTCAGCTGCAGGAAGCATGAAGTGCTCTAAAACTTCCTGGTATGTGGCTGCGTTGACCCTGGACCTCAGAAAACACAATGGACCAACACCAGCAGATGACATGGCACCCCAAACCATCACTGACTGTGGAAACTTTACACTGGACTTCAAGCAACGTGGATGAAGTGCCTCTCTTCTTTTCCTCCAGACTCTGGGACCTTGATTTCCAAAGGAAATGCAAAATTTACTTTCATCAGAGAACATGACTTTGGACCACTCACCAGCAGTCCAGTCCTGTTTCTCTTTAGCCCAGGCAAGACGCTTCTGACGCTGTCTGTGGTTCAAGAGTGGCTTGACACAAGGAATGCGACAGCAGAAACCCATGTCTTTCATACGTCTGTGTGTGGTGGTTCTTGAAGCACTCACTCCAGCTGCAGTCCACTCTTTGGACACATTTTTGAATGGGTTTTGTTTCACAATCCTCTCCAGGGTGCGGTTATCTCTCTTGCTTGTACACTTTTTTCGACCACATCTTTTCCTTCCCTTCGCCTCTCTATTAATGTGCTTGGACACTGAGCTCTGTGAACAGCCAGCCTCTTTAGCGATGACCTTTTGTGTCTTGCCCTCCTTGTGCAAGGTGTCGATGGTCGTCTTTTGGACAACTGTCAAGTCAGCAGTCTTCCCCATGATTGTGTAGCCTATAGAACTAGACTGAAAGACCATTTAAAGGCTTTTGCAGGTGGTTTGAGTTAATTAGCTGATTAGAGTGTGGCACCAGGGGCCATCAATTTTGAACCTTTTCACAATATTCTAATTTTCTGATATGATGAATTTGAGATTTTCATTTGTTGTCATTTGTAATCATCAAAATTAAACAAAATAAACATCTGAAATATATGAGTTTGTATGTAATGTATGAATATAATATACAAGTTTCACTTTTTAAATGGAATTACTGAAATCAATCTACTTTTTCATGATATTCTAATTTTATGACCAGCACCTGTATCTATCTAGGAGGTCCTACAATAATAAATCGAGCCAAAAGGTTTTTTGATCCTGTTTTGAAATTAATATATTAAAGTCATAGGGAAGACATATTTAAATGTCAAATCATTCAGGCTTAACATGTATATAAATGTACTCTTTATCAGACCATATTGTTTTTAAAAATTTCTATTTAAAAGAAATCCTGTCTTAAAATCTGTTGTTTTTTTTATCCAGGCCAGTTAGTTCTACGTCAGCCTGAACACCTAAATTCGGCCAATCATATATCAACGGTCATCTGTCAATCAAATGTTTTCGGTCATAGCATCTTGATTTATATGTCACAGCTAATATACACAACGGTTGAAATAAGAAATCAGAATAATTTCCTTTCCCATTGAGTTGCGTCCCAGTGTTCACGGGGATGGACGTCTGTGTCTTCTGCAGGCGTAGAGCTAACAGAACTGGCAGCGTTGCGAGGCAAGGGCTCAAACATGTACGGCTGGAAGCCTTCTACACCAAACCAAGCTTCTGCCGCCCTGGCGTCCTCTTCCACAACATCTTCGTCCCCGCTTTCCTCCTCTAAATAAAAAATGGATGACGGAGGAGACTCATCCACGACCTCCGACACTAAACTCTCCTCCTCTTGCATGTTTCCGCTGTCCATGGCGTTCCTTGACAGTGTACTTGCTAATTGCCACTTGGTCCCAATGGAATTTCCCATTGGGAACCTACTAGCACTAAGTTGCTAACTGGTTAGCAAGATGTTTCCGACAAAACCGGCCACAATCAAACTTGCTTGCGAACCTTCCGCTACAACAATCCTGCCCCTTTGATAATCGACCAATCACATTCACTATGTTCACTTTTGTAAAGTCGGGCACCACCTGGGAGAATTCCGAACTGCAACGGTTGGAACAGCCGCTTCCCTGCGACTTTAAGCAAGAGCAGACTCTATGAGATTATTAATATTCTTTTGAGCAAATTCTACTATGTACCATACTATCCAATCACAGATTAGTTTATAAAGAACTTTAAACACCCAACAGGGTAAAAGCGCTTTACACAATCATGAGATAGAAACTGTTAATCAGAAAACAATAAACAAAGTGGTATATAAAAGAAGCAATTAAGTGAAAGCAGTCATAAAATGATAAAAGAAACACAGTAAGCCAAACTCAGCACCTTAGTTTGTGTCCAAAAAAATAAAAGGGTCTTAAGAAGAGAATTAAAATCAGAAAATGAAGAGGCCTGTCTAATGGCCGAGGGAAGGTCATTCCACAGCTTGGTGGTGCTGCGACAGAAAAAGCACGGTCTACTCTGAGGTTGTGTTTTGTCTTCGGCATCCTCAGTAACAACTGTTCTGCTGATCTAAGGGAGCAAGAGGATGTGCAGGAAAGTAGCAGCACGGACAGGTAGGTAGGGGGCAAGGCCATTTAGAGCCTTCAAAGGAAATAAAAGGAATTTAAAAAGAATTCTATGTGCTGGCAGCCAATGTAAAGAGGCTAAAAGAGGGGAAATATGAAGATATTTAGTTCTACCTGTTAAGAGACATGCGGCAGCATTCTGTACCCTCTGAAGCTGGGAAATGCATGAATCACTTATACCCTTACAAAGTGATTTACAGTAATCCAGCAGAGTGATTATAAAGGCATGGATTACTGTTTCAAGATGCTGATGTGAAAGGATAGGCTCTACTTTTCTAGCTGCCTTTAGTGCAAAAAGCAGGACTTTGAAACAGCTCTAATGTGACATTCAAACTTCTGACCTGCATCTGTTTATTCCCTAAACTTGCAATAAATGTGTAACTAAAAATATGAGTAATAACCTCTTTATGTAGTAAGTAAATTACACTTGAAAGATGTCTGGAAATAATATATATACTCTCAAAACAACTCTTAGCAAGTGTAATCGTCTAATTGCACTTGCAGATTATTGTACTTATTTCTGAGTAGAGTCTTCTCAAAAGAAGAGTAATAGTCTAACACAATTTGCTCAATCTTAGTATATTAATCTTTAAACATTAAAAAAAAAAGTTTAGATAAGATATAAAGTTATATGACTTGATAAGATGGACAATATTGAAATATTTAGCCCTAAAAAAATATCTACACCCAAAAAAAAATCTTATAAAAATATATAAGCTAGATATTTTAGAGGAACATTTTTGTGTTAAACCACAAATATCAATGCAACTTCAGAGAACATTGTTGGATCAGTTTTTACACTCACACAACTGTCGTTTCTCACTTTATTTGATTAAATTTAGTTCATTTATGGAGCGGCAATTTTCAGCACATCATCTCAAGAAACTTTACAGAAATAAGTCAATCAGACCATAGTGTCAAAATAGTGAAAAGCATTTTTTATCTAAGGAAACCAGCTGATTGCATCCAGTTATTGACTTGAAGGACGCACTCCTCTTCAATGAGCATAAGGCAACAGTAGATATTCGCTTTAATTTTGTCATTGACTTTACAGCAATCCCTCAGACTGAGCATGCATGCAGTGCAACAGAAAGAATTTTCTTTTCAAGAGCAAGAAACCTCCAGTAGAACCAAGATCAATGTGAGTAGACTGGCCTTAGCAAATCTACTCTGCGTGCATATGTCTACTGCTCTCCCATTGGTATTACAACTGAAACAAACATCCCAATCACACTTATGCAAATTAGAGCTGTGTTTCAAGATTTAGTCTGAATTTCAAATGCTCTATTGTCTCTTCCCTTCCTGTTGGATATTTTTGCTTGTGCTAATTGAATTTTTGGCTTATTCAGGCAGCCATTGTTGTTTTGAATGTGTTAAAAAGTTTCAGATGCTACATATACAATGAATGTATGCAGCTAACTCACTATTAAAACAAGTGATATTAACATATCACAACAACACCCAAGCATGCCAATACTATAAATGATCTCATATGACACTAGGGGTGGAACGGTTCACAAAATTCACGGTTCGGTTCGGGTTACGGTTTTGTGGTCACGGTTTTCGGTTCGGTATATGTTGATTGTTAGCCTGACATGTTGGTCGTGTTGCTGTTAGCATAAACAAGGTGTGTTGCACAATACTTGCACACTGTTGCACTTTTATCCACAACTTTCTTTCCGCCGTCATCGTAGGTCACTCTAAATACAAAGTGGTCCCATACAGCAGACCTATAAAGTGCTGCTGGCGCGTCTTCCAACTCCTGTTCTTTCCCACTCACCATACCCACACAATTCTCCACAACAACTGATTTTTTTCTGCTGCACTCGGCTACGCTGCTTCACTTCTTCTTCTTCTTGTTTACTACTGGTGGTTGGCTTTGGTCGCAGTACCGCCACCTTCTGCTCTGGAGTGTAAACGCTTCGCCTATGAGAAAAAGGAGCAGCGCATGAACCGAACGCAAAACACGCGAGAACCGAACCGAGACAGTCGAACCGAACGGTTCGGACGGTTTTCATAAACCGTTCCATCCCTATGTGACACTATGCAGAAGCACCATCACCACCTATGATCAAAGTCTTCAGGACACAATTCATTTCTCTACCAATTCCTTGATGTTTGCAATTCTCCAACCAATCATTTCCCAGATTGTTTAATAATTACATTGTGGAATTCTAATGCTGCGTTCAGACCACATGCTGTGGCAAACACAGTGGATTCACATAGAATCTCAACACAAACCGTGCAGGCAAGTGTGGTGAGCGATGAACTCCACGTAGTGAGAGTGTGCACTGCTCCCCCCTTAACTCCTGCTACAAGATAGAGCTGAGGTGTTGTGAAACAGCAGCACTGGTTGGAGAGAGAGGAGCAGTGATCCCCGAAGCAGAAATGAACTGAACAATTTAGCATTAGTCCATGATGTTAAGTTTCACCTGTGCTCTTATTGTGAAATGCAGATAGACAGAAAGACCTTGACAGGAAATTACATGGGGTTGCCAGGGTAACGGAAGGGTCGTGGAGGCTGGTGATTTACTAAATATTAAACAATCATTCCAGCCACTAAATAAGGTCAGCATGCCCACTGTTGTATTCATTACCAGCACAGGGATCTCATGCAATAACTTCATATCAGGAAACGAGCACAGCATTAACATCAGCTGGAATTGTCATGTCATGTCGTAATTAAAATTAATTCTATCTTAACAATCAAATCGCACGAATGATAGTTTTATCTGCACAAATGAAGTAGCACTGAAAGAGTAGGCTGGAAAATTTCGATTCAATTTGGAGCCAAATGGGGTGATAGTAGCTCTGGGTGACCGACAAAATTATCTTTAATATCTCTGAAGCAACAGCAGCACATATGATCCTTTTTTAATTATTTATTTTTTTTATTTTTCATTTTTACAAAGCCCCTTGTAAATGCACAAACCTGCATTAAAGAAGCAATAACCTTTTTTATTCACGTCAGTGGGGTGTTAGCTTCACGCAGCTGAATCTCCTCCTATTTGATGAGGAGGTCCAAGGTGTAAACACAGTGCATCGAAATGCATAGTGGTGAATTACCACTGGAAATCACAGTGTTCACAGCCTCCTGTGTGACGCACTTGAGATTAAATCCCTAGATGGTTAGTTTTGTACTGAATATGGAATTATGATTTAAAAAAATTACAGTACCATCAAATAAAAAGACAATCCAGCTTTGAACGGTATGAAATGCTGTACATCAAAGCATCAATTAATATATGACAGAATCTCTCTCTCTCTATATATATATATATATATAAATGTATATATATATATATATATATATATATATATATATATATATATATATATATAGATTCTAAAATATTTTTTAAAGCTTTTTTCAGAAGCCTCACACCTTTTGGTCATGAACCACCTAAAAGGAAAAAAGAGATTACTTCTCTGAGTTTACCCTCAAGATGGGCTCCTAAAGCTTTTTGATGTTTACTAAAGCTTCTCATCTAAGCTGAGAGCAGTCAAAGCCAAGGTTAAAAATCAAAGAACGTATATTACAGTGTGTACTAAAGTCAATGAAATTCAAGAATGGAACACAGCTGGTTGCAGCCTTTGTGCAGAGACATGAACAACCATGAAGTGTTTGGGTAATAATCAAGAGCAAACTATTTGATGGTGTAGTTTAAAATTACTATTATTATTATTATTATTGGCTGCTATTTTCATTATAATTTGTTATAATTCTAAAATTTTTACCCCAAATGTAACATAATATTACACAATGTAGTTTGGTACACAGTAACATGGAATAGTATTTATTAAAATGTGGTATTGTCATCATTAAAAATTGCAAACTAAGGGTAGGCAACAGCGGTCCTTGTGTGCCATTGTCATGGAGCTTTTGCATGCATAACTTCTTCAACAAATGAATAGGTAACGGCCAGGTCTCTGCATAACTTACTCACTTGCAAAGAGGTAATTTGGCCTTTTGTTTCAAGCTGAATGACAGTGACACTCAAGCACCGATGTTACCGACCCCTGTTCTAAACTATGAAACTATTAGTACTTGTTTAGAGATTTTCAAATAGTTACCACAGTGAGAACTAGGGTTTCCAAGTTCGACCATAGACAAGTTCAAACAATAATAGAACGAGACTTTACTTTTGCAGTTTGTTGTGCAGGATGCTCAAAATTATGCTTTTCTTTTATTTAGCTGGATTTTTTTTTAATCTGTTTTTTACTTTTTTGTCAAAATGTTCTCAGTTTTTTTCTATTAAAGGATAATTGGGCATGATTTGGTTAAAATACTATTTGCCTAATATACACAGTTGATAGCAAGATATTTTCTAGACAACAGTACCACAGACTTGTACCAGTATTGAGAATAATGTCTACAATGGTCATACTTCTCTCATTTCCAAGAGTTTATTTGTTTCTTTTTAGAGGAAAACAACAATGCAATGCAAACATCTCAACCCTGTTTATGTCTCATATTGCTGTGTTCCTGTTTCACCCTCTTTAAGACCTTCCTTTGTATTATTCAGTTCTTTACTTTAACTCTGCACTAACAGCCAGGATGATTGAAAATATTGCCACAGTGTCTGATATCATTCTTAATCACTCCAGGGTTCTTGCTATATTAGGTTCTTGTAAAAAATATCCAAACAAGTTGGTGAAAGTGAGATCAGGTAATCTAATCCTGAGGTCTTATGTATGGGATACCTAACAGGAATCTTCTTGTATACCTGTATTATTGCATATATTGGTTTGGCACTCCAAATATGTGAAATGAGAGTGCATCCTAGTCAAACAGTTAATATACTGCTTTTTTCTTGAGCCAATTATATGTTTGCTTCTCCAATCCACTGACCAATAACTCAGATTCAATAATTTTTTGTTTATCGGCCAAGCTGTCAGGCAAGCCACTGACTATATTGAAAACAAGTGATCTTTTTATGCTTTATATGCAGGGAATAATCGGAAGATGGATATATAATACTGAGGTTTCAGAGTGTTTACTAAAAATGTAAACATAACCTAATGGTCTTTAAAATAAAAGAAGGGAAAAATAGCTATTTTGACAGTTTAACACACCTCTCTGCAGCTTCTCTACTGTTACCCCGTCATTACGCCATCCAGACAGTGTCTTGCCTATGACCAAAAACAGAATCCTGAAGGTGTAAATCATGATAATGTAATTAAAAGGAAAATGAGTCCAATTAAGGAAAGAGTTAAAACAATTAAATGTGGTTTATTTAACATAAGATCTCTTTTTTCAAGTGTTAGGTAATAACTTGATTTGTGGTAACCACGTTGATTTATGTTTTCCTACAGAAACGTGTTTTGCAGCAAGAGGATTATGTGAGCATAAATGAGGCAACTCCTAGTTATTTAAATTTACACATACCCAAAAATTCTGGGAGAGAAGGAGGAGTAGCAACAATCTCTGACTTACAGATTACTTCAAAAGCAGTTAATTTCTTTAGAAAAACCTTTTAAATGCTATGAAACTGGAGAGAAAATGGTGTTCTATATGCCTACTGGACCCCTATATATTATGGAAACATACACTCACCGGCCACTTTATTAGGTACCCCATGCTAGTAACGGGTTGGACCCCCTTTTGCCTTCAGAACTGCCTCAATTCTTCGTGGCATAGATTCAACAAGGTGCTGGAAGCATTCCTCAGGGAGTTTGGTCCATATTGACATGATGGCATCACACAGTTGCCGCAGATTTGTCGGCTGCACATCCATGATGCGAATCTCCCGTTCCACCACATCCCAAAGATGCTCTATTGGATTGAGATCTGGTGACTGTGGAGGCCATTTGAGTACAGTGAACTCATTGTCATGTTCAAGAAACCAGTCTGAGATGATTCCAGCTTTATGACATGGCGCATTATCCTGCTGAAAGTAGCCATCAGAAGTCGGGTACATTGTGGTCATAAAGGGATGGACACGGTCAGCAACAATACTCAGGTAGGCTGTGGCGTTGCAACGATGCTCAATTGGTACCAAGGGGCCCAAAGAGTGCCAAGAAAATATTCCCCACACCATGAAACCACCACCACCAGCCTGAACCGTTGATACAAGGCAGGATGGATCCATGCTTTCATGTTGTAGACGCCAAATTCTGACCCTACCATCCGAATGTCGCAGCAGAAATCGAGACTCATCAGACCAGGCAACGTTTTTCCAATCTTCTTTTGTCCAATTTCGATGAGCTTGTGCAAATTGTAGCCTCAGTTTCCTGTTCTTAGCTGAAAGGAGTGGCACCCGGTGTGGTCTTCTGCTGCTGTAGCCCATCTGCCTCAAAGTTCGACGTACTGTGCGTTCAGAGATGCTCTTCTGCCTACCTTGGTTGTAACGGGTGGTTATTTGAGTCACTGCTGCCCTTCTACCAGCTCGAACCAGTCTGGCCATTCTCCTCTGACCTCTGGCATCAACAAGGCATTTCCGCCCACAGAACTGCCGCTCACTGGATGTTTTTTCTTTTTCGGACCATTCTCTGTAAACCCTAGAGATGGTTGTGCGTGAAAATCCCAGTAGATCAGCAGTTTCTGAAATACTCAGACCAGCCCTTCTGGCACCAACAATCATGCTACGTTCAAAGTCACTCAAATCAACTTTCTTCCCCATACTGATGCTCGGTTTGAACTGCAGGAGATTTTCTTGACCATGTCTACATGCCTAAATGCACTGAGTTGCCGCCATGTGATTGGCTGCTTAGAAATTAAGTGTTAACGAGCAGTTGGACAGGTGTACCTAATAAAGTGGCCGGTAAGTGTATGCCCCAATTATGCTACCCTTTTGAAACCTTGCAGAGATCAGTCCGAGTACGGTAACCCAGAAAACTGTTGAGTGCAAATGGCACACAAAACAGACACAAATGCACCGCACTCAGGGCTCGGCGCTCAGTTCTGGCTCGGTTCTCAGATAACAAAAAGAGCGCATGAGCAGACCGCATCATCTCCTCACAGTCAGCCTCTGTAATCATGGAATTTCAGACATTCATAAAAAATACTAGCTTCCCTACTGTGCCACATTATTTTCAGTGATGATTCTGATTAGCACTGTGATGAACCTCAACGTCTGTCTTTGTTTCCTGCGTCTTTAAGCCCTGATCAGACTTTTGTTGTATCCACTTCCCAAAAGCCGACTCTGTCATGTAAATTCACCAAATTCTTCCTTCTTCGTCTGACTCTCCACAAATAACGAAATATCACCGTTATAACTAAACTTTCTTAATGTTACGGGCACCGCCGTGATGATATGCTTGTTTCCAGTAGTACCGTAGATCATCACTACCTCTTAGTGCCGGAGGAAACCTGCTAGCATGACGTGTAAACAGTCATCTGAACTGAGCTCGGCACAGTTAACTGATCCAAGCATGGTCCAAACTTGGCAGGGATTGGTTTTCAGAGTGTATTGTAAATGGGGCTATAGTTTACTGCTGTATAGGATGACCCTTCTTAAAGCTAGAGCAGCATAATTCTCCTCATGAATAGAAGAGAATAAGATTAATCCTAGATCTATCTATCTATCTATATATCTATCTATCTATCTATCTATCACTTGCAGGTGCACCGAGAGTTCTGATAAAAAATTAAAAAGGGAGAGCATATTTCTTCACTCCTTATGTTCCAAACCAAGAACTTGGCTCTCAATCTGCAGCTTTACTTTACTACTGGAATTCCTGGGAGGCAGATCTTTTAGTTCTCAGGCTCCTCTCCTCTGGAACCAGCTACCAATTTTAGTTTGTGAGGCAGACACCCTGTCTACTTTTAAGGCTAGGCTTAAAACTTTCCTTTTTGATAAAGCTTATAGTTAGGGTGGCTCAGGTTATCCTGATCTATCTCTATAGTTATCCTGCTACAGGCTTAGACTGCTGGAGGACATAGGGACCCCTTTTCATAATGTCTTCTATCTCTATTCTCCCATTCTGCAATATTTGTTAGTTCAATCTCTAACGTTCTGCTCTCTCTGCTTTTTCTATTAGTAGCTTCATCTGGTCTGTTCCTGTTTGGCTGTGACTCCATCCTGGAGAAAAATATCAGCTGTGCTGCTGCCATCAAAACCTCAGTTTATTGATGTTGGAGCTTGGCCTGTTTTGCAGTCTAGTCCTGTTTCTCTTAATATTCTCTTTATTTAACTGTATGTGATTTCTTTCATCCTCTTACATGGGAACTGGGTCGGAGCTTTACTACCTTGCTGTGTCTTTACTGGACGGGGCCTCCTGTGGAGCTAGTTGAGAGTTACCTTTTGTATCTCCACTTCTTTTTTAATGTCTTTTTCCCCTTGAACCCCAATAGACCTCAGCAGATGGCCGCTCACTCTGAACCTGGTCCTGCTGGAGATTTCTTCCAGTTAAAAGAGAGTTTCCCTCTCCACTGTTGCTACATGCAAGGAAGTAAATGAGTCGATACAATCAGCTGGTTTTCCATAGATAGAAAACTTCGAACAAATCTGACTTAATGATCTGGTTGAATTTATTTGTAAAGTGCCTTCAAATGAAATATGTTGTGAGTTGGAGCGATATAAGTGAACTAAAGTGAAATTCTTCCTGGATGATAGAATTCAATGTGATTATGTTTTGTATTACAATTATTTATCATTTAGATTCTGGTACACATAAATATATGTTAAACTTGGTAATTTCTGTTTTATTTAGCAGAGGACATTGTAACCTTAGGTGTTCTGGTCTTTATTCAGTTTGAGAGGTTGTGTGTAGATTTTATTTGTTAGAGTGAGTTTTCTCTCCTGGGACTGCCACGTTATCTTACTCCATTCATTGCTTAATTTATTTATTTCATAGAAAGCCCATACCAGCTGGCAGGGGGAATATTGGCCTCTGGCTCCGATTGTGTTTATCTTTATTTCTATCAAAAATGTTTATTAATGCCCACAGTCTGTCTTCAGTCAAAAAAAAAAAAAAAATCAAATAAGCGAAATTGAGGACTTGCTGCATGTCGCTAACCAACTGCAGTTTTTCATACAGACTTACCTTAATGGGTAATAGTTCAATAAGATGTTCAATCGCCTCCATGCTGCCACTTTCTGCCTTCAACTACAACTTTGTTATAGACATAACCTTAATTAAGCCCATTGGCTAAAAGTGTGCAGGAACCTTTGGAGTTAGGGGGATCCTTATGTTCAAGCCAACCACACCAATGCCTTCCCTGGCCTTTATTGGGCTTTACTTCATTAGGGCATACATTTTCTAATTTTGTGGTGTCATATTACAGAGCTGTAAACTGAATGTCTACACCAGAGGATATAAAGTGAAGTAAATGTCAGCATGTTGGTGAGACTAAGGTTATGGAGCACATTAAAGATTAGAGCTCTGCTGGATCCTGGTGGTTATTTCTCCATCAGTCCAAAACAGTTACCTTTTAATAATAATTACCAACCACCATCTATATAATAGTTGGAGCATAAAGTCTTCTGCAGACATCGGAGATGGTTTACGTTTGAGTGGTTAATGTCGGCACAGGATAAAATAGATATAGATCCATAGCGCAAATCCATTACGTATGGAAGTAAATCTGTGTCGCTGGGATTTTAATTAAAAATGCAGCTGAAATTTAAATGTTGTATGTTTGTACTTACTGTTTCAGTGTTAGAATATATTCAGAGCACATTTTTGACCTAAAAAAAATTCAACTACAGAAAAATGAAAGTAATAAACTCATCGTTGAGTTAGCGTTAGCTTGCATGACCGGCTCCGTCGTGCTGGTTTTCCTTCAGTATGAGCACCACAAGCGTCATGTCCTGTGACTAAGAAAACGTAACGGGATTGGCTGGGTGTTGGACGCCACAATCCATTGCTAATGTCTGTGACCTGAAGTAACCCTTCCCTTTTTACACTGAATTTAGACGTCGAATTTAAGACAGTGAAATTGAGCCAATTGAATATAAGGATGCTGAAAATATTGAGTTTGAATTTTGAAAGGTTGAATTTGTCATGATCTGGCCTGTTTGCTCTCCCTTAATTAGTCATTCCTTTCACCTGCCGTTTTCCCTCCCTGCATCAATTATAATTTATTCCTCTCACCTGTTTCCTCTGGTTTATATTCAGTTCATCCTGAGCATTCAGTGACAGATCATTACTTGTCTTTCTTTTAGTCTGTCTGTTCAGTTTTATTTTATGGTTCGTGTCCTGAATCCTAGCAGCCAGTGGAAAGAGGGTTTTAGTGTTTGTCTCGTCTCCTGATCGTCCACTGTTCCTCCCCCACGGAGTCATCTGGGTTTTGGCTCATTATGTGGGGAGGTTCAGTTTTTATCCAGTAAGCCTGGCTCCAGGGAGGAGACCAGTTTAAAGTCCTGCATCAAGTTCCGGTTCTACGTCCTGTCTGGGCTACCCTCTTCCACTGACCCTGCCTGTCTGCACCTGATCCTGTCTGCTCCTGTGCGTGACCACCTGGTCATGCTTCTGGTCCCAGTCAGACTCTGAACCCTCCTGGGAGCCTGTGGATGCCTAGAAGTCTGGATCCTGCCACCTGTTCTGTTACTGTCTGTTCTGGATTCCTGACCAGGATCGGCTTCCAGCATCACCTCTGGGACTGCAGCACTGGGGATATTCTTGGTCTGGACTGTTAAACCAGGTAAGTGACCAACACAGATTATCTTCTATCAGTTGATCGTGGTCACTTATCTGTGTTTCTCCCCTAGAGTGTCAGAGATTGGGCAGTGCCCCGCCTCCCCGCCTGCAGTGTCCGTGAGCCACAGCTCCGCTTTTTGTTTTGTTTGTTTATTTAATAAACGTTTTGAACTTTCCTACTGACTGTCTCTCCTTGAATACTGGGTCCATCTGTCTCTGTTCATGACAGAATTCTTTTGTATGCAGATTTTTTTAACACAAAAATTAAACTGAAAAATAATTATTGAAAATATAATCAATTTGAAATAGTAATTTGAATTTTTAGCTTGAAGAGAAAATAACAAATGAAATTCCAACTGTGTAGAAATAATGACAATGATTTTTTTTAGGTCAAAAATGTGTTCTGAATATATTTTAACACTGAAACAGTAAGTACAAACATCCAACATTTAAATTTCAGTGGCATTTTTTATTCAAATCCCAGCGACACAGATTTACTTCCATAATTACCTTGCATGTAGGCTGAATTCTTTAGGTATTTGTGCTCTCACAAATCCATCTTGTTCTCCAAAAGCTTAAATCAGTCAAGTCTAACCCAAACTGGGTCAGCCAATCACAGAATTATGGTTTAAGGCGGGATCTATAGCTGTGATGAGAGTAAGAGCTGCTGAGCCCAAAACCAAACTAATATTAACATGAAAAAGCAGGAGGACGTACATGTGCCTGCTGTTGTCACATCTGTTTGTCAGAATCATCTTTGGAAGAGGAACAGCACAATCGCAAAAGTAAGTTGTGATTTCTCATGGCTTATGAAGAGTTCAACTGAATAAACTGATTATTCGCTTTCATTCGCCTATGATACAGCCAGTCAGCTTTGAACCACACCTCCACGAAAGCCAATCAGCATCCAAAGCTCATCTTTAAAGGCCTCCGATATGCACCTGTCTGCTCCTGTGGGCAGGTGGGGGATGCCCTGTGACCTCATTCAGATGACACAGTTTCAACCCAGCCCCTCCTCTACCTTCGTAGCTAATGCTTCATCAGAGTGTCATTCCTCCTAGACTATTACTGCGTTTCCTGTCTCATCTTAGAGAGACCGCCATGTTGAGCCTGGTTCTGCCAGAGGTTTCTTCCCAACGGGGAGTTTTTCCTCTCCACTGTCTCTTCATGCTTTCTCATCAAGGGCAGGTTCTCTCATCCTGTCTTATCCAACTGGACTTCCATCTTCCAGGTCCATGAGTGAAGCTCTAGTATCAGCTCATGCAGTCCACTGGATCTCCCCATAAAGCTCAGCAGACCGTCTCTCCAACCAGCAGTCTACAGACTGACCAACTCCATCTATCTCCACTCCACCACCAGTTTCAGGCCTGGGAGGGAAACAGCCCTATTCTTTACTCCTGTTAATGCTTATCTATCAAAATTCAGCGCCATATTTCCTGCCAGGTAATTGTATCAATACATTTCTTCTAATTGTCCTTTGTTTCTGTGTGAGTTTTTCAGATTGAAATTATTTTTTACCGTGACTGGCCAAAACCATATTTTGGTAGACAGGCTCTAGGTGTTGCTTCATCCAATCAGCTTAAAAATCTCAGCTGAATGTCCCTCCTTTGATGGGAGCAATCCCAGATTGTCAATGTGTAGAGCTTAACCTGAATGATACACATAATTAATCTGACTTTTTACCAGATCTTTTTCATTCTAAATTTAAAAAAAGATATCAGCCTGTGAACCAAACGTCATTTAGCATTAGCTCAGAGCAGAACATGCTGCTGTTTTCTCTGTCTGATGCAGCGTGCATCTGTCAAGCTTTTCATTTTATCAAAGTATTTTATTTTGAAAAATATTTTACTAACAGAACGGGAGTTGAAAAATGTCAACCCCTGCCTCTTTTCCACTACTTAACACATGTCTGCAGTTTACTTAGCTCTAGAAAGGTTTTATCACCTCAGGACACCAGTCATTTGCACTTCTTCGCTTTCAAGGTAAAGTCAACAGTATAGTGCAGTTAAAGCATCCTAGAACTAAACTTTGTTCATAACGTTCCTCAAGTATTTACTTCCCGCCTCTGAGGTTCAGAAAAAGCTACAGCTAAAAGAAAATATGAAGGGATCAGATACCATTTTTTAAGTGTATGCAAAAAATTATAAACTTTTTAATTAAAATAATTATCAAAATAATAAAAATTATTATGAGACCAGGTATTACTGTCATATTTTAGATGTATAAACCTATAATTTTTGTGCCTTGGTCTAAAATGGAGAGAGCGGACACTACTCTACATTGTGATCCTAAAGAGTTTAAGCTGTATTTTACAATAAAAAAATAACTGAAATAAAAATATTTAAAAGTTCATGTTTTGGTCAGATGATATTTAAATTGTTTAATAAGTAATTTGTAGTTTGACTCTTTAAATTGATGCTGGAATTTATTTTTGCTCCTAATGCAGATCTGATCTAGCCTCGTGAGACCATCCTGATCTCGCGAGCTTTCAAGGTTTCACTCGCAGATCAGTCTGGAGACTCTCCGTTAAAGAAAATTTGGAGCTGTTCACCAAACGAACGTCCAATCAGCGTTGGCTTTGAGGCGGGTTGAGGTGTGACGCAACGAGAAGCGCGACAGTTCAGTCTGAAGAACATGGCGGCTTCAGCCGTTGAAACTAGCGTTAGCGTGGCTATCGAGCAAGTTTTATCGGAATTACAGAGTATTTCTTCACTGAAAGAAGAGCAAAACACTGCTCTGGAGGCTTTTCTCAGAGGAAAAGATGTTTTTGCTCTTCTCCCGACTGGTTTCGGCAAGAGTTTGATCTATCAATTGGCTTGTGCCTGGCTTGTGTTTTCGTTGTTGCTCTGTTAGTACGTCATAGGCTTCGTTGATCTGATTGGTTTATTTGGCCCGTTTATCACCAACATAGGCCAATCAGCTAACCAGTATTTTCGCCCCTTCTCAAAATTACTTCAACGGAAGGTTTCCAGATTTGAGATCTGACCAGCAACTCCTGCTTTCTGTAGCCCTGATTGAGAATCCGCTAGGAGTAGGGAAGCAGTGTGAGCTGGCATTCTGTACCTATCGAAACACCACGTCGAATATCAAGATGGTTGCAAAATGCTGTGCTGATTAGTCTCCGAGAAAAAGAGGCAAATCTCTGAAAGCTGAAGCAGCAAAGATGCTATAAAATAGCATGAAATTACAGATGAAGACAGTCAGGCAGTCTAAGGCTAAATTTTGATGGGTTAAGTTACCCTTAGCAGAAAATGGTGCATGTTTGCTTGGATAAAAGGCAGTGTGATAAAGACAGGCTGATTGCTTCTTATTTCTCACTGAAAAACACTGAAGCAAGGAAAAAAGGGAAAGATCCAGCTGTTAAGTGCTTGTCTGCGAAACGCCAGATTGCCCTGAGATGAGCATTAGTGGACGAGCAGCAATCAGGCCTGATGGAGTCTTTCTCTGAAGGTTGAACCGTCTGTTTCTGCCTGCTGTTGTACCCCCCCCCAAACAAAGCACACACACACCTCACCTACATCTCCAAGTGCTCCCATTTTCACCACAGACGCACACATCGATGGTAATTGCAAAAGAACAGCCAACAAATGTCGGGGGTTTGAAATTAATACATCAGCAGCACCTGAAGAACGGGACAGGCATCCAATACGTTGCCCACCCCCTCTGGTCGTTCTCTCAGCTCTTTGGGGGTCCCCACTCCCACTGCGTGTTCGTTGGAGGAGAGAACCGCGGAGCACCACAAACTGAGTCACACTGAGTCTTCCACTTTCAAACAATTCAGAGTGTTTTGTAAAGGAACACACTGAACTGTGAGTGTTCATTTCCTTTAATAGCACTTGAGCTGTGCAAAACACGGGGAAATGTGAGCACTGTCGGAAAACAGCTAATGGAACCAAATGTCAGTTAACAGTGTTGACAAAAACACCCCAGAGAATGAGTTGAAGGGAAAGGTGCTGTGTGTGAGAGAAAACTAACAGATTTTCATCCAGGTTCCTTTAGTTATTTCTGGGCACAAAAGGTTGTAATTAAATAAAAGTAAAATAAATCATCTGTGACAACAGATTAAATGCTCTAGTGAATTGTGCAAAGTAATGGATCTCTGACCCACAGTTCCAGCTAGTTAATTTTTTTTTAAGTATGGGCCAGTATGAGATTATTACATTTTGATAATATACATATAACAGCCCAGTTCTAAATTAATATAATATCACTGTATTTATGCAAATTAAAAACACAAACAGAATAACAACAATTAACCATATGAAATAAATCCATAGACTTAAGATTTATTAAATGCATAACAGTAGTGCTAATTATAGTATTATTGTATGTTTATTTAAAAAAAAAAGTATTTATTTCAGAGTTGTGGCATGCCTTGCCTCATAATGGGAACCATTTCTGTAAGACAAGGCAAGACAAGTAGCAGGGCAATTCAAAGTGCAGCACATGATAAGAAAAAAAATAGAGAAGTACATTGCACAAATAAAGAGAATAAGAGTGAACAATTAAAATGAGAAAATCATTTTTAAAAAGATAATTAATTTAAAAAAAAAGTTAAGTTGGACTGAAAACTTTATTAAGGTTAAAGATGCACCGATCCATTTTTTTTCCCAATCCAAAGCTATACTGATACCTAGAGCGAGCGTATCGACCGATAAACGATCCAATCCAACTGTTAAATAAATTAACCATATATATGCAATGTGAGTGAAGACTTTAGCCTTGAAAATGTAGAATATAAATATCTGGCTGGCTTGCCAAATATGGAAGCAGTTGTACTGCGTTCTGTAGTCCTGTTTCTGACCTCATGCTCACTTAGCAACACAGAGTAAGCAGGATGTAAGCAGGGCGTCTACAGGCAGGGAGTCAAGTACAAATCTTGGCAGAAACAGGGTTCTTACTGGCTGACTCGCACGCAATCAGGTCATAAGCTAAGAGATTTCCAGGAAGAGCGTCCAGTCGTGCACGTGCATCCACACAGCGCGATGTGGAAACTATAAATGCCGCCTAGAATGGACTGAAGGTTGGGGGATAACTGAACTGTGACGATGCATTGCTGGATGTATGAAGTGTTGAAGACAGCTGTATGAATTTGGTTTTGTAATTAAATGTTTTCCCCCCTCCGGATGATAAAATGGTGTTTGCATCGTTGCCTTCTTTCTGTCATAAGGGAATTCTACCAATGAGCTTCCATAAATGGTGCATTGGCCAGGACCTGTGACCCCAGGCATAAGACTGCCTGTTTATTTTATGGAAGTAATGAGCTTCCATAAAATAAACATTGTTTAAATAAGTAACAAATGAACGCAGATATGAAGATACTTTTTATAATTTATTAACAAATAATCAGCAAAAAGAATTAATAGATCTAAGTAGTACTAAAATATTTAGATAGCTCAGTCAAAGGCCAATCTTAACAAACGTATTTTTAATCTGGATGGACTGAATATGCATTTATGATACATTTCTTCATAGTGAAAATAATCCAAGTAAAGCCTGGTAACAATGGGAATAAGGAGATCTGAAATGTATTTCTAGATATCCTGTAAGTCTATTTTAGATATGAAGAATGTCACTTTGTTTAAAACTTCATTTTCACACATTTTTTTTTTTTTTTTTTCAGATATCAAACAAATCTTTTCAGACAAATTAATGCATATCTAAATGGCCAGGCCAAGCCTGTTCTGAACACAATAATATTACGGAGAAAAAAACTAGTTTACTGATTTAATGGTAGTGTATCAATTTATTATATTTTGCCGCAATCTCACGAGAGAGAAGCGCACCTGTCAGCAGGTAAAGATGAAGTATAAAAACATTGTTTGGGTTTTGCTATCATTTGTTCTGGGTTCACAGGTAGAGCCTATGCATCTCATGGGGTTCTTTCTCATTTTAATTCTGTCTTCCTTTACACAGCAAATAAGTGGCTGTCTGACTCTGCAGCCGTTTTCATCAATGTGCTCTCACTGATATTAATTACTTAGAAATACCCGATGAAGAAGTCAATGCTGCAAAGGACAGATGAGGTCATGAATGTATGTGATGGACTGTGAGGTGAAATGGTGGCGCTCATAAAGATACCTGAATATAAAGGACATCTGTACTCGGTCTGAAAACCTTCTCCTAATAAATATTTAATTCTCTGTGAATGAATGCAGCTCATTCTGTAATTGGATCCTCGTAAAACGGACATGCTACAGGTGCTGGTCATAAAATTAGAATATCATGAAAAAGTAGATTGATTTCAGTAATTCCATTTAAAAAGTGAAACTTGTATATTATATTCATACATTACATACAAACTCATATATTTCAGATGTTTATTTTGTTTAATTTTGATGATTACAAATGACAACAAATGAAAATCTCAAATTCATCATATCAGAAAATTAGAATATTGTGAAAAGGTTCAAAATTGATGGCCCCTGGTGCCACACTCTAATCAGCTAATTAACTCAAACCACCTGCAAAAGCCTTTAAATGGTCTTTCAGTCTAGTTCTATAGGCTACACAATCATGGGGAAGACTGCTGACTTGACAGTTGTCCAAAAGACGACCATCGACACCTTGCACAAGGAGGGCAAGACACAAAAGGTCATCGCTAAAGAGGCTGGCTGTTCACAGAGCTCAGTGTCCAAGCACATTAATAGAGAGGCGAAGGGAAGGAAAAGATGTGGTCGAAAAAAGTGTACAAGCAAGAGAGATAACCGCACCCTGGAGAGGATTGTGAAACAAAACCCATTCAAAAATGTGGGGGAGATTCACAAAGAGTGGACTGCAGCTGGAGTGAGTGCTTCAAGAACCACCACACACAGACGTATGAAAGACATGGGTTTCTGCTGTCGCATTCCTTGTGTCAAGCCACTCTTGAACCACAGACAGCGTCAGAAGCGTCTTGCCTGGGCTAAAGAGAAACAGGACTGGACTGCTGGTGAGTGGTCCAAAGTCATGTTCTCTGATGAAAGTAAATTTTGCATTTCCTTTGGAAATCAAGGTCCCAGAGTCTGGAGGAAAAGAAGAGAGGCACTTCATCCACGTTGCTTGAAGTCCAGTGTAAAGTTTCCACAGTCAGTGATGGTTTGGGGTGCCATGTCATCTGCTGGTGTTGGTCCATTGTGTTTTCTGAGGTCCAGGGTCAACGCAGCCACATACCAGGAAGTTTTAGAGCACTTCATGCTTCCTGCAGCTGACCAACTTTTTGGAGATGCAGATTTCATTTTCCAACAGGACTTGGCACCTGCACACAGTGCCAAAGCTACCAGTACCTGGTTGAAGGACCATGGTATCCCTGTTCTTAATTGGCCAGCAAACTCTCCTGACCTTAACCCCATAGAAAATCTATGGGGTATTGTGAAGAAGAAGATGCAATACACCAGACCCAACAATTCAGAAGAGCTAAAAGCCACTATTAGAGCAACCTGGGCTATCATAACACCTGAGCAGTGCCACAGACTGATCGACTCCATGCCACGCCGCATTGCTGCAGTAATACAGGCCAAAGGAGGCCCAACTAAATACTGAGTGCTGTACATGCTCATACTTTTCATGTTCATACTTTTCAGTTGGCCAACATTTCTATAAATCCTTTGTTTTTATTGGTCTTCAGTAATATTCTAATTTTCTGATATGATGAATTTGAGATTTTCATTTGTTTTCATTTGTAATCATCAAAATTAAACAAAATAAACATCTGAAATATATGAGTTTGTATGTAATGTATGAATATAATATACAAGTTTCACTTTTTAAATGGAATTACTGAAATCAATCTACTTTTTCATGATATTCTAATTTTATGACCAGCACCTGTATGTTTTTATTTTTAACATCTAATGTTTCTAACTGACCTAATGAATGATTTCCTTTCTTATTGTTTGCAAAATACTAAAAAGGGACTTTGCTGATCAAATCAGGAAATAGAATATGATTGGCTTTAACGAGGACGAGGACACTGAGTTTATTGAGGAAAACCTGCTCCTGATTAGGTAGCTCTGTGGCAAATGTAAATACGTACGGAATATGTAATCTACTCTGTCAAACAGACGCATTTTCTAAAGATCTTTCATTTTTGGTGGATTTCAGCTGCCCCCAGTGGAAAAAAGCTGTATTGTTTTGCCTAAAGAAAGACCAAATTTCCCATGAGGACAAGCGCATAACTTGGTAAAAAGATCTCCTCGTCGCCTGCAGTTTGATTGAGCTAAACTCCTGTTTCCAGTGCCTGAATATCACTCATGCACAATTTGCATGAGAATACAGCGTTTCAGGGAAATGTAGTCACATCGATTTCTGTCTTTGTGACGAATTGGGAAAGGGGGAAGTGACGTATGCCATAAAGCGGTCTGCACATTTAGTAGTTTTTCTGTGTAGCAGGTTTACTGCAAACCTCTTCAAAACTGCTTAATGCCAGTTAAGCGATAAAGACCTCCTCAGACCATGACAAAGGTGTCATACAGCTGTTAAATCCACATATAATCACTAGAGTTATGAATATATTTTTTTAAGTTTGAAAACTTCCTTAGTTTAGATTTAAAGCTTGGGTTATGTGTTCCATTTTTTTTTAGTTTTTGTAAGGAAAAGCGCAGCAGTAATCTGGATCCACTGCAGCTGTCTGATCAACATTTTGGGCCGTGCTGTGTGCGACTGTTTTAATGTTGTTCTTTTGGTCCCAAAACTGTTACCTCAGTTTTCCTTTGATTCAGCTGCAGGTCATTTCAGCTCATCTATGCGTTCATTTTTTTTTCTATGCATTTACCCAGTTCTGATAACTGCTTTCTCACTAGGGTGTCCATTTTTCAGGTCCACATATTTCCCTGTCAACTCTTCCTCATCCCTGATGATTAAAGGCATCCCACTGCACAACTCTGCATTTGATTTTAATTCAAGAATAGAAAGCTAAGGGTATACCCTTAATAGTTTTGTGAATATTTTATGTAATCTAGAATCACAACATAAAGGAATTCTGGCTCTCCATAATCTATTATATCATTATATACAGCAGTGTTGTAGTACTGGAGATCGGTCTTGGTCTCAAGACCATTTTTTGATGCTCTCGGTCTCGTCTCGGACTTGACCGCATTTGGTCTCGGTCTTGTCTCGGTCTCGGGCGCTGAGGACTCGGCATTTTATTTCAAGACCGGTCAAGACAACAACTGTGGAAATAACGCTAATCATCAGAATATTATCAGTTTCTTTAAGATCCTTCTTTTTATTGGATGCTTGGATTCAAATCCAAGCAGTAACCTTTCTCATTGGTAAATGCAGTGAAGGAGATCAATCTATTTTTTCAACAAATTATCTGTCTCATAACATATTTCACAACTTGGTGACAGATATAGATTTATTTAAGAAAAGTTATATAATATAGCTTTAATCTGTATATGAGAGAGAAACAAGAGAAATGATTGGCTTTTTTTTTTCAGTTTTACACATTTTACAAAATTTTGCACATTGTTTTGAAATAGCACATTTAAAAACAACATAAATGTATGTACTGTTCATGAACGGCAGAGAAAATACTATTTTGATCGACTTTGATTAATTGTTTGAAATTCTGTGATTACTTCACAGAATTACTAAATAAAGATGTTAATGTTTAGTCCAGTTCTGTGTGTTAAATATCTAGGTGTTCTTATGTGAATGTGGGTCTTTTAGATCAATTTTGATCATTCACATTCACATTTTATTGTCACATACTGGCGCTGGTCTTGGTCTTGACTCGGTCTCGACTTCCCTCGGTCTTGGTCTTGACTTGCTCTCGGACCCTAAAAGTCTTGGTCTTGTCTCGGTCTTGTCTCGGTCTCGATACACTCTGGTCTTGGTCTTGTCTTGGTCTCTGGTTAGGTGGTCTTGACCACAACACTGATATACAGCATTAGTATGGATCTACAAAGAAAAGATTACTCTTTTGGTTATAGTTCTACTGAAAAAGCATCTAAAATTCACTCCATGTTCTGGGATTTTACCAGGCTGTTTAGAAGCAGAAGAAGCAAAGGAAACGTATGTAGAATTTGGTCACTCAGCAGGTGACCTTTCGGTTTCAATGACATCAATTAACATCTTTCTTTATCTTTATCTATTAATTCCAGCTCCATCTTTTGACCAGAAAAAGATGTAATAACTGCAAACCGTCAACAAAAGAGCTTCCTATGTCTTCCTCCCCCACCCCTCTCCTTTCAGAGTGCCAATCTGCCGTCTGTTCTCTGAGGGTTCTTCTGGGAAGGTTTTTCTCTCAGATAATCATTTGACCTTTCATATCAATCTCAAAACTTTTCTTTTACAGTAACTTTAGAAGCTACTGATCAACAACCTGAGAATATCTGTTAGACGGGTCCATGCCTTTTACAGGTGCAGCAGATTCCATTACCAACAGCAATGCAAAGAGGCTGCCAGCTTTTAAGCAAGAATGCTTACTATGAAGTCAGCTATGTTTGCCCAGTCTGCAAAAGGAATGAGAATATTGTTTTCTCCACTGGGTGCAGACTGAACCTTAAGAACTGGCTAAACAATGAAACACAATGAAATGACAGGTACCAGGTAGTATCAGAAGAACAAGGACATTTTTTTCTATTTGATTGTCTGTTTAATATATTTATGGGAGGATTTTGCTATTTAAGAATAAGTTTTTGTTTTATTTCTGCTTACCTTTGCTTTGCAAAACTCAAATAGCAAATTATTTAGAAATTTCCCTGCAGCAAAAATTGCACAGTTCAAAATTGTGTGTATTTTTTGGTTGGATTTTATCAAAGAGACTAACAAGTACAACAAGTGATTGAAAAAGAATAGATGGTTTTAATATTAGTTCATTACTTTTTTGCAAAAGAAAATAAAAACCCTGGTGTTCATTTTTTAAATGTCGTGTATGACCTAGATCAATGTCTCTTAAAATTAACCTGCGCTCAGAAATGATTCAACAGCAGGAAAGTAAACTGTGGTGTGCTGGGATTTATTGAAGTGAACTGCATTTTAAAGTGAAAGTGACAGTAACTGTGTTTATCACAACTTTAGCATTTCAAACCAACGCATTTGAGATGAGGTAAACTTATGCACACTTAGGCACTCCTATGTAGAACCATATTGGACCAACTTTTGACTTCTGGACAATCTAAATTCTTGTTGGCAAAATTGATCTAAAAGACCCACATTCACATTCAGGTTATTAAAATGGGGAGGACTTATCTGAAAATTGGAAGCAACCTCTTAATCTACTCTTCTATTGATATATTTCATATAGCTTTAGGTGTCAAGACAGGATCTTGGATAGATATACAGACCATTAGTATTTAAACCGTTGCACAGATATTGCTGTCTTGATTTAATTTGCACTCAGCATCTTATTTAGAGCAATGCAGAATAGCCAAGCGGCTGCTTCCAAGAAATATTGAGCGAGCATCTGGCACTCCCTGATGTCACTGTAATATTTAGCTGTCTCTTAAAGACTTAAACTTACTCCCATAATGCTTTTAATTCCACCTTAATTGAAGTCAGCTGTGCTCTCTGATGCTTTAATACACTGCAGAATCTAATAATATTCCTTAAGACTTTAACTCTGTGATATTCTGCTTACTTTTGATCAATCTGTTTATCTTCTATAGCTGGTAATGATCTTGTCTTTGATCATGTGTGGTGGTGGCAAAGCAGGCACACAGACTGAGAAAACACATGGCCGACAGGGATCATTTAATATAACAGTCACAACCATGCGTTTAAATTTACCATGTCAGCATTTTTAACCATCTTCATTTATACACTGCAAAAAAATTTAATCTAAATAAATCATTTTTTCAGAAAATAAGGGGATTTTTTTCTTGAATTGAGGAGGTAAGTGAGACCATTTAAAATAAGAAAAAAACAAATGAATTGTCTTTTTTGAAGTGCATATTTTCCAATTATCTTATTTTAAGAGTAAAAATATTCATTCCATTGGCAGATCATCTTATTTACCTACTTAAATTAAGGGTAAATAGACTTAATCTAAGACATTTTTACTTATTTCTAGATTATTTTTACAGTGTAAAAGGACATGCTTTTGTATTTACAGAAGAGCTCATTTAAAATATATTGTTCCTTTATTTTATGACAATGACAATGGATCAGATTCATTCATCCATCCATTTAAAAACTGGCCAAAAAAAGAGCTTAAGTCCAAAACAGACATTTTATGATGAAAAATCCGGTCTAACCTCACCTAATAAACGTGTCTTAGATAAACTGTTATGCTCTGAAAAGAGAATGCAGTTCCAACTTCAATAAATTGCCTGAATTGGTAACACTTATTTTATTAAGTTGATTCAATAGGTTTTGATTGACACGTGAAGTCATCATAAATGAAACAGGCTGGATAATCCTAATTTAATTACTTTTTACCAATTGAAATAATACATTTACAGCGGAGCAGCATTCTCATTTTAGGCTGTAGTTGACCAAGTGTGCAATACTAATGGACAGAGGTGGGTGGAGTCCCCAAAACATTTATCTACTGAAGTAAGCAAAAAGTAACTATCCCAGTAATTACTCAAGTAAGGGTAAAAAACAAACGTTCTGTGTTTTTTACTTGGCCTTGGATCCTTCTTCATGGAGTTTATATGTTCTCCCTATGCATCTGTGGATTCTCTCCGGGTACTCCGGCTTCCTCCCAAAGTCCAAATACATGACTATTAGGTTGAATGGTGTCTCTAAATTGTTCATAGGTATGAGTGTGATTGGGCTTGGTTGTGTGCCGTGCGACCTTTCCAGGGTGTACCCTGCCTTTCGCCCATATACTGCCGGAGAAAGACACCGGCCCCAATGCTACCCTGACAGAATAAGCGGATGGATGGATGGATGGATTGATGGATGGATGGATGGATGGATGATGGATGGATGGATGGATGGATGGATGGATGGATGGATGGATGGATGGATGGATGGGTGGATGGATGGACGGACGGACGGACGGACGGATGGACGGATGGACGAATGGATGGATGGATGGATGGATGGACGGATGGACGAATGCTGGATGGACGAATGGATGGACGGATGGATGGACGAATGGATGGATGGATGGATGGATGGACGGATGGACAAATGGATGGACGGATGGACGAATGGACGGATGGACAAATGGATGGATGGATGGATGGATCAATGGATGGATGGATGGATGGACGGACGGATGGATGGATGGACGAATGGATGGATGGATGGATGGACGGACGGATGGACGAATGGATGGACGGATGGACGAATGATGGATGGATCAATGGATGGATGGATGGATGGACGGATGGACGAATGGACGGATGGACAAATGGATGGATGGATGGATGGATCAATGGATGGATGGATGGATGGATGGACGGACGGATGGATGGATGGACGAATGGATGGATGGATGGATGGACGGACGGATGGACGAATGGATGGACGGATGGACGAATGATGGATGGATCAATGGATGGATGGATGGATGGACGGATGGACGAATGGACGGATGGACAAATGGATGGATGGATGGATGGATCAATGGATGGATGGATGGATGGATGGACGGACGGATGGATGGATGGACGAATGGATGGATGGATGGATGGACGGACGGATGGACGAATGGATGGACGGATGGACGAATGATGGATGGATGAATGGATGGATGGATGGATGGATGGATGGATGGATGGACGGACGAACGGATGGACGGACGAACGGATGGATGGATGGATGGATGGATGGATGGACAAATGATGGATGGATGAATGGATGGATGGATGGATGGATGGACGGATGGACGAATGGACGGATGGATGGATGGATGGATAAATGGATGGATGGATGGATGGATGGATAAATGGATGGATGGATGGATGGATGGATGGACGGACGGACGGATGGACGAAAGGACGGATGGACGAATGGACGGATGGACGAATGGACGGATGGATGGATGGATGGATGGATGGATGGATGGACGGATGGACGAATGGATGGACGGATGGACGGATGGACGAATGGACGGATGGACGGATGGATGGATGGATGGACGAATGGACGAATGGACGGATGGATGGATGGATGGATGGACGAATGGATGGATGGATGGATGGATGGATGGATGAATGGATGGATGGACGGATGGACGATATGGATGGATGGATGGATGGATGGATGGATGGATGGATGGACGGATGGACGAATGGATGGATGGATGGATGGATGGATGGATGGATGGATGGATGGATGGACGGATGGACGAATGGATGGATGGATGGATGGATGGATGGATGGATGGATGTTCAGGTACTGAGTAACAATTGTTGGATCATAAAATCTGGTTTAATATTTGATGCAAACAAACAGTTTTTTTGTGCAAATGTAGATATTTTACTGAATAGAATAAATAAAATTCTAAAATAAATAAAATTCTTACAAAAACAAATTTATACAGAAGAAACCCTCTTTGAAATCCATTTTTAACATGAAACTTTGCAATAGGTCGTGTATACATTACGACAGAGTAAAGAACTTCCACTATGTCTATTGCTAGCTGTATATCCACCTGATCTCTGAATAGCTCACAGTTACAGTGAACAGAGTACCTGGAAATTTTACTGAAGTAGTTTCATAACATAAGAATATTACTCAATTAAAAGGAACAAGTACAGTACAATAAAACTACTCCTAAAAGTACCCTTTTCTTCTTTTTTTAATTTACTCAAATAAATGTAACTGGTTATTATCCGGTCTTTCTAAACGACAAGATGATTGCTCTAAATCATCTCGTCTGTGAAATCAGTATGTCAGTAAACGGATGAGTGTCAGAGGGCTGGTCAGGTGCTCCCAGTCAGGCGGATTAACACCACCAAGCTGAACCAACAGAGCAGCAGGAACACCAGTGAGCAACACAAGCCTGGGCACACAGAGGGGATCAGCCTCTGAACAATCTGATGGTCCAGGCAGAGAAGTGAGAAGTTAGAGTTTTTAAGCTTCTAGCTGAAAGTATATATATATATATATATATATATATATATATATATATATATATATATATATATATATATATATATATATAATTTTAAATAGGTATTTGTATCATTTATATAGTTTGAATTTGAGATTTTAAAAAGCCATCTGACTGGGCAATCACAAGGCACGGCCAAGTGTGGGGATGGGCTGATGGGTTTTGGTGTGGTCAGGTCAAAAGCAATAACAGTAAACGTATAACGACAGTAAATTTTTATGACTAAAAAACTAAAATAAGACCCTGCTAACAAATGGTAAATAAAATGTATGGGGGGCCGTTTAGGACAAAAAACAATTTTTCCACTCACGTACACCAATAAAACCATGCACACACCTCAGAAGACACACACACACACTCTTATACCCTCTCATACAGTCTAGTATTAGTGCACACACGCACATAAGACATATATGCAGTTTTAGTTTTGTGATTGTGTGTGACTGTTTCTACTGTGATGTGTGCATGTCATGGTAGGGTGTTTGAGAGGAAAACATAGTTTTGTTGAGTGTGTGTGTGTGTCTTCTGAGGTGTGTGCATGGTTTTAGTGGTGTAGGTGAGAGGAAAAATAGTTTTTTGTCCTAAACGGCCCCCCATAAAAATGACCTGAAATCACACACACACACAAAAAATAAATTATATATATCAGGGGTTGACGTTAAGGATTTTTACATTTCATTTGCCCAGAAACAATTTTTACTTGCCCAGTATAATGTTTGATAAATATAGTTCCTATTATTCATTTTTGTATGTATATCAATGAAACATGTTTGTTTTTTAAATGTTTTTTTGTAATTCAGTATTTTTTAAGTTTCCAGCTTCCTGGTGTGTATCTGCATGCGTCTGATAATGAACTCATTACCGTGTTAACATGCTTTTCAATCCTTCCTGCACATTCTTTTTAAACTAAACTTTGCTTTAAACTATTGAGTGCTTGGAAAAATATCAATTGTAATGTTAAAAATCTAAAATAAACTTGAAAAGTTTAAAACTTACACTACTATTGCTCACCAATTTAACATGTTTAGCTCTATAACATTTAAATGCACCACTGCAATGTCTAAGAGAAAAAAAATTTAATGAACATTTTTTAATTTATGACCACTGTATAGAAGACTGCCATATGATAGAAATATTTACACTGTGCGCTTACAATTATTATAATTTTCCTAATCCCTGACTGATCATTTTTAATCTAGCGTGTATTATAGTATAGATTAAATTCATCATCCAGCTGCTGCTCTGCAGAATTCTCTCCCCAAGAGCTGAATCACGCCATCTAGCAGAAAATCACGCGGCTTTTTAAAATCACACGAGAATGTGTACAAAAAAACAAAAATGGCGCCGGCAACGCTTGTGGGTCGTTTTCAGCGAATGTCGGTGATTTTAAAGTAACTTTGAGTGATAAATAAAAAAAATTTTTGCGATCATTGCACTTGCCCAGCGGGCAAATGCAATGAAATTTGTACTGTCCCGACAATAAAAACTACTTGCCCCAGGCGATCGGGCAATGGTTAACATCGAGCCCTGTATATATGTTAGGGATGGGACGATTTATGAAAACCGTCCGAACCGTTCGGTTCGACTGTCTCGGTTCGATTTGCGTGTGTTGCGTTCGGTTCATGCGCTGCTCCTTTTTCTCATAGGCGAAGCGTTTACACTCCTTTCCGAGTGGGAAAGAACAGGAGTTGGAAGACGCGCCAGCAGCACTTTATAGGTCTGCTGTATGGGACCACTTTGCATTTAGAGAGACCTACGATGACGGCGGGAAAAAAGTTGTGGATAAAAGTGCAACAGTGTGCAAGCATTGTGCAACACGTTTTGTTTATGCTAACAGCAACATGACCAACATGTCCTGCTAACCCCAAAATCCCTCATACTCCGTCAGCAACCCCCGCTGCGCTCCAGACCGGCTGCTCAAAGCAAATCCTACAGCCTTGGCTGTGGCTCCCGTCCGCTCTGCTCTGAGTCCCTTGGAGATCGTAGAGGGCATGCGCGAGATGATTAAATTGAAAGCAGCAAAACATACGGAAATGATCCGGGGTTTGCGCGGATCATTAAAAATAATTACAATCCATTATTTTTTTGGGGATTTTTTCATTAATTTCATAAATTTTTATGGAACAATCAACATATACCGAATCGAACCGAACCGAAAACCGTGACCATGAAACCGTGAATCGAACCGAACCGTGGATTTTGTGAACCGTTCCACCCCTAATATATATATATATATATATATATATATATATATATATATATATATATATATATATATATATATATATCAATTATAACTAATGTCTTACTATGGTGGACTCTCACATAGATGTGAACTGTTTTAACCAATGGCGAGATTCGACAATAGTCGTAATATTTCAACCCATGAAGGTTAGTGGTAAGATAGTTTAAGGCCAAAATATAGAAAAAATATTCCAACTTACATGAAAATTTCAATATTTGCATATTGACATTATATATATATATATATATACATCCCAAAAATGGTTTGTACTACCTGTACAAAACCTATTTTTTAAATATTTAATTTCTCTTCTCAGACAAGCCAGAAATACTTAAGTGAGCAACGCAGCACATTCTGTGTCTGAGATGAAACTACTGTAAGCTTTTCTGTTCGGTCTGAGCTTCAGAAGTTGCTCTGTCAGAAGGAGAAGGCAGACTTTGCTCCTGAAGTTCAAACTGCAGCAGCCTCTGCTCTCTTCAGTGATACTTTGTTTGCTGTTCTGCAGCAGTATTGACTTGGTAAAAACTACAGTGTTTGAAGCTTTAGGAATAATATTGGGTTTAACTTTTTTGTTCTTTTTACTTTTTTCTCTTTGAAAATAAAATATATATAACCACTTCAGCAGCATTTATGGACACCACACATTACAGTTCTTTTTCTATATATTTCACCAATAACTTTTTCTTTTACTCTTTAGAGAGTCAAACTTTTTTTTTTCTTTATCAACATAAACTAATAAATTAGATACTATTTTTTTTAACCTAATTTCCAAATGAAATAATTTAAAGTGAAAATAGGAAAAATATGAAAGTATATAAAGAAAATGGCAGATTTATAATACAATATATCTGTTGTTCTGTTGATCGGAGGGTTGTCGGTTTGAGCCCTGACTCCGGCTTTCAGTGTTGTTGTGTCCTTGGGCAAGACACTTAACCTGCATTGTCTACTGATGGTGGTCAGAGGGCCCGGTGGCGCCAGTATAGGCCAGCCCCGCTTCTGTCAGTGAGGCCCAGTAGAGTTACAGTTTTTTGTATACTATAATGCCAAATTACAACATATCATCTCAAGGCGCTTTACAGAGACAATTATTCATTCAGTTCATAACGTCAGTTTTCTATATAAGGAAAACCAGCTGACTTGCAGTATTTAAGATAAGATAGAATAAGATAGGACCTTATTGATTTTCCAATGTTACGTAAGCTCTAGTAAACATCAGAAGGTGCAAAAAGAAGGAAAACTTGCATAAAATAAGTGTGTAAAGTCAGACAAAAAAGGGAAAAGAAAAATCTATTTATATATACATACAGCAAATAAATAAAAAGATAAAGAATACAAGTTTAAGGCATCTTATATATGATTAAAAGATCTTATATACATTTAGGTAAACTTTGCATCTGCGCAAATACAGTAAATTGGTATGAATTGCTTTTATATTCTTTTAAATGGAAACAAAGCATTGTGACAAAGTGTAAAACAGTGCAAGGTGACTCTAGTTGCAGGTTTTAGTGAATAAATACAAGCTGTTTTTGCACAAGGTTTTTCACAGTAGTTATTATACAAGGTTCTTTTACAGTGGTATTGTAGAGTCTGATGGCAGCAGGGATGAACGACCTGCTGTGGCACGCCTTACACAGGGTGTGTTTAAGTCTGTCACTAAAGGAGCTGCTCAGCTGCTCTACAGCCTGGTGCAGACGGTGAAAAGCGTTGTCCATGATGCACATGAGATTGGCCAACACCCTCATCTCAGCCACCTGTTCCTCTAGAGTTCAGAACACAGCCCAGGACAGAAGTGACTCTCTTGACCAGCTTATTCATTCACTTCCTGTCCTACTATGTGCTGCCAAGGACCCAGCAGACGACATAGTAGAGGATGCCAAGGATATCACATGGTCATAAAGAGTCTTACTCCAAAGAACCTCAGTCTCCTCAGGAGGTGGAGGCGGCTCTGGCCCTTCTTCTACAGGGCGTCAGGGTTAGGAGTCCAGTCCAGTTTATTGTAGAGGTAAACACCCAGTTATTTGAAAATCTCTACAGGCTCTGTGTCCTGCCCCTGAATGTGAGGTGGGGTCTTCTCCTGAAGTTAAGCACCCTGTCCTTGGTCTGACTGGTGTTTAGACACAGGTAATTGTTCTCACACCGGTTCACAAAGTCCATGATGACCCACTGGTTGTCATGATCTTGGCGCTGATGACAAGCTTAATTACTTATTTCAATCCCCTGTTTAATTCTCCCCAGTTTCTAGTTATTGCTCATCTGATCCACCTGTTCCTGCCTCTATTTAAGCTGCTTGTTTCCAGTCATCAGTACCAGATTATTCTCTCGAGCCCATAGGTCGAGTGTGTCCATCGTTACCTTAGTGTTTCCAATGTCCTGTTCTGCCTCTCAACCACTTAGCCTGTCTGTTCCCTCTGATCTGTTTTTACCTGCCTGCTTCCAGTTGTCAGGCAAGAATAATCTTAAGCTAGGAGTGAGAGAGATTCAGTGTTACCTTAGTGTTTGGGATTATCTGATCCTGACCTATTCTGCCTCTCATCCACTGAGCCTGCCTGTTCTCGTCTGAACGTTCTGCCTGAATTATTTGTGGACTCCTGGCACCCTGAAGCAGCCTGTTCCTGTTCTTTTTGGTTTTCCCTAAACGGGCTCCGGACTTCCTGACCCCTGAGCCTTCCTGTTCTGATTTGTTTCCATGACCTGTCTGCCTGACCTGTTTTTGGACTCCTGCTGGATTCTACCTGATTAATGAACTTGGAGCTGTTTCTTGTATTGAACCTGGATTTTCCTCTAGAACCTCTTCGGACTTCTGATCTCCTGGTTCTGTATGTTGAGCATGTCAACGGCACTGGCTTTTCCCTTTGGATTTTCCTGCCCTCCTTCGTCTACCTGGATCTGGTCTCCTCCTTGTTCTCCATGGCTGCAGCGTCTGTGACACTCTGGGCGGCGCCCGCTGCATCTTGTTGTCAACCCACTTGCTGGATCCTACCTCGTTCTTTGGGTACGGTCTGACCTAGTAAACCAGGTTAGTGACTCGCGTTCATAATCTTCCTCCGCTAGATTTAAGTGGTCACAATCCGGTGTTTCCTTTCGACCGAGTTTCCTACAAATAGACGCCCTAGCTGCAGCTACTCAGATCCGTTTTATGTGTAATCCCACTGTCTGTCTTGCCTTGAATACTGGGGTCTTTGTTCTGAGCCTTGAAACTGGTACTCCAGCTCGTTCCCTTCATACACACAGGCTATGAACCAAGTCTCCAAAGGACCTCTGGAGGTGGCAGCTGTCCATGTTGTAGGTGAAGTCAATGGTGTAGAGAGTAAAGAGAAATGGAGACAGGACAGAGTCCAGGGGGGCCCCGGTGCTGCAAAATACAATGTCTGACTGACATCTGTCCAGCTGCTACATGGTCTTCATCAGGTGGGAGGTCAGGACAACCGGTCTGTGGTGGGCCAGTTCCTTGGCGTGTGATATTTTGGGAACTGAGACCAAATAAGAGGTCTCCCACAGGTTGGGGACCACCCCCAGGCTGAGGCTCAGGTAGGGGATGTGGCTTAGGACCTCACAGAGCTCGTCTGCACATCCTCAGCAGCCTCATGGGGATTCTGTCCCTTCCTCAGGCTTTCTTCTTTTTCAACCTCAGCAGCTGACCTCTCACCTGCATTGGAGAGACCATGAGGGGGAGAGGAAGGCGGACTCTGAGGTGTGGGGAGAGTGGGAGCTTGGTAGCTCTTCTATGGGTTTGTTCTTCCTGGACGTGTGCGAAAATAGATATTTGCTTGTATTTTTTTATTGACTTTACCACAATCTCTCACACCAAGCATGCTTGTAGTGAAAGTGGAGAGGAAAACTACCTTTTAACAAGAAGAAACCTCCAGCAGAACCAGGCTCAATTTGAATGACCATCTGCCAAATCCTTCTAGGGTTCAGGAGGAGAGAAGCATACAGTATATACATATAGAATATTAAAGCGCTAATCCATAAATACTCTCTCTGTTGCAAAAGGTAACTGTTAGCTAGCTCAATAGGTAACTTTGTCAAGGAAAGAAGCAGTTATCAGATGAGCTCTGAACCAGGTTTTGTGATCAAAAAAAAGTATGCACATACAGTTAGTCGCAGTAAATATTGAGCCAATAGCTGTGTCTGGGGGAGAAACAGGATTAAACACTAAAATACAGGCTCAACCCTATGATCTATAGTGGAAGCTGTTGATGGTAGCAGCCCAGCTATTGTGTCTCAGCCAAACAGGAACAGACCAGATCAAACTACTATGATGAGAAAAAGCATAGAGAGAATAAAGTTAGGGTTTAAGCTATAGGCTTAGCCTGCTGGAAAACATAAGAAATTAATTTATAAGAAATGAATCTATATTTGATAAATAAAATTAAGAGTTCCATACCTCATTAGCCAAGCCATTGTAGTTCATAGTTTCTTCAGTTTATCTGTTTTGGACCACTTTGGTCTGCTTAGGTTCTCTAGAATGTCTGCACACATTTGAGACCTTACTGGCTGTACATATTTACACCATAATACTAAAAATTGCTGTGCCAAACAAAGACAAAAATAAATAAAAGCATGCCAGGTCATTAACAGTACAGTCTAAACAACAATAAAGCTTCTTTAAAAGAAAAAAATGAAGTAAAATGTTCTGCTCTTTTAGTTAAAATCATAGATCTCAAGAGGAAGATAAAAAAAATGCTTTGATATTCTTATGAGAAATCCCTTTATCTCTATGAAAAGGTGATTGTACACCACCTCATAGGTGGCTTTGTCTGGGAAAGAAAGAATTAAGAATACATTTTATAGCTCCAAATAAGTAACCTTTAGGTTCCAGGAAAATTACCTCCAACTTCAAAGAAAACAACTTCTTTATTAAAACTTCCAAGAAATTACTTAATGAATATGATAAAAAAAAAACACTAGCCTTGATTTCATGAAATGCAATCTTTAATGATAAATACAATAAAAAACAACAAACTCATGTTGTCTTTTATCTTTGTATATAAATCCCAAACTTAGTGCCAACAGTGCCTTTGAGCTACCCTGTTGACATTACAGATATTACCCCAGCTATAAAAAAGACTTTTGCCTACTCTGTGCTTTTTCTGTTGTGCAGCTCTCCCTAGACTAAGATTTCATCAACACATCATTTTGACAAACATGTCCTGTCCTAAACCTCTGATATAAATGTACCGTGAAAATGTAAATCTATAGTTTCCAAGTAATATGTGCTCATGAAGAGCTTTCTGATGGCTTACAGCCACTATCAGCACATATTAATCACATCTAACGACTTCAGATACAGCACTAAACAGTTTGCCCTGCAGGATTTCCCTACCACTGTAACTGCCGCTCAATATGATGCCCAAGGCACGACTGTGCCGTTCATGATGAGAAGTGTTTATGTATGTGTGTGCTTGCATTGGAGAGAGAAAATAAGAAGGGTGCTGATGGAGGGATTGGAAGGAATGTGTGAGAGAGGGAGAGCTGCCTGATCTCAAGCGGCAAATTAGGGCCTCTCTGAAATCGATAACAGGGGAGCCATGCACAGATTTCATTAGTTGGAGAACGTGTGCAGCTAAAGGGATGCAAAGGGATATTGACGTTTGAGATTGATTGATCTCTTCTCAAAAAATGTACACAATGGGTTGGGATGTGTGAGTTTGTTTTTGGTTTGTTTGCTTTCTGAGTACACATTCGGTTTTAAATAATGGTTTGTCGTGACCTTTCTCTTATAAAAAAGCTGAAAACAACTTTTTTTTTTTACAGATCAGATTGAATTTAATATCACATCTATCTAAAATGAAGCATTTCGCTAAAATGATACTTACACCCATGCCCGCCCCTGTTCTTCACCACCAACCACAAAATGTGTCTTCAATGGGATCCAAAAAATCAATGAACAAAAGTGACATTCAAGGCTTTTACACCTCAGGCAAGTCCAACTTTTCACCAGGGTTGCATCATATAATGCTTCACATGCACCATTTAATGAAATGTTCCTGCATCTATGTAGCAAAAATGTTATTTCTAAACACATTTAAGCCAAATTAGATGTCCAAATGACTGGTGTAAAACAAAAAGGAAGTCAGACAACAAAGTTTGGGTATTTGGGAAATTTTTTAAGAGATGGGCATTTTCCTTAATAATATAAAACTTCTGCTAAATGAAAAACATATTTTTACCTCTTTTAATGGTGATTTATAAAGCTTTACTAGAGTGAGTCTATATTAGATTAGATGCTGTTAGATGGGCATCTAATGTAACATCCATCCATCCATCCATCCCTATTTCCATGTATTTTCCACTCTCAATGGTAAGAGATGGGTGATAACTAGTTACTCAGTTACATTTACTTGACAATAAGAATGTACTTTGAGGAGTAGCTTTACTGCACTATACTTTCCGATTATTAGTGGTGTAATGTTTTTATGAAGTATCACTACTCTTACTTGAGTCAAATTCTTGGTTTCTCCACTTGCCTGTGTAAATTCCGGGTCATCTGGGTCATGGCAAACCCAAAACACTCTTCAATTGGAAGGCAACCGAACTTTTGATCAGGATGTTTCAACACTAATCGAGGAGTCTTTGATAGTTCTCTCAGTTCGCACCAAACTGTAGTTGGAGCATTGATGTATGAAGGCAAAATTATTGCAAGTATTGAGGGAAAGACATTACGTAAGCACAGTCATTGTGATTCAAAAGCCCTATCACATAATCGGGCCGCCATATTATGGGGAAAAGTTAGGAAGATTCTAAGGGCCCTTGATTGAGGTGGGGCCCAAACGAAGAAGAAAAGATATGTCCCAATGTTGAAAACTAAATAATTTGGAACCTTTACGTGAAAAATTAGTGGAAACCCTTTCACTACAACAATTGCAGGAGTAAATAAAATACAAAAAGGCATTTTAGGAAAAAAAAAAGAGCTGTACTTCGCCTTTAGTCAAGTCTGTTGGAAGTTAGGAAAGTTATTGGTATTCTCCGTAGAGAATTACCCCAAACTAATTTCAAAAGGTTCCCACAAATGGATGGAAGCAAAGAGGTGGAGAAAGAGCTGGAGTCCTTAAGTGGCCGGCAAATGATGCAGAGTCTAAATCTTATTCAACACTTCAAGGGAGTTCTTAGAACATATTGGGAGAAAAAATTTAAATATAAAGCGGGACTTGCATGTGTTAATCAAATACCCTTTAACACCTAATCTACAGTAGTTCAATAAGTAGGAGGACATCCATCCATCCATCCATCCATCCATAGCTCCAAATACTGTAAGTAGGTTCCAGGAAAATTACCTCCAACTTCAAAGAAAACAACTTGCAAATAATAGACTTCTTTGTAAAAACTTCCAAGAAATTACTTAATGAATATGATCAAAAAAACACTAGCCTTGATTTCATGAAATGCAATCTTTAATTATAAATACAATAAAAAACAATTATTCAACACTTCGAGAGAGTTCTTAGAACATATTGGGAGACAAAATTTAAATGAAAAGCGGGACTTGCATGTGTTAATCAATCCATCCATCCAGTTTTTGCCTATTTCCACGTAGAATTTTGAAAACTACATCATTTGGAACCTTTAAGTTAAAAGTGAAAGTAAAACTTGTCACTACAATTGCAGGAGTAAACATACATTTAGTATGACCAGTATTGTGGTCATGTGCTTAGGATAGCCACTTATTCTTTATCCTTTTAAAGTTTCTATTGCAAAGTTTTCGTGTTGCACAATTCAATACTGTGAGCTTCACAATGCAATAATAATGTAATTTTCTCTAGTTCGTCTTACATCACTTTATTTTTCATATGCGCACCAGCATAGATCCATCCTACCTGGCCATGTGTCAAAGCAATGTGCTGTTTCTACCATCTTAATTTTTCATTACTGCTCTGATTTCCTGCAGCAATCTGATAAATGTGACATTGTGATAGTCTTAAATGATTAATTGTGCTTGAGTATGTGCTGTAGAATTTCCATTCATTATGATGCGTCACATTTTATATGCCTCACATTTAATCATTTACCATATGCATATTAATGGCTACAGGGTTACCTGTGTAGTGGGAGTTAGTCACTTGATGTAAGTGTCTGCTTTTGCAAAATCACACTGCCCTCAGCCATGCTGGCCTGGAATCTATTCCCTGATAGGATAGATCCAGCTTTCACATGCTGGGGAAAAGAGATAGCCGACAGAGTACCAAAAGGCACCAGGTAACCCTAAAGGACCACATGAGTCACCTGAAAGGCATGTTATCACAATAGAAAAGGATGCAGTGAAGTGCCATAGATGCTCACAAAAATATTTATTTCATTACTTGGGAGCTAATTTGAAACAATAAATTTTGCTTTAACATATGTTTATAAATGATAATATCTAAAAGAAAAGGATAGAGATTAATTTCTAACTCATCTTGAGTCAATATTAATAAATAAGACATCATGTGGTGAATATCTCAGCACTGCATAGAAATAGAAAATTTTTTGTTATTTTTGGAACGTTGCACTTTGTTTGTTTCACAAACTGTTTTTTCTTGATTAACCCTTTAAAGCCCGATCCAAGAATAAAACAAAGCAGAAAATTACTTTTTTTGGTTTTAAGTCCTTATTTGGCCTTTTACCAAAATATTTAAAAAGAAAAAACAGAAATACATTTTTGATATTAATAATTTATTACTATGCGATAAGTCAAGATTATTTTTTGTGTAGTCTTCAGCCCTCTGTTATCAGGTATATCTGATTGTAAACAATAGGATTTTTAGCAAAGTTTTTACCATTAAATTTTGCAAAAGGTGTCAGACGCAAAACATTTCAGAAACCGTATGTATCAAATACGATACATTTTGTCATGTTGGTATCAAGGTTTCTAACCCACATGCAGAACACACTGACTCAGAGGAAAAAGTTCAACAGTTTATTGAAATACAAATGTTAATAAAGAACTGATTTTCGGGAAACAGATCCAGGACTGGTCACAACTGGGTTCTCTGCAGAGAAGGACAGTACGGTTAGCTGGGATCCAGATATTGTTGTTTGTTGAGTGATGCAGGTCTGTACCTGTTCAGTGATCTTGGCTGAGCGGCAGAGGGAGGGAACCAGGAGGGTCCAGAGGCAGAAGGTTTGGCAGAGGGCTTGGCTGAGAGAGGGCTTGACTTCAGACTTAGCAGTGTTCAAATCAGAGTTTCTTTCCAGTTCTCTTCTTGAGAGCGGGCAGGCAGGTTCAGACAGTTTGTCTTTCCAAGGATCGTCCGAGATCAGACTGCTTACCTCAGTTGAAAAAACTCTTCCAGAGTTCCAGGGTTCAGTCAGGTTCTTCCAAGGAGCAGAAAGGACAAAAACAAGTTAGGTTCTGGTTTCAGGGGAGTCAGAGAATCAGACAGGGGGGGTGGCTCAGGCTTGCTAACCGTAACTGGCTTAACACTCTGGCACTGGAGTGTAGCTCTGCCACTGCTTAAATGCTGGTCTCCTGATGAGCAAACAAGCCGCAGGTGTGGTAGTCAGCTTCAGCTCCAGGAGACCTAGGGCGCCCTCTGCTGGAGAAAGGTGGACAGACCTCCGGATCCCAACACATTTGGCATTACAGGGTTAAATGAGCTTAGAGAGTCAAACTTTATGAGTACTAGGTTAGTTTAAAATTGGATGGGACCTTTAGACTAAGATACCATCCATCCATTTCCCCTTATTCCATCAGTTTCTCTTTGGGCCCAGTGCACCCTGGGTACACCCTGGACAGAGCGTCAGTCTGTCGCACGGCAACACAGAGACATACAACCATGCACACAAACACTCACACCTGGGGAAAAATTTAGAGGTGTTTTTTGAATGTGGGAGGAATTCCGGAGTACCTGGAAAGAACCCACACATGCACGAGGAGAACATGCAATCTCCATTCAGAAAGACCTCGGGCCTGAATTTGAACCCAGAACCTTCTTGCTGCGAAGTAACAGTGGTACAAACTGCGGCACCGTGCAGCCCTGAAAAACAAACCAGGTGTGTTATTTACTGGAAATCTTGCATTGTGCAAAACAGCTAGTATGCAAAGGTCCAATGAGACAATTAATAGGACAGTAATTAAAAAAAGCAAGAGTATATTGTTATGTAGAAAATGATGTCATCCCTGGAACTGTCAAGAAAATGAAACATTTTCCCATAAAAGTATTGCAAAGGAAGAATTTCCTGAAAAAAAATCTCTAAAATTACATATGTTGTGATGTGTTTATTTACTTCTTTTTTGGGGGGGACATCAAAACTCGGAAGGAAATATTTTTACTCAAAACCTGAGCATCTTTTATCAAAATATTTTTTTTTCTATTAACAATTGCACATTAATTTCTGCACATTTTAATTTCTTCTCTGAGAGCTGCTGGTTTTTTATACTGTACAGTCCATTTTTCCATTTTTGTTTTATTTGTATTCTTATGTCTTACGTGTAATTGTTATGTTTTCTGTTGACTTGTTTTCTTCTACTGTCACATTCAAATTTCCCCACTGGTGGAAAAGAAAATCATTTCTTATCTAATCTTGATTTTAAAAAAAACTTAGAAATGGACTGGACAAAATTAATTCCATTTATTTATGTTGTAAATAGCTTTGTTTCAAGCTCTAAGCACAAACAACCTGGATGGGCAAAATAAAAATCCCACCTGAAACCAGATAAGGAGAGAAGCTGACCCCATCTTTGTAGTGTTTGTCTGTATCTGACACACTAAGCATGGAGAAAAAAGTGAACAGTAGAAAAATGTCAACAATGTCAAGGTTACGAGTCCATTTCCACAAATCCTAATGTTTCTTTGTCCATATTGAGCAACCAAATCAAGATGTTTACAACCCATGGCACCGCGGCTAATCTCCCTGAGTGGACAGAGGAGGAAAACTGATTAAAGGTTGCATTGCAGCATCATCCAGATGGTGGATAAGCAGTGCCAATCAAGTTCCTAAGAAATTCAAGCTGTCGTGCAAGCTCAGGGTTCATCAGTGTCAGCTGGACCTGTCGGTCGACTTTCGAATTAAATGAAACGCAATGGCAGGAGACCAGGAGGACCACAATGCTGACAAAGAGACATAAAAAGCTAGACTGCAGACTGGAAAAAAAGCATCTGACTAAACCTAAATCTATCTGGCAAATTAGATATAGATATTACAAAATTAAAACATTTTTATGATATATGATGTATGTGCTGAAAAGAAAAAATATACACTCACCGGCCACTTTATTAGGTACACCTGTCAAACTGCTCGTTAACACTTAATTTCTAAGCAGCCAATCACATGGCGGCAACTCAGTGCATTTAGGCATGTAGGTCAAGACAATCTCCTGCAGTTCAAACCGAGCATCAGTATGGGGAAGAAAGGGGATTTGAGTGACTTTGAACGTGGCATGATTGTTGGTGCCAGAAGGGCTGGTCTGAGTATTTCAGAAACTGCTGATCTACTGGGATTTTCACGCATAACCATCTCTAGGGTTTACAGAGAATGGTCCGAAAAAGAAAAAACATCCAGTGAGCGGCAGTTCTGTGGGCGGAAATGCCTTGTTGATGCCAGAGGTCAGAGGAGAATGGCCAGACTGGTTGGAGCTGATAGAAGGGCAACAGTGACTCAAATAACCACCCGTTACAACCAAGGTGGGCAGAAGAGCATCTCTGAACGCACAGTACGTGGAACTTTGAGGCAGATGGGCTACAGCAGCAGAAGACCACACCGGGTGCCACTCCTTTCAGCTAAGAACAGGAAACTGAGGCTACAATTTGCACAAGCTCATGGAAATTGGACAATAGAAGATTGAAAAAACGTTGCCTGGTCTGATGAGTCTCGATTTCTGCTGCGACATTCGGTTGGTAGGGTCAGAATTTGGCATCTACAACATGAAAGCATGGATCCATCCTGCCTTGTATCAACGGTTCAGGCTGGTGGTGGTGGTTTCATGGTGTGGGGAATATTTTCTTGGCACTCTTTGGGCCCCTTGGTACCAATTGAGCATCGTTGCAACGCCACAGCCTACCTGAGTATTGTTGCTGACCGTGTCCATCCCTTTATGACCACAATGTACCCGACTTCTGATGGCTACTTTCAGCAGGATAATGCGCCATGTCATAAAGCTGGAATCATCTCAGACTGGTTTCTTGAACATGACAATGAGTTCATCATGTCAATATGGACCAAACTCCCTGAGGAATGCTTCCAGCACCTTGTTGAATCTATGCCACGAAGAATTGAGGCAGTTCTGAAGGCAAAAGGGGGTCCAACCCGTTACTAGCATGGGGTACCTAATAAAGTGGCCGGTGAGTGTATATGCACTTGACTTTCAATGGCTTTTCCTATTTTTACAAAACAAACAGAACAAAGAAACAGAAAGAAATATATCTGATGAAATTAGAAAAATTTCAAAAAAGAAAAGGGGAGAGAGAGGTTCCATTATTTAAATGGCAAAGACTGAAGACCATGAAGACATAAAAGGAAAGGCCACTAAATATTCTAAAGTTTATTATAAAAAAAGAATATACTCTGACTTTAGAAAAGGTGTCATTGAGCCACTTGGTTCTAGAGGGAGAATCTATACAGAGAAGACTGAGTGGTGTTATTTACAATAGAAGAAGGCATTTGCTGAAAAAAGAGCCGTACCTCGCCTTTAGTCAAGTCTGTTGGAAGTTAGGAAGGTTATTGGTATTCTAGGTAAAGAATTACCCCAAACAAATTCCAAAAGGTTCCCACAAATGGATGGAAGCAAAGAGATGGAGAAAGAGCTGGAGTCCTTAAGTGGTCCAAATGATGCCGAGTCTAAATCTTATTGAACACTTTAAGGGACTTCTTAGAACATATCAGGAGAAATCAGCCTTTAAAATGAGAGTTTCTAAAAATTTTTAACCAAAAAACGGGGCTTGCATGTGTTAATCAAAGACAGTTTAACACTTAATCTACAGTAGTTCAATAAGTAGGAGGACATTAGCAGCATCTTAGCTGCTAATGTCTATATCTGTTAACAGAGTGGATGCAGGTTTCTCAACAGCTAAAGCCCACACAGACAATGAAACTGCTCAGCTAATATATATCAACTGTGACATTTTTAAAGAGGTGTTAAATTTTTCATACAGCTTGGAATTTACTCCCAAAAAGCAAGGTTACCTGTACAACAAATTAATTCTTAATCATATACGTATATTACTCTAGTAGGTTAACATATTATTATTATTACATTAAACCATTGCAGTCTAATGAAACTGAAACGTTCTAGGATCATTAAACAAACACATATTGTGATAATATTGTACATTAAAACACTTACTTTTCCACAAAATTCTGCAACATGAACAAAGACACCAAAAAACTATTTTAATAATAATGTAGGCATAAAAATCTTGTTCCAGCTGTTTGAGCAGATTACAAAAATTTTTATTTCCTCACTTATAAAATGACAAGAGAATGGTCTGGCAGCCCAGGAGTTATTACATGTAGATTCTTTCATTTCTATTTTTTATGTTGTCCTAAAAATCAATAAAACAGATGCAATTTGCATCCAGATTGTCAATTACTTAAGGTTTTATAAGAAATTTGTGTATAAACAAGCAATTTTGCCAAAACAAGATAGCATTCTCGTTAAGAGTCTCTTCCTTGTCTTTCAAAAAGTGGGTCTCTTGTCAAATTAATCTACTGAATTACAGGAGAATAAACAAAACAAAAGTGTTAGAAGACATTAACTTTTTTTAGAATACCAAAATTCAGTTAACAATGGATGACAGTTGGTGGATCTGGCTCAGAAAAGCAAACGCTGTTGCCTGGTCGGCTGCAGTCTGCTGGGCCAAATACCCAGAGAGACAGAAACAGCAAACAACTATAGAGGGCAGTCAAAAGTCATCTGCTCTCCTGAGGGAGGTTAACCTTGACATAAACAATTTCATCTTTATTTTCTTACTGTTGCAAAAACATTTTTTAACAATTTCCAGCTGGAAAAGAAAGTTTTTATTTATTATTTATTTTTATTTTTTTAGTATTTTGGAAAACTTGCTCACTTTTCATACTTGCTGACAAACCACAGAATCCTCTATACAAACTGTGATTCAAAAGATATGCAGGAGGGAAATATCAGAACATTTTTGTAAATGGCATTCCCAAAAGTAATACATTGATGAAAAATTGTGGCAAAATTAACATTTGGTTCCTTCTGTGTGACTGAGGAAAGAGCAAATCATTGAAAGTCACTCAGGATTATTCCAAAAAAAGTAAAAAAAAAAAAAGTTAAAAAAAGTGCAATCTACTGGACTTTGTTGCTAAGTTTAAAGACGTCCAGTGGGTTGTTGTTTTATACCTTTTTGGAATGATTATGACTGAGAATCTTCATCAAAATATCACTCAGGATTAGTGACTTAAATAATGTTTGGGCGTCCTGCTCTTCTTCCCAAGTATGAGTTGTCCTCCTTGGAGCTCCAGAGCTCCTTGAGATACAAGCAGTCACAAGAGGAAATGTTTTGACACTGCTGATGCTAAAATAGTTGTATACAATACATAAGCTAAAAAAAACAAAGTATGTTTTTTAATACTAACTTAACAGCCAACAGTACCTCACAAAAGAATGTTCAGCCCTTAAAATGTTCAGATTGTTCCAGGATTCAACCAAGAATGGAAGCATTTCAGCCTGAATAGACAGAGACAAATATTTTCCTTGTGGTTAACGATTAATAACTGGTTAATTTCTAAACCACATTATTGACTTTTCATAACGGTAAAGACATCTTGGATTTAAACAACCAGTTACACATCCAGCCACAAAGGTAAGCAGTTAGTAACACCTGGTAATTGAGAAATTGTCAGTTATAATCATTAAACTAAAAATAATCACTCGGTTTTATCCTTGATTTGAATGACATAACATCTAAATATAACTCCCAGTTCTAGTTTATATTATATTTATAAGCTGCTGGTAAAATTGCGCAACATACTTTAATCTGTAAAATAAGATAATACTTTTTGAAGGACAAGGTTAAAATGTTTGTTAAATTTTAGAGTATTAAACAGAAACAATTTAAAACCAATATATCATCTCCTTCCACTTCTGAAGTTTTGAAAAATGTTGACGTCTTTGGATTCAGTGTCTTACTGCTTAGATTTAGAGTTGTTGTTTTTTTGTTTTTTTTCTTTTTGCTTTTTCTGTACCTCTAAAGTAGGAGAACTGAGAGAAATAACCAGTTGTGACATAATAACAGCAAGGAGAGACTGGAGTGTTGGGCTTTGTGGGTGTGGGGCTTCCTGGAAATTCAGCCTGAATCTCAACAACCAGCTTCCAATTCCAGAAGGGGGAAATATTTTCTCAGCGGGGTATCAGTCCCGTTTCCTCACGTTTTCCTTTGTGCGCAGGTCAATTACATCTTTATTACATGAAAATGCAGATTTACCCACGGAATGTGGGTGCTGAAATGACTGATGATGGGGGAAGATTGCAGAGTCTCTCATTCCTTAGACACTGTGTGCGCTGCTTATACAGTAGACATGTTGCAAATGAGGAGTTCACGGTCATAAACAAAGGCAGGATTTCACTAATCTAATGTGGACTTCCTCTGAAACCAAGCCATAACCTCAAATAACATTAGTGTGGATTGAGGTTGACACTTTGAAGCATCAGCACCTTTGCTTGGTTTGGGAAAAGGTGTTGTTTTTGGCACCCTGTGCAAAAGAATTGATGTTGCAGTTTGAAACAAAAGGTTTGGAGTCAGTTTTTTTTAGTTAGTTTTTAAATTATTTGCTAAACGGGCTCCCTAAATTGACCAGTGTATCATCTATGGAGAATATAGGACTTATACATTTACTGTTGTATTCCCTCTGTCATGGAATTCCTAAAAAACCCATCCAAAGATTATGTTGCAGCTGTGAGAAAAACAAACACCAGAAAGGTCATGGCCATGAGCTCATAATGGTTTTTTCAGCAGTAGAGTGTGTTTAATGTCAAGCTTGTCTGCTGGTAGATTTAATTAGTCTTGAAGGAATAACAACACATTACCATGTTTCTGTTTACAAAATGTGAAGGCAATGTCCTAAATACTGACATTAACGTGTTGAAAACAAGTCTGGATTATGAAAATGACTCCACGTGTAAGGAGTTCTTATGCCACAGAAGTTTTTGCAGAGAAACGATTGCAGGCTTCTCTTGTTCAGGTGGTCTCACTTATTCCTTCATTACACATGTTTGCCCTGTTTGGAAATGTAAGAAAGTCCCCCTGAAGCACTTGACGGGGAATATGTTGCATGAAGACATAAATAATGCCACTGAGTCCATCCTACAGGCAATCCAAAGTTCCCAGTTCATTTAAGGCACAAGTCTTTAACACAAAGGCCTGTATTGGCTCTGCTCAGAGCTAACTCGTTTGTAATGGCTCACTGGTTACTCATAATATTTTATTACATGTAAAAGGGATTATACTGTTTTGCTAATTAAAAACTGTTGTAAGTTGTTTTAACTCTCATAATGGCCTCAACCTCAGCAACATAGGTTACTGTATACCACAGCGGTTGGCACAGCAAAAATACAAATGTGAAGTAAAAGTAGAAAAAGATGACCAAGACACCTCAGGCTCCTTTAATCGGCACCTTAACGTGGTGGAGTGATTTCAGTGCCCGTATGATCCCAGAGGCTGTGTTGTCGGGGGGTTTAAATCTCCTGGTAGGGTCTCCCAAGGCAAACAGGCTCTGGTTGACGGGTCAGACAAAGAGAGGTTCAAAAACCTCTCATGAAGACTAAAAAAAATCGAGGCAGGAGACTTTCCTTAATACCATGGAGCCGGGATCCCACATTGGATTCATGCCTGGGGTTGGGGTTCGTCTTTGAACATCTGGTAGTTGGGTACCTCCTTGCAGGACCTGGTGGGTCCCAGCCTGAAGGAGTAATGCATGGCCATCCACCAGTGGGCACACCACCTGCACAGGGAACCATGAGGGACAGTTGCAAAAAGGATTGGGCAGCATTCAAAGGCAGAGGCCTGTCATGATTTAATTAAGGTGTGACCTAAAATGCAGAAGTCCAAACAGAGAGACACAGATGAAAAGTTTGACGGGTTTTATTGAAGATGTTAAGCTCGGTGCAGAGTTTCCTTGAACTCTGCTCAGCCGGAACTGGAAGGCGAGGGGAAGACAGACTGTTAGTTCAGGCTCAGTGGGAAATTTGATTTGTTGACTCAAGTTTCCAGAGAAGTGAAGGATCCTTGACTCCAATCTGTGTCTGGTTTTCCATTGTATGTCTGATTCGGCGGAGGGCGGAACAGGGTTTACCCAGAACTCGGACAGTGTAGGTGAACGGAGACGCTAATTGCCACTCAGATATCCTGCTGTACTTGAACGGGTCGTGGTGAAGATGATTCCCTTGCTCAGAGAGTAATTTCAACGTCCTCAAAAAGGAGACTGGATCCAAACCTCCTGTTTGAATCCCTGACTCAGTTTAAGGCTCAGTTGATCCCTCCGGGGAGAGGAGGACCGAAAAGGTCCAGTTTGCAGGATGACTTCCAAAAACTGGCAAACACTCTGGCGTTGAGGTAGTGGCAATCAGCAGCTTAAGAGCACTCCGTTAATGAGGTAACCGTCAGCAGGTGTGTGAGGAGGCGAACTGGAACCAGGCGCCTCCTGTTGGTGGAAGGGAAACAAACACAAAAACAAACACACAGACTGGAACCTTGACAAGGCCTCAGCGGTGCAAAAATTATTTATATTTTGGAGGATTTTTGTTTGGGTATAAATAGTAGACAAAATAAAAATAATAATTTACAACACAAAATAAATTGATTAATTAATTAAATTTTTAAATAAGACTACTTGATCAACTTAAAGTACTTGTTATGATATCGTTGTATCAATAATTAGCTATTGAATGCAAACAACGCATCAACACACAATATGTGAATGTGGGGGAGTCTGATTATATAGGTTTAGAATATGGGGACATGCCGCCCACAAACAACAATTGCAACGTCCATGCATTCATGTTCAGGGTATTTACTAATATGAGCTCTAAACTGGATCCCTAATTGGAAGTCCTTTAGGTTTAAAACATGTGTGTCTTTCATTTGCCTTGAAACAAATGATCAGGTCCCAGAAGCAGAATTTACAGTATCAATAACTGTTAGGGCTCAGAATGAGAGTGGTTGCCAGCAACTAAATACTATCAAGGAATCAATTCTTGTTGTAAATTGATAATTCTCAGTTAATATAACCAAAGTAGTGAGCACAAAAGAAAGTGTAATAAGGTCTCTCTGCCAGAACATTGTAAAAAGGCTCAGTGTATGAAGAGGGATTTTACTCTTACAAATGTCAAGTAAAAGTGCCCTGGTGTGACTTTCTCAGATCAGCATGGGTTTTGCTTTTAGAAAGTTAATATTGGTTTTCAGAGCAACAGGGTTATTCCTAACAGTAAAAAAAAAGCTTTTTATTCTCCATAGACTTCGAAATATTGTTTCACCAAGGCCTTTTCTGTCTAATTGTGTCAATTTTCTGCGGTCATAAGCTTATGAAATGTGCATCAACACAGAAATTTAAAACATCGTTGATTGCATTCATCATCACCATCCTATCCTTGAATCTAAATAGGTTAATTGTAATATATTCCTAAAGTCTGCAGTGTTTTTCTTACATCCATTCCCACTGGAGTGAGGTCAGTCACTGGGGTCAACTTTTGTTGCTTTGCAGCTAAAAATTCAGACTCAGTGTTTGGATTTTATAAGGACATTTGAACCACTATTAGAGCATAGATCTATGGTCGAAAATAAACAGATTCAACCATTTTAGAGGCAAGAAGGAAACTCCTGTCATGTTTATAACAGAAATGACTGGGTGGAAAATAGACGTTCTCCACAGATATATGAATAGTAAACATGAATAGTAGATCAATCTTTTGTCTTTATGATGGATTCAGCAAATAACATCAGAACCAGGTTTTGTACACAATGATTCTAGAAGATGGGCTTTGTCTCTCGCAGTGGCGGCTGGTGAAGTTTTCTCCAGGGGGTCTATAAATTCAAAATAGATGTATATCAAAAACCAATCAAACGTATACTAATTTATCACACCATTATGAATGCCAATAACAAAAATCATTATAAAAACACTTTATAAAACGAAACATATTTTCATGTAAAGGTTTACTTTTTTCCATAAATCTTGCCTTTCTGAGGCTTTTTGATGGTAAATGTTAGGTTAAAAAATGTAGGTTCGTAAAAGAAGGACTAAATACACAGTAAGTGTTGGGATCTGGAGTTTCTCCACCTTCTCCAGCAGAGTGCGCTGTGGATCCTCCTGGGCTGGAGCCCCCCAGCCCAGCTGACGCTCATCAGCTGATCAGGAGACCGGCCTTCATAAGCAGCTGCCAGACCTTGCTTCGACGCCGCAGTGTTAGCCAAGTTTGGTTAGCGAACCTGAGCCTCTGAATTTACTGATAGTTATCTACCTAGAGGAACCTTAACCTAATTGCCTCTGTCTTCTCGCTCCTAGGAAAACCAGTCTCTCGAGAGAAGCTCTGGATGAGCTTGACCTGAATCTGCCTGCCTGCCCTAGAGAGCCAAACCTGAAGACTACATTCTGGAATCCACCTGCTGCTCTTGGGAAAGAGCTGATCACTTCAACCAAGGTCTGATCACTGGAAGTCAGAAGTAAGACGCTGCTGCTGCCTAAGCACTCTGCTGAACCAACTGTCTCTGATCCCAACTGGTTCCCTCTCTCTGAACAAACCTGGACCTCTTCAAGGTATCCACTGAAATATCTGAGAATCCATTTAACTTATCTGCATACCCAGCTAACCAACTATCCGTCTCTGCAGACGCCAGAGAATCCTGCCCGGACCTGAACCTGAATCTTGTCTTGTTTTTGTGAAAACTAAATAAACTCTGTTAAACTTTTTACCAAGTCTCAGTGGTGTTCTGCATGTGGGTTTATCTCTAAAACCGATCATGACAGTAAGGGATTTTCAACAACAGCTTCCTGCAGGAGGGGAGAAAGAGCTGCACCCAACTCACTACTCTCTCTCTCCGACCCCCCTTTGGCATTGCCTTATTTATTAACAGAACATAACACATGGTTACAAAACAGTATTGTTCTGACAGGACAATTGATCAGGTGATAAGACAGGATGCTCCACTGACTGAATCACGAGGCAGAAAGAGTGGTCCTCCTGACTGAATCACAAGACAGAGTGAAGCATTTCCTTTCTCAATGTTTCATATGCATACACACATTAATTTTATAATCACCATTGAATAAACCTAACAGTAAATGTGTGTTTTGCATGGTCCACTATTGTGTCACAAACCTAAAAAAAATAATGTACGAGTTTAATAATGCAGAAGCTATTAGTCAGCTATATTTTTTTAAACATATTTTTTGAGAATGTGTTTATTTAAGAGCAACTATGCAAATTAACAAACATCTTGAAAAAGTGAACTATATTCTATTATTTTCCATGTGAATCCCAGATTGTTCATTATTCTTTGCGTTTTCTAAAAAGTGCTTTAAATCAGTCCTACCTGTCTTTATCCATGCTGGGTCAGATCCTGATGTTTGAAAAAGGAGGCAGGCAGTCAAGGCAGCAGAATAAAGCCTTAGCCTCGCCGCATGCAGTTAGCCAAGCCTTGTAGCTAAACCAGGTCCTGGAAAAAGAAAGAGGGTATCATCTCCATCTGTATTTGGACTTCTGATTAATGTTGGTGTTCGGCTGATCAGGTCCAAACAGTTTCACCTCCAGCTTCTCTTGGTAAGTTTGCTTACTTTCACGACTCGGCCTGTCAATCACCCCCACAAGAACTGTGACGACAGTTCCTGTCACTTCAAGCTGCACCAGAGCTGCACCCTGAGTTCTCCTATACTTGTTTATTGCAGAGCTACTATGCATGAACAACTTTTAACGAGAGTCAATGGGCAAATATTGTTGCGCTCTAAGGCGAAAATTGAAATGACACTTTACTCGTCATTAAAGATTTATCTTGCACATCTAAAAGATTTATATCAATATATTTTGACATTTTTTTTATAAATACAAGTTATAAAATGTACATTTTATAATTAATATTTATTTGTTTTTTTTTATGTTTTTGGGCTGGTGGAGTGACGCATTAGTGCCCTCTATTGGCAAGCTGTCACTGGTCTGTATTCTTTTGAAATCACTGACATGTTCTGGTTTCTTGTTCATAACAGAGATGAAAGATGGGACCATGTCTGCAGTGCTGTTGGGACAAAATTAGGTGGAAAGTAGAGATCTTGAAATCAATAACTTTACATTCCAAGCCTCAACTAAAGCCCCATTAACACTACTCTTTTGAAACCATGCCGAGAACAGTCAGAGCATGGTGACCTAGATAACTGTTGAGTGTAAATGGAACATAACTGAACTGGGCCGTGCCAGATACAACCGAACCACACTAAATCTAGTACTAGTTCAACAGTAGGGCTCAACACAGTTCAGTTGTGGCTGGGTTCTCTGATAACAAAGAGTTCAAGTAAAGAAGGTTTTGGTTAAAAGTAAAGGTACTTATTTAACTAAACCATTCTGTTCATAGAAACTAGGTTACTTTTCCTATATTCTTCCCTGTGTTGGTAGAGAGAACATTATATGATAACACTGACTTGATTGATTTTGTTTTATATTAGAATTTCACATATGATAGGTCATGCATAAGCAGTTACATATAAATAGTACTCAAATTGTAACAGAACTTTAAAAAATTCTATCAACATGTGAATTTCACATAAAAAAAATTTGAATCCATTGAACCTCTGACTCATCGTCTAAAACATTTTCCTGCTCTCTGTCTTTTACTTTCATTAAATTATAATTAGTGAGTAAAAGTAAAAAATAATCTACTTAGATACAGTAACTAAGTACCAATACTTGGGTACTTGACACGTCTGTTATTTTTTGCTGTTTTTAGGGTGAAAAAGCTTCTCAGAGTTCGTACACCTTTTCCAAAGTCAAAATCAAGCACTTTTCAAGCACTTTCAAGATCCATTTAAAAACTTTTTCCAGCACCTTACGGAACCAGTTTTGCGCGGATGACTGCCGGGGTGTTTGAACTGAATAGATAAAACTAAATCCTATCTTAATTTATCAGAGCACACGAGGCAGATATTAATTTTCTATTATCAGTTTTAATTAACTGCTGACCTTTCCACATATAGTTCACCGATGATGAAGACGACAAAGACGTTTTTTTTCCCCCCACACGTCTCCTCGGATGATATAAGAAAATTACTCCTCTGCCATGGCGTAGTAATATAACCAACCAGAGGGTGTCGCAATTCAGTATTATCAGCCCTAGAGTTATCAATGCTGTTTTAAGGTCTGGGCCTGGCAATGAATTAAAACTCTGTTTTTTTTTGTGGAACGTTGGCGAGGCCGTACCGTGAGTTTGGCGAGGCGGCCGCCTCGCCCGGATAGTGCTGCGGGAAACACTGCAATACTAACATTACATTATCACACCGTACTCTCAGTCACTCAGTAACTTAGCCTGTGAATTCCTAGCTAGCAGTTACTAGCGTAAACAAATAGGCGCTAACGTTAACGTGTACTAGGCTACTTCAGTTGGCTTACTTAAAAGTCTATGACTTACCCTTCATGTGACTCGAGAGCGCAGACTCGCCCATTGTGAAAAGCTGCATATCTTTTTTGCAGACTTTACAAGAGGCAACTCGTGGAGTTTGTCCCCGTTTAATCCATAATTTGTATTTTTCATCTTCCAGCCAACGTTCATTGAAACGACAACCTCCCGGCATGGTGCAGTAGTGGTTTCATGGGGGTGGAGTCACACATGGAGATAGACTGGCAGATCGCAGTCACACATAAGCGAGCAGGTTTCATTTTCAGGCTCTCCAACATTTTATTTCTCCATTTAATAAACACACGATTCAGTTAGATAGGTATTTGTTGCGAAAGAAATAGTTACAATTTCAAGCAATTTCAAGCATTTCATCCAAAATATAAGCACTTTTCAAACCTTGAAAACACAACGTCAAAATTCAAGCATTTTCAAGGATTTCCAGCACCCATACGAACCCTGGCTTCTCCAAGATGATCAGTGGAAACGTTTTTCTCCACAATTCAATGTCGTGGTTTGTGGCAAAGGCTGTGCATACTGATGGAAATGGGATTTCCTCCTTTTTTGTCTGCTATTAATTTGCCACAATCAAAAACAAAGGTTTTCATGCTATAATGGGGTAATGTGTGTAGAATATCAAGAAAAGAGATTTATTTAGTAGCATTTGGAATAAAGCTGTGGAAGAACTAAACATGGAAAATGTATCAAGAGTATAAATAGTATTTTTGGTGGTACTTTATCTGGTAAAAGGAAAAAAACAGATGGATTATCTTATACTGTTTAATGATTTAAAACTTTACATCTTTGTCAGTTGTTTTCAGAAAGGGTTTGTAGAAAGGAGAAATGTTGATTACCCCTTTATATTGAGTTTTTAAAGGTTTGCCTATGAGAAGTAGTAGGTGGTAGAATAATTTGCATTTTACGAATAAAAGTTTGCACTTTCTGTAATTATTATTTTACAAATAGAAAATTGCACTTTTATAAGTTTCAAAATTCCCAAACTGAGACTTTTTTTTAATACTTTCAGTCTCTATTTAGTTTAATCCAATGTATTTTGGAGCTTCTTGTTGCTCCCTCCCTATTGTCGCTAGGGCAGATGCCTGGTGTAACACGGTTGTTTACGCAGCACATGCACCAACCACCCCTATGGCAGCTGCAGTGGTACACCAGAATAGATGGACGATGGGGAAAGAAAGCCCACCCTGCTCCTCTTGCACAAGGTTAATCTAGTCCTCGGCTGCAACTAGGGCGTCGCCCTAATGAAGCCCCAACAGGCGAATACTTAATAGTAAGAGTTAGGAGTAAATTAACCTTGAATACGTCGCACATATTTCTTCTATTTTTATGTACTATATGCGACTCTTTTCCACCATCAAGGACAAGTGTTCGTTTAGCAAGAGGAGGTCAGAAGAAAACATTCCCTTGATGGCTGCAAATTTCTCCTCCACAACTTTGTTCCTCCCAGAAACTGCAAAGAGAGCAAAGGATTGGTCTCTGTTTCCTCCTCGTTGTTTGTCGGAGGCAGATAAAATGCTACAAGCTGCTCCCCCTCCCATTAACTGCTTTTTTCTTTCTTCTCGCGGCTGATCAATGCTCTTAATGATGGTAATCAATCAGGAAAATGAAAGATTTACTCTCCAATATTAATTTTGCCCAGCATCGATTGAGGAGAGAAGAGTATTACTGCCATTAATGTCTTTTGAGGTGCTGTATTGAGTTGCTTGCCTCTGAAAACAAGTCGTTCATCTTTCATTTCAACAGTTTTATTACACCTTTGAAGATAATTAGAAACAGATAACAGTCACTTGAGGTGATATTTACAAAACTCTTTGATAGTCTTGCTTTAATTCTTCTTGGATAATTATGTTAAACTTAGATGTCAATTCCTTTGACCCCATTTTATTTTTAGATTTTGGTGAGGCTGTTTACATACTTGTTTCCTTCATTGTGTCTGTGTTTCATTTTGAAAAGAGGAACAGCTAATATCCATCAGAAAACCACAAAAGGCAAAACGCTCCACATTGGTGAAAAGACTTATGCATTAGGCCAAGCCCACCACCAGTACAATTCCATGTTAATATGGATGTAGTTAAGAAAATAGTATGAAGTGTTTTAAACTATTCAATTCAACTTAGTTTATTTCTAAAGCGCCAATTCACAACACATGTCATCTCAAGGCACTTTACAGTTCACCAGATCATCCAGTCAGATTGATTCAAAGTTTTCTATCTTAGGAAAACCAGCTGATTGCATCAACTCATTGACTCCAATGCAATCCCTCACACTAAGCATGCATGAAGCGACAGTGGAGAGGAAAAACTCCCTTTTAACAGGAAGAAACCTCCAGCAGAGCCAGGCTCAGTGTGAGCGGCCATCTGCTGAGGCCGACTGGGGTTCAAGAAGACAGAAGCAGAGACACAAAAAGCAGCTGTAAGAGGCGGCCCCGTCCAGGAAACACACAGCCAGGCAGATGAGCTCGTAGCCAGCTGCCATGTCAGAGGATGAAGAGAGCACATCCAGTAAGTCACAGTCAGAGAAACAGGACTACACTGAAAAACAGGCCAAGCTCCAACATCTAGAAACAAAGGTGTTGATGGCAGCAGCACAGCTGATGTTTCTCTCCAGGATGGAGTCACAGCCAAATAGGAACAGACCAGATGAAGCTACTATGAGAAAATTCCTGCTGCCACCAGACTCTAGAATAATACACTATAACCACAATAACTCCTGTAAAAACCACTGTGCATTTATATTATAGTTTTTTATTTATTGACTGTGCAATATGCTGAATGTGCAATATATGTGAATAGAATAGTCATACCACTACCTCACCGTTGCTCCTTACCTACTACACTTTAACGTAAAACTAAATCCACCTGTATATAAGCCATCCGGATTGTACATATTTTTATTTGTATCTTTATTTCTTATTTTTATTTAGTTTTTCATTGTGTGCGATACAGGTACACTTGCACCTTAATCCTTATTTACCTTGATATACTGTATATATATATATTTTATTGTTTATTCTTAATGCACCGTTTCCTCCTTGTTTGCACCTTCTTTGACTTCTATGCCAATATGTGACAAGTGAATTTCTCCGCTGTGAGATCAATAAAGCTCATGTAATTTAATCTAATCTAATCTAAAAGCAGAGAGAGCAGAACGTTAGAGATTGAACTAACAGAATCTGCAGAGTGGGAGAATAGAGATAGAATGAAGCAGAATGATGAAAAAGGGGTCCCTATGTCCTCCAGCAGTCTAAGCCTATAGCAGCATAGCTATAGAGATAGCTCAGGATAACCTGAGCCACCCTAACTATAAGCTTTATCAAAAAGGAAAGTTTTAAGCCTAGCCTTAAAAGTAGACAGGGTGTCTGCCTCACGGACTAAAACTGGTAGTTGGTTCCACAGGAGAGGAGCCTGAGAACTAAAAGATCTGCCTCCCATTCTACTTTAGAAATTCTAGGAACCACTAGTAAACCTGCAGATTGAGAGCGAAGTGCTCTGTTAGGAACATAAGGAACAATCAGATCTCTGATATAAGATGGAGCTTGGCCATTTAAGGCTTTATATGTGAGAAGGAGGATTTTAAATTCTATTCTGGATTTAACAGGAAGCCAATGAAGAGAAGCCAGGATAGGAGAGATATGATCTCTCTTTTTAATTTTCATCAGAACTCTGGCTGCAGCATTTTGGATCAGCTGAAGGCTTTTAACTACAGTTTGTGGACTTCCTGATAGTAAAGAATTACAATAGTCCAGCCTTGAAGTAACAAATGCATGGACTAGTTTCTCAGCATCACCCCTGGACAGGAGATTTCTAATTTTTGCAATATTCATCAGATGAAATAAGGAAATTCTACAGACCTCTTTGATATATTGTTGGTATTGTTAAATCCTCATCCATTATCTTTTAGCATTCATTTAAATTGGTGATCTGGAAGAGGAATAATTAGCCTAAAAGGCTTACATTGTAGTTTATTAACTTCAAAAAGAGAGAAAATAAAACCTGACCTTTAAACATTCAGAGTTTTCTCTGGAGCTTTCTTGAGACTCGTTCCAAAGCTTAAAGATATAGTGGAGGATATCAAGAATCTTTGGAAAGACACACCCTCTTCACTTAAAAAAAAAAAAAATGCACATGCACAACCCTGTACCCACTCCCGAGAGGGAACGCCTAATAAATTGTAAGCCCATGTCTCCTTGTGCACGCTCTGTTCAAAAGTTGCTGTTTGTATCGCTCGTAAAAGCTTACTTTCCAAAAGAAGATTTGCAATTTTTCCACAATGTCAAACTCACCGCCAGTTAGTGAGAAGGGGACAGGACAGTCTTAGGACATAGGACAGTCTTAGGTAAACATATCACCAGAATGATTGACAAAGTGGAGTTCCACTTATTTTAATGATCCACCCGTTAAAAAAATCCAATATACCTTTAACGATAGGTGTTGTTGGACTCTTTCGGAGACTGAAGAATGTATTGTTTCTACATTTCTAACGAAGCCAGGCTGCCGTTGACTAGTTTAGGTCTAACCCTTTCTTGTCTTCTCCACTTTCCTACTTCAGATTAATGTTTATGCTATGGTCAGAGATCGACCTTAAACTACTTCCTGTTTCAACTCTCCTGAGATGCCTGTTAGTGTTTATTCAACATATACCAAGAATAACATTGAAAGCACTCGGTCACTGTCAAGCAGGCCTTTTAAGCTACATTTGTTTGTAAAGTCTGCGTAATTACGGCTGATTTTGTGCGATAACATTTCAAATCCATGTTTGAGCTTAAGCACTTTTCTGTCTTCTCTATGTGCTACATTATGATTTAAATAAACACACAAAATAAATTAGAACATAGCAAACAAAAATTAAGTTACTAAACAAAATAAAAACTCACATTTCAGCCATAATGTTGTAGTTTAATGATTGATGAAAAAGAAATTTCCTTTTGTTTGTGGAATTTTTTTGTTTTGACAACAAGAATTGACGAAACAATTGCTTTAGTCCTGAAATTATTTAAGGCTATTTGCTCACATTTTTATCTCTCTACTGACATTAATCCTCCTTCCTACATCCTCTTTTTCTAATACACATACACATGTCTAATTATGTAGATTAGGTTTGAGAGTTGTGCAGGAGAACTGCCTTTGAATGGAAGCTGCAGCAATCCCAGGGCAACATACCACAGAAATCCCAGCCGGTTAGTGGAAGAACTTTGCCCATAGTTGACTTACTGCCTTTTCTAGGCTACATTTGCGTGAAATATCAAAGATGTTGACTCTTGTGTGAATGATCTCAGTTATCACATCGTGCCTTGACAGTAACACACTTTCTTTTCACAGTCATTCACCTGCAGAACACAGTCAAGTACTTTTAAGCCAGGTTGAGAAAGCGTCTCCTTTATGTTGGCTTTTCTTTTGTTGCTGTGTAAATGCTCCTCAGCCCAAGTAAGAAAAAGTAGAGCAGGTTTTGTTGATGACTTAAGGGAAGGAAAGCACACCGGGGCCTCTAATGCACCTCGTATTTAAATAATCCCTGGGTCTTCTCCATCCTTTTCTATGCCTTTGTTGAAAAGTTATCACCATGCAGCCTGTGCTGTTGGTTTTGGGGGATGTAGGAAGAGAGTGAGAGAAAGAGAGGAATGTGGAATCCTGAATCCTGCTGCCACACCTCTTTCCTTCTTGCATCCTGTTCCCGCTGCGTAAAAGAACATCTGAATACACATTCGAAATCTTATCTCCTTCTTCCTCTACTGCCGAGTTTCTCCTTTTCCAAGCACTCCAGAAAGCAAGAAAAAAAAATAAAACATGAGCCCAGGAATAATCAGCCATGCTTATCTTCCTGCAGTACTGAGTGGAGCTATAATGAAACTCACTCATCCATAGTGGAGAGCTTAATAATTCATTGTGGTAGCTTTGCAGGTGAACCCTATCACATTACAATTTAAAAGCTCTAAAGCTAGTATTGCTGAAAGGGAGAGCAGCGAGCCTGAATGCGGGGCAGACCCCCCCTTGCATTAAAGACACCACACACAGTCATTACTGCACTCACACGCTCCCATTTACACACTGTTAATGAGCTCTGGTTTGCTCCTAATAGAGTTGTATTGCAGTGTGCAGGCCCATTCACCAGACAATCTGCACCATAAGCAACAACCTAGGGTTTCTTTAAAGTGGTAAACACAAGCAACAATTATTCTGAAGTGGCCGGTGTCCTCCTACTAATTTGACAAGCGGCCATATCAACACAACACCCCTTACCGCCCCCCCGGTCTGCATTGCACCCCCGCTCGCTGACAAAAGTTAACAATGTTTCCAAACAGTGGAAGACAGCATTTTGGCTCATTTTGTTTCAAGGGTAACATTCTAATATATAATCCTTTTTGTTGTTATTGTTTTGTTATTAATGTCATCTTGTGGCGACTCTCTCTCCTCTCCTTATTCAAGGAGCCATGCTAGGTCTTGTAAGGAGTGTGGAAATTAGAATTTCTCTGAAGTCAACAGCCTTGTTTCCGCTGCGACCTTTGCTCCGATTTGGCATCTTGAACAGTCGGCTGATAGTTTTTTACTGTTATTCTTTGCTAAAATTTATTTTCTCACAGGCAACTTATAGAGGGTTCGACAGAGATGGGGTCGGATTTGTCAGTGACCTCTAGCATCGACTGTCTGTGGAGAGCATCCCAGATGGGTTGGACTGTGGCCCACACTGCTTCCAACTTCTTTTTTCTTCTCTTCCTATCTGTCGCTCCTCACCCCCCTTCACCCCCCCCCCCCCCCATCCCTTTCCACCCTGGATAGGACACACAAAATAGCTTGGGTCGCTTGGCACAAGGACTGCATGCAGGAGTGACCTTGCATGGTTCCCTAATGGACAACTTGGCATTGTTCCACTGTTCTCAGCCAGCAGACATGCACCCTCCCCTTACCAGTCTATAGATGTGGGGCTACACTCACCTCTAACCCATCCTCCATTGACAATCCCCCCCCCCCACCTCACCCAAGGAACTAGGACGCATCAAATCACTGACATTAATTGTCACCAGCAACAGCAGCTGATAAAAGCTTTCTGTCCCGCTTTGGTACCGAGATGCAGTCAAGCCACCCGGGAATTCACTTGGCTCCAAGGAAGTCGTGCAACAAGATGACAGAGAAACACTTGAGTGTGTATTGCTCGAAACATGACAACAGTCTTTCCACATGCATGAATGAAAAATGTCATAACATGTCGGAATCTCATTAGTTGGCCGTAACCCTATAGGGAATAACGGTGATGGGATTAATAGATAAAAAAAGATTATTCACATCTGAGACGGTTGTCACCAGATAAAAGTGTTTATGTCATCTTGGATTCAGCACAGCTGCCGCTCAAGCCGTATAGTAAACACTTACAATAACTCTGAAAGGCTTGGATACATTTTTTTTTTTTTTTTGAGAAATTGCAACCCCAACAATATTGTGCTAAAATCAAAAAACTATTTGTACTTTGTTACGTTACAACCACAAAATCTAAAATATTGTTTCAGAAAATCAGGTGATAGACCACCTTAAAGTGGAATATGATTTTGAAAAGCAAAAAAAATCAGAAATTTTTTGTGTATATGCATATATACAGCAGTGTACGGTGGCCCTGAAGTGCAAACTGCAACTACAAATCTAAAAGCACAACTACATTAAGGAAACCACAATTACATTAACCTACCGGAAAAGGTAGGTACCAGTGGGAAACATGAGACATCGCTGATTGGACGACGGCGCCGTTTGACCCTTGAACCGGAAGTTGCGTCGTCTGAACAGTCCACCTTCTTTTAGGTGTGTCATCAGTGTTCGCAAACTAGCTGAAATTTCGTGATTAGTCTTGAGCATATCCAGCATCACCTCGTACGTATGTCCTGATTCAAAATATTCCTGGATAACGGCAGCTATGTTTGGGGCGCCAACAATATCCATGTTTTCAAAAGCCGCAGCAGGCAGAAAGACTTCCGGTTCAAGGGTCAAACGGCGCCGTCGTCCAATCAGCGATGTCTCATGTTTCCCACTGGTACCTACCTTTTCCGGTAGGTTAATGTAGTTGTGTTTTTCTTAATGTAGTTGCGCTTTGCTTTATGTAGTTGCGATTTCCTTAATGTAGTTGTGCTTTTAGATTTGTAGTTGCGGTTTGCACTTCAGGGCCACCGTAGTTGCGATTTCCTTAATGTAGTTGCGCTTTTAGATTTGTAGTTGCAGTTTGCACTTCAGGGCCACCGTAGCAGTGGCATGGAGGCAGCACAATATAAAGAGCACAAAAGTAAATGATTACAATAAGACAATCATATAATAAAAATATTTAAGCTTTTAAAAAATTTAACGAAATTTAAACTAGATATTTAACTAATAATGTCTAGATGGCGCAGTCAAAATAACCACATAGATTGTTTTTTTGTGGTCCGGCTAGGACATCATTTAATCCTGGAGATGTTCCTTAATTGATAGAAGGCCGCCTTTGTTAGCATTTTGATGTGGCTCTGAAGGCTAAATTCAGATTTCAAGCTGTATTTGAAGCTGTGTGTTAATTTTGATCACTCTTCTTTTGGTTCTGAAATTAATACTAACACTCGTCTTGATTCAGCTGCAAAACATTTTAGCAACTCAATGCATTTATTTCTTTGCATTAAGCAACTTTAATGGTGTAAAAGTCACCTTGTAACATGTAATGTACATGTAATTATTTAGCAGTTTACAAAAAGCAGACAACAAAAGACCTTGCACCATAAACCCAATCAAGAATACTGATGGAAGTAGAAGCTTTGAGTTATACATATCAATATTTAGGAGTAACTTACACAAAACAAATTAAAAATGAAACACCATTTACAAGTACTTAATTGGTTTTCAAAGACAAAATAAATGTTGTTGTTACTCATAGGGCTTTCTCAGCCATTTGTATTCTAGATGTTGAAAGTTATACTGTAGGCATGTGCTAAGTCAACTCAGCAAAAATCTCTTGGTCCTAAAAAAGATCTTTCCAAATTAAAACTAATGCTGTTTTGTAATTCTTTGTACATATAAAGTTATGTATGTTTTGTCTCTACAGAACACAGTCTCTTGTTTTGCCTCCACATTCATATTAGCTTAAAGTTGAACTGCTAATAAGGCGTGGCCTCAGGTAAACATACCATAACATTTTTAATGATTGCCCAAATTTTTATTATAAAAATGAAAGCCGGGGAGCTGCAGCTAGCAGTACTGGGCTTAATGACAGATACAAAGAGTAGTCTTTGCTGTGGTAGAAACGATAACAGGTAAAAGTTTGTTCATCTTTGTTTTAGATTATCCCAGTAAATGGTTTTTTGAATGCTCTGTGCTTGTTTTGGCCCAAAATACTGTATGTGCTTAAAAAATGGGGAAACAGGCATTCAATCCATATGCAGGATGTCTATATTCACTGTGGTAGGGTTCTGTTAATCAGCTGTAAAGGGGAAAAACAACATTTTACGGTCCAGTGCTGTTAAAAGTGGATAAATGTCTAACTCAAAAATTCTGATGTTACAAAAAAGAATCTGAACACTTGAGCTTCTTTTAAAAAGCTCCTTTCCCTCACTTTAATTTTAATAATGGCGCCTGTTTAAACTCATTATCTGTGGAAATAGCTTTAAACAGAGATTCCAAACTCAACCATAGTCAAGACCAAAGAGCTGTAGAAGGACTCCATGGAAGAAAATAGCAAACCTAGTGCAGGTTGGGAAGACTGAGTCAGCAATAGTGAAACAGGTTGGTGTGAATACATAAACCGTGAGAGCAACTGTAGACAATATGGAAGATATACAAGATAAAAGATGATCTCCCTCAATCTTAGGCCTCACACAAGATCTCTTTCCATGGGGTCAAAATGATCATGAAGACAATGAGAAAATAATCCAAGAATTATACTGAGGGACCTGCAGACCTCCAGGCCCGTATGACGGTTGTGAGAGAATATATGGATGATCCAGAAGGCAAGGCAAGGGAACTTAATTATGGTAACTGATTTTGTTGTTGGCTATAAAGGAATGTCAACTAAAACTGAAGATATGGAGTTCATTTCAGCCTAATTTTGCTTCCACACAAAGAATTATGGAAGTAATCCTCATAGTTAAAAACAATCATAAACCTGAGTGAAGCATTATCAGCCAATATTATAAATGAAAATCTGGAGCCAAAGAGGAAGATATGGGTAATCTTAGTGTCGGCAGTGCTTTCCTTAGCTGCTGGGTTCAACTCATTGCTTTGGAAATGACTTATTAAGAAAGAAAGTGTGGAAAAGGTTTTGTTTTAAAAAGAGGGCGTGACAAATAAGGACTGATTTAGAAAAATTGTAAAACACTAATTTTGATTTTACATTGTTCTGACAATATGTACGTATAGTATGATAAAAAGCAAAACTTGTAAAATTATTCTCTGATACTAATGTCTAAAATGTAACAAATTTCAACCCTTGGTGTCTCTGTACTAAGAATGAACAATCAATAAAGGTTTGAGAAAAACAGAAGTACATGACAGATTAGATATAAAAGGCAGTTACAACAAGGAATAGCACCAAGATGGAGGCAACTTCCAGATGAAAGGTAATTATAAATATGGCCTGTGTGGACTGGACAATGAGGTGATCAGCTTTAACTTAGCCTAAAATGGTAATATATTGTCTCATTTGCCAAGAAGTTGAGTTCATCATTTTCTGGACAGGTTAAAAGTGACAAGCTTTTGCTCGTCTGGTGAGTCCGGCACTCTGACACTCCTTTTTAGATTCTTCATTGCATAAGACGAGGCAGCCTTCCCGCCAACCCAGCTCAGCCGTATCACTTGATAAAGAGTCAGAGGACCTCTGTAGGAAAGAAAGAACAAAAATTAAGCCTGGCCACAGCATACAGATGTTATTATTTTCAGGGTTAGTTTAGGGAAGATTTGAGGTCGACCAAGATGAGCCAGAAGAGGAAGATGCCAACTTTCAAGAAGAAAGTTATGTCTGAACAGGGGATGAAGGCATTATTATTTTTAGGGTTAGTATAGAAATACAAGCGTAGTGACCACTCAGGTAAGATTTAGGTAACGATTCAGGGATATATAGGATCCATGATGTCTGAAAGAAAGAAGAAATGACTCAGAATCGATGAAGAGAACAATTTTCTTAGTATTACACTATTTTTAGGGACAGAAGCAAGAAGAAAAAAGAAAGGTTTGAAGTCCTAAAACTGAGGAAAAGACGAGCTGTAGAATATATAGGCAGAGCAATTATACCATCCAGATGTCAGCCATAGATTATTTTTAGACAATGGATTTTAAAAGCTCACAAAATGGCCTCCTTCTGTAGAAGCAGTTTTATTGCCTTATATATCCTTACACGTGGCCCTATACTTACTTAGCAACAAAACAGTACATGCTAAAGGTCAAGTATGAGTCTTAGCAATAATTAAGTCCCTAATGCCTTATTTGTATGCAATTAGATGATATATTGAGAGGTTTGGCATAAACAGAGAACATCTATAAAAACATTCCTCCGAGTGTCAAAGCCACCGCTGGCGTCGACCAGCACACGTGAATTCCAGTAAGCTTTCGACATGATATTCCTGTGCATCTGCAGTTACGTAATGCGATGTTGAGACTATAAAACAACTGAGAAGACATGAGAGTTTCGGGGGAACTGAGATGTGACCATGCAGTGCTGAATGTATGAAGTGTTTAAGACGGCTGTATGAAATCGGTTTATAATTAAATGTTCCCCCCCTCCAGATGATAAAATGGTGTGAATCGTGGCCTTCTTTCTGTCATAAGGGAATTCTACCAATGAGCTTCCACACTTCATATTATGTTGCCCAGAATGAGGTATTCGGAGCTAACAATGCTATCTGTTCACCTTTAGCGTATTAACTTCCAGGAAAAAGGAGGGAAAGAGAAAACCAGCACATGTGCAGCCACTCACACTCTCATTCATAGACGAAAATTTCCTGAAGTCAGTGTGCAGTACAAAACATATTCATAGGAAACCATCAACTTTAACCTCACACCACAAGACCAGTTTGTTGACAAGCCTTGTCAACAAGGCCCAGAGACCCCCTTGACACTGACCCTGCCTTTCTCCCTCCCCCGTTCAGGACCTACAAGCTACACCGATGTAGCATCTCCAGAATCTCCTGTGCTACATTAACACACAACCTACTATCTATATGCTGATGAAGATTCTCAGTCATCCAGGTCATAGTCATTCCGTAAAAGTTCAAAAAAAAAAAATCCACTGGACTTGGTTTCCAAGGTTTGAAGACGTTTCTCCCCCTCTCCAGGAAGCTTTCTCAATTCAAATGTCTGGATCTGCAGTGAGTTTGAGTCTTTATATAGACAAGGCCTTGTATTGCTTGGAAACATGCAAATGGTAACCGATGAGTGGGTCGTTTGATTCCATTGTTATCCTGTAATATCTGAAACCTGTCTATGATACTGAAGGTCATCATTAAAGGTGGGGGATTGTCGTTAAAGGGCGGGATTGTCTCCTGTAATACCTGAAACCTGTCTATGATTGTTAAGGGTTGGTCATTAAGGAGGTATTGTTCACCTTAAAGACAGACCCTTAACAATCATGGACAGCTCTTGGCTCTTTGGGGTTTTTGTTCTGATCCGGGACACCCTGGAAGACTCTGCCTTGGATCCCGTTCTGCATTCCATCGGATGGATCCTGCCTTCCACGCAGAGAATGGACTGGACTGTTAAACCACGTAAGTGACTCACTCTGATAATCATCTCCGATTACCAGATGATCGTGGTCCCTTACCTGTGTTTCCTCCTCCAGAGAACGTCAGTAATTGGGCGGTGCCCTGTAGCCCTTTTCCCGCAGTCGCTGCAGTTCCACAGATCCACAGAAGCCTGTTTCTGTTCTGTTTTAATACACGTTTTGAACTTTCATACTGGCTGTCTCACCATGAATGCTGGCTCCATCTATTTCGTTTTATGACAAAATACCCATTTCCTTCCATAGTTAACAACTAAATAAATAAAATTACAGTAAGTTGGAGAACATTTTGTGGTTGGTTCTTCACAAAAAATTAAAATTTTATACCTTGATATTTTTTTGGCCAATCTATATATTCATTAGGATCAACAATGATGAACAAACTTAGGTTACATATTTAATAAGGGCACCTTCACTGTGACAAGTGATAATGATGCATACCTCCGAATGTTCTTTTATGGTGCAGCCCACAAAATCTAATATATCCATTGTACCTGTGTTATAATCTTTTCTCAGTTTTAACATGCCTTTTAGAGAATTTAAATGTGTTCTTTTCAATAAGGACCAGGGACAATCAAAAGAACCAAGTCTTAAGATCTCAAACCTCAAAGCTGTGCAACAGCATGCACAGAATTTCAAGGATTGTGATACAGCCAACAGAACATAACCAGCTGAGCCATGAAAGTAGAATCTTTAAAAAGGAAAATCAATTTTGAAACTCAAAGGGAACAGCAGTAGGGAATCCTTTTCTCCCTTTAAGTAATGCTGAAGTATTTTGGATTAGTTGTAAGGCTGGAAGAAACACTTTTGAGAAGCTATTGAGAAAGTCAAAGTAAACTGCATGAGAGAAAAAAATAGTGCTAATTCAAAGCATTTAGTCTGGATATTTTCTTTAGTATCTGCTTTGCTTGAAGTTTGTCCCTCAGATAAGGACAGCATCCTTTATTAGGAAAATCACAGAAGTTACATAGAGACAAATCAAGTGTTTAACCTTTCCATGTTTATGTCACAATGACAGGAGCTGCCTTTAACTTAGACCATTGTGGCTCAATTGTGCATATATTTGTTTTTCTGGTGAAGATTCTCAGTCATTGAGGTCATAGTCATTCCAAAAAACTTTGAACTTTTTCGGAATGTTTTTGTTTTGGTATTTTTAATAGATTTTAACATTGTGCTTTTGTTGTATTTTAATTAGGGATTTTTACTGCAGGCATTTGTTTGGCTTTTCTAAATAGATTTTAAATGTGTGCTTGTGTTCCATTTTAATTATGGGTTTTTATTGGCCACAGACATATGGACAAAATTGTGCAGCTCAGCCTTGTTATTATTCTCCCTCTTCTCTCATCAGTCTACCAGCTTAAACAATTAGGAGCCCTGGTTAGAAAACAAGTGGGATCCATCAGCAAGGGTGGGACTCCATGGGCATGTCAGCATAGACTACGCCACGAGGCCCAAGCAGTGCTGCGTGGTGCAGGAAGAGTTGACAAGAAAAAGGAAAGGAAATAAGCCCTCTTTTGCAGGGTCAATAGCTAGCCTAGGAGCTGAGCGTTCACTGACCAGATTTTGGTTTGTTGGCAGCGCACCAGGACCTGAATCAGAGGCACTGTCAGGATCCCAGTTTTTGTGTTCGTCTGTTTGTCTTGTCTTTTGTGTTTCTCCCTTCCACCACCAGGAGGCGCCTGGCTCCGGTTCGCCTCCTCACACACCTGCGAGCTGTTGCCTCATCACCGGACTGCTCTTAAGCTGCTGGTTGCCACTACTTCGACGCCAGAGTGTTTGCCAGTCTGGGGTACTCTAGCCAAGCCTTGTTTATGCTGAGTCTAATCTGAGTTTTGCATTTTGAGTTTTTGTTCTCTAGCCAAGCTGAGATCACATTGAGTTTTACTGATCCCTTGTTTTTCCCTGAGTCTCAACTTTGTTTGCTCTTTGCCTTTAAGCAGGAAGCCTTCCTGCAAACTGGACCTTTTCGGACCGCCTTCTCCCAAGTGGGATCAGCTGAGTCTTACACTGAGCGACGGATTCCAAACAGGAGGTTTGGATCCACCCAACTTTGAAGACGCTGAGATCACTCTCTGAGTAAGGAAGTCATCTTCACCACGACCCGTTCAAGTACCACAGGAAAACTGAGTTGCAACCAGCGGCTGCATCATTCCACCTCGTCCGAGTTCAGGGTAAACCCTGTTCCGCCCTCCACCGAATCAAACAAACACAGGAAGACCAACATACAGACTGTAGTCTACGTGTCTCCTCTTCTCAGGAAACGTGAGTGGCAACAAATCCTCTCCTTCAAGATTAACAACTCCAATTCCCCACTGAGCCTGAATCTAACAGTCTGTCTTCCCCTCATCTTTCAGTTTACCGGCCGAGCAGAGTTCGGAGGAACTCTGCACTGAACTCTAAATACCTTTCAATAAAACCCGTTCAAACTTTTACTCTGTGTCTCTCGGTTTGGCTTCACTGCATGTGGGTCTGAGCTTTAGATAAAATCATGACAGGCACGAGGTACAGTTGATGTTTCAAGAGTATCTTACAGGACAGAAGCTGCACAACTGGGATTGATAGTGTTGATCTATGCTGTCTGTTAAGATGTGGACACAACTTTTGCTTGCCTTCAAATTGGCTTGGCCAGTGAAAGCAATTTGAAAGGCAGGTAAATTCACCCAAAATGTATGTATATGAGTCTGCTGGTTGTTCATTTGATTTCTCAGAGCAAATTGCAGTGCTTTTTGTACTTTTGAAAGTCTAACAAAACTGTCGGCATCCCTTGGTTGACGATATTCTCCGCAGAAGTGATACGTATTGGGAATATCAGCATTTCCTCCAGGAACTATGTCTTTATGGTGGTCGTTGGCGGTACCTCCGCCTGTCTGTTACCCACTTTGGAGCCCTGCTATCGTGCTTTGTGGGACAAATCTCCCGGACAACAGAAGGTTAGTTGAGACGGCAATCTAGAGCTCAGACGAAGTGGTGGGAAATCAGTGCGAGAACCCCGGCAGACAAAAAAAACAGAACCGGGACCAGGCTAGCAGCCTTGTCACTATCTGAAACTAAACAACCACAGTGGTAGATCGTAGGATTCGTGCACTAGATTGGAAATCAAAGGTAGGGCAGAGGGTCCGGCTTGGGAAACTGTGCCAGTGGGGAGAGGCTCCAACCGGCTTCTGGGCAGTTATAGAAGCTAACTGTGAGGGTTTCAAAGCTACAGAGGGGCATCAGAGAAGCTAGTCATGGAGGCGGAGCTAGGAGCTGCAGGTAACACAACAAAATAGTCCTTATTGGGGTAAATTAAAACGTCTTTTTTTAAAAGCCCCCTTAAATCCTCTTTAGAGGATTCCAACTTCATCCTTAACATTATTTTCTCTATCTTACTTTTGTTATTAAAAAAAAAAAGCCTTTCTCTGCTGTGCTTGTTCACTGTAGCTCATTCTAGTCCCTGACTGGATTCCGTTGAGCGAATATAAAGAAAACTTCAGATTTTTCAACTTTATTTGCCGGCCAGGTGGCAGTAAGATGTTGGCATGTTGTTCACCTCCTGACATTAATCACCGTCGTCTCGCTCAGCTTGGCTTCACTTTGCTTTGCTCCAGATCCGCCCTCTACATAGAGATAACGTGGGAATCCTTCACTCAAGCTGCTAAATTCAACTTTGGTGTGACCATACCTTTATTTAGACTCGGCGTGAGCTCCAACCCCTGCCAGAAGATCTGAGGATAAAGGCGTATAAAGTAATTTTAAGGACCCGGGGCCAATTCACACCTACTGGTTGGACAATTTTATTCTTTTTTATTTAAACAAAGCAGACAATAAAAAAACTATTAAGCTGGTTGTTGTATCTGTGTTGAAGCGGCCCACGGTTCCAATTAATAGTCACAACCTGTGACATTTATGCAGCTTTATTTTTTTATTTCATTATTTGAAACACTTGATGTTAAAGTTTCAATATATAGCCTTATGATATATGGCTATATTTTACAAATGTGTTCACATTCTACCAGAGGAGACTTTAAAGCAGTCATTGTTTTTTTCTGTGAGCAAAAGTAAATGTGATCATTTAGCATATTATCACTTCCCAGCTTAATGCTAATTAGGGAAACATAAACATGAAATCACTTTCGTTTCTCTTGGTTAATTTCGAAAATCTATCACAGAGCTCAGATCTTCCAGCTTAAAAGAAACGGCTTAAATTACAGACATTAACTGATTGCCCTGCATCTGGAAAATTGTGTTGGCTGTACAATGAACTGTAAATTTAGACAAAAAAAAAAAAACAGAGAAAACCCAATTTAATCTTCACAAGAATAAAAAGGACTTATGGGTTGATAGAAAACCGGTTTTATTGTATCATAAAGTTAAAAAAAACTAATAATAAGAATACATTTTTCTTACTCAAAATATATCACAATATTTTATTTCAAATCTTAATTAATTTGAATTTCGTTGGTTAAATTAGGGGCTGTACGGTGAAGTAGCATTGTTGCTTTGCAGCAAGAAGGGTTCGATTCCTGGCCCAGGGTCTTTCTGCATGGAGTTTGCATGTTCTCCCTGAGCATTCGTGAGGTCTCCGGCTTCCTCCCACAGTCCAAAAACATGACTGTTAGGTTAATTGACTTCTCTAAATTGTGTGATTGTGTTTGTGCGTGGGTGTGTGTCTCTGTGTTGCCCTGCAACAGACCGGCACCCTTCCAGGATGAATTGCCTCCTGCATATTGACTGCCGGAGATAGGTGCAAACCCACCGCAACCCTGCGACGACTAAGTGGAAGGAAAATGGATGGATGGATGGATGGATAGATGGATGGATGGATGGATGGCCAAATTACACAAAATATACAGATAAAACAATTATTACTAAATTTGCAGGTCTAACTTAATAACAGAATATCATATATAATATCTTAATTTATTCCAAATAGGGTATTCATCTGAAACAAAGAACAGCTTAACCTTATAGAAAAGGTGTAGCTGCTCTCTGCCTGCACTCTGGCTTTGCAGGGTTTTAATGTGAGTGAAGTGAGGCAGAAGTTGGGAGCAGACATTAGCTCCATTACAAATGTGTGCAAAACTATGTCAGCATTTTGCTAATTTCAAACAAACAGTTTTACAATTGCTGTTTCCCGTTAAATAAGAATTACAGTTGAAATTGCATGTAAATACGTCTATTTATACGATTGCTCTGGATAAAACATGGCAGCGGGTGAAAAACCATAAGATACACTTGCATATTTCAGCCTCAGCTCTAGCCGGCGTTATCATCCTATAACAACCTCTCATATTCTTCCTCTTTTACAAGGTAGTAAGGTTATATCAAAGTGGAGTTTTGCGAACCACAAATATGTCACATGAGATAAGTGTCAGGATGCCATTTGTGAATTTTTAGATGCGAAAGATGTTTGTGTGTTCCTCCCAGCCAGATTTGGTAAGAGTTTAATTTGTCAGTTAACTCAGCTACTTATGAAACAAATGAAGAATGTGATTTACCACAGCTGCTCCTGCTGCTGTGATTAGCTACAGTAAAACCTCGACATGGAGGCATGAGCCACTTTTATGATTTACCACAGCTTGAAGAATTGCACTGAAAGTCCCTCCGTTCTGATAAAAACTTTCCTACGGAGCCTTACCTGTTGGATACTGTGTAGAATTCAAACTGGACTTAATCTGGCTTATGCCAGGTTAGCAGTAGCCTCGTGAGACCATCCTGATCTCGCGAGTTTTCAAGGTTTCACTCGCAGATCAGTCTGGAGATTCTCCGTTAAAGAAAATTTGGAGCCGTTCACCAAAAGAACATCCAATCAGCGTTGGCTTGAGGCGGGTTGAGGTGTGACGCAACGAGAAGCGCGACAGTTCAGTCTAAAGAACATGGCGGCTTCAGCCGATGAAACTAGCGTTAGCGTGGCTATCGAGCAAGTTTTATCGGAATTACAGAGTATTTCTTCACTGAAAGAAGAGCAAAACACTGCTCTGGAGGCTTTTCTCAGAGGAAAATATGTTTTTGCTCTTCTCCTGACTGGTTTCGGCAAGTGTAGCCTGGCTTGTGGTTGTGTTTTCGTCGTCGCTCTGTTAGTACGTCATATTCTTCGTTGATCTGAATGGTTTATTTGGCCCGTCTATCACCAACATAGGCCAAACAGCTAACCAGTATTTTCGCCCCTTCCAAAAATTACTTCAACGGAAGGTTTCCAGATGGATATGCGGAGCAAATCCATCTGGCGGAGTCAGGTTAGGTTAGCACAGTGTTGCTTTAAATACAAAACAAAATAGTTTTCTGGGTATGTACCTGATGTCAGATACTTGAACTAGATGACAAAGATTGGTCACATTCTTTATTTATCTGAACTTTCCCTATACATATAATAATATTCTTTTAGAAAGACTTGAATATTTTGTTGGAATTAAAGGAACAGCACTAGACTGGTTTAAATCTTATATATCTGATCGAATTCAGTTTGTTCATGTTAATGATAGATCTTCAACACGCTCAAAGGTTACCTGTGGAGTACCACAGGGATCAGTGCTAGGACCAATTCTCTTTACTTTATACATGCTCCCAATTGGTAGAATTATTAGACAGCATGGGATTAATTTCCACTGTTATGCTGATGATAGCCAGCTATATCTGTCTATAATCCAGATGAAGCTAACCCATTACATAGATTACAGGCATGTCTTGAAGACATAAAAACCTGGATGACTCTTAACTTTCTGCTTCTGAATGCAGACAAAACAGAAGTTATAGTCTTTGGACCAGAGTCTCTGAAAAAGAAGCTGATTAGCCAGTCACTTCATTTGGATGGGATTAAACTGATTTCAGATAATAAAGTAAAAAATCTTGGTGTTATTTTTGATCAGGACCTGTCATTTAAATCCCAGATCAAAGAGGTTTCTAGAATTTCCTTCTTTCATCTGAGGAACATTGCAAAAATTAGAAATCTCCTGTCCAGGGGTGATGCTGAGAAACTAGTCCATGCATTTGTTACTTCAAGGCTGGACTATTGTAATTCTTTACTATCAGGAAGTCCACAAACTGTAGTTAAAAGCCTTCAGCTGATCCAAAATGCTGCAGCCAGAGTTCTGATGAAAATTAAAAAGAGAGATCATATCTCTCCTATCCTGGCTTCTCTTCATTGGCTTCCTGTTAAATCAAGAATAGAATTTAAAATCCTCCTTCTCACATATAAAGCCTTAAATGGCCAAGCTCCATCTGATATCAGAGATCTGATTGTTCCTTATGTTCCTAACAGAGCACTTCGCTCTCAATCTGCAGGTTTACTAGTGGTTCCTAGAACTTCTAAAAGTAGAATGGGAGGCAGATCTTTTAGTTATCAGGCTCCTCTCCTGTGGAACCAACTACCAGTTTTAGTCCGTGAGGCAGACACTCTGTCTACTTTTAAGGCTAGGCTTAAAACTTTCCTTTTTGATAAAGCTTATAGTTAGAGTGGCTCAGGTTATCCTGAGCTATCTCTATAGTTATGCTGCTATAGGCTTAGACTGCTGGAGGACATAGGGACCCCCATTTCATCATTCTGCTTCATTCTTTCTCTGTTCTCCTATTCTGCAGAATCTGTTAGTTCAATCTCTAACCTTCTGCTCTCTCTGCTTTTCCTCAGAGTAGCTTTGCCTCGTCTGTTCCTGTTTGGCTGTGACGTCATCCTGGAAAGAAACATCAGCTGTGCTGCTTCCATCAACACCCTTGTTTGTAGATGTTGGAGATCGGCCTGTCTTCAGGTGTGGTCCTGTTTCTCTGGCCGTGGCTGGGTGGATGTGCTCTCTTCGTCCTCTGGCATGGGAGCTGCCTTGGAGCTCGTCTGCCTGGCTGTGTGTTTCCTGGACGGGGCCGCCTTTTACAGCTGCTTTTTGTATCTCTGCTTCTGTCTCCTTGAACCCCAGTCGGCCTCGGCAGATGGCCGCTCACACTGAGCCTGGTTCTGCTGGAGGTTTCTTCCTGTTAAAAGGGAGTTTTTCCTCTCCACTGTCACTACAATCATGCTTAGTGTGAGGGATTGTATTTGAGTCAATGAGTCAATGCAATCAACTGGTTTTCCTTAGATAGAAAACTTTATATCAATTTGACTGTATGATCTGGTTGAACTGTAAAGTGCCTTGAGATGACATGTGTTGTGAATTTGGCGCTATATAAATAAACTGAATTGAATTGAATTGAATAATGGAGCAGGGAGAAGGAAGAGAGAAAATGTTCCTGATTAGATTGCCATTTAAAGATGATTCTGCTTATTTGCCTTTTACTTTCATTTTCACAATTATTCTTCTACTTTCATTTCACTGTAAAATTTTACATATATGAAGATAAGAAAAGTTTCTTAATAAAAATTGACAGAAAAGTCAAACACATATCCATCAACCTGCTTCCTTGCTCAAATCTCGACAGGGATGTATTTCTATGAAGCATAATTGCAGCAGGTCATGTCAACAGTGACACTAAACCTAAAGAAATCTATGGATTCACACTGAGCCTTTGTGTTGTCAGCATATCGATAGATGTAAATTAGTCAATATAGAAAGCTGTGGTTATAACTTTTCTTACAATATATATAACTCAAAAAGGAATTCTTAAGACAAAAAAAATAGATTTAAATCGGTTATTTTAGAAAAATGTGGTCAGTACGTTTCTTTCAGTATTTGCTCAATAACGAACTCTCAGGACAAATAAAAACTACATTAAAAAAAAAAAACTTAGCTTGCTATGTTTGTGGAAACTGTTGGGTTTAAAAAAAATCCTCATTAGAATAAACAGAACTGCTTGGAAACAGCTTGTCCTGCTTGACTTTGGTTGATATCTGAAAATGTTTCTGCCACAGATAAGGGAATGAAACAAGCTATAGACAGAACTCTAATATTTTATCACCTCCTCTGGTTTGTATGGTCAGCTTACAAAGAGATGCAGGATAACATTTGCATTCACTTGGAGTGCTTTCACACCTGCGAGTCATTCTGTGTGGATCAAAGCAAAATGAAATATGTTGCACTTCAGCTATAGTCTAGTTCCCAATCACAAAACAAATCAAGTGGACTAAATGTGAAGGTGAGCAGAATGATAAGTAGCTTGTTGAAGTATTGCTGTAGCAACTGTCCTCCTCCATCATCAAAGCATCATTAAGGGAGCGGAGGAAGAGGAGAAAAAATTGCAAGCAGACAGCAGGCTTGTGCTGATATGCGTGTATATAGTCTCTCTTATCGCAAAGATCTCAACAGGATGGTATAAAATTCTAGTCACTCTACATGTGGATAAACATGTTGTCTTGTCACACAAATGAGCAGAACGTAAGCAGGTCCAATGATGTTTCAGAAAATCACAAATAAATTCAGGCCTACGGTACAAAATGATGTTTTTCGTAGGGAGACATAAATAGAAAGGAAGAAGATGCATGATTTTCAGAAAAAAAACAAAAATAATTTAAAAGAAAATCTAAGGATCGTTAGCATGGCTATCCATCTTTTTAATAGGGGTGTTTCTGCAGGATTCATTATGTTTTGAAATTCAGGTAATAAATCTGATGAGCTATTTGGTTTTGGTTTCTGCTTGGATGTAATTAGTTATTTCAGCTGAAAGGCAGGGTATCCAAACATCTTTTTTACAGGCTGTTTTGACAGTTTCTTAATTATGCTTCTGCTAACCTGGTAAAGCAGACTGGTAACATGTAGTAACATTGTGCTGGCCTACCAAACCTTGGTTTCAGCCAATCACAGTAACAAATGACATGGAAGCTGTTCCACTTTTAAAGATAAAATATAGATTTTGAAAAATAAATGTTATGCTACGTTCACATCGGACGCAGCAAAATCGCATCTGCTGCTTCATTTTTGCTGCTTGTACCAGTTAGTTCTGACGCGCGGCTAAAGCAGCTTTGCTGCTCTGGCTGCGCGGTGTAAAAGTGTTTCTGATGCGCGTTGGGCGGAGCTACTCTATCCTTTCTCTGCCTTGCAGCTATATTTGCTGTGATCAGTGGGAATAAAGTAGTTTTAATATGTTTTTAAGTGAGAAAATACACCTGAAAACGTAATCAGTGCAGTCAGTTCATCCAGATTATCATCCTGCCTTCTAATATTATTTCTGTCGGAGCCGCTCAGACCCCCACATACCGGCAGTGCGCCGACAGTAGGAATCCCTTCAACAGCAGCCTCTGGCCTGGTCGCCTCCTCACGGTTCACCGCGGCGGCTGGTAGGTGTTTTTCCTCAAAATAATCCAAACTGCAGGCACCAGGATAATAAAAGCGAACATATACTGCCGGCAGATTTCTGTATTTTAAGTTAATTTAGGCATCAATAAACTGTTTCAGAGGAGTGATCACAGCACTCTGTGTCATCAGCGATGTATCTGTCTCCCTGCCAGCTCCCAGATCAGCTTCTCTGATTGGTTGACGCGGCTGATCGAGCAGGAAAAGTTCAATTTTTCCATCTCGAGCAGCAGCGCGTTTGCGGCGAATAACGCGTGTCAGATGCTTAAACGCACCCGACTCGCTGCTTCAGCTGCTCAGACGCGCTGCGCCTGCTGCTCAAAACGCGCTGCGAGACCTTTTGCTGCGCCTTGACGCGCGTCAACCATTGACTTTGCATGTAAACTCGCTGCTTCTGCCGTGCCTGCTGCGTCTGGTGTGAACGCAGCATCATAGCAGAAGCTTTGCACTGCCACGTTTATTTTGGTCCAGCTAAGGGCTTGACAGTTTTTGCTTATTAAACAGCTGTATGTCCCGCCTTAAACCATAATACTGAGAAATGGTTGCCCAACGTGTTTTAGGTCGGCCTCAAACGACCAAAGGGGGAAGAAGTAAAGATAGATTCCTGTGTGTTTGTGAAAATGAATACCCCAAGAATTTAGCTTGTCAGCAATGTTGGTTTTCTGCTGAACCTGTCATCAGTCAAAGGTTCACTAGTAGCAATAAACTTTTATCCAAATTGAAAACAATCCTGCAGCATGTTTTGTCTGCATCAATTTTAAACATAGTTTAACAGATTCTAGGGATCACAAACTGATCAATTTAAATTTATACAAAAATCATTATGAAAGAACATCAACTTGAATAATAGCAAATAAACATATAATGTGACAATGAAATGGTGAAATGCAGGTAAAATGATAAGTATATTATGAAATCTAAATATCTGATTTAAAATTGTGCTAAGCATAAAAGTCAACTTTTTATTTGATCATAGTGATCACAGCCCCATCTCAAATTATGCAAATCAGGAGGTCTTGAACAATTCTGACATGCAAGAAATAATTAGAGGTAGTAAGTATTAGATAAGAAGAAAAATGTTTTGCGTAAGCCACAATTTGGCCAAGAGTTACAGTAGACTGATCTCCAAACTTGTTGCCTGACTAGAAAATCATCCCAAAAACACCCAATAATTGCACAGTGTATGCTGGGCTTAAATTATCTTAAATTATCTGGGTAATTACAGCATCCTGGTCTGCTTGTACCATCACCAGGTTCTAAGTTGAGTTGCATGAATATTAGCATATAAATCATTTGATTAGTCATTCCTGAGCTATCTCTATAGTTGTGCTGCCATAGGTTTAGACTTCTGGAGGACATATGACATCATCATTCTGCTTCATTCTCTCTCTATTCTCCTATTCTGCAGAATCTGTTAGTTCAATCTCTAACGTTCTGTTTTCCAGTGCGTTCCTGTTTCTCTGACTGTGACTGGCTGGATGTGCTCTCTTCATCCTCTGGCATGGGAGCTGGCTCGGAGCTCGTCTGCCTGGCTGTGTGTTTCCTGGACGGGGCCGCCTTTTACAGCTGCTTTTTATGTCTCTGCTTCTGTCTCCTTGAACCCCAGTCGGCCTCAGCAGATGGCCGCTCACACTGAGCCTGGTTCTGCTGGAGGTTTCTTCCTGTTCAAAGGGAGTTTTTCCTCTCCACTGTCGCTACAAGCATGCTTAGTGTGAGGGATTGTATTTGAGTCAATGCAATCAACTGGTTTTCCTTACATAGAAAACTTTGAATCAATTTGACTGTATGATCTGGTTGAACTGTAAAGTGCCTTGAGATGACGTGTGTTGTGAATTCGGCGCTATAGAAATAAACTGAATTGAATTGAATTAGTGTCAGAAAACAGAATTTTTAATTGTTGATGATTGTATTTTTAAAATGATTGGAATAATCAATATCTTCATGATGCTAAAATCAATTATTCCATACAGTATGAAGCTGAAGTTGTCTTCTGACGGCCTATTCCATCTCTTTTTTCCCTCCCTTACACTGTTCCTTTCTTTTCAAACCTAAGTTATATTGGTATAAAATATGAAAATATTTTTTCACAGCCATTCTGGAATTAATGAAAGGCTTATCTGATTTGTAAATGTTAATAAAAAGCCTATTTAATTCTTTCTTTGCGTTTGTTCCAAAGTATATGCATGCCATAAACTACTGCCATACCACATGGTCTCACACTTCAAAGGCCATTCTGAAACCCTACAGTCTCTCTTCAAGGCAACTCTGAAAGTTCTTGATAAAAAAAACCTGAACATTATCATTATTTTAACATTTTAAGTAAGTACAACATTTTAGACTTTAAACGTCATCAGATGTTTCTGGATGCATGCCTTATTTTTAAAGTTTTAAATTGACTTGCTCCTCCTCCTCTAACAGATTTTATAAGCAAAAAACATTACTAGAATAAACACTAGAGCTTTAACCAGAGGAGACTGTAATGTTCAGCGGCGTAGGACCAAATTTGGCCAAATGGTTGCATCAATCAGAGGCTCACAGTTATAGAACACACTGCCAGCTCATGTTAGGGACTGTGTAACCTACATACGCTTTAAATTTTCCTTGAAACATTGGTTGAAAACTAACCAGACGTGTTCACAGGTAAATTGATCTGTTTCCACGGGCCTGTTAACCTCATTTTATTGTTTCCCTAATTTTATTGTGATTTAATGTTATTGGCATCTTATCTGTTTGTGTCCACTCAGTTCTCTCCTGTAGCGCCTTGTTTAATGTTCGCTGTTTTTACCTGGCTTAGGACAGCGGATGCAAATTAGCTGTTGTGCTAATTCTGGCATATTTACATTGAGGCTTTATGCTGACATGTTGATGAATGTGCATTGTCCTAATTCAAATTAATAAAATAAATAAAAATAAAGTAAAACCAGTCAAGTTCCAAAGCTACAGTACTTAGCTTCTTCAAACCTGGATCTAGCAGCTAGAGAAGAAGGAGCATATAAAGAAATCTGGACAACATGAAGTAAATGACCCGGCAACAGAATCAAACCCAGGAGAAGAGCATGGGGGGCAGTTGCACATGAATTTGCTGCAACATCTTAACCATTTCGGTACTTGACGCCAAAATAGGAAACATTTTAAATTAATTTTTTCTCTTAAGGCTAATAAATAAGCCTATATTTAGTAATACTCAGAGCTTTTGTCTAAAGTAGGAATTATGAAATACTTGCACTGCAAAAAATTTTAATCTAAATAAGTCATTTATTTATTGCAATACGTGCATTTTTCTTGAATTGAGGAGGTGATAAGGAAACTTTGCCAATGGAACTAGACAATTTACATTTAAAATAAGAAAACACAATTACTTTTTCTTATTTCAGGTGCATGTTATCTAATTATCTTATTTTAAGAAGAAAATTACTCATTCCATTGGCAAATGATCGTATTTACTTACTCAAATTAATGGTAAATACACTTAATTTAAGAATTGTTTCTCATTTTTAGATGGTTTTTGCAGTGTGTGTCCCTAGCCAGTTCTTTTAGTTCAAAATTTTAACTTTTGAGTATCTTTTTTAACATTCCAATAAAAACTTTACGTAATTGAACAGCGACACACAGAACCATAGCAACCACAGCACACAAACAAGCCACATCTAGATATCTATTAAGGTTTCTTGTTGATGCTGATGTTTTCTTTACATCCAGCTTAGCAGCTTCTATTATCACAGTAGTCAGGTATTTGCTCATTTTGTGCATATCCTATTGTTGTAGCATGCTTGCATTGAGATTCAGCTGTCCAAACCCATTGCTCTGTCTACCAGGCCTACACCAATACCTTTTCCATCAAATGATCTCCTCACCCCTTCCTCTAGATTGTTTTAAACATAGGTATCACTCCCGTTAGTCTTTGCATGTTATTTGCTGTATCACCGAATCTTTTTTTTAATAATAAAAACAGTTTTTGTGTTTTGTGCGTGCGTGGGTGGGCTAGTCTGCGTTGGAAGCTAGTGCCAAGTCTGAATGAGACTATAGATTGAAAAAGTGTTTGCCTCTGCAGTCTTCTATAGCTCACCTTATTGCCTTAAAGCCCAAGAGAAATTGGGAACAGTGACATTTCACCCAAACCTTCCTGACAGTTTTAGCTGTTTGCCAGATATGCGTAGCATCTAAAACAATGATGTTAGAGTAGAAGTCAGTTTTCAGAGTGTCATGAGGTAAAAGTTTACCCTAAGTAACACTCAAAAAAGGTCTAAAGTTCACTTTTGACATGACATATTTTCACATTTTGTCCCTGAGAGGTGACATAACATCAAACTTACTTGGTAAAAAAAAATTCTAAAGTGTCAGTAAGGAAGAAATCCATTTCCTGGTTTGATATTTATTGCTAGTGTCATGATTTTATCTAAAGCTCGGACCCACATGCAGTGAAGCCAAACAGAGAGACACAGAGTAAAAGTTCAACAGGTTTTATTGAAAGGTATTTAGAGTTCCTCCGAACTCTGCTCGGCCGGAAAACTGGAAGACGAGGGGAAGACAGACTGTTAGATTCAGGCTCAGTGGGGAATTGGAGTTGCTAATCTTGGAGAGGATTTGTTGCCACTCACGTTTCCAGAGAAGAGGAGACACGTAGACTCCAGTTTGTGTGTTGGTCTTCCAGGGTTTGTTTGATTCGGTGGAGGGCGGAACAGGGTTGTGTCTAGCTCGGTCCAGGTCAGTTTGCTTTCCATTTACACCCGATAAGTTATCTCAGTTACTGAGCTCGGACCGGTCTCGGCACGGTTTTTCAAGGGTAGTGTAAATGGGGTAAAAGGCTTAGAGGTTTTTAATTTCTGCCTGTAATCTGGAATGAGATTAGGCAAACACTGAGCAAAGAGACCTAAAGCTGCACGGAGAGTTGTGCTATATGTATATAGTTGGTGTTCAGGAACAAGAGCATAATTTAACTACAATACACACCTGGGGAGCCTAACTTAATTTCTCACAAATTACTTCTGCATTTTTTTCACATTACAACCTCTAATTCCAGTTTATTGGAAGTTTATATGATGGGCCAATACAAATCTGTTTACAGTCCAAAGTGGAACGATAGCTAGTTGTTTGATCTTCTAGAAAACGCTATGAATTAATTAAAGAAAACCAAAGCAAGCTTTTCCCAATGCAGAAAAACGTTTGGCGATAAGCTTTTTGCTATACAATTTTTATAAAATATGACTTTAATAAAAGCTGAGAAAATTACAGATGTTGTAATACATAAATATATGTACTTTCCCTGTATTATCTTTCAACAATTAATCCTTTGTAGTTTTTACATTCATTGGGGTCGCTTATTGGGTCAGCGAAGCTCCTAGGCTGAAGACAGGCCTCCTCCTCACCGCTTGCCTTCTGTTTCTGGAGCTATCAGTCACAGAGAGGACAGAAGGGGAAGATATGATTATAATCAATATTTACTGATTGAATATTATGAAGAATTCTGAGCATCAGGCAGTCTAACGCGTTTAGCGTACTCCGCAATAATCAGAAAATTTGGTCTTGATTTTGAGGTGGCAAGAACAAAAAAGTGATTTTTTTTCCTCAGGATAAAAATACTTAAAAAATTAAAAAACTCAACTACCATGTCATAGAAACTACCGTCCCCTGTACCTAATGTTACATCCGCAAAAGAAAATTCAACAGCGAATCAGGCATTTTGTGAATCAGATGAGGACAAGAGAAAAATCCTTTACATTCCTCATATTACATTTCATATGAATGTTCATATTTTCTCATCACCTCTGCCAGCCACTCCTCAAACTATGGATTTCATAACAGACCAGAGTACAGATATGCACACCTGAAATAATGTCTGAATGTCAAAAGACTGAATGTCTGTAAAACAAAAAGGAAATAATTTCTGCTTTTCTTACTTAGCAGCAGCCATCCACACCAACAAGAGAAAATGGCAAATGTTTTTTGGCGTTTTTGTATCCTACAAAAGTTCACATTTTCTCAGTGCCTTTACCATCCGATAATCAAACTATGCATGAAATGAAACACATAGCGGATAACATGGAATACAATTTGGGAATTATAAGCCAAACAAACAGTTTTTCTACTAATCAATACCCTTTCAGACCAATCTAACGTCTGTTTTTAGACACAATGTGCCAGAAGGCTAAGAACACAGGACCCAAGGTTCAGGCGAGAGACTGTGATAAATTCAAAAGAGTGTTTATTGAAGGTGCATTCGGCTACTCGTCTGCTGCGGCGGGCTCACTGGAAACTCTGCAGGAGTAGAGACTCAGGTCAGTGACTTCAAAACTAATAATGAGCATGAAAGCCACCAACCTGGCAATTTACGTCTATTTTCTTCATAAATCTTTTAAGTTCGATCCAAATAAATTATATTATAAATATGTGTACTAAACTTATTAAAAAATTGAAGTTGACATGTTTTAAGATGTAGTTCATGAAAATATGAGTGGAAGCTGCAGAGATACTGTGGGATATTTATTGTGTGCAGTGTGAACATTGTTAGGGGAGTTTATGTTCTTGGAAATCTCATTTCTCTTCAAGGAAATTTAAAGTAATTTTAGTGCAGAAAGTCGAGATGCATTTTAATATCACTTTCAGAGAAGTCTGACTAAATTACATAAAGGCAAAAAAAGCAAAGTTAATATTCTTTGTATAAGGTGAGATTTTAAACATAAGACATTCATAATATGCAATAAAGTGGAAACTGTATTTAATCTATAGCTTCATACAATACATCATAGTCCTGATCCATCTCATAGTTGTTTTCTAATCTCAATCTAATCACATTCTTAGAACAGCTGAGAGAGTCTCAGATACAGCTTCCCACCACATGATTGTTCCGAGTTGGTGCAGAGCTTTGCCAGACTTAATTATAAAACTGTGAATCCAGGGGAGAAAGGATGACACTATGTCAGTTTAAGGCTAATACATCCCGATAGTAACAAAAAAAAATTAGACGATAGAAAGGAACTAAACTGAAAGGATAAAAAGAAAGAGAGAAAAGAGGAAAAGAATGAAAAGGAAGTGGCTCTCCACGGATGGCTTGTCATCTGAGGTGAGACTGAGCAGAACAGAGGTAAACAATGGATGTTTGGTAAATGGCAGAAGCAGTCAGTCAGGCAGTAATAAAAGTAAAAAAAAGGGGGGGGTTGGGGGGGGGAATAAAAACAGCCGCAAGTCTTTCTGAAGGGAAGCTGCCAGACTCCATTTGTCTGAGTGTGCAGTGCGCTCTGTCACCTGCCATAACTACCCATCAACCCAACCAATCCTCCAGAGCTGTGCTCATTTTGTGTATACATGAGTGAAGTGTATGCATGCATGCGTAGCTATAGATGAGTGCATGGCAGAGTCCTGACAGGTGGAAGGGCCTGTTTGAAGTCTAACAGAGAGATTTAGGCTCAGATAGCACATGACATTCCTGAATGTTCTGCGGTGCCTCGAGTGATGACCTGCTGAGGTGGCTGTGCCGACACGAGGCTTCTGTCTGGGCTTATCTAGTCCGTCACATCTCCTTCCTCAGAGACAAAGGCTCTTTGCATTTACCCTCTGTGGACATCAAAGTAGTAATGCAAAGGGTTTGAACGGCAAAAACACCATAAAGTCGGCTTTTAGGCAAACATAAAAGTCACATAACATCATTTTGAGAAGTGAAGATAACATTTTAATGTAATTCAAAGGAATTCATTCTCGCTAGATGCTGGAGCTTTCCACATGGTGGGAGTCATTTTCTCCACAACAGCAGGGACACAAGAGTTAGTTGCAGCTTTGAATAACAGTCTCCACATGGTAGCTTATTGTTCAAATATCCCTGCATTATTTGAAGCTGATTCGTAGCCAAATGCTTTAAAGGAGTGTTGTTTAGTGGATCCATTGTTTTAGACTCTCACCTGTAGAAACTGCATTCATATTGACTTTGGATTTATTTATTTTGGTGGTTTTAATTCAGATTCTGTTTCATTTTTATAAGCAGTAACTGTCTTAAATGCAGTAAACAACTTGCTTTGTATATTTGTGTAGAAGCTTCTGGCCCTTAAGGCTGAACCTCACAGCTAGTCATAGACAAGACAAAAATGTACCTATACAACCTTAAACAACTACTTTGTTCAAAATAACAAACACCATTTTATGAACCTTTAAACTGTTTTCATTTTGCCTTAAACTCTTATTTACAAAGATACCTGGGGGCGTGTTGCATAGTGGTTAGAGCAGTGCGCTTGTGCTCTGAGAAGGTTGCAAGTATCCGGTTCGATGCCCACGGCCTCGAACCCCACACTGCTCTCCAGGCGCCGCACAACGGCAGCCCCCTGCTTCCCAAGGGGATGAATTAAAATGCACAGGTGAATTTCTTTGTGGGAAAACAAAGGGATTTACCTTACATACATGTGGCAACTTGTACAAGATGCAAAGAAAGAAAACTGCACTACCAGTGATCTTACTATGTGAAATGGACTTTTAACCCAGCACATTTGACTGAATGTGTGAAAAAGAGCATTAAGTAGCACAAACTTTAAGGGGTTTGCTTTCTTTCTCCATCTCGGAACGCTTTACAAACATACATGTTACACCATCACCATCTAGTTGCTTTTTTTAAAGAACGTGTAATTTGCATTTGTTTTATTGAGATTGAGAATGATTAAAAGTAATGCACCATCATATCCATTAAACCGCACAGTTACTAAAAGCCATTACATGGAACACTGCTGTCTTTGCATCCATGTCCATCTTCATGCTTTCAGTAGAAGTGATGAGCTGAGAAATGAGCAGGTTGGTCAGTGATGGAGTAAACTAGGTCAACCTGCTGGTTAAAGCCAATAATGTTCTTCTCTGACGAGTGTCTTTAGATAGCCACTGATTCGGATCCCTTTGTCAGAGTGGTTGGTGCATCCAAACACAGCATCGCTTCCAATCAACATATAAAAGCCTTATTTAGATACATTTGAAAGAATCAGTCAATTAATCCCTTTAAAGCATCGCGTTTTACCTCCTGTTCATGTTCATGGTTACCATGGCGGCGCTCCAAGGCAGCAGCCAAGGACAGCTCCTCTCAAGAATTTCACAAAATATGCCGCTTAAAACGATACAGACTAGACATCAAACCCGCATCTATGATCGCCAACGCCTGCTGGATTTACGGTCACAATGTTGTTTTGAATACTGACATTTTTGACTGTTTAAAAAGCTGCGGAGTGCTACGGACGGATGTAAACAAAACAACAGTGTAAAATAAACGGACGGAGGAAGAGATGTGAGAGACGAAGAGATGGGGGTGAAGCTGCAGAGGGGGGCTAACTGCGAAGCTAAGGAGAAATCCCCACAGACCACCGCTTCCATCAATCCTGCTCTCCAATGTCCGCTCGTTGGAAAACAAAATGGATCATTTCTGACTAGAACTCTCTTCAAAAAAGGAGTTAGTAACTGCTGCGCCATCATTCTGACGAGATCTTGGCTGCGTCCAGCAGTACCGGACGGCACTGTTGGCCTGTGGGGGCTGATGCTGTACCGCGGTGATAGAGACAAAGAGCTCTGCGTGAATGGAGGCTCTTCTGAGACTGTTCCCAGGCAATCTTCGGCATCTAGAGGGGAAGCACTGCCCTCTGCAGGTGAAAACGAGGAGAGCACTCTAGATGCTTCCCTGCCAAATGCTGAAACATCCCCGGCCGGCTCCTCTCGGCCCCCTCCGGCTTCCACACCTTCTCCAGCATCATCTGTCGCTGCTAAACCTGCTGATGGCTCCACTGCTGCTTCAACCACATCAGCCTATTCAACCCAGGGGGTGACCACCCTCACAACATCATCGTCCTCTTCCTCCCCTGAGCCAGGAGAAGCGAGTGCTTAAGGAGGCAGTAGTAGCAGCTCAACAACAACTGCAGCTTACCTTATCAAGGCTGCACTTTAAAAAATTAAATTGTCTAGAGAGCTGTTCAAACGATATTTTGTTTTGTTTACACTTGTGTTTACAAGGTAACAAAATAAATCTGTCTAAGTCTGTTTTTCCCATTTGACTCTGCAGCCTCCTTAGGACTTTAGCAGATTTCCAGAGTATTGATTTGATCAGATGGTGTTTAGTGATACAGGTGTAATGATTAGACAGAATGGATGCTGATAAAAGTTTATCTTCATTAAGCTTTGTTTGATTTTTTTACATTATGCAGCATTTTTAAACACCTACTAGGGAACCCTCGCTGTAAATCATTATTCGTTTCTGCTTCACAAACAGAAAGACAACCTATCCTGTTTTTAAATGGTAGTTTGACATCTCTATTAATGGGTGATTATCAGTGTTTCAAATTTTTTATTGTACTTATCTTATTTTTTCATTTATTAGTGACATAATAAGTTTCTGTTTTAGTATATTTTAATTAAAATGTCTCTAATGATGTGAAAGCACTCATAACAGCAGGGACAATAACCTACGTTTTAGAAAACGTTTTCAGTTCATTATTTTATGAAAAAAAGGAGTTCCTAGAGTTATTGAAAGATCATATATGAATAAAGCAAATCATCTGCTGCTTCCGGAGGAGGAAGGACTCCATTAATGCTAGGAGAATTACTTTGAGTGTCATGATTCTCTTAAGGGATCTGACCCACATGCATTAAACCACTCAGAGAACCAGGGTAAAAGTTTGAACAGGTTTATGGATGAAACCAGCAGGGTTGGATTCAGGAAACGCAGTGAACTGGTGAACCAGAACTGGAAGAGGGAAGGGAAGTATCAGTGGTTAGTTCAGGATCCGTAGGAACTTTGAATGACGACTTGGAGAGACAGAGAAAACGGGACTCACGTTATTGGAGAAAAAACTTTCCTCCGAGAATCCAGTCATTGTGGGTTTTTCCAGAGGTAGAGACTCGTTGGAGGGCGGACAGGTGTAGACTAAGTTGGACCCAGAGGAGCTATTGAGCGGACTGTCACTTGGGAATCCAGGAGGACTTGAACGGAGCTTGTGTAGGTTAATCCCCCGCTCAGTGTGAGACTCAAACGATCCTTCCAGGGGGAGAAGGCCAAACATCCAACTTGCAGGAAAGGTTTCTGCCGAAAAGGCAAAGACAAAAATAGGCTAGGCTCAGCGAAAAACAAAGACAAGTTAGACTCAGCAAAACTCAGCTTGGCTAGAGTTAGTGACAGTCCATGGCTCAAATAGTCCTCAGTGATTAGTCAACCAGCCACAGGTGTGTGAGAGGACCAGCGAGGACAGGGCACCACCTGGTGGTGGAGGGAGAGAAGACAAACAAAAAAAACACAACCCACACAAACTGAATTCCTAACATTGAGAATCTTATCAATCCAGTTGACATGCCCTTCATGATCCAAAAAAAAAAAGATTGTAGGCGGTGGTTCCCCTGCATAAGAAGGGGGGGCCAGAGAGAGCGTTCCAACTCCAGGGGCATCACACTTCACTGTCCACCCAGATAGACCTATGCCAGGGTGCTGGGAAGTCCAGCTTATTGTCAAACCTCGGCTTCCAGCGGAGAAGTGTGCTTTTGTCTCGGCCGTGAAACACTGGACCAGGAGATTGCTTGAAGGTGCTGTGAGTTTGCCCAACTGGTGCACATATTTTTTGTGGATCATATGTTCAAGAGTTTAGAGTTGGAGGTCAACAACTATGTGGTGCTTTATCGCCACCGACCAGAAAGGACTAAAGAACGGGACAAAAGGAGCGCAGTTCTTCACTTGTTAACATCCTTTCATCCTTTTCATGAGATTGTGTCATATATTGATTTATAGCAAGTAATAATGTCTCAGTTATACAAAAAAATTACACATTGAATGTCATTAATGTATCAAAATAAAAGTAAAAATCTTGGCTTAAAAAATACTTCATAAAGTACAGATCCTCGAAAAAATGTCTGACTTATTATAGTAATTACAATTACTATAAACTAGTAAGTGCACTCAGTTACTATACACCTATGCATTCAATGTGCCTAAGAGCTTTTTGTTTTTATATGTGCTACCAAAAGAGTAAATCTACTGTTTGCAATTTTGACACTGACATACAACAAAATTTAAGAGTTTACTGTCATGATTTTATCTAAGGCTCGGACCCACATGCAGTGAAACCAAACAGAGAGACACGGATGAAAAGTTTGACGAACTCTGAACTCTGCTCAGCCGGAACTGCAAGGCGAGGGGAAGATAGACTGTTAGTTCAGGCTCAGTGGGAAATTTGATTCGTTGATCTTGAAGGAGAGGATCTGATTGTCGACTCACAATTCCAGAGAAGTGAAGGATCCTTGACCTCAATCTGTATTGGTTTTCCAGTGTATGTCTGGTTCGGCGGAGGGCGGAACAGGGTTTACCCAGAACTCGGATGGTGTAGGTGAACGGAGAGGCTGATTGCCACTCAGATTTCCTGCTGTACTTGAACGGGTCGTGGTGAAGATGATTCCCTTGCTCAGTGAGTCCTCAAAAAGGAGACTGGATCCAAACCTCCTGTTTGAATCCCTGGCTCAGTTTAAGACTCAGTTGATCCCTCCTGGGAGTGGAGGTCCGAAAAGGTCCAGTTTGCAGGATGACTTCCTGCCGAGAGGCAAAGACAAAAAACAAAGTTAAAACTCGGGGAGACAAGGACTCAGTCTGACTCAGTGAAAACTCGGCTTGGCTAGAGTACCAAAAACTACTCCGTTAATGAGGTAACCGTCAGCAGGTGTGTGAGGAGGCGGACCAGAACCAGGCGCCTCCTGTTGGTGGAAGGGAGACAAACATGAAAACAAACACAGACAGGAGCCCTGACATTTACAGATGTATTAAATAAACTTGCTAGAAGTGCCCTTCCCCTCATTTCTTAGAACAGGTAATTAACTGAGAGCTACATACACTACAAATCCTCTAAATACACAATTGTCTTTTCATTTTACTACACATGTTAAAGTCAGAAGCTACGAGGTAGACATAGCAGGTTGCCACTGGGCACATCTTTCACATTTAAAATAAACAGATGTCTTCCAGAAGACCTCTCACCACAAATTTGTCATGCTTCCTGTAAGCGCCGCTGTCGTTTCAGCTAGCTCTCACTTCTGGAGAGGGTGACAGAGTGTGAAAGCTACAGATTTCACCTTTAAATAAGGTAAATGCTTTATCCAGTGTGAAATTTGGTGTCAGGGGTTGGGAAGCAAACTTGCTGTCGTTTGTTAGTTTCAAAGTAATTGTAACTGTCAACTTCTATGACGTGCACACAATGTTTCAGTGACAGACCGGTACCTGGGTAGATGTGTTTACCCAGCAATAAGGGCAAAAAAAAAAGATTTCCAGAGAGCAGCCTTAAATAACACATCAAGTACTGTTTTTATTCTTGCTGTTAGCTGATGATAGTGCATATATTGAGCCACCTGCTTCGTTCCTGTGAAGGACAGCAATTCCAGGTGCAGTGAGGACCGATGCAAATCAATCACTTTATCTTGAGTGAGGTAATTTATGATGTGCTCGGAGGGTTACGGATTCCATCTCCACCATGTTCCTACTGTCATGTCCCATGTTTAGGACTGTCATCAGTCTTCATCAGGCAGCCGGGTTCACTTCTGCTACCCCCATCTCCAGAGTTGCAATTTATCCCACAAATAATTGATCATGACAGGCTGCATGCAAACAGAGAGGGAACTAAATGTGATTAATCACTTTGTTCGATTTATTACAGCTGATTATGCATTTTAAGCACCAATCTCACAGCAGATGATCACTGGAGGGGTGCCCATACATTCATTAGACCTTCACCTGGGTCTCCGGAGGAAAACTCACACACTGTGGGGAATGCAGGAAGCTTTTTCCAGGCACCTTTATGAGGTAAAATAGTCATTTCTGCATATTTCAGTCAATTAGGTTAAAATATAATAACTTCCCAATTATAAAAAAAGAATAATTAATGCATTTCTTAACAATTTTAGTCCTTGAATCCTTTGAACTCCTCTTCATGCTGTTAAAAGTCTGGTGAAAATCTTGTTGAGTCACCTGACTTTCGTTGATATTCAAAGTAATACAACACCATTCCCGCTGAAATTTGCAAATAAGATCACATAAGCAGGTTCCCAAAAAAAGCAATTAAGATTCAGTGAAACATGTAATTTAATCAGACAAAGAAAGAGAAAAATAGTAAGGTTAAGAGTGCCATATCCAGTCCTTTCTTTTTCTTTCCCTGTGCCTGTAATTCAAATGAAGTCACCACGCAAGCAGTGATTTTGACAAGCAAACGCCTGTCTAGGATGACAGACAGCGTAGGCTGATTCAGACATGAAAATAACGGAGACAAAGCGCCTAGAAAATCACTGTCTTCAATAACACAAGGAAATGGGGCAGTTTTACCAAGATACGTTGTCAAGCGTTCACTTGTTTTGCAGCCGTCTCATTAAGCGTTCTGCTGGCCAACTCAGCATCAATTAAGGTTGTCTTACAACAATCTATATTAGTAGAACTTGTTCTTGTTGAATGTGGCATTAAGTCAATTCTTTCCAGATTACAGCAAATGAAAGGAGAGCAGACAGTAGCTGACAATATAAAAGGAATAGCTTCATTGCCATCTAATTGTAACGGTAGAATAGTTGCAAAAGTCAACCTAATAATCATCACTTTTCTGCCCGAGTTCACAAAGAATAGAAAAAAAAAAACATAAAATCTCATAAGATGCTCACGGTATTATTATATTAAGTACCATCTGTACATGAAAGATATAAAATCTAAGAAAAATTTATTAAATCTGTTTGGTTACAACAGTTTTCTCTAGACGATGAAACGCTCCACTACTCAGCTAAGCAATCTAAATTCATTCTCCCTCAGTACAATATTCAAAAACTGGCAATTTTTTACATTTCAAGTAGTTAAGCAACTTCAGAAGAAATCAACACTACTGCCTGCCTTTACATCTTTATTAAGATAGAAATTATTTTGACCATATACCTTTTCTAATCTTTATAAAAATAAGAATAAAATGCAAATTGTGAAATCTCAAGAGAGGATCATAATGAATCCAAATCAGCTTAACCTATGTAGCACACAAACTTGACACTTGCCTTTGATTCGACTCTTCAAACTACTTTTCAAGATTTTTTTTGTTTTGTTTTGTTCTTTAACCCTTTAAAGCCTGATCCAAGAATAAAACAAAACAGAAAATTACTTTTTTTTGGTTTGAAGTCCTTATTTGGCCTTTTAACAAAATATGTAAAAAGAAAAAACAGAAATACATTTTTGATATTAATAATTTATTACTATGCGATAAGTCAAGATTATTTTTTGTGTAGTCTTCTGCCCTCTGTTATCAGGTATATCTGATTGTGTACAATAGGATTTTGAGCAAATTTTTTACCATTAAATTATGCAAAAGGTGTCAGATGCAAAATATTTCAGAAACCGTATGTATCAAATATGATACATTTGGCATTACAGGGTTTAATATAACTGCTTGTTGCTATTAGTCCATGATGTGCAATATGTGTAAAAAGTTTGAACTATCATATCTAGACTCCTCTATGTTGACCTCAAGCTGTTATGGTTCTCCCCTTTTGGAACTTTTGAGTTGTTTTTTTTCAGTTTTTTTTTTTTTTTTTTTTGAGTTTTTAGTTTTCAGAAATTCTGTTTTGTTGATCTTTGGTTTATTTTGTGTTGTTTTAAGTAGTCTAAGTGACTCTCTGTTGCCCCCTTGTGCCTATCTCCTTTCCCCTAGCTCCCTTCTAGTCTCTTCTATCCACACTAGAGACTGACATTTTTTCGGGAATCCCACGGGTCACGGGATTCCCGAGGGATTCCCGTAGGATGGGAGTCAGTATTAGTAACGTTCACGTGATTGGGACGATACAGGATTAAATTACCGGGAGCGGGAGCAAACCAATAATAACTAAAAAAAAAACTAGGATCGTAACTAAAAAAAAAAACTAGGATCGATGCCAAAAAATAATATAAAATTGAAAGAAAAAAAATCCAGTACTGGCACGGCGCCGCCATTTTGTAGTTTTTGCCCTTGAAGTCTACACTATAATGCGAGTCAAAAAAACTACACGACCCAAAAACCATCAGTGCTTCCACTCTGAGTTTTTCACCCGCGCTCAAAAACAACAAGAATGGGAGTGGCGCAGGAGCGGAAGTCATTGTGAATGGGAGTGGGAGTAATTTCACCAGGAGTGGGACGGGACAGGATTTAGATTTCTACTCTGGCCCGGGATCGGGACTGGACACCATTTTTTTCTGTGGGAGTGGGACGGGACAGGAGTGAAAATCCACTCCCGTGTCAGTCTCTAATCCACGCCTTCTCCATAGCAGTTGATTAGCCTTTGTTCTGTCTCCCATGTATACTCTCCCCGTGTAGTTCTTCAGTGCCGGTTCGCCTGTTTGTTGCTTCCTTGTCTCTGGCTCCCCATGTGATCTTCTCCGATGTTTGCTGGTTTTTGCTTCTTCGTATTTTTGTGGTTTTCGACGTTTGCCTCATTTTCTCCTCAATAAACCTACAGGAACTCATCTCTGCATTTGGGTCCTCAAGCAACCTCACCCCCCACATTAAAACATGCTCTTTTTGAAGTCGTCTAAGGCATTTTTTAGCATTACCTTTCTTAACATTAGAACATTTCTTTCAGAAGTTTCCTTTAAAAGTATTGAATTTGTACAATAAAAAAACACACCAAAAAAAAAAACATGGCATCCAGGTACCACACAAATACTATTACATACAATCAAACATAATAAAATACCAAAAGAAGTCACCTTAGTAGGCGGTAGAATAACATTTGATTGACTGTCCGACTTTGAAGGGTAGTTTATGCCCACTTAGAAACCGATCGGCATGCATGTACATTAAACGCATATCAGCATCAAGTTATTCTGAATGTACAGGTTCAGTGGCTGATCCTCTGGTGTCTAGAAGGATATTGTGACTAACATGTTTACATGACATATATTTTGTCCAGTAGTCCATTGTATTCTGACAGCTTACTGTATCCCCATATAAATGGTTAATTCTGAAAAAAAAAAATTTTCCTTAAAATTGTAATCTAATCTTAATCTAATGTTAATGTAGAAACTATATTTCCCTTCTAGATCACTGATGGTGATGAGCTTAATTGATTCAAAAAGTTTTGGGCAACTATTTGACATTCAACCACTCCTAAACAGGCATATTTTAGTAGCCCATTACTTACAAACCAAAAATGCACTGTGCAACTGAATTATCAATAAACACTGACCAGATTTATTAACTTTAAATAATATAGATATACAAATGACACAGTAAAAACACACTGCAAAAAATCTAAATCTAGATAAGTCATTTTTTCTTCAAATAAGTGCATTTGTTCTTGAATTGAGGAGGTAAAAGAGACATTTTGCCAATGGAACAAGAAAATTTACACTTAAAATAAGAAAACACAATTGCATTGTCTTATTTCAAGTGCGTATTATCTAATTATCTTATTTTAAGAATAAAATTACTCATTCCATTGGCAAACTATCTCATTTACCTACTCAAATTAAGGGTGATTACACTTATTTAAGGAATTTTAAGTTATTTCTAGATCGTTTTTGCAGTGCACTTTCCGCCTCTCTGCCCGCACAGATGCATCTCTCATTCGCTTGCTTATGTTTTATTTAATCTTCACCTTTCTCACCTTAGTAAAAGTGACAAAAAATTGGACTAAACTACATGTTTCAAGGTTCTCAAATGGCTCAGAGGATTGGACCCAGAATTCAGACGAGACAGACAGTGATAACTTCAAAGGCATTTATTAAATAGCTGCGTGCAGCTGCTCATCAGCTGGGGCGAGATCACTGGATACGCTGCGGGAAAGTCTCCAACCTGGCAAAGTTCAGTTTTTGTTCAGAAGGAGGAGTGAAGTCCAGAGGAGCGGAAACCCGCAGCTTGAAACTGAGGCCGTAACAGAGATCCGGGAGGTAAGAGGAGCAGCGATCAGCAGCAGCCAGAGCACACAGAGGCAACAAAGGATCCAGAAGGGATAATCCAAGCCGTGGTCAGAAAATAGATCCACGGTCGGCAACAGGTGAATACCAGGTAAATCCAGAAATACAGAACAGGCAAAACAGAACAGAACAGGGTTAGCGAAAACTCAGAGGTCCGGGGGCGGAAACGGATCAGGCAGAACAAACATACAGAAAACGCTAGAATTAGACTCACTGGAAGCTCGAATAATCTGGCACCATGGGCTGGGAACTGTTGGCATAAATAGCAGAAGAAACAGGTGGATCTGATCAGAGATAATTGGGCCAAATCGGGAGCAAAGCAGATAGAGGAGAAGGATTAAAACCCAGCCTATGGTGCCAAGATCACTACTTTATAAATATTTTAATGTTATTTTGATCATACCACAAAGAAGGACAAGTTCATGTCAGCACAAAGTGCCTCCTTTCACCAAACGGGACTTCGACAACACTCTGGGATGGCTGTCTTGGAAATGAAAATTAACTGATTGGAAGTGAATGTGGAAGTAAATGCTGGTTATGGAAATCAAACAAACCTGCAAGTGTTTACTCATCTGTTTTCTCAATACATTGAGATAACCCCACCAGCGGTTTCACACTGGAAAAAAATCGAAATCTAGATAAGTCATTTTTCCTCAATATATGTGCATTTGTTCTTGGATTGAGGAGGAAAAAGGGACATTTTACCAATGGAACAAGATAATTTATATTTAAAATAAGAAAACACAATTGCATTGTCTTATTTCAAGTGCATATTATCTAATCATCTTCTTTTAAGAGGAAAAATACTCATTCCATTGGCAAACTATCTCATTTACCTACTTAAATTAAGGGTAAATGCACTTAATTTATGAAAAAAAAAATTATTTCCAGATTGTTTTTCCAGTGCAAACAGCAACTCTTTGGAACAATAAATAACCAACAGAACTGAGAAACAAGGCGCTGCTTCTCATGACAGTAACCAGACGGGAAACACTTGGATCAAAGCTGAAGAACAAACAATCCTATCCTGATCTGAAAATATGCCTAACATTGCAAACCCCACATTTAGACGACACGACGCAGCCAAGACAGAGAAAAATGTCTTCTACTCCAAGTATCAACAGGTAAAAAAAAGCCATTTGCTCCCAAAACAAAAGATATAAAAGGACCCACTGATATTACTGAGAATATTGGGACTCTGCTAAAAAGAAAAAAGAGATTAGGCCTTACAAGACGACCTTGAAGAGAAACGCCTCTTTCCAGACGACACAAAAAGGTATGAAGACCTCCAGCCTCTAACAGCCTCTAAATGAACCAGCTGCTGAGCCAAGGACATAATAGTAACTGATGATGCTGTGAAAGAGATTAAACTCTTCTGTAACAACAAAAACACAGAGATAGTGAATGTTGGCTTTACCATGATTTCTGAAATGTCAAAGAGGTTCACAAAGATCACAGAATTACATCCAACCCTGATGAACTTGAGCACTGAATGATGTTGCTAAGAGGAAGTAAAAAATATTAAAGACACGGTTAGTCTGCTTAACACTGCAGAACAGACACAACTTAAAGGTTTCATTAGTGGCCGTGTTGCACCACCTTCAGTGGCTGATGAAGTGTTCAGCACAGTTTCCTGGATAAATAGATCAAACGAGCCTGATCTACAAGATTAATTGCCTTTATCGATTGCTTCAATATCTTCTGAGAAAAGAGACACATGTACAGATCAGGTGCAAAACTTTTGGGTTCCACCTATTTACTACCTAAAAAAGTACATGATGTGAATGGAAACCTGATAAAGAGTCTCCATGCTGATAATCGTCTCTCTGCTGAGGCCTTGGAACGCTTCACTGCTTGGAACAAATGTTCTTGGAAAGGGAACAGAGACGGAATGAACAAATGATAAAGACTGGCAAAATGGTCAATGAGGTAATGGGGAAATACGGGTCCCATCCATCATTGCTTTGGAGCACAGTGACCACTTCTAAGACCCCAACCAAGAGGCGGGAAATTCCAAAAGAAATATCTCCTCTTCAACCCAAGGCCTCTACAGCACCATCCCTTGTATGAAACCCAACACTACAACTCAATCTGTCTCATCAGCGTCCCAACCCCACCCCCACGACACACACACACACCCAGATATCCTCCTCACCTCCTCTTTTCAGCTAAGCACTAGTTGATTACCATAAATCTCCCCCACTATCGGCTGAACCAAATGCAAAAATAAGTCCTTCAAATCACTTTCCACTGGTAACTTTATCAGAACCGATTCTCTCCAGGAAAAGCTGCGACTCAAGAGGAAGATGGGTGTAAAATCCCAGTTTTAATATATGTAAGAAAGAAGATGTTTTTCCACTTCCTGACGTTATATTTCTAACAGAGACAGGGCTAAATGAAAATAATGAGATGCTGATTTTATTGAAGAACTCACCTCACGGTTGAAATTTTCTCCATCAGAACTGACTTTTTAAAAACGGGGGGGGGGGGCTTGTTACTCTGTTTAATGATTCATTAAAGTATATAAATGTGATATTGGGTGACTGAATATTTTGAATTTCTGGCTATATAAGTACAGGAGCCTGTGCGGGCCAATATTTCTGACAGTAGCGGCTGGTGGAGTTTTCTCCAGGGGGGGCTATAAATTCAAAATAGATGTATACCAAAAACCAATTAAACGTCACACCAGTATATTCATTTGAATGCCAACAACAAAAAAACATTATGACAACACTTTATTAAAATAAAAACATATTTGAAGTACATGTTCATTTTTTTACATATATTTTGCCCTTCTCAGGCTTTATGAAGGCAAGTCTGTGTTTTGTGTCAAAAACCTAAAAATATAAAATATTAGTTAGTTTGATACTTTTTTAATACATACAAACTTCTGGGAATGTGTTTATTAAAGAACAACTATGCAAAATTAACACTTGTAGTACACTACATTATATTTTTTTCCATGTGAATCCCAGATTGTTGATTCTTCTTTGCTTTTTCTAAGTGCTTTAAATCAGTCCTAGCTGTCTTTATCCTTGCTGGGTCAGTTCCTGACGTTTGAAAAAGTAGGCAGGAAAGCAGAATAAAGTCTTAGCCTCGCTGCATGCAATTAGCCAAGCCTTGTAGCTAAACCAGATCCTGGAAAAAGAGTGTACCGTCTCCATCTATCTTTTGGACTGCTAATTAATTTTCATGTTCAGCTGACCAGGTCCAAACGGTCTCATCTCCAGCTTCATTTGGTAAGTTTGCTTTAAGGGACTCGGCCTGTCAATCAGCGACACTACGACTGTGGTGACAGTTCCTGTCACCTCAGGGTGAGCTTAGGGTGGACCTCTCCTGCATCCAGAGCTCTCCTATGCTTTTGCATTGCAGAGGAGCTACTGCACATGTACAACTTTTAACAACAGTCAGTGGCCAAAGATTTTTGCGCCCCAGGGCCGAAATACGTCACCAATCTGATGACAAATGAAATAGCTTTACTCCTCATTAAAGATTAAGTATTTATCTTACACATCTAAAAAAATATATCAATATATTTCAAAAAAATTTTATTTTACAATTAAATGTTTGTTTTTTTTATGTCTTAATCGAGGTCATTGGGTAGGTGGCTCTATTGGCCAGCCGCTACTGGTTTCTGAACATTTCCAGGCCTCCAAAGTCCAAAACAATAATGATTTTAATAAATTCATATGTGAAATGTATTGAACATGACTACCTAATTATTTTTGGGGGAACTGTAATGTACATGTTGACAACAGCCACATCACAAATGAAGAAATATTTTGGAGCTGGTCCCCATCAGACCATTTTTCAGTTTAATTTGAAACCACTTTTCCCACTGATCTAATTACAAAAAAAATCACGGTTATCACGGTAGATGAGCTGGTTGATCATTTCCATTCTAAAGTTGCAGACATCTATGATTCCATTGCTCCAACTAAAATGAAAATATTTTCTGGGAAGAAGAAATCTCGATAGAGAAATGCTCCGGCAGTGTGAAAATAAAAGAGAAAGTGCTGAAAAGCCAAAGAAGGTGGCCAAAGAGTGGGCTCCAGGTTCATTGTTAAATCTATAAAGACACTTCACAGAAATAAGCCCTATCCCAATGAATAAAAGATGCAAGATCATTTTAAACATTCAGCTTTGCAGATGGCCGCTCACACTGAGCCTGGTTCTCTGGAGGTTTCTTTTTCAAAGGGAGTTTTTCCTCTTCACTCTCGCTACAAGCATGCTTAGTGTGAGGGATTGCCTTTGAGTCAATGGCTACGTTCACACTGCAGGCCTTGTTGCTCACTTCCAAATTTTTTTGTGAAGTCCAATTTTTTTGCGTTGCCATTCACATTTCCAAATATATTCAACTTGTTTGTGATCTCCTGTGTGAACTGCATTCATACAGCTTAAATGTCCTGCATGTGCAGTAGAGGATGCAATGACATCACAAGCCAGCGTGCTTTGTGTTTACGGAAGTAAACATGGATGTAGTGTTGCAGTGCATTCAGCGATGTTTCCAAACCTTAAAACCTCAATCTTGTCAAGATGGTTAAAAAAAATTCTGCTCTCCGCATCATCATCCGCCATGGTTTGTTTTTTTCTTGCCGCTTCTGTGTAGCAAGAAGCAGAATAGTGACCTATGTCAGGTATTAATGGCGTTCAGGTCGGATGAATGTGACCTGGCCATTCAGACAAATGTCGCATTTGAAAAGATCGGATTTGTATCGGATTCAGGACCACATAGCCAAGTGGCCTGGATCGCATTGGAAAAAAACGGATCTGTGTTGTTAAGACAGCCATAAAAAGATTAGATCGAGGTCTCATATGGGCCAGAAATATCGGATTTGGGTCACTTCTGGCTGCAGTGTGAACGTAGCCTATGAGTTGATGCAATCAACTGGGTTTCCTTACAAAAAAGAATTTCAACCAATCTCACAGTATTATCTGGTTGAATTTTCTCTGGAAAGTGCCTTGAGATTATATGTTTTTTAAATTGGCACATTATAAATAAACTGAATTTAATAAAATCAAATATTTTTCATTTAGCTTGTCTATTGTCACGTTGGGTGGAAGTTTTTGAGGACCTAAATGCATAGATAAGGAGACAGATATGAGTTTGCAGATTTAACAAGTTTCCACAGGGAACTGAGGCAAAATTCCAAAAATTTAAAATACTGAAATTCAATAACTAGGAGAACTTCAGGAAAAAACACACATGAAGAGCCAGGAAACAACAAACCAGCAGTGAGAGAAGGCTGTGGAGCTCTTTAAAGCCCAGCAATCTGATGAGACTGATGAGCTCCACCTGTGTAGACTACCCAGGTTCTCCACAAAGATCCTTTCTTGATGAGATGCATAACTCACACACACCGGAACCCTGACACCTATGTCATTTTTAACTTCTGCAGTGTTTCTTGATGTAGGTTGTCTTTTCTGTGCAGTCCATTTTCTTTTATCTCTCATCCCCTTTGTTCAAAATGTACAACTATTTTATTAGTCTCCTGACAACTTGAATCATAAACCTCTTCTTGGGAATTGTCAATATCCTATTTACCCTAAAAATGCCTCTTATGGAACCCATTCTTTCAAAAAAAAAAAAAGACCAATGACCTTGAATCTCTATCGAAGCACAAACCAATTTCATATCATCCATTCATCTGCAAAATATTAATTAATGAGGTAATATTCCCTTCTAGTTCAAAAAATCATCTCAAATTTAACAGTTGTTATAAAACATTTCACTATGTTTGTTTAAAATCCCACAGCACCAAAACAGCTCTTATTGGAGCCATCAATGACCTGCTGATCACACCCATGTCACCCTTCTGCTCTGTATCCTTACAATAGATTACCACATCCTTCTCCACTGTCTCTAGCATTACATTGGTCTCTCTCGCACCTGCCTTCACTGGTTTTATGCTTGCCTCACATAACTGACTTGGAGCACTGTTACTTGTGGGGTCCCTCAGTGCTTTGTACTTGGTTCTAAACTTTTTACTCCATGTTTCCCCTCAGCAGGCATGAAATTAAAGGAAAAGTCTGGTCATATTCAGAATTCAAACTGTAATATGAAATTATTACACACTTAAATAAATGATGAGTGTTTTCAATTCAGAGTAATTTTTATGTGAATGTGCTTTACTGGAGGCATCCATGTTTGTCAAAGAACACTACTGCCACTACTTGTGACGTCACGGTGCGGTATCGGTTGTTGATCAAGTCCCACTGCTGTATCTGGTGTTTGTCACAACGCGCTATTATCCAAGTCATCTTGAAAACATTCTTCTTCCAAATGTCGGCTACATATTACGTGTTTTTTCTCTGGTCAGAAGTTCGATGGCAAATCCTCCCTCTTCAAGTTAGCATCTAACGACCAACCCGTCCGTGGAGCATCAGGAATCAGAAAGGTGGAATAACATCCAACTGCAATGCATGTAGGCATTGGCATATAGCTAAATTAAATATATATAGTTAAATTAAATGGTGAAGTCCTCTGGAAATCTTCAATAATTGTTGATTGCAGATGTGTCTAGTAGTTCCCATTGATTTTGCTTGTAAAGCGGGGAGAATGGCGCTAGGCTTACCGCACCGTGACGTCACTGCCGGAAGATGGCAGGAGGGAGGGGTTACTAGATTTGGGAAAAAATGGCTGTTCTCGGAATCAGTGATCGCGACGAAAAGTTTATATTTTTTAACTGATTAACACTAAATTCATTAAATCACTGCGAACATATTAACTTTAGGTATAAATAATGATCCATTGATCGTCCCTTGCTGACAGGACTTTTCCGTTAAAAAATAACTTAACTCTAACCCTAGATTACTTCCACCACTTCCCCCGTTGCTAACCTGTCCATTCTTAAGAAAGAAATTAAAAACTTTTAACTCAGAAACACCACCTAGTTGTATATTGTAATTTTCTGGTGACACACCCACGCCTACCAAGGACAGTAAAGGATATTTCCATTCTGGTCTAAGGTTCAACTAACATCTCAACTCGGCTTCAGTTATTTGCAAAGAAAGATGCGAAAAGATTTCTGTCTCTTGATATACAAAGCTGTTGAGGACCAACTCCAATATCCAACCGTATTTGCAATGAAACGGAAGTATTAATTCAATTAAATTCAAAAACACATTAATAATCCCAAAGGGAAGTGTTGCAGTTACGGATACGTTGTTGTTTAAACAGGTGTTGTAGGTGTTGATATCTGTGGGCAGGAAGGATATTCTCTAGCAGTCTGTCTTGCTTTCTGCCTTCGATCTGGAAAAGCCTCTTACTGAAGACACTCTGTTGTTTTTTAAAAATCCTCTCAAGAAAATGCTCACTGTTGTCCATAATTAATATTATTATTCAGCAAGGCGTACTACAGTAGTAGCGGTTTAAAACTTCTCCTTCAGGCCCAAAGCCAGCTGAATGGCGTCCGGATTCAAGCCAATGTCCGTCCAAATTCCAGACGCTGGAATGGCTCCCTTCTTTCTGCAGGGAGTGTCAGAAGGAAGACATAGACATTGCAGCTGGTTTTACATTGTGGCATCTTAGTGTTTTTGCCTCACTGACAACATCATCGCAGGGAATTTTATTACCACCACGGGCCTGTTGGTTACCAGCCAAGGACCAGTCAATGGCCCTATCATGGAAACAGGGGAACTTTTTAAAAGATCTTTTTCCTTTCTTTCAATTTCACATCTAATCGCTGCTCTGGATTGGAGTCCAATAAAATGGGACACCATGTTGTAATTGTGTTTCCTTTTCTGTATTTTTTCATTTTTTATTTGCTAATTATTAACATAATAAATGCATTGATTCACTGTGCTCTAATGTAAGGCAGGATGGCCTGGACTTTAAGAGGTGCTTAAAAGTATTGGTGGGGGAAAAACTTATCCTCTCTTGAATGTTTCAAAGTGCTGATCTGGTAAGTCTATGAAGTCTGTCTTGAAGTCAAGTCTTATTCCTCAGAGTCTGCCACAAGGAGCCAATACTTAGTCCCATCACAATGATAGATGGAGGTGTAATCACACACTGACACTCTTGACTACAAATCTCACTCGTAAAATCACTTGAGTCAGCTCGATTGATCATGCATTTTTGGAGGCTGGATACTTTGGAGAACTTAGTTTGTGACAGATTTCCTTTTGTAAGGTCAGTCTGCCCAAGCTAATAGTTGCTTCATCACCACGGTGACCCACCTTGCAGACAGCTGGCTATATGATAAGAACAAGTTAAGGTTAAAAGGATTTTATGAGATGACCCTGTGTGCTCCGCTCGCATACATCTGCCAGCTCATGACAGAATTATAGATTTAGTAAAGGAAGGAAAGATACAAAAAGTGAAGGGAGAACTTGAAGAATGTCATCCACAATGTCAGATTTCAGCTTGGACCACACTGAGGTAAATAAACAGTTCAAAGGATTATAATGATCAAAATGTATCCAGTCAGCCATTCTGCTTTGACAACTTGATCAATCAAAACTCAAAGTACAACTTTGAACTAACTGATTGTACATTGTACAGCAGTGCTTCTAACCTGTCCCATAAGCTAATCAAGTCCTTGATCATGCCCATTCTTTTCTTTTGCTAATATAAAAGTAAACCTTTTTTAAAAGAGGGAGGCAAAAGAAAAGTTGTGACACCAGGAACACCTAGAACACTAGGTGCAGAGGATCTCAAATTTATCTACGGTGGCCCTGAAGTGCAAACTGCAACTACAAATCTAAATGCGCAACTACATTAAGGAAAACAAAACTATATAAAGCATATTGCAACTACATTAAGGAAAACACAATTGCATTAACCTACCGAAAAGGTATGTACCAGTGGGAAACATGAGACATCGCTGATTGGACGACGGCGCCGTTTGACCCTTGAACAGGAAGTTGCGTCGTCTGAACAGTCCAGCTTCTTTTAAGTGTGTCTTCAGTGTACGCAAACTATCTGAAATTTCGTGATTAGTCTTGAGCATATCCAGTATCACCTCGTACGTATGTCCTGATTCAAAATATTCCTGCATAACGGCAGCTATGTTTGGGGCGCCGACAATATCCATGTTTTCTAAAGCCGCAGCAGGCAGAATGACTTCAGCTCCAAGGGTCAAACGGCCCCGTCGTCCAATCAGGATGTCTCATGTTTCCCACTGGTACCTACCTTTTCGGTAGGTTAATGCAATTGTGTTTTTCTTAATGTAGTTGCGCCTTGCTTTATGTAGTTGCGATTTCCTTAATGTAGTTGCGCTTTTAGATTTGTAGTTGCAGTTTGCACTTCGGGGCCACCGTAGTTATGTCAGTAAGGACCAGTCCATTATAGACTTGAAACAAGACCTGAGACATTAATCATTCTTCTGATGACTGTCTACTAAAAGCAAAGGTTTCAGATGTCAGCATCTGCAGTAACACATTGCTGTGGCTCTAGCAATCAAAACCAGTTTATTTCATGTCATGTTATGTATCCACACAATGGGTTCAGTGAAGATTTTCAGGAGTAATTTTTTGCCTGAGAGAATCAGAGAGAGGAAATATGAAACAAACAAACAAGAGAAATAAATAACAGCATGAAATTGGTTTAAGTAATACTAATCTAATTGTTTACATCCACCAACCTTTAAAAGACTGCTCATATGCATGAATGCCCAACCTCAGCAATCATATTTTCTGAAACTAAAGGCTGCTGTCTTTAAGCGTTCTCGGTTTCATTTTTAACTTTCTGAGGCAACCCTTACATGGATTTCCTAAATCATTGACTAGCTGCCCTAAGTCATAGGTAAGTCCCGCCCTGTTGAGTCCTGTGCTGGGAACCTTATTTGATGAATCAGGTTCCTAACATTTCTCTAACAAAGAACAACATTTTTTTTTACATTGGCCCCTTGATTTTACGCTATTCCATCATGTTCTACTCACCCACATGAGTTTTGTGTCATTTGGAGCTGCTCTGAAGATATTCCGTAATATCCAAGTAACGTCTTCCTATTGGGCAATGAGTTGAACGCAAAAACTAAACTGTTCATAATCTATTCTTTATGGTACGCCAGCATTCATAACATGTAGGCGAATCACTGTCCCACAAACATCCAGGGTTATATTTTTAATTTTTATATATTTTTTTAAACAAAGTGGAGTGTGTGTGACGTCATCCGTGTGCCGGACTGGTGTTGTGACAGGTAGCCCGGGCCACAGGCGGCTACGCTCTACTCCTTCTATTCATTCTAGCTAATCTGAATCGTTCAATTCCATTTCCAGAGCGAGATCATCTGTGGTAGCAGCACTAGACATCTTCCAGGCATGGGAGTAAAACTAGCAGCAGTTCAGCGGACAGGATGAAGGAATGGTAGCCGGCGTAAGCGGATGAAGAATAAGTGAGATTTTACAACCCAGGCAAAGTGATAAGTCCTTACATACCTGTACCCAGAACCTCTGAACCGGCATGCATAACCATAATGCGTGAATCTAATCAAGATGATTCAAGATGATTGCCTGTGCACTGGGGACAGATATTAGATTGTGCAAAATCAATCTTGAACCATCTTTGACATGTAAAGTGCACTCTGTGAAGGATTTTGTATTGTATTAATTGTAAACTGGGGTTTCTAATCATGTTAAAAGTTCTTAGACATATCTGAGCCTAGATGTTTTGTTCAAAGCTGGCTGATAAATCCTCCTCCCATTTCATAATAGGAGGAGATATTGGATCATCCAGTTTAGTCAGTGTCCTGTATAATTTAGACAGTAGTTTAAGGGGTTTTAAATCTAGGAACTCTGATACATTAGTTGGAATTTCTAAACCTCCATCAATATGCTTAAATTTGTTTCTAAATATAGCTTTAATTTGCTCATATTCTAAGAATTTATTTTTGCCTTCTTATATAACACTATGAAATCCTTTAAACCCTTACTAACGATTTTTGATAGGCTTGGTTTGTGTTCTGGCCATAAAATACAAATAAAACTCAGACCTTTATTTTTAACTGTACTCCATATGAAAAGCTGAAGAGATGGGAAAACAAAGTGAGAAGCAAAATCCCTCACCTCGGCTCTGTTCGGCATGCTGTTTGAACACCAGACCAGGGTTGAACTGCTAAAATACGTGATACCATTGAACGCAACATACTGGCGTCAGCACAATACGGCAGTTGTTACTGATCTACAATTCTGTTTACATTCCAAAAACATTGTGCAGCACTGGTAGGAGGGATTCGACCAGATAAAAGAGCAAAATAATAAAAAACAAAAAATTCTGACTACATCCTGGCTCCCGTCCATGATGCTCTCCATTATTTACTTCCCTGATTTCCGTCGCACTGTTGACATCATCAATGCTCACCAAGCGTGATGCTGTTATCAGACATGCAGTCGTGGGGGACAGTGCTCAAGCAGCTTTCCAGCAGGGAGTCAGACTCTGCTTTTTGTTCAAATGGGAAAAGAGCGGGTTAACCTGGATTGAAAACTCGGGTTTGCAGTTGGAAAGCAGCTTATAGCCCGATTTACACAACCCTCTGAAAACCAAACCGTGCTGAGTTTTAATCAGTTAACCGTGTTGAGCTTGGTTCCTTACGACCATTTACACACCACCCTAGCACGGTTCCTAACCTCCTAGTGATGATCTATGGTACTAATGCTCTCTACAGGTATACAAGCAAATCAACATGGTGGAACCCATAACATTCAGAAAGTTTGGTTATAATTATGATATTTTGTTGTTTGAGGAGTCAGGCGAAGAAGGCAGTCAGTGAATTTACTTGACAGAGGCGACTTTTAGGAAGTGGATCCGACACACGATAGTCTAATCAGGGCTTAAAGATGAAGGAAACAACAACAGACGTTGAGGTCTATCACACTGCTAAGCAGAGTTATCACTGAAAATCGTGTGGCACGGTAGGGAAGCTAGTATTTTTCTGAATGTCTGAAATTTCATGATTACGGAGGCTGACTGTGAGGAGATGATGCGGTCTACTCATGCGCTCTTTGTTATCTGAGAACCAAGCCTCTACTGAAACGGGGCGAGCCCTACTGATGAACTAGTACCTGTTTTACCGGTTGTGTCTGGCATGGTCCAGCTCAGTTTGCGTGCCAATTACACTCAAAACTTATCTCAGTTACCATGCTCCGACCGACCTTGGCACGGTTTCAAAAGGGTAGTGGAAATGGGTCTTATGTATGTCCTTGCCAATAGATGGACCACAAAACCAGTTCTGTAAATGGGATAAACATACATTAAGGATTATATGGATAGGAAAACAACCAAGAATACATTACACTACATTACACCTATCGAAAGCAAAAGGAGTGACAGGACTTCCAATTTTAAAAAGTGCTATAATGCTGCCCAAATACACCACTGGTGCAATACTGAATATGTGGAAACCTCTGCAAAAGACCAACACAAACAACACTGGGAAGAAAGAACTCAAAGGTGAATAAAAAACAGCCCAACTGCCCAAACCCATGATCCTTGGGAGATATATGAAAAACAAAATTAGGGTAAGAAAGCAAATCACCAGTCAAATCCTTTTATTTTAAAAAATAAATAAAGAAAAACCCTTTTCTTTGTTTTAACCCTCTAAAGACAGAATATTTATATTCCTGCTTTGGGTTTTGCTGGATAACCCCGGCCATTTTCTTCTAACATTACTGCCTCCATTTCCTTTTCATTTCAGTTGTTCTGATGTGTTGTTTATTTACTTTCTGTTTTCTATAAATTCTTTTCCCAGTCAAGGGTAAAACAAGTCACTAAAAACAGCCTCTGAAGACAAAGGACATTTTACAGCGACTATCCATGAGAGCATTTGACTCACTGGATTACTAAAATCATTAAAGTGGATAAAAGCCCTTGCCATTCAGCCGGGCTCCCCACAGTGTTTCACCTTGACTGCTTGGCAGTGAGGTGCTCTTTGTCTTGTTGAGAAATGAGAGGAGGTTAGTTGTGGTGCGTGCGGCCCTCGACGATCCCCTTCTGCTGGCCGCCACGGCTGCTTTGCTCAACATCATTGATTACCTGATGCAAGCACAAACCCAGTGAGCTGCTCTGATTATTAATCCTAGCACTGTTCTACTCTTAAGGAATACCCCAACCCCCCCTCTTTTCCCTTCTTTTTCATTTCTTCCCATCTCCGGCATATATTGAGGTAATAGCGCCATGGGCTAAATGAGGCCTGTGTGATGGAGGATTTACAAAGCAGAGTTATTCACATGCGAGGTCAGAGTGGGGAAAGGAGGCGTACTCGCTGCTCCAGCTTCCAATCATTTGATAAGACTTTCAAATGTTCTTGAATACTTTAAGGGCTTTGGATGGAAATTCCCACTGAAATCAATATTTCATGTAAGGGAAAATTCCTAAATCAAGTCTGCTATGGAGATTTTACAGCATTCCAGGTAAAGATATTGCAATGATCAATATGTAACATATGCTTGATAATAATTTAGAGCATTGGTAAGGTCAGGTTAAATAAAGCAAGACGCATTTATTGGATTGTTTATAACATTCAACAGGAAGGGGAAAAAATGCTTTGAGTGAACTTATAGGGAGGATTATCCCTATTTTTATTCTTACTGTCATGACTTTATCTAAGGCTCGGACCCATAAGCAGTGAAGCCAAACAGAGAGACACCGAGTAAAAGTTCAACGGGTTTTATTGAAATGTTTCTTGAGTTTGGTGCAGAGTTCCTCCGAACTCTGCTCAGCCGGAAACTGGAAGACGAGGGGAAGACAGACTGTTAGATTCAGGCTCAGTGGGGAATTGGAGTTGTTAATCTTGAAGGAGAGGATTTGTTGCCACTCACACTTCCAGAGAAGTGGAGACTCTTTGACTCCAGTCTGTGTGTTGGTCTTCCAGAGTTTGTCTGATTTGGTGGAGGGCGGAACAGGGTTTACCCAGAACTCGGACAGAGTGGATTGATGCAGCCGCTTGTTGCAACTCAGTTTTCCTCTGGTACTTGAACGGGTCGTGGTGAAGATGATTTCCTTCCTCAGAGAGTGATCTCAGCGTCTTCAAAGTTGGGTGGATCCAAACCTCCTGTTTGGAATCTGTCGCTAAGTATAAGACTCGGTTGATCCCACTTGGGAGAAGGCGGTCCGAAAAGGTCCAGTTTGCAGGAAGGCTTCCCCAAACTGGCAAACACTCTGGCGTCGAGGTAGTGGCAACCAGCAGCTTAAGAGCAGTGCAGTGATGAGGCAACCGTTCGCAGGTGTGTGAGGAGGTGGACCGGAGCCAGGCGCCTCCTGGTGGTGGAAGGGAGAACACAAAGACAAGACAAACAGACAAACACAAAAACTGGAGTCCTGAGAATTACTTTATGCTTGCACCGAGTTACACACGGCCCTGAAGCTAATGTCTATTTATAAGGAGGTAATAGCAATAATTGATGGATGGATGGATGGATAAAACACAACCAAGATAACTGATACACCATTTTCTTTATTGTCTTTATGCAAAACTACTGAGAAATGGTTATAATATTATAATAAGAATGCTCCATGGGAAAGATTTGCTGCAGTAATCTTGTGTATTCCTGCCAGAATAAATACTTTGAGGTCGCTACATTACGACGGCTAGCTGGACGGACTGCGCTGATGCCCCCGGGTTGCGCGGGTAGCAGCTTCAGTAGGGAGGCCCAGACCTCCCTCTACCCAGCCACTTGGGCCAGCTCCTCCGAGAGAATCCTCGGAGGAACGTAGATCGAACGGTAGATCCAGAGCTTTGCTTTCTGCCTCAGCTGTCTGTTCACCACAACCGACCGGTACAGGGCCCGCTTCACAGCAGACGCCGCACCAATCCGCCTGTCGACCTCCCACTCCATCTTCCCCTTTAAAGAATGTAATTTATTTTGTTTAAACCAACAAAATAAAAATAATGAAACCTGCTTTTATTTTATTAGCTGATGATGAAGAAAAACAGATCTTTCAGTTGATAAGGAATTCATTTTAGCGAACATTTCTTTTTTTTTTTACTATTCCTTCTGACAAAGTTTTATTTTCTTATATTTTTATGTGTTAACAAAGGGTTGAAGAGAGAGACCTTTTTACATTTTACAAACTTACCAGTGTTCAGATGCAGTGGCTGCAGTCATAATTTCTTACGTATAAAATGATAAACTTTATTTTTCTAAATCTTCTCTCGAATTGTGAGATCTAAACACACACTGTTTTTGCATTTATTAAACTATGATTTCTAAATATTTAATACATTTTTTTGTAGGTTTCTTTTATGACCCTGTTCTGTTTTTATCTTTCCAGACCTTATAAAAACAAAAACATTCATTAGATTAGCAAAGAATAAACGTATATAAAATGTTGTGTCAAATGTTCTCCCCTTGGCATGCAAGTCATTAGCCCAATCTTTACAGTGAAACACTGTCAGTGGGAAAAAGGGTAACTTTTGATATTTAAATTATATTGTTGGACATTTGTGGCTTTCTAGGACTCTTATCTTTTGACCTTCCATCAGTTTAAATAAAACAGTAACAATTGTGTGCTAGAATATATATATCACCTTGAGAAAACTGTATCTTTGTTTCTTTCGCTTATATACTATAAAATGTTTTACTCAGAAAAACAAGACATAAATAATGAATGCTATTCTGAATTTATTATTTTAGAAATCACTTTTTATACCTTTTGTTTTGAGCTAGCTCAAAATTAATATCATAGATTCAACTGATGGAATTAATTTAATTTCACTTCTGGATTTGACTTATTGTGCCCACTACATTTTAAAAAAAAAGTTTCTAAATTACTTTGATAATAACATTGAGTTAAATATTGCATCAATAAGTTTGCTCTTAAGAGAGCAGATTCTTATATGACACCATTTTAAATAAGAAACCTTCATGTAGGCCACCTAACTTCCTTTATGGATTTTTGTACTTGCCTATGTGGAATACTTTGATTGATATAAGAATTTTGCTTGAATTTATCCTCATTGAATGATACAGTATTTAAACAGTAACAAATCCTTGCTTTACTTTGTTTCCTTTTTCGAATATATTGTTTTTTCTATCATAGAATACGTCTTCATTCCTGCGGTTTTGGTTCTCTTGTTTCAGCCCCGGGTTTTACAACTAAAACTTACTTTTTACTGTATTTTGAATCACCATTTTGCTTTGCTCTGTGACAGGTCATTGTTTTGCTATCTGTTCTAGTTCCTTTTTTTTTTGCAAACTAGATAAGTCATTTTTTTCTTAAAATAAGTGCATTTGTTCTTGAATTGATGAGGTAAAAGAGACATTTTGCCAATGGAATAAGACAATTTACACTTAAAATATGAAGACACAATTGCATTGTCTTATTTAAAGTGCATATTATCTAATTATCTTATTTTAAGAGTAAAATTACTCATTCAATTGGCAAACAATCTCATTTACCTGCTCAAATTAAGGGTGAATACACTTAATTTAAGAAATTTTAACTTTTTTCTAGATCGTTTTTGCAGTGCTGACATACACTGGAAAAAATCAAAATCTAGATGAGTCATTTTTTCTTAAAATAAGTACATTTGTTCTTGGATTGAGGAGATAAAAGAGACATTTTGCAAATGGAACAAGACAATTTACACTTAAAATAAGAAAACACAATTGCATTGTCTTATTTCACGTGCATATTGTCTAATTATCTTATTTTAGGGTTAAAATTACTCATTCAATTGGCAAACTATCTCATTTACCTACTCAAATTAAGGGTGAATACACGTAATTTAAGACATTTTTACTTATTTCTAGATCATTTTTGCAGCGTAAAAGCATTCAAAAACTACTGAAACCTAAACAAATCAGAAAGTAGCCTGTAGTAGTGTGGAAACAGTGGAAAACAACTTGGAAATGAAGGCTGTGTCTTCTAAATATCCACGGCATCAGTTGCAGAAATTGTGGTATAAAAGGAGGAAGTTGAAAAAGCAAACCCATTATTTTCAGGACGGCATTGTTACCCCAGGGAAGGCGTCTCCAACACAGGCATCAACACAATAGGGTTGTCCCATGTCCTCAAAAACACAATCAAATATGAATTCTTTGACACCTACATATCATGTGGAGGATACACCCACTGTGAGGAAATTTCACACCAGGTAATTATCTGCTGTTTTCCTGCACCTTCGGGAGGAAGGTGGGCGAGGGCCGTCCAAGTGAGAGTAGGAGTGGCTGAAGGGAGCAAGGTTTCCCTCCCACCCCAATTTTTTAGGGTGAAAATTACACAGTCTCCTTGGTGGGCTTGAGAGCTACCAGACCTCATCGAGCTGCAGGTGAGTTCTTTTTGCATCTTTCTCTCAATGTCGTCCTGTACTGTATAAATGGAGCAGTACGGTGGCACAAGTCACATCTCATTTGCTGTGTTGTATTTCAGAGCACCTCCGCTGAGATGCTAAGACACCAAGGGCAACAGGAGGAAAACTGAGTTCTGATAATAGACATAAGTCCCCTCTATGAACTTAGAGCCCTGACTGGGAACCCAGTTTTGGAAATTTTAGTCATACTTTATTGGCAGAAACTATGAGAAATTAGCTATTTTTGTTTACCTTTTTTAGGTTTATGAAGCAAAAATACTCATATAAAAATCTCAACAAGTTCAACAACATTTTCCATACTGTCCACCTTTGTGAAACATAGTTTAAGGCTAAAAGAAAACATTTATGAAAGTACATCTATGATTCAAACAACTGGAAATCCACTTTTGACATCTTTTGACATCTTTAACTGTAATTTTCTATTTGAACCAGTCACATACATTATCTCTTTTTTTTTGTCAAACTCTGTATTTTTTTTCCCCACCATTTTATTTCATTACAATCTTTCACCAAGATTCCAGTGTAAACCTTGACTGTGCCAGTGTAAACATTGTCCACTGGAGTTTGGTCTCCCACAAAATGTTGATGTAAGAAAGCTTCAGGATGAGATACAATGTCTATTTTTTTTTTTTTTTTTTGTTTTTAATAAAAAAAGGTATTAATTAAAAAAATAAATAAACACCTTAACGATTTGCTCAGCATATGCCCAGCGTATGCCTGGCGTACGAAAATTCTTGCAAAAACGCTGGCATACGTTGGATAAGTTATAGGTCAGTGTTGTATAAGTTATGAGCACGCTGAAGTACGCTGAAGTATGCAGGCACAAGTCAGCATACGGCAAGTACGTCAAGAAATTCTGAACATGCTTATATGTGGGCCATAAGTTACAGGAAAGTTATTTGTGCATAACTTATGCGTGACTTACCAAGAACTTATCTCAAACACATATCAACATATTTGACATGTTCCAGGCGCCCGCTGAACATGTTTCTAATTTACAGCTACGGTATAATTGGGTATTGGAGGAGTTTTAGTATAAAAGGGGGTTTACAGGAGAAAACTGTCAGTTCTCCTCCAGACTTCACATCAGCCTGAAGGTATGTTTTATGGATCCTCCCTGCCTTCACCACGGCCAACAGACTTCCTAGCAGACATGACACTGAATCTGCTGCAACTGCAAACCTGCTTTCTTTTTTTTATCTATTTATTTTATTTATTTATTCTTTTTTGGGGGGCTGGCGGTAAACCGCTAAGTTTTAAAGTTCTCATTGCACATTGCTGCCCCCCTCAGGACTCTGGCTTGTGACATTTCATGGTCATTACGCTGCCGTGCGTTATGCAGAAGTTAGGCTGTCATTGGACATACGTTTTGGACTCATTATGAATATTCTATGTATAGAATCTACTAAGAAATTGCTCCTTTCAAGAACATTAAGCATCATAAACTTTTCCTTTTTTAAAAGCTACACCCACAGAAAGTTGTGTAAGGATCCGCTAGGGTTGAACGATTTATTAATAGCCATCCATCCATTATCTGATACGCTTGTCCCGAGTGGGGTCGCGAGGGGTGCTGGTGCCCATCTCCAGCAGTCATTGGGCGAGAGGCGGGGTAAACCTTGGATAGGTCGCCAGTCCATCACAGGGCAACACAGGGACAAACAGGACACACAACCATTCACGCACACACTCACACCTAAGGAGAATTTAGAGAAGCCAATTAACCTAACAGTCAGGTTTTTGGACTGTGGGAGGAAGCCAGAGTACCAGGAGAGAACCCACGCATGCTCAGGGAGAACATGCAAACTCCATGCAGAAAGACCGCGGGCCGGGAATCGAACCCAGAACCTTCTTGCTGCAAGGCTGCAGTGCTACACACTGCTTCACTGAGCAGCCCGATTTAGTAATAATTCATTAATAATCAAAATTGCGATTGTTTTCAACCATTATGGCCATTTTATTTCGATTTTATTTTGCGCTAACCACAAGAATGTAAAGGTTTATTATTTCAGTTTTTCACAACCTTGAAAGGTTGCGTGTCCAGAGTTTATTGTTGCAAGATTTTAACAGACTACAACTCTGTGTTAAAAAGTGCTTACTTCTATTTGCATGCCTGGATTTGCATTCTGGCTTCAACTCTCTTTTCACCTCTGTATGGCGACAAACCTACTTTAAGCATATCACTGAAAACTAAAGGTCTGGAGTGAGAAATTGAATGTCTTGTTCTAATTCAGTCTGACCAAAAGTGAGTGCCTCTCAGTTGGAAAATTGTGTTTTGTTAAATCAAGATTGTATTGTAAAATTAATTAATTACCCTGCCCTTTTAGTGACACAAAAAAAATTAACTGTAAAGTCTAAACCACCTGAAGCTGGCCAAGCCGTAATAGCTGCTGTAATACCTATGCCACACCAGTGGGTGGCGAGCAGGCACTACCACACAAGTAAAGAATAGAAGACATAAATAATGGCATTTGTTTGGACCAATGACAGGGGAGTAACAAGCAGTAAGTGTAAAATCGACAACAACTTGTAATCTATCTTCAACAACGATCGAAAGAAAGACCAGGAACATCAAATTCCATTAATATTTTTTCCAATGAAAACTGATCCACACCTGAAAATAGTTTCAAATGTGGTCCGTTTTTTTCTAATGCTGGGAGCCGTCACTAACAAAAATGGTCATCCTATTCAAACCACTGATTGTTATTTATTCACTGGATTGCTGATAGTCCTTTGGTAGTACAGGGTTGAGCGAAGTCACCAGCCACCATATTGGTACGCCCTAGTTAGACTTCTCGGAATGTAAACAGTTCGTGCGCTACAGCATAGGACAAGGATGATTTTCTCATTTTCAGGGGCGCTTGAGACTTTTAAAGTAAAGATAAATTCATCACTTTGACACAGACTTGCTGTTTCATAGCATAAGTAGATTACTGTAATTTATCATAAGAAATAGGCACATCACATTGCATGGTCAGTTTGAAGTCAATGAAGTCTATAAATCATGTAATAAAACATATTATCGATCACAACAAAATTAATGTGTTAATGGTGCATAATAACACAGATGTGCCAAAAGTGCTAAATTAATGATGTACATGTAATATACATGTATTGGTTACATTGTTGTGGTAATTACATTTTACATATAATTACAATATTTCACATCAAGACTGAATAACAAGCACATGTCTGTTATTGCTATAGTATTTTTCTTTTTGCAAATTGTGCATGCATGATGATATATACTTTTATGCTGTGTCTTCAATAACATGATATTTACAGTTGATTTATTAAAAATGCTTTTCAGTAAAAGTCAACAGCAATAACTCCAATAACAAACGATTATTTTATTAAAAATGTATTTATTAAAAATGCTTAATTCCTGTAATGAATAAATAGCACAATGAAAGACATAATGTCTCATCATCGGAATTTGCTCCGTGATCAGAGGAAATGTTACTTGGCGCCGAAAAGTGGTGAAAATTGGAAGTTCAGTTTAATATAATACAACTCTGTGAATAGTTCCGTTTGAAATGAATGAAAATAGTTTTTTTAATGGTTATAGAGTCAGATATGTGGCGGTAATGTTTGTTTTAGCTAAAGGTTTTTATCTGTTACTGTGTAAATGGGTTTGGCTGTAATTTAAGGACAGATTCTAATAGATCTACAGTGTGGGGACTATAAATCTGATAGGATTTAATTGTTTTATTGCTGTTTTGCACAATATGCTTAACTAAGAATTTTTTGTTGTTGAATATTACAGATTTTGCAGATATATTTTGTACATACATTGTTTAGATTTACTTATATATTTCTAACCCTTTTATAGAATACAAAATGTCTTTATTGTCCCACAATGGGCAAATTTAAAGCAGCAGAAAGATTATGGAAATGGTCACAAAAATGTGGACCTTAGAAAAATGTATAAGAATAACATATTAGGGAAGAGTTGAAATATAAAAAATACAATTCTGTGAAGTGTTTTAACAATATAACACTGGAGAATAAATAACCAATATGCAGCTATGGACATTTTTACAGGAATGGATATTTGAAAATAGCAGCAACATCAGAGATGTGCAAAATGACAGCAGCATGTTATTTAACTGACTAAGGTTTCTATCATTACATTTGATTTTATTTCTTCCTGCTCCCGGTGGTTGGAACCTTTATTCCACTCTGGATTCCTGTGAGTGTAGTCTTTGTTCACTTTAACTTTCAAAAAAATAAATAAATAAACAAACAGTTTTGAAATCCTCGGTATTCATTCTTTTCCTGCTTTGTGTGTCAACTTTCACGGTTGCCAAGCAACAGAGCATACGGCGGCAAAACCCGCCGAAGGGTGGACCTGTTCGAATTCACAGCCAAAACTCTTCCGGTCTCCTTATTTTCACGGACTTCGGAGGATCCAGTCTAGGCAGACCGCGTCCTTGGAGGATGCAGCCCAGGTTTTCGAACAGAGCCTCTGATTAAGAATAGGGCTGCCCGCACTGACGCGGCTCAGGGATTACGTCAATTCAATTCAATTCAGTTTATTTATATAGCGCCAAATTCACAACACATGTCATCTCAAGGCACTTTACAGTTCAACCAGATCATACAGTCAAATTGATACAAAGTTTTCTATCTAAGGAAAACCAGTTGATTGCATTGACTCATTGACTCAAATACAATCCCTCACACTAAGCATGCTTGTAGCGACAGTGGAGAGGAAAAACTCCCTTTGAACAGGAAGAAACCTCCAGCAGAACCAGGCTCAGTGTGAGCGGCCATCTGCCGAGGCCCACTGGGGTTCAAGGAGACAGAAGCAGAGATACAAAAAGCAGCTGTAAAAGGCGGCCCCGTCCAGGAAACACACAGCCAGGCAGACGAGCTCCAAGGCAGCTCCCATGCCAGAGGATGAAGAGAGCACATCCACCCAGCCACGGCCAGAGAAACAGGACCACACTGGAAAACAGGCCGATCTCCAACATCTACAAACAAGGGTGTTGATGGAAGCAGCACAGCTGATGTTTCTTTCCTGGATGACGTCACAGCCAAACAGGAACAGAAAAGGCAAAGCTACTCTGAGGAAAAGCAGAGAGAGCAGAAGGTTAGAGATTGAACAAACAAATTCACGTCACACGCAGCGTGGTGCGCAGCGCTCTAGTGCCTGTAAATTTAATGGTCCAATTAAGGTAATTTAAAAAATCTGCACATTTCCTCACTTTCTAAAAAAAACCCAGGACCCCCGGGACAGGATGTGAAATAAGGATATGTCCCGGGAAATACGGACGTTGGGTCACCCTACGTTAAAGAATAAACATGGGATACATCGGCATATATAGAGTGATGTCTTGGTTAGTAGATCCACTGACTGTAAAATTACCTATGAATCGTATTCCGGTGGCCAGCAAACTGCCTGTTTTTTGCAGCCAAATACCACACATAGGTATTTTTATGGTGCGACTCCGTGACAGTGGGGAGTATCAAGAAGGCGGCAGGTGACTTCACTTTTATCGGGCTATCAGCAATGCAGTGAATTAAATAGAGATCAGTGATTCAAACCCAGCTTCATCTGGATGGAACCTTTAATATTACTTCCACTGCTACTGCTCAGAAGAAGTCTACCTAGATTATTTCTTCCATTCCAGGCAATATAATCATCTCTGAATTAATGCACACACCCAAAATCTTGTCCAATACTTTCTTGATTTCTTATTTTTATTTATCTTTGTTTTATCTTTTACTGATGGGTATTACACTTTATTTGTTTTTGATAGAAATATTTCTGATAGTGATCTTTATTTGTTTTACACAGACAATGGGAGGTGTTCTTATCTTGTCGTACTTTGTATAATGACAATAAAGGGCATTTGATTTGAAGGTTTTTCTATTTAGATCTTATCTGTTTATGTCATTGAAGACTCGTCAAATGATACTCTTGTTCAACTTAAGTGTAACAGCAGACATCATCATGATCTAATAGAAGACGAAGCACTGATAGCTATGCTATACTTATCAAACCATGGTCTAGGTTACATTACACTGCCAAACAAAAAGCTAAGTTATCTTAATATTCAGTGTAATTCCATACAAAGGTTTTTAAAAACCAAAATAAAGCTTCTGTATTTTAAAGCTTTTACCTGAAATGTGATCGTTAGTAAAAAGTGTGTCAAAGGCACATCTGCTTTGTTGCTAATAATGGATAAATGGATAAATTACTTTGTGAATATTTTATGTATCTCTAACAGCTGTAAACTGAAATGTCTTTGGATTAGGTTCAGAGATACATGTGCAAAAGGGAAATAAATGCTCATTTAATGATGTTTTGCACAGCCAATCTCCAAAGTAAACAACACAAGAAATCAGTTGGCTACACCAGTTGGCCTTAAGTTGCATGCAAATTGTTCTGATTAAGTGTTTTGCCAAAAAAGAAGACTTTAGATCTGTACCTTAAAGCGAGCAAACTGGCATCCAAAAAAATATTAGAGGCAGCAAAATATGTCACAAAAGCAGAATCATTAAACATTGCCAAACTGTAGCCGGAGAGACACATTGGTCTCAAATTTAGAATCTTCATTTGGACTCATTTTTCTTCTATTTTATTTTTCAAACTTGATAAGGTGCAAATGAATGAAATCCATTGCCAGTAGTTTTATGAGTATCTGTGAATTTTTTGCCAAATTTCATTGTTAAATTATGGATATATTCTGTTCTGCCCAAACTGTTAAGATAATCTCTATAAGTGACTGTTCCACATTAGGACAGTCAGTAAAGGCAAGAGCATCTCAAAAAGGAGGTTTAAAATGCCTTTTTGAAACTCTGAGCCCTTCAAATAAACAAAAACCCTCAATCATTGGTGTCCATTTATTAAAGAAGTTTAATATTTACATTATGTGAGATCTTGTAAAATGTTTACCGCATGGCTACCCACACTATTTAAAGCAGATGCTGATCTCATTTGCTAACCATTTTATCAGCTTTTCATTTCTCACCACTTTTTCAACAACTTGAAGTTCATAAAACATTTAACAAATAAGAACGGACAATTACACACAAAATACTCATTACTTGTTTATGTCAGACACTTTAATAAGGACATGCTGCATGATTTCGTATTGCAAGACAGGATGTTGTAATTGTTGTGTTTTCCAATGCGCCAAAGAGCATTTCAGATTTCTGGACTTTAGAATTTTGGGGTTATGTTTGAAAAGGATGTTATTTAGACAGTGTTGGGATACTGTTAAACTTTAGTGCCAATATTTTTGAAGTTTGGACACTGATTTTTTTTTTATTACAATGCCTAAGGCTAAAAAAACAAAAGTGGCTCAGAAAAGGCAGTGGGGCTTATTTTAGCATGAAATGCAGCAATTTCACAATTCTTTATAGATTTTTGTTATTAAAGGTTTTAAAATTCTAGATTTTGTTATATACAGTGATCCCTCTCTATAACGCGGTTCACTTTTCACGGTCTCTCTGCTTCACGGATTTGCATCATGCATTGTTTTCTGCATTTTGATTGGCTAAATAGTCTCTTTGTGCCTTCTCCCAAATGTGTGTTAATAATGGCATGTCGGTTCATAAGGATCTTTTGGTCCAGAAGAAAAAAGAGCTACAACAACTACCGATAACTATGTTGTTTTCTCCGAAAAACATACCTGCACCGCAGGCTTTAGAAGAAAAAAAACACCACAGAGCAGAGTCAGGATGCAGCGACTCTGTCAGAACAGCAGAGGGTGATAGCTTTCAAATAATGTATTGCTTATGTAATTTGAGCTTACAGTACCTAAGTTATTTGCTTTTCCATCTGGGCATGCAAAATAGGCGAGAATTACCCAAAATGAGGTGGATGTTGAAATGTAGAGAACAGCATTGGCGTCTATGGCAGGAACCTCTGCAGGGGGAGAACACAGGTTAATGACCATGTCTGTCTGAACGAGTAAGTCACTTACCTGGTCTTAAAGTTCAGTCTGTACCCAGAGGATGAGGTTGGTACGAACCGGTCGGCTGCCAACAGGACACAGCTGGCGTCAACCAGAGAGTCTTAGATGCCGACATCCTGGAGGTCGGAGAACAGGCGGAAGATCAGAACAGAGCAGACGGTGTTGAGGACTTTCATCTAGAGTCAGAGCCAGAGATTCAGGTATCCGAAGTAAGTGTGTCAGGAGTAAGTTGCAGGTTCGGTACACAGGCAGAATCAAGTAGGAGTCTGAGGACGGGTCAGGCAAACAGATCAGAATGGGAACAGGCAGGCTCAGAGGGAGAATGGGTCAGGATTAGGCAATCAGTAAATGAGCAGTTACAGTACAGACCTCTCACCAAAGGCTTGAATAATCTGGCCCTGATGACTCGTTGAAGGCCGGGTAGATTTAGGCAGGTGAATTAAATGAGTAATCAGGCCAGTCATTAGCGCCAAGACCATGACACTCAAGAGTGGGATTATCAACTAGCTATGCTGTTCTTACCAACAAGGCTCTAAATGATTAACCTGACTCGGCCAGATGGATTTGCTCCGCATATCCATCTGGAAACCTTCTGTTGCAGTAATTTTGGGAAGGGGCGAAAATACTGGTTAGCTGATTGGCCTATGTTGGTGATAGACGGGCCAAATAAACCAATCAGATCAACTAAGCATATGACGTACTAACAGAGCGACGACGAAAACACAAGCCAGGCTACTCTTGCCGAAACCAGTCGGGAGAAGAACAAAAACATTTTTTCCTCTGAGAAAAGCCTCCAGAGCAGCGTTTTGCTCTTCTTTCAGTGAAGAAATACTCTGTAATTCCGATAAAACATGCTCGATAGCCACGCTAACGCTAGTTTCATCGGCTGAAGCCGCCATGTTCTTTAGACTGAACTGTCGCGCTTCTCGTTGCGTCACACCTCAACCCGCCTCAAAGCCAACGCTGATTGGACGTTCCTTTGGTGAACGGCTCCAAGTTTTCTTTAACGGAGAGTAGCCAGACTGATTAGCGAGTGAAAGCTTGAAAGCTCGCAAGATCAGGATGGTCTCACAAGGCTAATAAATGATGGGGCTCTGGACACTTTCGTCAGCTTGTACCTAAACAATCTTCTCCTCGATCCCACACCAAAAATCTTCTAGATGTTCTTTGCAGACAGCACAAAAATAAATAAATAAAATGACGGCCCTTAAAGATATTATGATTGACTAAAATAACAAATAACAAAACTATTTGACAAATAATTATTTTCAGGGTTAAAAAAATTGTCAAATTACTTTTACTTTATTTAGATTATGGTTATTAAGGTGAAATTGATGCGAATGTAGAAATCACAAGGGGCAAAGAAGGGGAGGAGATGCTAACCCAGATGTAAATCGATCTCACAAAGAAACACAGAAACACAAAATGGCGACCTCCATGGGTGAAAAATATAACAAACTTTCTGAAGTTTTAAGTTTTTTGTTTTTTTGTCTTTCAAACAATAGTTCATAAGGTATAAGGAAAATCATAAAAACAAAAACATCATATTTAGGCCATGGTCTTCAACTAGTTATGCATACCTTTATAATATTTAACATCTTCACTTTAAAACAGTAGAAATCATTAAAAAAATTGCCAAGAGCCCTTTTTTGCATTTAGTCTATGTCCCGATTTCATTGCTCATTTGAGATATTTTTTTCCCTGCACAGCGCTTTGTAATTTGTCTTTGGAAAGTGCTTTATGATTAAATTCTTCTTACTCACATTTACTGATTGGGTGACTTCTGAAGGCAATTGAAAAATAATTTATTCCCCCTCCCCCAGACATTACATAACATTAAAAAAAATCCAATCCATATGACATAGTTTCTTAAAAGTTTGTGGATCTTATAAGAATATTAGAGGATTCAATGAACTAGAAAAATGTTTTTCATACAAAAATGTAAAGGTTTATAAATAGTAGTAGATATTTCATTTCATTTTAGAGCTTAAAGGGTTCATAGAATGATTCTATAGGGTATCTGGTCCTTCAGGTCTCTAATAGGATGTGTAACATTGGTTGGGCTGAAAATGGCATATTAGCTGTTCTATGAGCCCTAATGCAGCCTGGTTAAAAGCCCTAGAATGAAACCACAGGTTTTCTCCCTTTTATGGTATGATCATGAATATTTAGATGAGCTGTGCTCTGATTGGTTGGTTTACAACGAGCGAAGCTGTTTAGCAAAGACGCGTCATAGCAACAAGCACTCACTCACTGAAACATCAGGTTGTTGATATGGCGGAAGGGGGTAGGGAGCCGGCGGGGGACGGAGCGACCAATCCTGACGCTGTGACGGTAGCCTGGACACAGACGGCCCCGTGCTTCCCCCCGCCTTGTCTCCCTCCTCTGGCTGAGGACAGGCGGCTCATGGCTCTGGTCCAGTCAGCGGCCCAGCAGTCCACACTTTATACCCGCCAATGAACCAGTGGCCTGGTCTGTATGTCAATTTCGGGGCGTGACAAAAGTACAGGCTAGAACCAAATAAGGTAACATCCGAGTTTACGTCAACTCGGCGCTTCGATTGGATTCACCCGTTTTACGGTGGAAGTTTAGAATTGTTAGATTTGCAGAGAAAGGAGGTGTTGATGGGATTTGAACTTCTCTGTATGTCCATTTCACCCACTGAACTATCGTTATTCATCTACGACAATGGAAACTCGGTTTTGCATTCCATTAACCCTTTAAGTCAATTTTGAAAAAGCTTCTATCATAGATTTGAGTTATATTAACCCCTCACCTTCACCATCAAAATTTGTCATCAACATTTTCCACAAAATCACTGATGCAACTTTTTATCTAGTATAGACAAAGTCTTAACAACTGATTATCACTTCACACAGTCCTGCTCTGAAAAAATGAAATTTTAACAACACCCTTACTTTCACTGCAACATGCTAAAATGCCTCCACCGACGCAGTTAACAGTTTCTTTCCTGCTGCCTCTAAGCCGGTGGAAGGTTAACAACATCCACCTCCTTCATTAGGTATACAACAGGGGCCGAGGAGAACAGAACAATAGAGGCCTCTCCACCATCTCAAGAGGCTTCCAGCAAAACATGGATTAGGGGGAGATTATTAAATGTCAGCTCTTAAGAAGAATACTTTTTACAGCCTCAAAGTAAATCAATACTACTTATCTTTGATAAAAGAGGCAGGGAAGATATGCCAGCATAACAGCCTGACAGCCCGCTCCAGCTCTCTATCTCCTGCAAACCTTTACTAATCAAATTGGAAAATCCCATAGGACTGGTTTCCTCATTCATTCCACTACATTTGGGGCTATGCATTCACATATGCACTAGCTCCCAAAGGTTTAGGCAACCCCGTTAAAATGCCGAGTTTTAGTAAATCAAATCCTTGTCCACGTATAATCTGACATGTTTGCAATTCAGTTAAAGTAAAAGTTAAACATTTGTTAAAAATAAGTTTAAGCTAAAGTAATGTGCAGAAATTAAACACGGACGTTGCACGCACTAAAGTTGAGTCAACTTTAGCTTTGTTTTCTTGCACAACACCTGTTATCGATTATTGTAAATATAATTAACACAAATTACATTTTGCTTGTGTTTTGCAGTCTCAGTCTTCCAGAAACTGTTAAAGAGGCCAAAGGCACTCGAGGGTCTCCCAAGAGACGCCCCTAGGCCTTATCATAAGAATCACTCTGAATCACTCTTTGTCTGACCTTTCTTTCAGAGCGTGTTGTACGTATTTATATATATATATATATATATATATATATATATATATATATATATACACACAGACACCCCAAGTCTCCCGAAAGTTAGGCTAGTCTCCTTGATATAGATAGTTGTTCCAGGGCGGGTGTTCGGAGGGTTCGATACGCATCTCCCTGAAATTAGTTTTTGGAACTTGGGATGTCTGTATATATATATATATATATATATATATATATATATATATATATATATATATATATATTAGGGATGGAACGGTTTATGAAAACCGTCCGAACCGTTCGGTTCGCGTGTGTTGCGTTTGGTTCATGCACTGCTCATTTTTCTCATAGCCGAAGCGTTTACACTCCAGAGCAGAAGGTGGCGGTACTGCGACCAAAGCCAACCACCAGTAGTAAACAAGAAGAAGAAGAAGCGAAGCAGCGTAGCCGGGTGCAGCAGAAAAAAATCAGTTGTTGTGGAGAATTGTGTGGGTATGGCGAGTGGGAAAGAACAGGAGTTGGAAGACGCGCCAGCAGCACTTTATAGGTCTGCTGTATGGGACCACTTTGCATTTAGAGAGACCTACGATGACGGCGGGAAGAAAGTTGTGGATAAAAGTGCAACAGTGTGCAAGCATTGTGCAACACGTTTTGTTTATGCTAACAGCAACACGACCAACATTGCAGGCTAACAATCAACATATACCGAACCGAAAACCATGACCACGAAACCGTGAACCGAACCGTGGATTTTGTGAACCGTTCCACCCCAAAAAAAAAAAAAATATATATATATATATATATATATATATATATATATATATATATATATATATATATATGTATATATACAGCTACAGCAGATCCCAGGTAAAACATCAGTCTCTGTCTCTGTCCAGAAGAGCGCAGTCCTAGGAACAGCTAAGATACTGCGCAGAACCCTCAAACTCCCAGTCCTCTGGTAGAGGACCCGAGCTTGATGATTACACATACCACCCCACGAGGGGTGAGAAAACAGTATATATATATATATATATATATATATATATATATATATATATATATATATATATATATATATATATATACATATATACACTCACCGGCTACTTTATTAGGTACCCCATGCTAGTAACGGGTTGGACCCCCTTTTGCCTTCAGAACTGCCTCAATTCTTCGTGGCATAGATTCAACAAGGCGCTGGAAGCATTCCTCAGGGAGTTTGGTCCATATTGACATGATGGCATCACACAGTTGCCGCAGATTTGTCGGCTGCACATCCATGATGCGAATCTCCCGTTCCACCACATCCCAAAGATGCTCTATTGGATTGAGATCTGCTGACTGTGGAGGCCATTTGAGTACAGTGAACTCATTGTCATGTTCAAGAAACCAGTCTGAGATGATTCCAGCTTTATGACATGGCGCATTATCCTGCTGAAAGTAGCCATCAGAAGTTGGGTACATTGTGGTCATAAAGGGATGGACATGGTCAGCAACAATACTCAGGTAGGCTGTGGCGTTGCAACGATGCTCAATTGGTACCAAGGGGCCCAAAGAGTGCCAAGAAAATATTCCCCACACCATGACACCACCACCACCAGCCTGAACCGTTGATACAAGGCAGGATGGATCCATGCTTTCATGTTGTAGACGCCAAATTCTGACCCTACCATCCGAATGTCGCAACAGAAATCGAGACTCATCAGACCAGGCAACGTTTTTACAATCTTCTATTGTCCAATTTCGATGAGCTTGTGCAAATTGTAGCCCCAGTTTCCTGTTCTTAGCTGAAAGGAGTGGCACCCGGTGTGGTCTTCTGCTGCTGTAGCCCATCTGCCTCAAAGTTCCACGTACTGTGCGTTCAGAGATGCTCTTCTTCCCACCTTGGTTGTAACGGGTGGTTATTTGAGTCACTGTTGCCCTTCTATCAGCTCGAACCAGTCTGGCCATTCTCCTCTGACCTCTGGCATCAACAAGGCATTTCCGCCCACAGAACTGCCGCTCACTGGATGTTTTTTCTTTTTCGGACCATTCTCTGTAAACCCTAGAGATGGTTGTGCGTGAAAATCCCAGTAGATCAGCAGTTTCTGAAATACTCAGACCAGCCCTTCTGGCACCAACAATCATGCCACGTTCAAAGTCACTCAAATCACCTTTCTTCCCCATACTGATGCTCGGTTTGAACTGCAGGAGATTGTCTTGACCTACATGCCTAAATGCACTGAGTTGCCGCCATGTGATTGGCTGCTTAGAAATTAAGTGTTAACGAGCAGTTAACCACTAATAAAGTGGCCGGTGAGTATACATATATATATATATATATATATATATATATATATATATATATATATATATATATTTATATATATATATATGTAACGGGTTTTAGAAGATGTAGATCAAATTAATAAAATTAACAAAAAACCAACTGGCTGGCAGCCGATCTGTGCATGACAGGATGGCTAATAGAGGAGCTTTGACATATATATATATATATACAAATAGGGGGGGATACATCTATGTGTGTTTTCCTATAAGCTATAATTCGCTTAGTTTTTCAGTAATTATTTTATCCACCAGGGGCGCTAGACCTGTAACTTCAAGGTTTAGCACCTATCCAGAGATATATGCGATATATATGAGAGTTGAATATTGACCTGAAAACTAATTGACTAAATCTCAAATTAAACTAATGCTTTGGTCAAAAGTGTTCCTTTAAGGTGGAAGAAGTTTGAAATTGATTGTCTTATTTTGCTTTACTTTTGCTTAACTTTATCACACAATTTTTTTTTTCTTATTTTGAAATAGACCTTATCAAGAATATTTAAAACCTTTTTTACACGTCTCAGGTGGGCAACACCAGAAGCCAAGAATCTGTCATTTTTACTGAAAAAAATCAACTTTCTTTTTGTTGCTTGCTGTTCTGTCTGGCTGTTGGAACAAGCAATGTTCGGGTGTATATCCTTTTGCGTTCACCCCCAGCTCATTCTTGGCCTCTTGCAGAGCTAATACCAATGACTTCTCTGAACATTCTGCTTCATGCTGAAAATCCATTTTCTTAAAGGCGCTCTCCGATTGACATGTGCAAATATTGATGGTAAACAAGCCAATCAGAACAGAACTCTGATGGCTGTATGGGGCATACTGTCAGACCTCATCTTTTGACTTTAAGGAAAAAAAGAAACAAGCATAGAAAACACTTTGCTGTGCCGATCCCTCATTACTCCTGCAATGATGTGTGCTTTGATGTTCTGAAGCGCTGCCTCAAACAGAGTGCGTGCTGGTTCGGCACCTTTACTGTGTTTGTGTGTGCATACATTTTTTTTTACAGTTTGTAGTTTGCCCTTAGTGCTGTCACAGTGTCTGCATCCAAATCATAATTACAATGTAATATCACGCGTAAGGTAGTGCCCCCACTGTTGTTTCACTTTCTCTTCCTCTTTCCCTCTATGAATATCAAATGCTCTCACGCTGAGCTCCAAAAGCTGCACAGCTCCATCTCAGACACACACTTGTATAGATGTGTGAGAGAGAGTAAGGTGGGTTAGCTGGATTGTTCTTTCCTCCTCTGGCTCTGACAGGAAGAGCCAGCAGCGGGACCTCGGATTTAAAACCCACATACTTTTCCTGCTGATCTCCTCTTACTGCTGTCCGGGCAAGACAACCTTAACAGCCTATTCAGATGTCCTTTGTAGGTGTGTATAATGTTTTCCCATTCATGTCACGTAAACTGCACAAGTCACAAATGCAGAGTAAGGCTACATGCCAGAGTTTTGGCAGGTCTGCAGCATCTCTGACAAAAAGCTTGCCAGGCTGTAGTTATGTCAATGGTTCAGCAAAAAGGGCACAATTTCATTTAAAAGATTCACTTTGTGTAGAAAAGCCTGATCCATGGACTATAAAAAAATATTCAAATTGTTATGCAATAAAGGGTAAATATATATATATATATGTATATGTGTGTGTGTGTGTGTGTGTGTATATGTGGAAATTCTTAGTCATCTAGGTCTTCACTCTCCATTTCCTGAGCTTCTCCTACCTGTCTCTCTGCCTTCTGCTGCTGCAAGCTTCTGCTTCAGAACTTCTCCACCCTTTGTTCTGTACAAAGTTTAATGTGCTGACAACAAAATCACACAAGGTCATCAATGGAAACCAAAGTTATTACTCCAAACAATCCAGTTGATCCAACTTTGATGTAATATCCTTAAAATGGGTCAAAATTAGGTTCAGTATTGTAGTTGGCCTCGTCGTGCCTGTGTGACCTCCTTAAAATGCCTAAGGATGCTCCTGATTAGGTGACAGATGGTCTGCTGAGGAACCTCCTTCCAGACCTAGACTAAATCCTCCGCCAACTCCTGGGCAGTCTGTGTTGCAAAATGACATGTTTGGATGGTGTTAGAATAATTGTATATAAATGTATCTGTGTAGTGTTATCATGCATAAAGCTGTGTGCTATGTGCATGTTTTTATAGCCATCTTTTCTGAAGTATACTGTGATTTGTGGACTTGCTTTCCGGGAGGTTGTGGTTGATCTACGAGCAGCACTCGACCTGCTGAACTTTGATGAACAGGTTCAACAGCTTAAATTTTGACTGATATTTATACGATATTTACTGAGACTGCAAGTCTGAATTCCTCATGTTGTCTCAAGTCACTCAAGTAGTCTCAGCTGTTGTAACCAGAATAAATAGCGAGGAGAACACTGGGACTGCAGAGTGGGTTGGAGATTTGTAAACTCCGCAGTCTCTTCCTACTCTCCTCGTGAGTAATCTAAATTAATTGTCTCTGTGCCGTCTTTCTTTCCCTGCATGTATATACGATGTTTTTGTTGGGATCCGGAGGCTTGCCCACCAGAGGGCGCCAAGGATCCCTTCCTGGGGATTTGTTTTTCTGTCGGTTTCTGGGTTCTGTCTGCCTTTCTCCTCCAGAGGGCGTTCTGGGTCTCCTGAAGCTGGAACTGACTTCACCAGCTGTTTCTCATCTGCTCATCAGGAGATCAGCATATAAGCAGCAGCAGGACTTAACTCTAGTGCCAGAGTGTTAGCCAGTAATGGTAACAGCTAGACCTGAGCCAACCAACCTGTATGATTCCCTGACTCCTCTAAAAGCCTGAATCTGAACCTAACCAGTTTTTGTCCTGTCTGCTTCCTAGAAAGAACTTGACTGAAACCTGGAGCTCAGGAAGAGCTTCTCAACAGAATCCTGCCTGCCTGCTTTCAGAAACACATCTGAAGATTAAACTGTCTGAGCCTGCCTGCCGGCTCTCTAGCAGAGAGCTTGGAGAAACTCAAGATCTGAACACCATCTAGTCTGAAGTCAAGCCCTGCTGCTGCCTAGTCCTCTGCCGCCCTCAGTCTCTGGACCCTTCTGGTTCCCTCCCTCTGCCGCTCAGCCTGAACCACAGAACAGAGAATCCTGTGTGACCAGTCCCGGATCTGTTTCCAGCATCAATTATATAACTTTGTGTTCTTTCTTTAATAAACAGTTAAACTTTTCCTCTGACTCCGTGTGTGTTCTGCATGTGGGCTAGTAACCTAAATCCCACCATGACAGTTTTAGGTGCTTAGACCTGACAGATGGATCGAGATATGATGTCCCAGAATTTCTCAATCTGATTCGGATCTGGGGAACGGGTGGGCCAGTCCATAGTTTCAAGGCTTTAATCTTGCAGGAACTGCTGACACACTCCAGCCACATGAGGTCTAGCACTGTCCTGCATTAGGAGGAACCCAAGGCCAACCACACAAGTATATGGTCTCACCAGAGATCTGAGGATCTCATCCTGGTACATAATGGCAATCATGCTATCTCTGGCGAGCACAAGCAGGCACCCTACACCATTACTGACCTACTACCAAACCAGTCGTGCTGAAGGATCTTGCAGACAGCAGACTGCTCTCCAAGGTCTGTCACCGTAGTTAGTGTGAACCTGCATGTGAAGAGCACAGGTAACCAGTGGAGAATTTGCCAATCCTGGTGTTCTCTGGCAAATTCCACACATCCTGCACAGCATTGGGCTGTGAGCACAACCCCAATACCATCCTCATCAAGTCAGTTTCTAACCGTTTGTGCAGACACATGCAAATTTGTGGCCTGCTGGAGGTAATTTTGCAGGGCTCTGGCAGTGCTCTCTGTTCCTCTATGCACAAAGGCATAGGTAGTGGTCCTGCTTCTGGAAAGCATGGAATTCAGCTAAGCTAAGATTCCATCCCAATTCTAGTATCCACAGACTATACAATAAGAGCCAAATATGAGGCAGAGGCCTAGTGAGTATAAGAGTCACTATTGAAGATGAAACGTCCAAGTTTCATGAATAGATTAGAAAGATGGCCCCAAAGAATGAAGTGCTCATTGCATTTCTCAGACAATGGGAGATGGAAGAGAAGGAACCCGAGGAACCATCATGGGAGGGAAAAAATGCTGCATGAAATGTACCACTGATAGATAGCCCAAGTAGGTTCTATGACCAAATCCTACCAATGGTGAGAGGGGGCCGGGCTGAAGGATAGTAAAGACGCACTGATCATGGCATCACAACAATAGAGGCCCAGATCTACCATACCAGGCAAGATCTCAGGTGCAGGATATGCAAAGAGGCCCCAGGTCAAAATGGGAGACCCCTCCCAAGATGGTGGAGAATGGCAGAGCAAAGATGCTGTGGAACTTCCAGATACCAACAGACAAAATGGTTGTGGCCAACCAACCGGACATTGTGATCATCGAAACGTAGTAGAGCACAGCCCTGGTGATGCATGTGGCCTTCCCACATAATAGAAACATCAAGAAAAAAGAGTAACAAAGTAGGATAAAAACTAAGGGTCAGAGAAGAGCTAGAAACATGAAGGGAAATGCAGTTGCTTTAAGAGAAAACATCAGACATCTGATCCCAGAAAAGCACAGTCCTGGGAAGAGGTAAGATAATTGAGAAATTTTGCATTTTCTTCTGAAAAAAATTAATAAGGAGATTCTGAAAAATGTATGGAATTATTGTCTCAGTTTGAATGGGTTTTATTTATTCAGGTTTCGATAAAGTTTAGGATATGTGCACTCTGGATTTGCTAAAATCAAGATAACTGCAGCAGAAACATAAATGACAGCTTTGTAACAGATTTAAAGTTGGATTTGGCCTGAGCTTTGGACCATCCTAATGCACATCACATTAAATCATTTACTTGTTACCCCAGTTTCATCTTTAGGATTGTTGCCCTGCTGGAAGCTAAGCCTTTGCAATGTTCTTTGTAGCCTCTAACAAGTTTTCTTTCAGGATTGCCAAGGATTTTGTTCAGTTTTTACATCAGCTCCTTCCAGCATCCTTACAAGTCTGATAAAAACATTCCAACAGCGTGATGCCTCTACAGCCTTGTTTCACAGTGAGATTGGCGCATTTAGGTTGATATGTTAGTTCACTGTCACATTAAGAACTTATAACTTGATTTCAGAAAATAATTAATCTATTAAGTAAGAAGAACAGAATAGTTCCCAACATATTTAAAATGTTTTTTTTAAACATAACCTTCATGTGTCTTTCTCTTTCTGTCATGATTTTATCAAGGGCTCGGACCCACATGCAGAAAACCAACACAGAAAGACAGGGAAGGTTTAACAGGTTTATTGAGAAGGATGAGATGAGTCCAGTGTAGCTCTGAACACTGTTCAACCGGAACTGGAAAGTGAGGGGAAGACCCTGCGGTTAGTTCAGGCTCAGTGGGAAATTTGATTCTTGAACTTGAAGAGTAGAAATAGGTAGCCAACACCCAATTCCAGAAGATTCCAGTCGGTGTGGGATGTCCCAGTGTTTGTCTTGTACGATGGAGGGCGGACAGGGTTTACACAGAATGCGGTTTGTACGTTGGTGAACGGACAAGCTGACTGCCACTTAGATTTCCTGCGGTACTTGAACGGGTTGTTGTGGAGACGAATCCCGTTCTCAGAGAGAAGCCCCAAACGATCCTTGGTGAAAAGGGTTGATCAGAACCACAAACTTGAATCCTCAGTTCAGTTTGATTCTCAGAAGATACTTCCAGGGAAGAGAAGGACCGAAACTTCCAGTTTGCAGGATGATTTCCTGCCGAGAGGCAAAGACAAAAAACACAGAGGTTAAAACTCGGGTTGACAAAAACTCAGTTTGACTCAGCAAAACTCAGCTTGGCTAGAGTACCCTAAACTGGCAAACATGAGGTAGTGGCAGTCAGCAGCTTAAGAGAACTCCGTAAATGAGGTAACCCTTTGCAGGTGTGTGAGGAGGCTAACCAGAACCAGGCACTGCCTGGTGGAGGAAGGAAGACAAACACAAAACACAGACTGGAATCCTAACACTTTCCACTTAGTCAAAATGATAGTACCTTTGTTAGTGTGTCACAAAAAAATACTAGTAACGTAATGATCCAGTCAGAAGACCCAAAGTTTCAGCCAGAACACAGAATAAGGATTTAAACAGTTTATTAAAAACTCAGGACTTCAGGAGCACATCCACCGTGGGCCAGGGATTTCTAAGAAAGTTCAAATAATAAAAAGCATGAAACCAACAAAACCACTAACCTTAAAAGAGTCCTCCCTTCAGCAGCTTGAATAGAGCAGATTGCTCCTTAAAACGGTTGTTGGGTGGCCAACAGTTGCTTGTCTTTTTGTTAGTCTGTCTGTTCAGTTTTATTTGGTTCATGTCCTGGATCCTAGCTGCCAGTGGAAAGAGGGTTTTAATGTGTGAGTTTTTGGCTCATTATGTGGGGAGGTTCAGTTTTTATCAAAGTAAGCCTGGCTCCAGGGAGGAGACCAGTTTAAAGTCCTGCATCAAGTTCTGGTTCTACGTCCTGTCTCGGCTACCCTCTTCCACTGAGCCTGCCTGTCTGCACCTGATCCTGTCTGCTCCTATGCGTGACCACCTGGTCATGCTTCTGGTCCCAGTCAGACTCTGAACCCTCCTGGGAGTCTGTGGATGCCTGGAAGTCTGGATCCTGCCACCTGGTTTCTGTTCCTGCCTGATCTGGATCCTGTCTGTTCTGGATCCCTCACCAGGATCAGCTTCCAGCATCACCTCTGGAACTGCAGCACTGGGGACACTCGTGGTCTGGACTGTTAAACCAGGTAAGTGACCAACACAGATGATCTTATATCAGTTTATCGTGGTCACTTACCTGTGTTTCCTCCCTAGAGTGTCTGAGATTGGGCGGTGCCCCGCCCCCCCGCCTGCTGTGTCCGCGAGCCAAAGCTCCGCTTTTGTTTTGTTTAGTTTATTTAATAAACCTGTTTGAACTTTCCTACTGACTTTCTCTCCTTGAATACTGGGTCCATCTGTCTCTGTTCATGACAAGTAATAAAGTAAAGTCTGAGGTTCTAATGTAACAAAATGCAGAAGAATTTGAGAGCTTTGGCTCGTTTTATGGGAATGCATTTCAGTTTATTTTTTTATGTGTTCAGACCAAGAATTAGATAGAAATACAAACTGATCATTTTGATCTTTGTGGCTTTTTGGTTTGAAAGAGATAATTTGTACACTTTCTAAACATCATTTACTCTCTTTCATGTTTGTTAAAATAGTCATAAAGGATAGATTTGAAAAATATTAAGAAAGTAATTTATCGTTAAATATCTTACATTTTTTTGACAAAATATCTCATGCTGTAATTTTAGAACATACCGTTATTTTTAACATTTTTTTGTAAACCAAGGCAAGGCAATTTTATTTTATTTGTATAACCTGATTGAGTGTGAGGATGATTGGAAGTGCTTTACATGCATTAGATAGTAAAACAGAAAAAAAATTAGAAAACATCTGTAAAAGAAAACAATTTCTACGATATTCATTGCCATAAAGGGTTGAATGAACACAACCCTTTACAAATTGTGTTGGCATAGTGAAAAAATTTGTTTTTAACTTATTTTACTATCTGAACGATATCTCGTTTAGTATGCATAGATGGATGTACACTGAAAAAGAGATATACAAACCATGTGCCTTGACAGAAACATAGTTTACCTGTAATCCTCTTGCAACAGCACCAACATGCAAGCAGCTTCTCTTCTGCAAGACATTAAGGGATGCTTTCAGGATTCAGTCTTATGGCACAAAAGCCACCATGTGAGTCAAAATCCATTTGGATTTGATTCATTGGAAAACACCAGAATTTTGTATCAGATTAAGTTAATGAGGAACATTACAGGCAAAAACATTCCCACTGCACTTGGCTGCAAACATATTAACATTTTGGCTGAGGTAATTTATTACTCAACCCTCTTCAACTTTATAATGTGCTTGATGGGAGTCAAGATGTTAATAATTATGCATGTGTCCCCTGAAGCTGACTAAGTGAAAAACCATCATGGCTGCACAGATTACACGCAGGTACTCGTTTATTCCTCTGTCACGGCTCACTTCGGCATTCTTCATTAGATATGGAAGATATGGAAAAATAAATCAATGCCACAGCAGCCACATTAGTAAGGTGCTTTGGCTGCCTGCTGTCTCACAGGCACACGTGCGATGATGGCTGCATATTAATTTGTGGCACTCAAAATTGATTTTCTAATCCCACATGGTATTTGATAAATAACCCTTCAAAAAATAAACACCTCAGACGATAAATACAGTTATTATCTCTTAGAGGGATAATTAGTGCTTCCTGAGCACTGTGAGCTTTTTCCCTCAACCTAAGTAACACAACTGTGAAATTAAAATTGTTCAGTCACTTACCAATTCGAAGCTGCTCTAGTTTTAGCTGTCGGGATCAGTTATGGTGTAGCCCATACACTGGAAAAAACTAAATCTAGATAAGTCATTTTTTCTTAAAATACATGAATTTGTTCTTGGATTGAGGAGTTAAAAGAGACATTTTGCCAATGGAACAAGACAATTTACATTTAAAATAGGAAAACACAACCGCATTGTCTTATTTCAAGTGCATTTTATCTAATTATCTTATTTTAAGAATAAAAATACTAATTCAATTGGCAAATCTTCTCATTTACCTACTCAGATTAAGGGTAAATACACTTAATTTGAGAAATTTTTACTTATTTCTAGATTGTTTTTCCAGTGTTTGCAGGTCTGCACTGCAAAAACGATATAAAAATAAGTCAAAATGTCTTAAATTAAGTGTATTCACCCTTAATTTGAGCAGGTAAATGAGATAGTTTGCCAATGGAATGAGTATTTTTACTCTTAAAATAAGATAATATAAAAATACACTTGAAATAAGACAATGCAATTGTGTTTTCTTATTTTAAGTGTAAATTGTCTTGTTCCATTGGCAAAATGTCTCTTTTACCTCCTCAATTCAAGAACAAATGCACTTATTATAAGAAAAAAACAACTTATCTAGATTTAGATTTTTTGCAGTGTCAAAATAAACATTAGTGGATAATAAAGTTATAAAGAATGCATGAATGTTGAGACAATCATAAGATGACATTTACTTTTCGGTACGTTTCTTAAACTGACTCACCAGTGTTGTGCTACTCTGTAGAGATAACGTGAGCATATGCAAGACATATTTCCCTCAGCTTTCCAAATGCTGAATATTGCTGACAGCATGTCGGACTTATTAATGTAACTAAACTATCTAACCTGTGGTTGCACTCAGGAATCACTGGATTTTCTTTCTCTCATAGTCAGATGATCATTATAGTATATTAATTTATTTCCTTTAGATTTAGACTTGTGTAGGATTTGTTTTAGGATTCTCTGACATATAGCAAGTAAAAACAAAAAACATTTTCTTTTCCAATCATGCTAGGCACCACTGCTAAAGTCACCGTTTATTTTATTTTTTTTATGTCAGCTTTTCCACAAATCTCATCATCACTATCTTTGCTGTCTATAACCAATTCTGACAATTTTTATATACAACTAATAATCGATTCTGCTTTGCCTCAAACAGCAGCTGTAAGTGTTTTTATTGACAGGGAATGTACAGAAGAACCTTTGCAAGCTTGGTTGTGTCTCCTGGTAAACTGAATATGGCTCCATTTGATTCTAGAACAACCAACAAACAATAACTTTATTACAGATATTCTTTTTAATTCAACTTTTGCTGACAGGAACCAGGTGACAGCACCTTTTAAAGAACTCCCACTGCCTGCTTGTACATGTTTAAACTTCTCTTATTTGACTAGGCATTGTGGAGAAATTACCAATTTGGCCAACAAAAGTTTGATGCTGTTGTTTCTTGCCCAGGAAAATATTATTAAATTTAACAGCTAATGTTTCTTTTTTCTTTTTCTCAGCTGTATTTTATTACTGATAAAGATGTTCCATTCTCAATTCACATTCAGTATTTAGTACAATAAATCACAGCGATCAATATCCAATAAAAGGCAAGAGAACAGCCGGATAAGGATGAATATCCTGGCGAGCTCAAACCCCACTACATGTTTCTATAATTTATCCACACAAAAATAACTTAAAGTTTACACGCTATGATTTCAAACACAAATATGTTTTCAGTGGATTCCACTTTTTCTTAAATAAATCAATGCATAGGCTCAGCTGTGCTGTTATTTTCTTCATGGTATAAACCCTCGCACTTTTCTCTCTTCCTTGATTTACAGTAGGAGGTAAACCTTTAGACTAACAGACAGTGAAAATGTTCTTTGCTACAAATATAAGGACCCTAACAGAATACGAGTTTTCTATAGTTAGCAAACCACTTGGGTTCTATTCATCCTAAAAATGTGTGATTTTTGAAATTTCGTCTCTAATTCCTTCCAAAGTTTTTTAATCTTTAGGCAACCCCAAAATATATAAGCAGTGATGGGACTAACGGCGTTGAAAGTAACAGCGTTACTAACGCCGTTACTTTGTTTTAGTAACGAGTAATCTAACTAATTACTTTGACTGTAACTATAACGCAGTTACCATTGCAGACACCCCGTTACTGCGCGTTACTCAGGTCGCACAATGAACCTTTTTTCATGATAGGACTCGTGCGCAGCTGCGTGAAGCTGACACCCCACCCACGTCAAAAAACTTTGCAAATAGACTGAACGGTTAGTGCAACGTTAGTGCAGATTTGTGCAGAAAAAAATATTGTTTGTGCTACTTTTGTTTAAGAGATATTAAAGATTATTTTTTAGGTCATCCAGAGGTGCGCGCCTTGTCAATGAGAGAGAGGAGGATGAGAATGGCTGATGTATAGTGAGATTCCGTCTGTCAGTTGGGTAGGTGGGTGTTTCCGCTGGCGGGTGTTAACGTACAGCACACACAGAGAGATGGAGAGTGAGGAGGACTCCTGCAGCAAAACAGCGTTTTCCTGATGGAAATACCGGTGTTACGTCGAGCTGCGTTTCCCCATCAGATACGGTTTCCCCTGCATCTCCGCACAGCGCAGGCGGCACGAGTCACTGCGCAAGCGACAGGAAACGCGCATGCTCGCTAAAGGCGCGCAACAATCGCCCTATGCTCGCGCCACAGGAGAACTATGGAGAGCGTGAACGATCAAATGAAAGGGAGAAATCTGGATGGATGGATGGATGGATGATGGATGGATGGATGGATGGATGGATGGATGGATGGATGATGGATGGATGGATGGATGGATGGATGGGTGGATGGATACTCTGCCTTCTCAACCTACTGTATTTTTTATTTTAAACATTATTTGATGGCCTTTGTGGCAGGGATGGAGATCCATATTTTATGTCACACACAGAGTATAGATCTAGATAGATAGATAGATAGATAGATGTTGCAGTATCTATAACAACCCAAACACACAGGATTTCAGAATTAGACATCCCCAGTTATTAATTTCACCAGATCTGAATGCCCTGTTAAAAACTTCACATGGCGTTCCCCCCTGATGTCATTTACGTTGAGTTGCAATAAATGCTAAACTCTCTGCAGGTTCTTGTCTTTGTCGTCCGCACTATTCAGCTGGCTTTGGAAACGCACAGAGAGAAGGTGGGGGCTGGGTGGTGAGGTTTACGAGGGCGAGAAACGCAAAAGTAACGCAATAGTTACTTTTACTAGTAACTAGTTACTTTTATTGTGGAGTAACTGAGTTAGTAACTCAGTTACTTTTTGGGAGAAGTAACTAGTAACTATAACTAATTACTTTTTCAAAGTAAAGTGCCCAACACTGCATATAAGTGTGAACTCCACCTAGTCCACATTGTCTCCAGCAAAGATTTGTTTCCTTTCTCCTTCCCGTAACTCGACAGTGGCGACAGTGGCGTTGGATGTAGGAGTTTCCCCTGAAATCGAAGGATTGACGGTTCAAGCCCAACTCAATTCAATTTCAATTCAGTTTATTTATATAGCGCCAAATTCACAACACATGTCATCTCAAGGCACTTTCCAGTTCAACCAGATCATACAGTCAAATTGATACAAAGTATTCTATCTAAGGAAAACCAGTTGATTGCATTGACTCATTGACTCATTGACTCAAATACAATCCCTCACACTAAGCATGCTTGCAGCGACAGTGGAGAGGAAAAACTCCCTTTTAACAGGAAGAAACCTCCAGCAGAACCAGGCTCAGTGTGAGCGGCCATCTGCTGAGGCCCACTGGGGTTCAAGGAGACAGAAGCAGAGATAGAAAAAGAAGCTGTAAAAGGCGGCCCCGTCCAGGAAACACACAGCCAGGCAGACGAGCTCCAAGGCAGCTCCTATGCCAGAGGATGAAGAGAGCACATCCACCCAGCCACGGCCAGAGAAACAGGACCACACTGGAAAACAGGCCAATCTCCAACATCTACAAACAAGGGTGTTGATGGAAGCAGCACAGCTGATGTTTCTTTCCTGGATGACGTCACAGCCAAACAGGAACAGACGAGGCAAAGCTACTCTGAGGAAAAGCAGAGAGAGCAGAACGTTAGAGATTGAACTAACAGATTCTGCAGAATAGGAGAACAGAGAGAGAATGAAGCAGAAAGATGAAATGGGGGTCCCTATGTCCTCCAAAAGTCTAAGCCTATAGCAGCATAACTTTAAAGACAGCTCAGGATAACCTGAGCCACCCTAACTATAAGCTTTATCAAAAAGGAAAGTTTTAAGCCTAGTCTTAAAAGTAGACAGAGTGTCTGCCTCACGGACTAAAACTGGTAGTTGGTTCCACAGGAGAGGAGCCTGATGACTAAAAGATCTGCCTCCCATTCTACTTTTAGAAATTCTAGGAACCACTAGTAAACCTGCAGATTGAGAGCGAAGTGCTCTGTTAGGAACATAAGGAACAATCAGATCTCTGATATCAGATGGAGCTTGGCCATCTAAGGCTTTATATGTGAGAAGGAGGATTTTAAATTCTATTCTTGATTTAACAGGAAGCCAATGAAGAGAAGCCAGGATAGGAGAGATATGATGTCTCTTTTCAATTTTCATCAGAACTCTGGCTGCAGCATTTTGGATCAGCTGAAGGCTTTTAACTACAGTTTGTGGACTTCCTGATAGTAAAGAATTACAATAGTCCAGCCTTGAAGTAACAAATGCATGGACTAGTTTCTCAGCATCACCCCTGGACAGGAGATTTCTAATTTTTGCAATGTTCCTCAGATGAAAGAAGGAAATTCTAGAAACCTCTTTGATCTGGGATTTAAATGACAGGTCCTGATCAAAAATAACACCAAGATTTTTTACTTTATTATCTGAAATCAGTTTAATCCCATCCAAATGAAGTGACTGGCTAATCAGCTTCTTTTTCAGAGACTCTGGTCCAAAGACTATAACTTCTGTTTTGTGTGCATTCAGAAGCAGAAAGTTAAGAGTCATCCAGGTTTTTATGTCTTCAAGACATGCCTGTAATCTATGTAATGGGTTAGCTTCATCTGGATTATAGACAGATATAGCTGGGTATCATCAGCATAACAGTGGAAATTAATCCCATGCTGTCTAATAACTCTACCAATTGGGAGCATGTATAAAGTAAAGAGAATTGGTCCTAGCACTGATCCCTGTGGTACTCCACAGGTAACCTTTGAGCGTGTTGAAGATCTATCATTAACATAAACAAACGGAATTCGATCAGATAGATAAGATTTAAACCAGTCTAGTGCTGTTCCTTTAATTCCAACAAAATATTCAAGTCTTTCTAAAAGAATATTATGGTCAACTGTATCAAATGCAGCACTAAGATCCAACAGGACGAGCACAGATACGAGTCCATTATCTGAGGCCATGAGAATATCATTAGTGACTTTCACCAGAGCTGTTTCAGTGCTATGATGAGCTATAAAGCCAGACTGAAACTCTTCAAAAAGTTCATTATGGTGTAAGTGGTCGCAAACTTGTTTGGCAACTACTTTCTCAAGAATTTTGGATTAGAAAGGAAGATTGGATATAGGTCTATAATTAACCAAGTCATCTGGGTCAAGAGACGGTTTCTTAAGCAGAGGTTTAATTACAGCAACCTTAAAAGCTTTAGGTACATATCCCTGTAACAGAGATAGATTAATCACATCTAAAATGGAGGAGGAGATCAAAGGGAATACCTCCTTAAATAACCTGGTTGGAACTGGATCTAACATACAAGTTGAAGGCTTAGATGAAGACAATAATTTTGCTAATTCAGAAAGTTCAACTGGATCAAAGCAGTCTAAACCCGGTTCAGATTCCATGACTACCTCAGGTACAATCGCGGATAGAGGAGTGCTTATGATCTTATTTTTAATAAGATCAATCTTATTTATAAAGAATTCCATAAAATCATTGCTGCTAAGAGCAGGTGGAATGGACGGTTCAACAGAGCTATGGCTCTGGGTGAGTTTGGCAACTGTATTAAAAAGAAATCTAGGATTATTCTTATTCTCCTCTATTAATGAGGAGAAGTATGCTGCTCTTGCTTTACAAAGGGTCCTCTTATACAGCAGTAAACCATTTTTCCAGACTAGGAAGGACTCCCGCAGGCCTGTGGAGCGATATTTTCTCTCCAGTTTCCTAGCATTTTGCTTCAAAGTACGCAGCTCTGCATTAAACCAAGGAGCAAGCTTTCTATTTTCAACGGTTTTCATTTTCAAGGGAGCTGCGTTGTCTAAGGCAGTACGCAGAGAACTAGCAACCCCATCAACAAAATCATCAACCTGTGAAGGGGAATAAGCTATGCTTTTGCACTCTGCAGCACTGCTCAGCGACACAGAGGAGAGAGAAAGTGAAGCAGATTCTTTAAAATTTATAACTGCACTATCTGATAAAGATCTACTAAAATGTAACCTTCTTTTGGGGGAGGAGAACTCTGTTAAAGTAATCCTGAAGGTTATTAGAAAGTGGTCAGAGAGGACAGGGTTGTGAGGAAATACTGTTATTTCTTCACATTCTATGCCGTATGTCAGCACAAGATCCAAAGTATGAAGATGAGAATGTGTGGGACTATTCACATTTTGAACAAAGTCAATAGTGTCTAAGATAGCATTAAAGGCTGCTCTTAAGCTATCGCCTTCAATGTCAGCATGGATGTTAAAATCTCCCACTATGATGACCCTGTCAGTATTTAATACCAAATCAGAAAGGAACTCTGAAAACTCATCTAAAAATTCAGAGTAAGGACCTGGCGGACGATACAAAGTTACAAAAAGAAGAGGTTTTCTTGCCTTGAAATTTGGATGAGGGAAATTAAGGGTTAAATGTTCAAAAGAGTTGTAGGTATTAACTGTTTTGGGAGTAAACAGTAAGTCAGACTGGAAGATTGTTGCTACTCCTCCTCCTCGCCCAGAACTTCTGGGTATGTGAAAATTTAAATAGCCTGAAGGAGTTGCCTTGTTTATGCTCACATAATCCTCTTGCTGCAGCCAGGTTTCTGTAAGGCAAAACAAGTCAATGTGATTATCACAAATCAAGTCATTAACTAGCAGACTTTTAGAGGAAAGAGATCTTATGTTAAACAGACCGCATTTAATTGTTTTAACTTTTTCCCCAATTGGAGTTATTTTGATTTTAATTAGATTATCATGATTTACTCCTTTGGGAATCTTTGCTAATTTATTAGATTTTGGTCGTGGGCAAGACACTGTCTGGATGGAGTAAAGAGTGGGTAACAGTAGAGAAGCTGCAGAGATGTGTGTTAAACTACAACTCTGCTTCCTGGTCTGCACCCTGGGTGGTCAGGGTTTTGGAGGACTAATAAATGTGGCCAGATTCCTAGAAAGAAGAGCTGCACCATCCAAAGTGGGATGGATGCCGTCTCTCCGAATCAGACCAGGCTTTCCCCAAAAGGATTGCCTTTTTGCCAAGGACTCCGACTTTCAGTGTCGTTGTGTCCTTGGGCAAGACACTTCGTCTGCATTGTCTACTGATGGTGGTCAGAGGGCCCGGTGGCGCCAGTGTACGGCAGCCCCGCTTCTGTCAATGAGCCCCAGGGCAGCTGTGGCTACAATGTAGCTTGCCACCATCAACGTGTGAGTGTGTGCGTGAATGGGTGAATGAATGTAGTGTAAAGAAACCTCAAGTCACCTGCTACAACGACTACCGGCCCGTCGCACTGACTCCCATCATGATGAAGTGCTTTGAAAGGCTGGTAAAGGAACACATCGTCTCCAGTCTCCCCCCAACACTCGACCCGTTCCAGTTTGCCTACCAGCGAAACCGCTCCCCTGAGGACGCCATCGCCTCTGCTCTTCACCTGAGCCTGGCTCACCTGGAGGAGAAGAACACCCATGTGCGCGGATGCTGTTCCTGGACTTCAGTTCACCTTTCAACACCATCATCCCACAGCACCTGGTGGAAAAGCTGGAACATCTGGGCTTCAACACACCCCTTCACAACTGGCTGCTGGACTTCCTCACCAACAGACCTTAGTCGGTCCGGGTCGGTCAGAACACCTCTGACGTCATCACCCTCAGCACGGGCTCCCCTCAGGGCTGCGTCCTGAGCCCCCTGCTGTTCACCCTGATGACATACGACTGCGTCCCCAGGTTCACCACCAATCACATTGTGAAGTTTGCGGACGACACAACGGTAGTGGGCCTCATCAGGGACGACAACGACCAGGACTACAGCGAGGAGGTGGAGCAGCTGGTGGGCTGGTGCAGAGACAACAGCCTGATCCTGAACATGGAGAAGACGAAGGAGATCATCGTCGACTTCAGGAAGAACCAGCCCCACCATGCTCCACTGCTCATCAACAGCTCAGCTGTAGAGGTGGTCAGCAGCACAAAGGTCCTGGGGGTGCACATCACGGACAACCTCACCTGGACTGTAAACACTTCATCTCTAGTGAAGAGGGCACAGAAGCGTTTGTACTTCCTGTGGAGGATGAGGAGAGCCCGCCTGCCCCCGCCCATCCTCACAACCTTCTACAGAAGCACCATAGAGAGCGTTCTGACCAGCTGTCTCTCTTTGTAGTGTGGAGGCTGCAGAGCCTCCGACTGGAAGAACGTGAGGAGGGTGGTGAGGACAGCAGAAGGATCTGGGGCTCCTCTTCCCTCCATTAAGGACATTTCATCACAGCGCTGTGTGTCCCGAGCCCGTAATATCATGAAAGACCCCTCACACCCCCACCATGGACTGTTGTCCCTGCTGCCCTCTGGAAAGAGGTTCCGCAGCATCCGCTGCAGATCCACCAGGTTCTGCAACAGCTTCTTCCCCACTGCCATCAGACTGTTGAACCTTTGATCCACAAACCGAACTCTGCACCTATTGCACATTATCGGGCATCAGATGCTGCTGAACGTTTAACGTTTAACTTTGAGCTTTTTCAGTTCATCTCATTTCTATTCTCAACCGAAAGAAATAACACATTTTTGCACAAATGCCTATTTGCACTGAACCATTGCAATTTGCACACTGTTTTTATCCACTGCACTGTTTACACTTTGACCACTGCTGCACTTTTTGTATAACTTGTGTGTAACAATCCGGAAAGGTATTCCATCTCATTTGAAATATCAATGCAATGTTCATAAGCTGTATGCAACGCAATTTCGTTCTGTATGCACTCTGCTCATACAAAATGACAAATAAAGAAGTCTAAGTCTCTAAGTCTAAGTAAAGCGCTTTGGTCAAGTCTCTTGACTTGAAAAAAGGCGCTATATAAGTACATGCCATTTACCATTTACCATAACTCATCCAATTTCAAAATAATACATGTTCTGAAATACCTAAAACTGTATTTCTGATCAACTGATTTCCACATTGGCCTGTTGGTCTGTTTATGCCTTTTTTCACATATTAGCTCCCATTCTTGATCCTCATTCAAAACATGAATTTCTTGTTCAGGTAGGACTAAAATGTAACTCTTGGTTTACATTGGAAGAAAATGGTACCAGGCAGTTTCGCAGTACAGCCATGACAAAAAAGCTGCTCTCAACTTGTTGATCTAAAAATATTAAGCCATGCCTGTATGTGTGGCTAATAACCAACAATACAGAGTAACCTGGATACACCGTCCCTTCTGTGGAAACATGGTGCTAGCATTCTTTGGGCAGGACTCTGGATTAACTTGATGGGAGAACTGATGGAGCTAAATACAATCCTGTAAGAAAATCAATCAAAGGCTACAGAAGAACCCTTCCAGTTGTTATATTCTGACAAAATGTGAAAAATGTTAAATAGTAGGAGTGTTGCAGCAGACCACAGTATGTATTAGAGATGTAATTAAGAACAGTAGTAAAGCAGTTACCATTTGTTTCAGACTATAAACAGAAACTAGTGTTTTCTGTTCCAACGTGCGTGGGTAGAGTATTTTTAAATGTGAAGTGGTCTGCTGAGGGCTCTACTGTTTCTCCTTGTTCTCTAAGTGTCTCCGTTTGTGTAAACCTGAATGTTTTCCTCCCGGGCTCTCATTATGTGCAGATTACTTGGCCTAATCTTCACTCTGTGTGTTTCATGATATTTGAGACTGATAATCATTGATGAGGTCCATCCATGGTGAGAGCATTCGTCATCTCTGAGAACTGAAGAGTACATTCTGCAGCAGGCGTGCTTTACCTGCCCAGCAGCCTGCCCAAACTCTCCTATTTACATTTAGAGTGAATGCTGCACTGTAAGTGAGGACCCGTTCTACTTCACAATGCTTTCCACAGCCTCTCAGCCTCCTACATGGCAGAACACAACATGTAACCCCCCCCCCCCCCCCCCCAAAAAAAAAAAAAACCTCAGTTGTGATGCTGTGGAAAGAAACCCTACAAGACTGAGAGAAAGAATAGAAAAAATTATTCTCCAAAATCTGGCAAAGAAACATTAATTTAATTGTAAACCATATTTAAAGCTACAATGTATAACAATTAGATGGATTAACGGACAGTTATGCACAAATGTAATATATTATTACACTGTAATCTTTTATCATCTGCAAACCGAAAGTATAAATCTTTATTTTTGCGTTGCCTTGGACATTTATAAATACATAGAAGCAGTTCTCTATGAAGGCAGAGATCTTTGCTCTATGGCAGCACAGTACTGACAAACTGTAGAGATCACATTACGCTTAAATGTGTCTGCAGCAGGTAGAATAACAACTGTAACTTTAGACATTAGGCCTTCTGAGTTGTAAATAAACATATTCAAGTAGGATTAGGTATAAATCATAGACCACATAAGTATACACTAAAATAATTTTCTGGATACAGACAAGGCTAGATGTGGATCTTATGTTGCTGATGCCTCAGAAGCAGTTTTCCAGTTTTAGACAAATGGCAAGAGGCCAGACTTCTTTAGACTAAAGACTTTTTCAACAAATGAAACTGTCTATTTTGTCTGTAGGAATAGCTTAACAGGCAGGAGCATTTGAAACACAGTATCTGTTCTCCCTTGCAAGCTGTTAAAGCTGAAGTCTGTAAGTTTTTAAAAATCACTTTTTTGTCATATTGGCTAAAACTGTCCCTATGCCCAGACAGCAGTACATGTGATATGTAACCTGTGAAAAAAACTGCTTCAATTGGTCCCGCCTACTGCCTGTATTGCAATCTGGAAAGAATATTTCGGGACGAGACAAAACAGCCAATCACAGCCAGAGGAGCGTCTGATGGAGTGTCAATCACAGCTCACACACGCTGAATCCCGCCCCCTCCCTCTCACCGCTGAACCTGCCGCTTTGTAACTTCGGTATAACCAGCATCTTATATCTAGCTGCTTGGAGGTGAGCGTTATCGCTCTTACCGGTTCACACTCCATGCCGCGTACGCTGCTTGGACGCATCTGGTCGCATGCGGTAGCCGCGCAGATGCTGTGAGAGGGGTGGAGCTTGGAGGTGGGGCATGAGTGAAGCAGAGAGGGTGGGGGAGTGGCGTGAAACCTGTTTTTCTTCAAATTTTCAGTCGAAGTCTGCTCTCTTCTCAATGTAACAGACTGCAGCTTTAAGAAATGCTTACATGAATGAGAAACAACGGATCTTAAATTATTTTCAAATAAGACTCAGATAGGCAACTTTTCCCGTCAACATCTTATCTCTGACTTAGTTGCAGTCTTATGAGTTATAGATCTCAAAGTGCTACCAAGTAAACCTTAGTCGCCACGTCTAATCACACATGTAAGGATTCAAAATAAACTTATTTGCAACAAACATTATTTCAGTTTATACCACTAGTTGTTGCATTATAGATATGGTACTGGTGTCTCCTTTTTTTTTTTTATAATATACATTTGTATGCTGTCTTGAAACAAAATATAAGCTTTTAAAAACGCTCACGGTCATGCAGCCCTTTGAAGCCACACATGGGTAATTCAACCAAACCAGGTGAAGCAGATCCAGCAGAGTAAACTGTGTATTACAGTACATTGCCACAGGAACCTACATGCAAATTGGTGAAAATTCATAATTACATGATTATGTTTGGTCTCGACTTGCTGCCAACTACTTTCCAACATAGCCAGTTATGCAGCTCATTAGAAACAGATTAGAAAAATGATTAGTGTGTTCAATCTTTAAACCAGCACTGGGCTTAGTTGCCAAAATGTTTTATGGGCTTTATGGTAATTCAACCAACCTTTCCCTATTTAACAGAATTAATTGTCAGCTCGTATGGTACGCGTAATGATTAAATAAAAAATTCCCTTTTATCAGTGTGAACAGAGCCTGAGGACAAAAATCTTGAGTTATCAGAGACAGTTTATGACCATTAAAGTACCTCTAATGTCCAATGAGTTTAAGGTTTCAGTCATTATAAAAAGCTTAACCATGTTGTAGTTCTCTCCCTATAACGCCCATGTTTCTGCTCAGCTAGTGAGCAGCAAAGGATGCAAAGCATATCTCCTGTCAAGGTGAAGCTGTGCCCCTTTTACAGAGTGAAAGGACTGCATTCCAATGACTTCTTCCTTCGACAACTCTTCTGAATTCGGCCATCTTGCATCCACAACTTACTATTTGTAACATGCCAGTTGAAATTCTCAGTCATCCCGGTCATGGCACAAATTATAATTCGTAGAAATGTAGAGGGGTTTTTTTTGGGTCATTGTTTAATCAGATGACAGGCTGGGTCTTTATATGAGTGTCCCAAAAAAAAATGCAGCAATCATCTCAAATGTTATGTCCTCTAACAGGCGCTGGTAAAGGCATTGATGATATTGGTACAATGGCATCTGTCAGAGGGTATTAAACATTAAGCAATAAGTAAACAGTTTCACCTTGAAAATGGCCTGCTAAAAGAAGGAAGAAATGTGCAAGTGCAGCAGGAATATGGGTTGGAGTGACTTTGACAGGGGTGAGACAGACGTCTGAATATTCTGGTCACACTATGGCAGCTGAGATGTTTGCATCAGTCAGGAAATAGTTTTGGTACATCATGAAACTTATAAGATTTACTACAGTTCCAAAGATTAAGTTATTGTATTTTGTTTGTTTGTTTTGTTTTGAGAAAACAAAAATCTAATAAACACCATAACCAGTTTCAGGGGAAATCTACAAAAATCATATTGAAGCCACAGGTGTCTCTATACCTTTGCTTTCTACGTCATGAAACACCACCCCTGGTATTGAGTTATCTCTACCTTTTCACCCCCTAAATAAAATCTACTGTTTACAAAAAGTCCATAATAAAGTATACATAATATCAAAGGGATATCGCAACTGTGTAACTAGTTCAACGTTTTCATTCTAGCGGACTTATGTTAAGTTTTTCTTTACATTACTTTACAAGTTTTTCTAGACATTAATCTATAGTCTCAAGCACCAAACCTTAACCAGTTGCTTCATCTTACTTGCTAAGCAATTAACCTTCATGGTAAATGCAGTTTATGAACTGTTCGCATAAAGCACTGTCAGCATACCAACTTCTAACCAGTTTGTTAAATTGAAAAGGCAACAGTGGCGTTGGATGTAGGAGTTTGCCCTGAAATCGAAGGGTTGACGGTTCAAGCCCTGACTCTGACTTTCATTACCGTTGTGTCCTTGGGCAAGACAGTTCACCTGCTTTGTCTACTGATGGTGGTCAGAGGGCCCGGTGGCGCCAGTGTACGGCAGCCACGCTTCTGTCAATGAGCCCCAGGGCAGCTGTGGCTACAATGAAGCTTGCCACCATCAGTGTGTGAGTGTGTGCATCAGGGGTCACCAACGCGGTGTCCTCAAGGACCACATGGGGGGCCCTCAGAGTCTTCTAAATAAAGAACAACCCACCAGTTGTTGCTCTTCTTTTTAATCATTTATAGAGATTTCAAAATGGCAACGTCTAAATAAACTTAGAAATTAACAGAAACAATAAAAATCTGTTGATAATGAACAAAGTTTAGGCTAACGCTAACCCTTGCAGCTCATGGGTCAGTAATGGTCGCCCTTCCTACGTCTCGGTACCCTTCAAGTGGCCCTCAGCCTTAAAAAGGTTGGTGACCCCTGGTGTGCGTGAATGAATGTAGTGTAAAGCACTTTGGTCAAGTCTCCTGACTTGAAAAAAGGTGCTATATAAGTACAGGCCATTTACCATTAGAAAAACGCCTTGGTTTGTTTGTTCCCAAACTTCAACCAGACTACAGCAGTTCTTAAGATCAACTAAATCAGCAAAGCCTTACTTAAAGAATGCATGAGATCACTTCAAAGGACACTAATGACTTTTCTGCCTAAGTCTGCTATCTAAAAATAAAGCTTAGCTCATTACAGTTTATTTACCATTGAGCTACATATGGCTCAATAGCATGGGTAATAAAGCTGATGAGTAAAAAGTCATTTGGTTACACAGCTAAAAACAGTTGAAATCAAACTGAAATACAATAAAAACACTAGCATATTTATTCAAGTAACTCATGATATACATCACTGATCATTCAGTCCCATCACCAACTGTGGGGAATAAAATGAGTGTGGCTGTAATAATGGTAATCCCAAATGGGCTTGAGAAATTTCAAAGATGAAGAACCATGTCTCTTTTCAGACAATTCCAGAGTGGGTGAATTATAACGCTGTGATGTTCCTCCGAGGGCAAAACTGAAACATTCAAAGAGAATCTGGACGTGCCGTAAAAAATGCATTCTGTGATGTAAACAAACGATCAAAAAGCAGCATAGAGAGTTATCCGAAGAGGAGAGGGAAGCTTTGATCTGGCAGACGAGGCTATAAGGAGGGTCTGCAACCTGAACTACAGGTGTTTTCCAGATGTGGAGGAGCAGCGTGGCTGAGGCAGGTCGGCGTTTTCATGGGGTGCTATGGACACAACTTTATGACATTTTGCCCCCCCCCATCTCACTCATTATTCTTTCCTGATAGTAATTTGTGGTATATCTCTCTCTCAGCTTTAACCAACCAGACACTGACAATCTTTCTTCTTTAAAGAGCTCTAGTCCTCATTAAGACGAACATGGTATATTTTCATAAATAGCTTAGAAAAACGTTGTGTCCACAACCCAAACCACTGATATATTACTGAGCATGCACAGAGCACGGCCTCTGGGAAGAGGATTCGAAGCATCCGATGCAGGTCCAGCAGTTTCTAGAACAGCGTCTTCCCCACTGCCATTAGACTGCTGAACAAAGCGAAAAGAAAAAAAAAAAAGCTGAGTGTTGGAAAACTATAAATAATCTAGTCTTATGTTTACATTTGATCACCATGTTTACATTTGATCACTGCTGCACTTTAACAAATTGAAATGTCTTGAGAGCTGTGAACGAAATTTCGTTTTGTATACACTCTGTGTGTACAAAATAGGGGTGTAAATAATAAAGGTTTTGTATCGATGCATCGATACGTCCGCAAGAGAATCGATTCATGTTTTTTTTTTCCTCTGGTCTATTTTTATCCATTTGCTCCTGGACGTAATTCTCCTCCCGTGCTGCGGTGGCGCTACACCTATTTTGCCCTCCTACTTCGCTTCCTGGTTATACACTTACAGCAGTGTGTTGCAGTGAGCTTGATTCAGACATTTTTGATTTATGCTCAATATTGAAGCGTGGTCTGTGCTACACGCTGTGGGTCTAGATACGGCCGAGGCGGTGAGGAAGTGGGGGCGAGTTAAGTCCGACGACGGAGGGACATGAGGGGCAAAAAGAGCGGAGATCCAGGTGGAAAAAGGGTCCCAGCATTATCGCGCAGCTCGCTCTTCTAGCGGGTCAAACTTCACGAGTTGTTTTCCGCAATTTCGGTCATAAAAACAAAAAAAGCCGGCCTCCTGTCTGCGGCACTGTCTGCGGTCAGCTACAATTTGGGAGAGGAGCAGCGGAGCGTCTGTGGGGGGGCGGGACGTCTGGAGCCGAGGTATTGCATTGCACTAATTGCACTGATTTTCTGCAGTATTTTTGCAGTATTTTTTGATGCAACTTTTCTACTTCTGTTATTTGCTGTTGTTTCTAAAAAAAAAATGCATAACGATATTACAGATTTCATTGATTTATTTCAAACTGGAAACTTTGTTTAGCCTGTAAGGTGTAAAAAAAAAAAATAAATAAATAAATAAATAACCGATTAATCGAATCGAATCGTGGTGTATTCTTGAGTATCGAAAATAATCGAATCGTTGAGTCAGGTAATCAATACTGCATCGAATCGCCATGATGGGTGTGATTTACACTCCTAGTACAAAATGACAATAAAGTTTGTTTCAATCTAAGTCATGAGAGGCTAGGGGAGTGAGGTTCTGAGTTTGAGCCTCACCCCCTAGGCCTGGTCTCTGAGCAAGACCCTTAACCCCACACTGCTCCCGGGCGCCACAAAATGGCAGCCCACAGCTCCCTAAGAGGACGGGTTAAATGCAGAGGTAAATTTCACCAATGTGAGATCAATAAAGTTCAATTATTATTATTTTTAAACACAGCAACATGGTGATGAAGAGGCATCTTCACCACCAGTCTGTTGGACACAGAAAATGTCCAACAGTCAATGATTCAAAACAGTGAACTGTGTTTGTGTATATTAAAAATGTCTCCAATCTGCACTGCAAAAAATAGAAATCTCAATAAGTTATTTTTTCTTAAAATAAGTGCGTTTTTCCTTGAATTGAGGTGGTAAGTAAGACACTTAGCCAATGGAACAAGAAAATTTCCTTTTAAAATAAGACAAAAAACAATTTTATCGTCTTATTTCAAGTAAATATTATCTAACTATCTTATTTTAAGAGTAAAATACTCATTCATTGGCAGATCATCTTATTTACCTGCTCAAATTAAGGGTAAATATACTTAATTTAAGAATCTTTTACTTATTTCTGGATTGTTTTTGCAGTGTGTCCACTGGAAAAAAAATAAATCTAGATAAGTCATTTTTTCTTAAAATAAGTGATTTTTTTGGGGGGGATTTAGGAGGTAAAAGAGACATTTTGCCAATGGAACAGGACAATTTCCACTTATATTAATTATTTCAAGTGCATATTATCTAATTATCTTATTTTAAGAGTAAAAATAATCATTCCACCGGCAAACCATCACATTTACCCACTCAAATTAAGGGTAAATACACTTAATTTTAAGATATTTTTTAGGGATGCACGATATAATCGGCCCCCTATCGGCCTTAAAACTGAATATCGGACATCGGCCACCCCACCGATATTTAACCCGATATTTGATCAGTTTCTGAGTTTCTAAAGTCTAAAAAAAAAATAATACTACTTCTTCTTCTTCTTCAAAAACTTCTTTTTTACAGACTTAAAAACTTCTAAAGACGAGGGAAAAAATATTGATACATTAAAATATCCCAATATCTTCCTATGCTGATATATTGCCATTTAAAAACACCATATCAATCTCTTTACTAATGAAATATTGCTATATGTCATCGTTATGCTACGAAATCCCCCGAAAATTCACGAAATTATTTTTATATGCTGATATATATTGACGCGGTATCGATCTATTTTACTAACAAAATCTCACAAGAATTTGGAAAATATCACGAGAGTTTGTAACAGAACGATGAAATTTCACGAGATTTTGAAAGTAAAATAGATCGATACCGCGTTTTTAAAAATCGATTTCATATCAGCATATGAAAATATATTTGAGTATATTATTTTTCAAAGTGTCAGAAATGGATAACAAAACTGCTATTTTCAATGACGACTTATTTTTGTCCAGCTTTAACATCAATATCGGTTATCGGCTAGATGAGTTTTAAAATATCGGCATATCGGCATATCGGCCAAAATCCCAATATCGTGCATCCCTAATATTTTTACTTATTTCTAGATCGTATATATACCTATATGATTTAATTCAATTGTCTCGGGATGTCGTATGTTGGTAATCAGAATATCACTTAAGCAATGATAGATAACAAAAACTGCACTCTTGTTTTGAGTCACTTTTAAACATTTAGTTTTTTATGTTTTATATTTCACAGTCAATACCAGCTTTTACTTTGATAATAAACAATTACAGTAAATGACAATACTTTTTAGTTTTACCTTAAAATCTGTTTATACTACAGACCATTTATAATGTTAACTTTATTTATGTTTATATTTAACTGCTTCCATTAATTCTGGCTAAATCTGGCATATGACATGATGTATTTAATTTACACTAATCTGCACTGTCCCTTTGATATCATAAATAAACAAAAATTGCACTTTTGCAATTGCACAATTAATTCAGGATTGAAATTTTGCTTTAAAACCCAACTTTGCTTTCAACTTCCCTTCTTTCTCTCTGAGCTGTCTGGCTTGTTTGTGATAGTCTTGATGATTCTTTTTGTTGTTTTCTAACAAACCTCTGGGGCTTCAGAGAACAGATGGATTTATGCTGATGTTAGTTGGATGAATTGTATTGCATTTGATGGTATTGAGGTAAACACAATTTATCTGATTTTTATTTGCAAACAATTCATCATTTACCACCGATTCTATTCTAAGTTGGGGTATCATACGACATACTAATTGCATTGAATTTGGTGTTTTTAATGAAGCAAAATGTGACAGAATCACCTTGTTGTACACATAAACCATGAAAAGTTATGTAATGGTGGATGAATTTTACAGCAACATATGCTCAGGTATCAGGGAAGACGGCGCATCAAAACACAGGTATATATCTTTCCCAGCGGTTATTAGATTGTAGGGGGTTGGGCGGCAGTAAACCACCTTCCACCTGCAGAACAAAAAGCTCACAGTGCACGTGTGCACACTCTGCTTCAAACATGCATGCTGTGGCCTCCTCCAGGCACCCTTTTCCATTCTGTCAAACTGAAGGCTCCCCAAATTTCTGTAGCCTACAGGACTGCACAGAAATTGTAACTTCCAGGAGGCACCAGGACATTCGCAGCAATGCAGCACACAAAGAAAACACATTTCCCAACATCAACAGCCTGTGGCTCGTTTCTAAAAGCTCACACCAAACTCTTTAGAGTAACCAGTAAAAACACAAGCCTTTTATGTTATGCTGTCAAGTGAGAGCTCAGGGATGAACCTTTTATTTTAAAAATAAGCAAACATGATGTTCAAGGTGTAAATCAAGGCACAATTCTTAAAAAAAAGGTGTTTTTCCTCGTTATCTTTCTGCTTTTTGTTTTGACGAAGCATAGGGTTATCATTGCAGCGGAAATCAAAAGGGTCAAGTCCTCTGCGTACCTCTGATCGGAAGGGCGTTATATTCGAGTGTATGCGCCTCAGGTAGAGCTGCAGGTCAAGGACGGCCATGTTGTAAACAGAGCAGTCATTTACCTGCCAATCACCAATTCTCAGCTCCAGGATCCGGACACCGATCTGCAATATCCACCGTCAGCTGGCAAATAAGGTGTGTGCTTGTGTGCGCCAACATTTTTGCATCCACAGTGCGTCTGACCTCCAGGGTGAGACAATTTGGAGTTCCTTTGAGCACTATGAGCAGATACGGTGTGGGAGACCTTGCTGGCACCGTCCTTCTTTATCACACCGCCGGTTAGGCCTAATCAGAACCGACATATTGTCTGTCTGACGGCTCATTCCACAGCAACGTTGGCATCAAAGTTTATGTCATTGCTTGAAATTGCTTTCTGAGCTAAGGGAAGGAAGGAACCAATAAGGGTTTCCATTTTGTGACTACAGGAGGCTCTGTGTGCAAACGGTTAGTGTGGAGCCATAATCCTAAAAATACACATGCAAAGAATACAGCTAGAGCAGCGCTGCAGTCGTTACATTCAGGAAGGCTTCTGTGTTAACTTAACTCTATATCTGCCTCGGCTTGCTACCCATTTCTCTTGCCTGGCAGTGATTGTTTGATGGGATTCATTCATATCTCATGAGGTCCATGATTTTATCACTTCAGAAAAAGGCAAGAGAAAATGACAGGACACACTGCAAAAAATCTAAATCTACATAAGTAATTTTTTCTTAAAATAAGTGCATTTGTTCTTGAATTGAGGAGGTAAAAGAGACATTTTGCCAATGGAACAACACAATTTACACTTAAAATAAGAAAACATTATTGCATTGTCTTATTTCAAGTGCATATTATCTAATTATCTTATTTTAAGAGTAAAATTACTCATTCCATTGGCAAACTATCTCATTTACCAGCTCAAATTAAGGGCGAATACACTTAATTTAAGAAATTTTTACTTATTTCTAGATCGTTTTTGCAGTGCAGAGGGAATAAGAAAAGCGACTTAGATATACTTGCCAAAAAAAAAAAGCAATGATCCAAGCTGAAGCTTTTAAATCATTAGGTGAGCAGCTGGCACAATGTTTGGCATCATTTGCATCATTTCTTTATTCAAATATCCCCCCAAAAAAACTAATAATTCAATTTTTGTGAACATGGGTCATTTGTAAGGCTCCACAGTATCCAATAAGCTGAAGAAGGCAGACTAACAGCGTAAGGTAGTTAAGTTGGTATTTTAGAAGCATTCTTCTTTTTTTTTTTCATTATACAGAGGCTTACTGTGAAGCTGAGAGTGGCAAAATATTCAAAATTGGTTTTCCTAAAATTACCAAGTCTGGGAGTATGAACAATTTTTTTTTTTTTGGTTCTCTTTATACAGCAAATAAATAAATAAAAAACTCCCAACTTACAGATTTTCCCTGGAAATTTTCAGCTGAGGATAACTGAAAAATGGTGATGGAACTTATTATATGCCAAAATGAAATGTTCCTCACAATTAAGATATTGCAGAAAAAGTTAAGAAGTTTCAAGTACCCTCCATCACCAGAAACAATATGCAGTCATTTCTGTGATTTAGTGGGTCTAAAAATCAAATTGAGATTGCGCATTGGTGTAATAGATCCAGACATCATTACCATGGGGAGATATAAGGACGCAGAGTTCCATTCCCTACAGCTCCGGCACTGCTTTCATCACAATGTGATTGCTCAATTGCATGTTTATCATCCATGACATTGGCGAAATGTTTCCTTCTCAGAGTCACCTCATAAAACCCTCATTTACAAAAGTTTAGCTGAGATTAGTCCATTAGCCAAATTACCTAGCCAAGCAGTTGATTTCCTAACGCAGCGTCTTCAATCTGGCGCACAGCATGGGACCTCACTCTGAGAAGACATAAGAGGAAAGAAAAAGGAAGAGACGGAAGAAGGAAGCCTGGAGTACGAGGGATAACGCTTGTCCCGAGGGAGCAATCTCTAATCTCTGCGCTGGCGTGTGACTCAACCAACCTTTACTTTTCCATGGGTTCAACGTCAAGCAGTAAAACCGTGCATCGCTTATAATGTTGGCGACCTTCATAAAAGCCAGACCAGCTCTGTCCTGAATCCAAGTTCTGCTTACACTTAATTAAAGGATAAGCGAGGAGTTTGTTCCCCCTGTCCTTCACAGTGAGGGTCAATATCAGAATGACACGGGGTGTAAGCAGTGCATGGTCACCTTTCCTTGCAGGAGACTGATTCCAGGACCTATAGATGAAATAGAAATTAAATCCTAGAAGTGGTTTCTAAAGAACTCAAACTAGAAAATGTCTCGGTTTACTTGCCCTAATATTACAGTGATGTCAAAAGGTATTCGCCCTCCTCAAATTGTCCTTGTATTTTTTCTTGTTAACTAGATATGCTATTGTCAAAATAAAGTTACATTTAATTCAAAATATGGGATAAAAAATCAATTAAAATAAGCATAAATCCTACAATTAATGTACAGCATAATGCTAGAAATAAAGAAGATACCAGACAATATACAAAGACTTTTTTTGCTGAGAGATTAAGTATATAGGTTAAAGGTGTTAATTTCTAAATCCTTTGTGCTCTAAAAAAAGGACAAGAATTGCATTTGAATAAATGATTGAAGAAAAAATATTGAAGAAACCCTGTAATGAATGAAAGCAATGTCCAAGCATGAAACTGCTTTGGGAAAGGCTGAAAACGGGTTTTCTCGAAAAGATATGAGATGGAAAAAAGGTTTTGATACTATATTGATAGATACTCTCATTCACTGTACATCAGTGTATACATATTTTTGCACTGGTTGTGTTCATGCGGACTATAGATAATAATTGTATTAATGGAGATATGTGCAGGCATGTATGCATGTGTACATTAACCTTTATATGCACATAAATGTGTGGCTCTTGCAATAAGATGAGTTGATGTTGTGGACTATAGCATGGTGAAGGTGTATGATTAAAGTTTAAATTTGTTAAACCCCCTTTCTGTCATGATTTTCGCTGTGTTGACTGGCTTGACTCATTTCATTCTCCTGCCTAGTTCCACCTAACCTGACTCCGCCAGATGGATTTGCTCCGCATATCCATCTGGAAACCTTCCGTTGAAGTAATTTTTGGAAGGGGCGAAAATACTGGTTAGCTGATTGGCCTATGTTGGTGATAGACGGGCCAAATAAACCAATCAGATCAACGAAGCATATGACGTACTAACAGAGCGACGACGAAAACACAACCACAAGCCAGGCTACTCTTGCCGAAACCAGTCGGGAGAAGAGCAAAAACATCTTTTCCTCTGAGAAAAGCCTCCAGAGCAGTGTTTTGCTCTTCTTTCAGTGAAGAAATACTCTGTAATTCCCATAAAACTTGCCCGATAGCCACGCTAACGCTAGTTTCATCGGCTGAAGCTGCCATGTTCTTTAGACTGAACTGTCGCGCTTCTCGTTGCGTCACACCTCAACCCGCCTCAAAGCCAACGCTGATTGGACGTTCGTTTGGTGAACGGCTCCAAATTTCCTTCAACGGAGAGTCTCCAGACTGATTAGTGAGTGAAATCTTGAAAGCTCGCGAGATCAGGATGGTCTCACGAGGCTAAGTTCTGCTCAGTTTCTGATTACAGTTCATCAAATCCACCCTCTCAAGCTTCTATTTAAACTTCTTGCTCACAGTCATCAGTGACAGATTATTCGTGTGCATTTGAGAGTTCTCTAGCTTACCAGTTTGTGTTCTGATTGCCTGATCCATACCCGTTATGCTTTTGGACCTCTAAGCCTGCCTGTCCCTTTTCTGATCTGTTTGCCAGACCTGTCTTCGGACTTCTCCCGGATTCTGCCTTTGCGCTGTACCTGGATCTGCCTCCTGACTTCTCCCTCTGGATTATCTTTTCATCTGCTTGGATCTAATCTCCTGGAGTCTTCTAGGCTTCAGCGTCTTTAACTCTGTCCTTTGTCAGCTGTCCGGCTGGAATCTACCTCGTTCTCTGGGCACGAACAAAACTGTAAAACCAGATTAGTGACTCATGCATTCATAATCATCCTGTGTCAAATTTGTGTGGTCACTATTCTGTGTTTCTCTCCTGCACAGAGTCCTGCCTTAGAAGCCCTAGCTGCTGCTACTGCAGATCCACAGACTTATTTGAAATAAATGCTTTTTGAGTTATCCCACTGTCTGCCTTGCCTGAATTCTGAATCCTGTTCTAAGTCGTGAGACTTTCAAAAAATACACACTGAATTATACATGTGATTCAATTATATGTCATTAATTATGCATAGTGTTAGCATTTGTTAAATGTGTCTCAAATCAAGTCCTTCATTTATTCATATATCTGTAAAAAGTAAAAAATAGAAAGTAATTGTCATGGTGTTGGTTCTGTTGTGCTTTACTTTGCTCCTTGTTTTCTAGTTTTATTGGTTTAATTCCTATTTTGTTGTAGTTTCTAGATTTATGTTAGTTCTCAGGTTTTTCTGTTGCCCTCTTGTGTGCGTTCCTTTCCCTTTGGCTCCCTCATTGTCTCCACTCACACCTGCTCCTTATCCGCTCGTTAACCCTGCCTTTGTCTCAGTCAGCCATATATACTCTCCCTCTGCTGTCACTCTTAGTTGGTTCCTTGTCTTTGCTGTCTTTCCATGCTGTTGTCTACCTACCTCGTCTCTCCCTGGCTCCTCGTGTTTGGTTTCCCCAGATGTCTCCATGGTTCTGGTTTGATTTACATTATTAATTGGATTTTTGGATTCCTGCCTTAGTTTTGTTTTTTCATCATTAAAACTGCAAGAAATCTTCTCAGCCTCTCTGCCTCTGCTTTGTAATATGCTAAGTTTTTGTTTGTTTGTTTTTTGAGGCAGCATTACCATTTGAGACCTTGAAAGCTCGCGAGATCAGGATGGTCTCACGAGGCTAAGTATTTGCAATGACTGAACAACAAATGTATTTCCATTTCTGCATCTACTTTTTTCAGAAAAGGTAAAAAAAAAATAGTTGAAGCCAGCGTAAAAACATTTTTTTGAAATGTACCGTTTGGAATTTTTCTGTTTCTGCTTCAAAATGCATATAAGAGAAGTTCATGGAATCAACTCTACTGTCGAAACAAATGTATGAAGACAGTTGTTACTGCCAAGAGAGGCAAAACTTATTTAAAGGTTTAGGGAATATTTTCAGTATTTTCACATGGAACCAGGCTGGATTGAGTAGTTTCACTGCTTCCCTTCACTGATTAATTTATCTAAAATATTAAGCTGCAATAAAAACACCAAAAACAGACAAAATCACAAAGGAACCAAACACCTCTTTAAAGAATGAATAATGTGAATAAATAACAATGTGTAAATTATAGGGACTTTTTCATAAAGAGTTTTAAAGCTTTGAATAAATGACGTTTGGGTTTGGTTGCCCTAATATTTTGTTGGTGAGTGAGTTGAGTTTATTCAAAGGCATTTTCCTTTCAAACCCACTATTTTATGCCCTTTTCTTACTTTTTTCTTATCACCTGGTGGCTGTGGGAGAGATTAAAACACATTAAGTCAGAAGACAATTACTCAATTTTCTTCCAACCATTCTTTGCTGCTCCGCTCCCTTTACCTGCTCTGGATTTTGGGACAGCTGTTGTGTCTAAACTAAGGTTTGACCCCCTTATTTAAAGAGGTTAATGTGGTGGACTGTTACAGACAGAGAAATGGGGTGAAGCCTGTATCAGTGCCTTACAGTTGGCTCCAGGGAGAATTTGAATCCTTTTCATCTGTCACTCTCAAGGTGTCGTTCTCCACCCCAGGTTGTTATCGGCACGCCGGCTCTGACAGCTTCAAGCCGCTTTCTCAAGAAAAAATAAATAAATAAAAGAAATTGCTGCAAAGCCTAACGATGAATGCAGGTGGAGGGAGAGAAAAATGACATATCATTCTGGCAAAGACGTGGATTGATGCTGCTCTTTTGACATTTTCTAATAAACAGAGAATGCCAGAGTATTATGTTTATTTTGTGTTATTCATGGGGAAGTCTTGGATTACTTTGTAAATTCCTCTTGATCCCATTGTAATACCTGTAATGGGATGCTGGCCTGACTTTAAGCCCAATGTAAACCATTTATGTTGTACCTTAGACTTCCTGATAACTATCTCTATATTCCCACTCTAATCTATTTTAAATAACGTCATTCACAATTTGCTCCTAACCTGTTGACCAAATTGAATGATTAACTGTTATCATATCAGAGATATGATTGTTCCTAAAACATTAAGCTGTAATAAACATTAAAGGAATAGTACACCCAAAACATGATTAGCCTTCATTTTCTACTCACCCCCATACTGGTGTACTATTCCTTTAAGGACCGTCACAAAGCCCGTAGTGGGTCGAATGCACCATTCAGCCTTTAGATATGGATTCTGCATCAGTCCAGGCTCGCTGGAATTTTGCAGTGGGTGTAACGCAAACTAGCGGCAGAGGAAACACGTGCATCCTAATGTGAGTTCCGCTGGTTTGACTCACTTACATCAGACTGGCAGAAAATTACAAGTCAGGTATGAGAAAAACTCATCAGTTCCAAAAGGGAAAGTGCTTTTTGAAACAGTTTTATTTGACCATATTTATTTGTTTTAAGAAAAGGGCAAATGTTTGATTTCATGTCAACCTGCAACAGCCGCTTTTCCTTAATGCACAGAAAGCAGAGCGGCAGTCACAGAGTCACAGACTCCCAATCAAAATATGAAGCAGCGTCCCACATAATGAACAACCTAAATACTTTAAAAATAAAATAGAACATGTATGAGTTTATATGAAATACAAAGGAAAATATATGTTTAAAGAAGAAAATGCAACCACAACAAAGACTAAAATAGTTTAAAATTGGATAAGGCATTGAAAGCTGACTTTTTATGACTTTTAACCAATTTGTCAGGTTGAGTGAAGGCTGTGAGGACCCAAATGCAGAGATGAGAAGGCAGAGATTAGTTTTGCTTGTTTAATGAAAAATTCAGTGTCAAATGAGGCAAAAATCCAAAATACTGAAAACCAAACAAAATTCAATACACAACAGTAAAAATACTGAATGGAAGCAAGTGATGAGGAAACAACAACGAGAAACCAGCAGTGAGTGAAGGCTCTGCTGCTCTTTAAAGCCCAGCACTCTGATGAGACTGATGAGCTCCACCTGTGTAGATTACCCAGGTTCACCACAAAGATCCTCTCTGTAACCCCGAAATCCCAGATACTCCCGTCAGCGCTCCGCCCGCTGCGCTCCAGACCGCCTGCGCAAAGAAAAGCCTACAGCCTCCGCTGTGGCTCCCGTCCGCTCCGCTCGGAGTTCCTTGGAGATCGTAGAAGGCATGCGCCAGATGAACCAGGGTTTCCGCGGATCATTAAAAATAATTACAATTCACTATTTTTTTTTTTTAAATCAAGGCCTTAATTGGTACTAAAATTATTTAAATATGTCTATCGTGGCATTCATAATTCTCTTATAAAAAAATTTTTATAAAAAGAATTTCGTCAGATATATTATATCGCTATTAATTTGCGTAGAACTGATCATAAAGCCGTATGTTCGGAAAGGAAGCTCGAGGCGGAGCGTGTGTGTGTGCGTTTACATACATACAGGAGTCATGGAACTGTACTTACAGCTCCTTCATATTTCATGTACACTAATAACTTGTGTACATGGTTCTTGTTGATGGCATTAAAATCATTTCTAATGGCATTAAATCAGAGTTCCTCATTCCTGTATGAACCCTGTGAACGCTTAATTTAATATGGCATATTAAAAAAATCCCACCGTCATCCAGCAGATGTTTAGTTTCTGCCCAAACATTTATTTATTTATTTTGTAGATTTTTGTAACGGGATAACTATGATCATTCTAAACTGTTTTTTTTTTTATGAACTTTGTTTGTTCTCTACGGAACCCCTCTGATGACATGGTCAAAAAAATTTTTTTCATTGTGGCCACGAAGTAGTATTTTGTGGCCACGCA